>CAWUFW010010715.1:0-671932 GCA_963921515.1 Calotriton arnoldi
TGAAGGTAAGGCTACTCAATGGCATCCACAGTGGCATTAAAGTATTGGCTCCATCGTTTCCTTCAAATCGGTTGTCAGCAATTTTGTTCTCTTGAGTCTACCTAGCTGGAGGGGAAAATTTCAGATGCAAACTCCTTGTTCACTGTGTCTAAACTCAAGCTGCACTTGAAATGCATATAGGATAGGCTCTGGCACTTTGCTTAAGACTGCTTCATTTGAGGTGGTGTTGGGATGATTTGTATTGTTGGTTCCTTTTCATAATAGTACAAGCAAAGTATGTAAAACAAGATGTGTGATACTGTCTATGGGCATTGTTTACATAATTTACAAATGTTCTCTTCCTAAAAACTTCAATCTGACTACAATTAATCACAAAACTGGAATTAAATGTATAACTTAACTTGACTATAAAGAAAGTGAAGGTACATTTAGCCTCTCTAACGCATTATCCATAGTCTACCTAATCATCACTTCCTTTAACGATAGACTTGTGAGAGACTTTGGACTGTTGAATTCCAAAAGCTGCTTAGAAAGGTGACTTGAACTTATGTTTGTCAAGAGTATTTCCAAGGTCTAAATGATGCTTTTAATGGAATTTCTGTACTCAGAACTACTGCCTACTGTCAGAAATGTATCATCAAGGCTGATGTGTCAGTCAATAAGATGGGTTGTGCTTTCTCAACTGAGTAAGAATGGACATCAACCAAGAGCTTTCATTAGTAGAAATCTTTTTCCATAAGAGGAAATGTACGTTTTACCCCTACCGTTGGAGCATATTGTCAGCTACCACTTATCCATTCCCCTTAAACATATTTGGATGCTTCCCAACATGTGTGGGGCATCATATTTGCCTTGTACTGAATGTCTTCCACCGTTTCTGTGGCAATGTTTCACATAGGTAACTGTGCTGTGAATGACGAGATATCGCTCTGTCTGAATCGGGCAGGTGATTTGCCACCATTCATAGGTGGGCTACTGCAGAACCTCAGTGAACAAAATATCAGAGCCAGATTTATTTCTGCTCATGAGATGTGGAGCATCTAGGGAATTCCAAAAAGGAGAGTAGAAGATATGGACTGGGCTACCTGAAGTTTTTTGGAAGATGTGCCTTAGTGCTTTGTCCTAAATGAGGCTCTTAATACTTACGTGTTTACATAAATATGGCTCGCAGAATTACAAAGTGAAAGCTATTTATGTGGCTATTGGCTAAGACATTTGTACTATAGGCCCATCTGTTTGATAGGCATTACTATCATATTGCACCTGCTTTACTCCCAATACCTCTCTTTCATGGACACACATGTGAAGCGTGCTGTGTCCATTGATCATGCAAGCAGTTCTGCACTTTCTTTTTCTGAACCTAAAGATACCTAAACAAGCAAGTCAAGGACAGTCTCCTCACATTTATTTCTTCTTTGATTGAGGGGCTAGAGTTCGGTAAGATGGTGTTTGGCACTGTAAGGACTTGGCAGCCATCACTCTGAAGGCTCCAGCTTGGGCGGGAAAAATGTGATCTGGATTGGTCTAAATGGTTGTCCTTTTTTAGGGCTGACCCTGTCACTGCCACAGATCATTGACCAAAGCAGAAATGACATCTTTAAGAATGCCAACTGAAAAGTTCCCTGATTCCCATTTCCCTTTCTCTATCATGTTAAGAGTCTGCTTTAGTTGTTTGATGGAGCATAGTCAAAAGGAGTGAGGAGCTGAAACACTAAGACAACTCTAAATCCTCCAAGCCCCTGCACATATGCCTTGATGTTTACTATTTTTTCAATCTATACAATGTCGCATTCAGAATTTGCTGTGGAGCATTGGGGGGAAAACTCATCACAGATGTGACACATATCTAATGAGATTGGCCTGCAGCTTGTGTCATCCCCTATGCTGTACTCAAACCAAGCAGCCTTGTAAGAAGCGCAGCCTGGCAGCATTGTGCAGAGCTGAGTGTATACTGTCTAGCATATCCTTCTAGTACAAATTCCTATTCTTAGACAAACTACAAAGATTCCCATAAGTTTGATGGGAGCTGCCAAAAGAAGCACATATCCCATGTGTTTTCTTTTGGAAATTAAGACATTCCAATTGTTGGTGTCTACTTCAAGTTATTAGAGGTTACATCAAACAGGGGCAGCCCTATTACCTGAACCTGGGGAAGATAAATGTAATAATAGCAACAATGGTTTAAGCAGAAAATTACATAAAAAGAAACAAAGTTTTCCACAAATATGAAAAATGAACAAATTAGAAACAGTATATATAGACCACATCAGAGATCATGAGAAAATCATGTAAAGGTACCCATAATAAATCAAAAAACAATATTTACTGCAAAAACATATTTTACTAAAAAGTTAAATAAAATGACAATAAGACAATGCACAAGAGGTGTTCACACAGTTACTCAACAAATATTAATGAAGACACAATTTACAGTGTAAACAAAGAGACAATGGCAGAGGAGAAAAAATTAACATAGGAGCTAGTCGACAAATCACAAGAGCGTAAACTGCAATGAATGCTTCCTCTTCAATATGTGCCAAAGGCAAGCGTTGATGGCATTTCGCCCTATTTCATTTATAAAGTCATCATCAGGACAGACAACAAAACTTTTGAGCATCCAATCGAAATAATCTGAAAGAAAGAAGAACTACTTTGAATGAGTACCAAAACCAAAGAGTCTAGTTAAAAATATATATCAGCGTAGCACAAGACAAAGAGCCCAGTGTCATGCATTTATAGCTGATAGATGACATGATAGTCAAAGAAAGCCAAGTTGATCAGGGGAAGGCACAAGATTAAAATTAAAAAATACAATTAAATATAAACGCTGTGTCATGCATGTTATAAAGACTGTGAATGGAAAAAGCATGAAGTCCACCCTCTCCCGTGAGCACATCAAGGCTACAAGAATTATGGCCCACAGAGCACTAAACTCATAAGAAACCCTACTTGCACGCTCTGAATCAAAAAGTATTCAGTTTTAACCAAAACACGGAACCCACATGGATAATTTTTGCAAAAATCAGTAGTCCTAATAGCCAATGAATCAAGAACAATCAGTACAGAAACACAACAACAACTAAATCAATTAGAGTGCTGATGGCAAGAATGGCAGTCAACTCACCAGCCTTAAAGGTTAGGGACCATATGTATAAATCAAGGTACCCACATGGGATCCGGTGCAACCTTAAAAACTGGCCCAGCCGATAATCGGAAGGTATGAACTTTAACGCTATTGAAGAAAATAACAACATAAACTAATTTAGTTCCTTGAACAAAACACTAAAGACTACCAAGATAAAAATACATCAGGGAAAGGTACATCACGTCTTACCTGCCCGATGAACCGAGCTTGCATACGCATCACTCCCCGTCAGTGCAATGAAAGCGTGACGGGAGCAGTGTTTCGTTAAGCACTGCTCACCTCAATAGAAATCAAGGAAATACTTCATGTAATCGTAAACTCGATTATAAGTATGTTTCCAGAAATTAGTAGAAATACAGCTTACCTAATTTAAATTAATAATTATACCACCTTCCAGCTAAATTATCAAAACAGTCAATCGGAGTAAAAGTAAACAACGTAAGCTAGGGAAGCCACTACGCCACTATGCGTGCATGCACGACAGCGGTAATACTACTCGATAGTAATTATCAATACATCTAAAAAAGCAGCAAATATGTCATTAACTAAGCCTCACAAGCAGGAGAAAATCTGATTCACCAAAGACACAAGATTGGTCTAAAACCATTGAGTCCAATATAGGGTATAGGCAGGATGATTTCAGATAACAACCTGAAATCCAATGACAATGCAGGAGTAGAGTAAATAGCGGGATAAATACAACCACTATGTATGTGTAAATAACACAAGGTAAGATCTCAAAGGAAACCGAAGGGCACAAAATAAATATTTAGACACCTCTAAGTGTTTAGCTGGTTTTGTATTGTGCTTCGCTTATCTGGGTAAAAAATAATCAAAAGTATGCAAGTAACTAAACTCAGTAGGAAAAAAGTTCAGACATATCAAGTACATAAGCATATCACAAAATGCTGTCAGAAAAAATGTATGTTATCATGAAAAGTACAAATATAGAGCAATATAACTCCATAGATTGGAAAACAGGAATAATTACATGACATCATGAAAAAACAAATACAGAGCAATGGCATTCATTGAATAGGAAAACAGGAATAATTACAGAGCTGCATGCAATCATAGCACCAATGCAGAATTATGGAGCTGCATTCCTCCAGCGTGTTCAGCCCTTTATTGATGTTATCGCATCTCAAGATCCAGCGGCATTCAGCTTTGTTAAGCATCTGTTGAATATCGCCACCACGCAGAGGTTTCTGTATCAATTCAACCACCTGCCATTTTATTTCATCAGGGGAATGGTTTAGCTCAAGAAACTGGGAAACCAACGGGGCATGTTCATTTCTACATCTAATGCGGTTCTTGTGTTGTGAGAGACGAATCTTTACTTTTTAGTGTTTTGCCCCACATAGAGTGAATTGCACGGGCACCACAAGGCATAGACTACATTTTGAGAATTGCAATTCATATGGTCCCTTAAATTATACGCTATACTGTCATGTAAGAATTGTTTAGTGTTAACTGTAGGCTCACACATTACACAATTGCCACATCTAAAGTGGCCTGCGATCTTACTAAGGCCCCACATGGACGCCAGATCAGGGGAATTGGTCTTGGGCAAAGACGCATGTACCAGATGATTGCACATATTGCGGCCCCTTTTGAATAAAAAAGTCGTAGGTCTTCAGATATGCCTATAGATTGAATCAAGGGCCAATGTTTTCTGAGGATTTTAGTGATACCATTACTTTGTGTGCCAAACGTGGTCACACATGCAATTCTCTCCATCTTTTTTCCAGTGAAAGGGGTGAGTATGAATTCCCGGTGGTTGTACCACGCCCTTTTAAGAGATCTTTTTATTAATCGTCGGGGATAGCCACTATGTTTGAGTTTTTTGGCTAAAATGTTAGCCTCCCAAAAGTAATCTGCTCTAAATTTGCAATTTCTTCTAATACGAAGAAATTGCCCAAAGGACAATCCATTCTTTAGACCTTTTGGGTGATGGCTTGTATATTGCAATAAAGTATTGCGAGCTGTGGGTTTCGTTTAAAGTTTGGTGTCTAATTTACCATCATGAGGCACAATAGTAGGGTCTAAAAAATCAACCTTCTTGTTACTTGAGTGTGATGCAAAGTTCAAGTCGGGGGAACAAGAGTTAAGCCATTCAAGAAAGAGAACTAAGCTGGAGTCATTTCCTCACCAAATGGAAAAAATATCATCAATGTTACGCCTCCAGTGGAGCACTTGTCAAAGTAAAGATTCACAGTCCAATCAAATGTATTTCGTCTTTCAAAATTATCCACGTACAAAATAGTAAAGTTGGGGTCATAAGAAGCCCCCATAAAAGTTCCCTTAACTTGTAAAGAATACGCAGTTTCTGCTCTTGTGATTTGTCGGACTAGCTCCTATGTTAATTTTTCTCCTTTGCCATTGTTTCTTTGTTTACACTGTAAATTGTGTCTTTATTAATATTTGTTGTGTAATTGGGTGAGCACCTCTTGTGCACTGTCTTGTCATTTTATTTAACCTTTTTTAGTATAAGATGTTTTTGCAGTACATATTGTTCCTTTTATTTATTATGGGTACTTTTACATGATTTTCTCATGATCTCTGATGTGGTCTATATACCCTGTTTCTAATTTGTTTATTTTTAATATTCATAACTTTCAGCTTGAATCATTGTTGCTACTTCAAGTTACTAGTGATGACCAGTCTGGCCTGGTCCAATTTTCTTACAAGATCAGGCTTTGCATCATACCTATCAATGTTTGTGCTGTTCTGTCCAAGCAATGCGCCAGCAATACCCCTTTGACACAAGCGGTGCAAAATTATTCAAATCACTGCCTTAGAGCACAAACACCCTTTTCACTGAAGAATAAATTAGAATGAATTGTTTTACACCATTTTGTATCGCTTTCTGTGACACTAGCACCAGCACTAAGACTTATTAAATCAAGGCCTTAGTAGCTATGACTTCGCAATTTGCTGTCCCCCTTCTACAACGCAGCTTAGCACATTTGATGCTGCATTGCGGTGCATGAAAATGTTTAAATCTGGGCCATGCAGTCCTTGCCCCAAAAATGTAAGTTGGTCGCTGGGTGATCTCAGGTGTCTGATTGGCAGGTGTTGACTTTCCCAGATTTCAGAGCGAGGAAGGATCTCATTGTGTAGATTTCATAAAGTCTTAATTCAGCCTGCTAGGGTGGCAGCCAGTTTAGTGGTGCTTGGGCTAAATATAATTTTAAAAATATCAAGAGACAGAAATATTGAAAAATAAATATCGTGACACACAAATGTTGTGATGCACAAATATCGTTGACAAGAATATTGGTTCTTGATGTAATTAATTAATAACTAATTAACAATTAATTTTGAACCAAAGCAAGAAAAATTGCGTCATTTAAAAAATGAACCGAACAACCTCTATAATGCTACATTCAGTGCATTTAACCCGTTTGCTGCGTGCGTCGGCCAACGGCCGTCGCGAGCACTACCTCGGTATTGCTGCACACGTCCGTTGGCCGACGCGGCCCCGCCCGTTTAATAGAACGTTCCGCACTGGCGCAGAACGTTCGGAGCAGCAAACGGGTTATTTGAAAATAGAGAGTTATGGGACAGTAGACAGCAGCGCTTCACCAAAAGAAGAACAGATTTCCCCCAGGCAAAGTCTATAATGGGAAGTGAAGCCAATAAGCGAAGCACATGTTCCTGCTGTACAAATGTTCTACAAAGAAGCTCCTTTAAAGAAAGCTCAGGTTGAAAATACACTTCTAGTGGATCTACCCTGCACCCCAGAAGGGAGAGGGGCCTGAGCTTTCGAATAGGACAGGGAAATTACTGCTTTCACCCACCTTCCATAAAACAATGCCTAGGGTTTATGTCCCCTTCCACCAGACCAAAGGTAACATAGAGCATCTGTTTGCCTAAAAGAAGATGCCCTGTCTAGATAAGAAGACAAAGCCCTATGCAAATCCAGAGTATGCACATAAGGAGGGCAAGGGGGGATTTAGAGACTGGCGGGTATCACTCCCACCACAATGAAATACCTGGGTCTGACACCAAGAGCAAATTAGATAATCAAGAAGTGTCCCTTTTTTAGGAAAAAATCCCCCACTCACCACAGGTGGCATGCTCCATCATAGGGATTCTCCTCACACTGTGACAGGAAATCACGGTGTGGGCTACAACACCCTCTCTAATCAGAACGAGCTCTTCTGATGTTATATATGGTAGAAAGCCCAAAGGAGACAACAGGGTGGTGAGGCTAGCAGAGCATGCAAAACGTAAACAAAATGTGAAAACTATGAATAAAACTAACTCCAAGGCAGGCGTACAACGTTATTCGTGTCTGCCTGAGTCAGGATTAAAAAGAGTGAAGAGACACTGCAACGTTCTCTTGACCCTGCTTTTGTGTGTCATTGGTCAATATGTTTCTGCCGACAGGACCCTCATCCGAGGGGTTCTGGCATTCATCAGGACCTTAGAAAGATTCCCTTCTGTTTAAACAATGTGCATAACCAGGAAAGAGCTACAGAACTATAATAGTGGTCACCAATGGTTCAACAACGGATCCACTTTATAATGACCCCCAAACTTCAGGTGTTATGCCTCAACTCGAGAGGCCCTGGTGTAGGCTGTGACTGAGGTGGAAGATGGTGAGGAAATAATAACTGGGAGCATCCCAGATGGTTATGTAATCATTTTTGCATACAGTAAAATCTAATAACCCAGGGCTCAACATTTTTGGAGTGCGATGATAATCTCAAGTTTTAGGTTTCACCTTTCAGTTGGGAAACGTTTCCAAGTGCCACCCATCAGGGGTTAGTCTTCTGCATTTCAGTGTCAGCGCAACCTATAAGCCTGCAGTGAAGAGCCCCAGCCTGGGGTCGAGAGGAGGACGAAGCTGTTACTTTGTATTCTTATCTAGCACAATTAGCAGGTGCATGTGCTGTATTTCTCAGCTAGACAAAAGCTGTCCATATTCACCAGAGGGGAGCGGCTGAGACATAGCTGGGATAAGACAGCGGTACTCTCACTGGTGCTTACTCGACTGCATCTTGTGAGTAGCTACTGTCTTTTAGCACCGTGATACATTCTATCACCTCTGAGAGTCCCATGGTATGGTAAATTCTGCACCACTGTAACTGCGGATACCTCCGAAAACAGGTATTTGTGCACAGATTGTAAAAAAACTGGGCACTCATTGTTGACGCCAGGGCTTCAAGTGCGATGAAAAAACTGGGGAGTCTCTCAAAGGGGCGTGGCCGATGCGATTAAGGACGTGGCTTAAAAACATGTAAACTGAAAATCTATGCTTAGCATAGTGTGCCACCTGACTAGTATTTTGCTGCTTCTGTCATTGCATCCAGATATATGTTAGGAAATTTGTTAGGAAATTTTTAAAGCGCGCGATTACCAAAGGTGTCTTGGCGCTGTCAGAAGAGGCAGGTGAATGGAGTCTTAGATGTTAAATAGCCAGGTTTTTATCTCCTTCCTAAATCATGTTAATGAAGGAATAGCTCTGAGGTGGGGTGGGAGGCTGTTCCAGAGTTTGATAGTATTGAGGACTATACCTCTGCCGCCCCATTGCATCTTCTTAAATGTCGGAACAACTAATAGATTGGCATTGGCCGATCTGAGTACTCTGTTGGGCTTGTATCTCTTGAAAGCCGACCTGAGGAATTCTGTGCCTGGGTTATGCAGTCCTTTGTGGGCCAAGCAGACGACTTTAAACTTAGCCCGGCTGCGCATGGGAAGCCAGTGCAGCTTGCAAAGTCCCTGTTTAATGGAATAGGATTTAGGAAGATTAAAAATCAGTCTTGCTGCAGCATTTTTGACTAGTTGTAGTCGACTCAAATGTTTTTCTAAAACGGTTAGATAAAGACTATTACAATAGTCCAGCCTGGGAAGTACAAGCAGGGTTATTAAAGTTTTTCTGTGGCTGTCTGGAATGAAAGGAAGAAATTTTCTTATCATTTTTATGATATAGTAAGCTACAGATGTGACAGATGATATTTGCGCGCTCGTACTAAGGTTGTCATCAATGATGATTCCCAAGATCTTCGCTTTAGTGACAGGGCGAGGGGGTTGTGGCAAATTATCAGGCCACCAATTGGTGGACCAAGCTGGGGAGGGATTGCTGAACACCATAATCTCGGTTTTCCCTGCATTAAGCTTCAGGCAATGCCCACTCATCCAGCCACTGATTGCCTTGATGCAGTTACAGCATCTTAGGGGGCCTGACGAGTCATTATGAGCTGCTGCAATTATTAGCTGAGTGTCATCTGCATACGAAGTTACCTCCAGATTGAAACTTCTTATGAGCGGGGCCAGTTTTCCTACGTAAACGTTAAAAAGCGTGGGGCTAAGGCACGACCCCTGCGGAACTCCACAAGGCAGTGAGTAGGGTGGGGAGTTGAAATTCCCTAACGCTGCTGTTTGAGATCTGTCCCTGAGAAAGGAGGAGAGAAGCTCGAGCGCGACCCCTTAACTCCTATTTCCTTTAGACAGCCAATAAGAGTGGTGTGATCAACAGTATCGAAGGCAGCAGATACGTCCAGTAAAATCATAACTGCTGAACCTCCGCCATCTACTGCCTTCCTCACTTCCTCCGTTGCCTTGACCAGGGCGGTTTCTGTGCTATGCCCCGGTCGAAAACCATACTGGGTGGAGTCCAGGAGCTGATTGTCAAAGATGTATTTAGATACTTCCAGATTCATTATCTTCTCACAGATTTTAGCAGGCAGAGCTATTTGAGCGATAGGATTATAGTTGGCCGTGTCGTTAACCTTTAAATTGGACTTTATTAAGAGTGGAAGGATTGAGGCCTGTTTCCAGGCCAGGGGGAATGTCCCAGTAGCGAACATGATATTAAAGATCTGAGATAGGTTCCTAGCGATAATGTCAGGGACCAGCTTCAAGATCTTTACTGGGCAAGGGTCATAAGGGGAGTCTGATTTGGATTGCAAAAGTAGGGAACTTACTTGTTGTGGTGAAGTGGCAGAAAAGTGTGTAAAAGAACAGTCACCTAACGTATTCCCAGTAAGGGTTCCAGGAGGATGAGGGTCCCCCTTGTTGAAATCCTAGAAGATAACATTTACTTTCTCTTAGAAGGTGGTAGCAAGGGCATCACAAAATGATTGATTATCAGAGGGATTGGTTTTATTTGAGATGGTCGTAAGTCTCTGAACAACTTGAAAAAGTTCTTTCGATGAGTTAGAGGCCCTATCGATTGCCTGGGCAAAGTAGCTACTCTATTCCTTCTTTATAAAATCTTTGTATGAGGTTAAGGCCTTCTGGTATACTAGTCCCATCTGGTTTTTGTAATTTTTCTCAAAATCCTTTCATGCCTTCTACAGGCTTGTTTTTAAGCCTCAAGGCTTCTGAGGACCAAGGAGCCGTAGGTTACTTCCTAAAGAGCGCTGATTTTTGGTGAGAACCAGCTCCCTGAAGGTATCCAAGACATATAATACAACAAGTAACATTACACCTTCAACAAGCCAGGGCTATTGGCTTTGCCAATGGTTGTTAGTTGCATAAGATAAATAACCAACAACCAGGGCTTCGCTGTATAGAATTTTGAAAATATTTCAGTGCTCCAATGGAGAGACTGTGATAGAACTATAACGAGTCTCTTTGAAGTTACATCAAAATCAGTGAAGGGTAGCACTGCTGCAGAGTCAGGATTCATTTTTTTTACCGAGGGTGAGGGCAAAAATAGAGAGCCCGATAGGGATCTGTCTCAGCATCTGCTTTATAGAACTGCCGGTGTTGAGCACCGGCAGTACCCGGCCCACTTTAAGCCCTGGTCGACACCTAGGGGCCATGATTACATGTGTCCCCGAGGGTTATGTAATGCATGTTACCCTCGCTAAAATCTGATATTCCAGGATTTCAGGTGAGATGATTATCTCCAATTGCGACTTTCTTCTTTCAAATAGGGATAACATGCAGATAATGTTTTTTCCTGCAACAAAATCCTCATGTCCTGATCTTTACAACATATCACCACCCGCCCCTCACCAGCAACATTTCATCTAGTTTATGCATAAACAATTAGACCTAACAGTGGAACCTTCTAGCTGCCAGCACCTAACCTATTATCACTCCATCAATCTTGTCCCTTCTATACTAGCTGGGATCTGTGTGCACACTGAATGGCACCCACCGTCACAGTGCTTGTTCCCTCAGGAACCTAACAATTCAGAACAAAAGCACAGGTGCGCCACACAACAGAATTTGATCAATAAGGACAGTTATGAAGTCCATATCCAGAAAGGAAAGTTCTTCAAGTTTTTCTTTTTATTCCATTTTCATTTTACGTAGATAAAACACAGAGTCCAGTTCTAATGACTCAACACACAGTACAGCCGACGCGTTTCGTCCTAGTTCAGGACTTCTTCAGGGCACTAGATGATGGTAGAGTCAAACACTTCCATGAACTGAAAGGTCATAGGATTCCCTGCTAGTGAGCTGTTTCCCGTCCGGTATTTTATTATATCAAGGATTAAAGCCGTCTATATAAAGGCCACGACCAAATAATGACTAAAAGGCACGTCCCACAATGGTGATGTCCAACACCGCCAGGTTATGTTACGATGGTGTTCAAAGCAAATCCTGTAGGAGTTTATCTTCAAATTATCACGCGAAGGCCTAGAAGTAAGAGAGATAACACCACTTGATGAGGGATAGGCTTGTACAATAAATAACACCGCTAGACCGAGATATCATCAAGTGGTTTGCTTTGAACACCATCGTAACATAACCTGGCGGTGTTGGACATCACCATTGTGGGACGTGCCTTTTAGTCATTATTTGGTCGTGGCCTTTGTATAGACGGCTTTAATCCTTGATATAATAACATACCGGACGGGAAACAGCTCACTATCAGGGAATCCTATGACCTTTCAGTTCATGGAAGTGTTTGACTCACCATCATCTAGTGCCCTGAAAAGTCCTGCACTAGGACGAGCAGCGTCGCTGTACTGTGTGTTGAGTCATTAGAACTGGACTCTGTGTTTATCTACGTAAAATGAAAATGGAATAAAAGAAAACTTGAAGAACTTTCCTTTCTGGATATGGACTTCATAACTGTCCTTATTGATCAAATTCCGTTGTGTGGTGCACCTGTGCTTTTGTTCTGATTTCATCTAGTTTAACCTGCCAAAATGTAAAGGGCAACTTTCGAAAGTTTGTGCAGGTGTAATCAAAAGCAGGGCTCTTACAACCAAGGAGTAAATATTTATTTTCGATTGTTTTAATATGAATCACTACAATTTGGTAGTTTGTGCACCCCGGGCACTAAAACCTGCGAAGAGGATGTCCCCGCCTCCATCCCCATTTGGAATGTAATAAACAGCAATAAAATGTGTACAGAGGGCCCCTCACACCACTGGGACCTGGTGCCACTGCACTTGCTGAACTAATGATAGCCACGTCCCTCAGCCACAAGTATAGCAGACTTGTTTCAGTGCTCAGAAAATCGTCCGCCGGGATCTAAATCAGAAGTCACCGGTGGCAAGCATTCTATTGATCCATGATCTAAGCTACTCTCTTGGGCAGCCTACATGCTTGATTGTACCCTACTGTTCAGTTTTGGATACAGTCCCCTTTCAGTTCTGTTTTTTGCCAAAGCGGTGGTTATACAGCTGCTTCTTTCTCCCAGGCAGCAACAGTTCATGTTTGGCTTTAGTTATTTTAAGGAGTGCATAATTTATTATAGGAATAGAAGTTGTCCGTATGACCCGCTGTTTTTTTTCTCTTTACATTTTACTCTTACTGATTTTGGTTTCTGTTCCATTTTTGTATTGCTGATTTACACATTTCATTGGGTCAGCCCATCATCTGCAGAGAGGAGGTTTGCTCTTTGCCTGCCCTCGCACATAGAGTACAATGGTTCATATATTTATTTAGGTACTTGAAAAAACATTATACGAGGGAGTACCGTTTTGAGGATTTGCTATCGGATGAATAAAAAAAAGAAGAAAGCTTTACAGACACAAGTGAGGGCTTCTACGTATTTAAGAAAATGTACCAATTCCCTTTTTTTCTTCTTACTGAAGGTGTTTACCGCCACCTAGTGGTTTCAAAGCTCAAATGGCGTAATAAACAATCTTTGTTGACTCGTTGAACTGAAGATAATGGGGCAGATTTACAAGCCCCTTGCGCCCCTTTTGCGTCACTTTTAACATGGGAAAAGTGACGCAAAAGTGGCGCAAGGGGCTTGTAAATCTGCCCCAATGTATTTAACTCTTCTTTGAAATGTTTTATCGTCCGTTGGGATGATTATTGTTTTTTGTGTTCCGTTTTTACCTTGCGTGACCAATTATAGCAAAGCGAAAATCATTAAAAGTACAAATTGTCGTGGCTTCATCCGGATAACAATTTGAACTTTAGACTCATGTAAATTCAAAAACAACAAGCATTGTCAAATCGAATTTGGCGGCTCATAATAAAGTACAGCAGTAGTTGAATTGGCAGTTGGTCTGGCGTTGACATGCCAGCGCTTAGGCTTTGTTAATGCTTGTTTTGTTCCTGCACTGCTTTTGTAAAACTAATAGGGGAGCTGTCAGTCCTCGCCAAAAAGAAAATGGCAACAACAGCAAAAATATTTTTTAGCCTTAAAAAGCACCAATTGCCACAGTAGTCCCTGGTACTTTATGTATAGATGTGTTCCTTGTGAGAGGCAGAATGCCATCACTTACAGAAAAGTTCACCAATGGCTGAGGAATGCCGACCCATTCCCCAAGCCGCATACTGTATTGGGTGGAAGTTGTAGAGTCGTGTGATCATGCATAGCTGCCAAGGTTTCAGATTGCTGTGTGACATTTTCATAATTTCAATGTAATTATGAGTGACATTTAACAACTATGAGTGACACTTTCTCGCGAGCATAATCAAGTAATGAAGACGAGGGAACCATATAAATATCAGAAATTACACCCATTTGAGAAACGAGAAACACTGAGAAGATCTTAAAACTGCTGCATAGACCCAAAAATGGAAGGGCACTGTGGGACCAGACTGTACCAAACAGGATGTGAGAGGCCATACTGCCTGCAAATGTGCCTCATGTTCCATAACGCCCAGCCCACCCCACCCCACCCCCAGGCATGCCATATCTGAATGCATATGGGATTTTACTGATTTATAAATACACAGGAACAGGTGTTTTTTTTTAAAGAAGTCTCAAGCTTGGAGTTAATACAAATGATCCCTGTTGCATGGATAATGATGAATGCAGCGCCGGAGGGTAATCCTCTGCAGCTGGGAGAAACGTTTCCCGGACTGTGCACCCCTGCGTGGGAGCGTTTTGGTCTGTGCATTTGCCATGCTGTAGATCAGCCTGGCACTGTGACCTCGCCCCCCTGTCCCCTAGCAGGATCCCCTCCTCTGCAGAAAGGACGCAAGGTAAGTAATATCTGCCAAGGCAGGGGAGGCAGTGAGTGCATGAGAAGCAGCCACGAGGGAAGCAAGAGATCTGTGAAGGTGCACAGTTCTCTGCAACTAAGGAACTTCATCACAGTGCACGGCCAACCTAAGAATCCCAGAGCCTGCTACCCGTCAGCAAAAATGCCATCCCTCGTGCATAACTTAAAACACTTCCAGCATTGGCATTCCAAATAAATACGTAGAGAACACTAAAATCGCAGGGGGCAAAACTATCTCCGTATTTTTTTTATTTTATTAAAATGAGGATTGATGTTACTTTCTCCAAGACGGATATGAGGGTGGGCGAATCCATTAAGAACACTATAATTATGAAATCGGTAATTGTCCCAAAATATGTTGAGCATGCCCCCTCGTGTACAATTGCAACTGGCTGTATACAGGATCCCCACAAGCAACGGTTGTGCAAAGACGATTTCGGAAGGTGTTTTAACCCCAAGCTTTTGGTGAATACTGAGGGGTAGCTCCGTCCTGCAGCGCTAGGTGCAGAGGGTCACAGCAAAGCCTGTAAACTCACCTCCCATGATGTGGCCTCGGATCGAGGAAGATCGGGGTCTTCTAGTGCACAGGCCGGGCCTCCCGCTGAATGAGCAGGATCAACACAGCCCCGCCCAGTACCAAAAGACGTACATTCGCTCAGTGATATAGCAGAGAAGCCAATAAACAACTTGCAAACTTTCCCTCAGCCAGTCCCCAGCCACAGTAAAGTATCCAAACAGCCAATTACAAGCAAGCAGTGAGATGTTCCCGGACAACCCAATGGCAAGCCACCATCCAACCAATCCACGGGAGCAGATTAGTTTAATAAAGCCTTGCGCCACCACGGACACAATTTATCTTTAATTAAACACATAGCGTGGTTGCCATAGTAACAAGTACACGCCAACAGCGGCCAAGTAAATACATTGATTGGGGCAGGCAGCATAAAAAACAGCAGAACAGCCTGTGCTGCTTTCATTCTTCAATCCTGCAGCACCTTATATTTACACATTCTCAAAGCACCTGTAATGCGTGACAATGCATTTTAGTGCGGTGATGCGGACACCAGCACTAGAATGCGTTAGTCTAACGCCCGATGCGTGGTACTTGGCAGGGCTGATCATGTGCAGTAGGACCTTGTGGTCCTTGCCGGACTCCTTACAAAGTTATGTGATCAGTTGGGAGATATCTGGGTGTAGTCAATACATTTTATGACGAAGTGCATTCATTTAACGGTTGCGTGCTGAAGAATAAAGATGTGTTACGGAGCTCCGTGTGTGGTGTGGTCATTTCCATGCCCAGAGCTGGTGTGGACGCGACAACTGGCGAAGAGTAGGGGATACGTGCCCCGAAGAAACAAGACTGCTCTCCCTGAAAGTTTGTCGAGGTCCAGCAAACTGCTACTACGTGCCACATGCACCCCAGGAAACAGACTTTGATTGGTGTATGTGGTGTCAAAGCGCGCTCTAGCTCGTACAAGGCCCTCGAAGAAGGTGAAGGACCTACAGAGAAGCACAGTCAGAAGGCCCGCCAAAAGCCTACAGGTAAGGCCAAAATAAGAGATACTGCACCACAGCATAACACAGAGCCATCTTCCATCCAAAGCAGAAATTCTAATGGCAGCGACAGCCAGATACGAAGAAGCGCTAAAGGCAGAAACGACCAGGCACAAAAAAACGCTAAAGGCAACGACAACCAGGTACGATGCAAAAAGTAGAGAGCGGTGACAAACATGTGCAAGAGACAAAACCGTTATTCACCATCAAGAAAGAAGATGGCCCATACGACCTCAGTCTGGGTGCAACAACCCAGATGTAAGCACATGGCTGTTGCTTACAGAAGGTGCAGGTCCAAGTGAGCAGCAACCGTCATCGGGACAGCAAATACTCTCAATGTTAGTAAGTCCCAACACAAGTTATGATGCTGCTGTGTTTCTGAAACCACCACCACCATTCAACATCGCCAAAAAGCAGAATATTAGGGCCAGATGGACAGCATGTATCAAAACATTCCATGACTTCATAGATGCTCTAGAAGAAGTAGATGACAAAAAGATCACCAAATACTTAAAGAGCCTTGCAGGGGATGGAGTGAAAGCAGTGATATTGAAAATAACACAAGCTGATACAATATCATACTGTCAATCAAGGAAACGTTGGTAGCCAAGTTCAATCCAATGCCGAATGTTGACTATGAAAGGTACATTTTCAACCAGGCAAGACAGCAAGCTGGTGAAATGAGGGATGAGTTTGTCGAAAGACTTGATACCGTCATCAAACACTGCAAGTTCAGTGAATTCAATGATGAAGAAGCCATGCATCTCAGAGTTATCGATGGTTGCCTCTCCGATTCGATCAGATGACGCATGATGAGAGAGACACTCAGTCTAGAAAAGGTTCTCATGGTTGCGAGAGCTGAAGAATGTTCAGATCGACAGGCTGCTGATATGGAAGCTGGAACAGCCCTGAATGAATCAGCGTTGATCATGGAAAGCAAGCAGAAACACAAAGTGGAGGCCCAGAAGATGATGTCTCCAAAGAAAAACAAATTGTGTTTCCAATGTGGATTCTCGTTTCCACACAAAGGTAAATGTTGCGCCGTTGGATGGATATGCAAAGGCTGTGGGAAAGAAAACCATTTCATAATGGTCTGCAAAGTGAAAGAGTAGCCAAGTGCGTCACGGACAGAAGAGAAAATGAGCGCCAGAATGTTCCAGAAGCATTCTAGCCATGCCCACAAGGCCAAACGGCCTCATAAATTGAGGCAAGTAGAGACTAAACAAAGCCAATTGTCATCAGATTTGTCTTCCAAAGGCTCTTCAACGTCATCATCGAGCAACAGTGAAGAAGATGCTGCTTGCCAAGAAGAACACAAGTCAAAGGGAGAGCGCCATTTGAAGCGACTAAACTTATTTAGCCGGTGCTTCAAGATCATGCTAAAGGTGGATGGCTGCCCTATAACTTTCATTATAGACAGTGGTGCATCGACCAATATCACGCCGCCAGAAAAATACAACAAACTGTCTCCAGTACCACGTCTAACACCACTGAAAACAAGGTGCGCACACATGGGCTGGTTCTATGCCATTGCAAAGACAAAGGTCATTTGACCATGAAGCATAAGAAAATGATAGCACAAGTACCAATTAATGTTTTCCCAGGTATGTCGTCGAGTGCATGTCTACTCAGTTTCAGCACTGCTGCTGACATGGGACTGATATCGATCAACTAAAACCTCAATGCACATTCTGAAAAAGTGAGTCAATTCCCGTCATTGTTTCATGGACTAGGGAAACTCAAGAAGGTGCAATTTCACATTAATGAGGACATTCGTCCTGTTGCTCAGCAACACAGTCGAACTGCTTTTCGATTACAGAAGGCCGTTGAGAAAGAACTAGAAACATTATTAAAGCGTGATATCATTGAGCGCTCTTCAAATCCAAAGCCATAGGTTTTGCCCATAGTGGTAGTGCCAAAAAAGGACAGTGGAGATGCAGTGCGCATTTGTGTTGATATACGCCAGGCCAACAAAGCAATCGAGAGAGAAAGACATCCGATTCCACATATAGAGGACATGATTGCACAGCTGAATCATGCCAAAGTCTTCTCCCATCTTGATTTGGACAGAGGATGCCATCAACTCGAGCTGGAAGAGAACTGTAGGTACATTACTACTTTTTCTACTCATGTTGGTTTGTTCAGATACAAAAGGCTTAGCTTTGGTGATATCATTTGCCGAATAATTCAACCTGTCACACATGCTTTTAACTACAGTGATAATATACTAGTGTTTGGGGCCACACAAAAGGAGCATGACAAAGCTCTTACACAAGTATCCCGTCTTCTTGCTCCTGCTGGTCTCACATTAAATGCAGAGAAGTGTGAGTTTAACAAAACAAAACTAAAATTCTTTAGGCATATTCAGGGGGAATGACTCCTGAGCCTGAAGAGTTACAAGCCTTGTCATCCACCTGTTCCCGCAAGATGTAACCATGCTACAATCCTTCTTAGGCATGGCCAGCTATTGCGTCAGATACATTCGGGACTTTGCCACAGTGAGTGCCCCATTAAGATACTTGACAAAGAGAATATTCCCTTCCAGAGGTCCCCTGAATGTGACCGAAGTTTTAAGAAAATCAAACAGGCAATTGAAAATGCAACTGAAATGGGTTAATTTGATCCATTACATACTGAGATTGTAGTTACATACTGAGTTACATACTGAGATTGTAGTAGACGCAAGCCCGTGGGGTAGGGCGTGATCCTTGCTCAACACAATGGACACCCAAATGCTCAGAGACACATTGTGGCCTATGCTAGCAGAGGTCTATCTCAGACTGAACGTGCCAAATCTCAGCCAGAAAAAAAGAGTCTGGCTGTAGTGTGGGCTTGTGAACATTTTCATGTGTTTCTGTACAGAAAGCATTTCACCCTTGTCACTGACCCCAAGCGTTACTCACCATTTAGGAAATCCAAATGCCAAAATGCCCCCTAGCATCGAGAGGTGGGGGTTGCGATTGCAAGAGTATGATTATACCATTGTGCACAAGCCAGGGAGCGATAAAAAAAACCCAGATTACTTCTCACGACTGCCGTTACAGAGTCACAGTGCAACGTCTAAAGCAGCTAAAGAGTGTATCAATTTCATAGTAAAGTCCAGCACCCCTGCAGCTCTATCCATTGAGCAGATCATTGCTGCTACCAACACAGACATGCTCACACTCAAGGATATAACTGTAACACAATCATGGAGAAAACATACTCAACCTTTCACAGATGACGTTGAATATCAAAAATTCAAAAATGTGCAGGAATAACTTTCTGTTACTCAAGAAGGTATCATATTAAGAGGTTCAAGAATTGTCAATCCTGAGGGCTTGAGACAACAAGTCATTAAACTGGCACACTGAGGTCATTGTGACTTTGAGCCACCGAGAGAGCCCTCAGAGACCAAGAGTGCTTTCCTTGCCACGATGAATGAGTCGAGAAGGAACTGGAAGCATGTCACCTGTGTAACTGCTTATCTCCCAAGACAACACAGCATCTGCTAAATATGTCTTACCTGTCTAAACAAGCGTGGGAGAAAATTTCTGTTGATTTCTTTGGACCTTTAAACAATGGCAATCATCTCATGGTAGTTGTTAATGAGTACTCATGTTTTCCCTAAGTGAAGATCTATCATCAATCACCTATAACAAAGTCATCGAGAGGCTGGATGATATTTTCACAGCTTGGGGCGTTCACTCCATTCTCAAATCTGACAACAGTCCACCCTTCAATAGCAGAGACTTTAAGGACTTTAGTCGCTTGAACGTAAAGCATCAGAAAAGCATACATCTCTGCCCTAAGGCGAATGGCATTGTTGAATGATTTATGGGCACCCTGAAGAAAGTGATTCAGCATGCTGCGTTCGAAGAAATCAATCTCAAGTTACCCTTATGTCCAGCCATTCGTGCCTATCGGTCAACTCCCCATCCTACAACAGGTGAAAGCCCTACCACCTTGCTGTTTGGGAGAGCCTTTGCGACATAGCTACAACAATGGACCACAAGCCGAGTAATAGGCACTGATGAGATTCGTGTCATGGACACTTGTTGTAAACGCAGATGAAGGCCTATGCAGATAGTGCTAGGGACACGGTTTTCGAAGAAGGAGACCGGGTCCTAATCAAACAAAAATGGAAATGCAAGACTGACGCTACATTTTATGCTGATCCATTGAGAGTTGTGATAAGTAAAGGACATATAGTGACTGCTCAACGCCCTGGAAAGTCCATTAGGAGAGACTCATCATATTTCAAGCATCTGACTCGATGTTCGTCGGCTCCTGACATCACAAGTGAGACAAGTCCACCTGAATGCCCAAGTCAAGCATCTGAGTCTACATCTCTGATGCCAGATGACAGTGCAACTCCTTCACCTTGTACGACTCGATTTGGAAGATTGGTGCAAGCACCTCGATGACTCATTGAGGAACTCTAATTTATATATGTTCTCCGTACTTTATATTTAACAAAGGGGAGATGTAGTGTTGTGTGATCATGTGCAGTAGGACCCTTGTTTTCCTTGCCGGACTCCTTACAAAGTTCTGTAATCAGTTTCGAGGTATCTGGGTGTGTCTGTGTGTGGTAAATAAAGTTTATGACATATAGCATTCAGTTAACGGTTGCATGCCATAGAATAAGAACATGTGTTACAGAGCTCTGTGTGTGGCTGGTCATTTATGTGCTCCAAAGCTGAGGTTGATGCAACAGAAGTAAAACGTGAATGACACAACAATGGACCCATGGATGGAGAAGGTCTGGCTGAAACACCCTATAGGTATATTTTATATAACATTTAAGTAAAATCAAAGGTTATTGGCAGAAACCAGACCTAAAAAAGAATGGAGGAGCAAAGGAGTTGTGAGGTATTTTCCCAGGAGAGTTTGTGACAAAAGAGAAGAGTCCAAGTAGAATAAAGAGCCCTATAGCAAATGAATATGGTTTGGTAAATAATACCTCCCAACCGGAAGTTAGTGAAGTTTGGGAAGATAAACAGAATACCTGTAGTGAAGACAGAAAGTTATTAGAGATGTACAAGCCATCAAACTAACAGGGAGAATTGAAACAGAGACATGCCAAGAGTGTAGCTTGGCTCTAAGAGGCTGTGCACAAGCTGAGCCATGAAAATGTTCGGCATATAAATCGTGCATCAAACATCATGCAACTAGGTCTCTTCAAAATTCAAAAAAGTGTATCTGTTAAAAATGCGGAAGCACTTCACCGTAGCACTGCATTGAGAGGCATCTATTGAAAATTATACTTTTTAAACAGGAACCTGGAAACATCTCCTATCATACCCACAATGCCACTGGTGCCACTGGTGACCTAGGAGTTTAGTCAGTTGTCCTGTGCACCCTATATGTGGTCTAGATTCTTATTTTATATGGAGCAATATTGTAGTCTGTTAAACCTTGAGCTGAGCCAGAGCAAGGCATCTGGCTCAAGCCTTCTGTGGCTTGCCTCACCTCTAGAAGTTCTGAGTGCATGGACCACAGTTGTTCTATGTCCCATAAACAGCAAAAGGAGAACTTTCCTCAAAGTGTTCATGGCCATAAAATAAGTGGAGGGAAGCTTACTGATCTGATGCTGTCGAGTGATAACGCAATCAAAGAGGATTCCCAATCTGTGGACAAAAACATTCTTGATAATCATTAAGGAATATGTTGCATAGCTATACCATAAGTTTGAAGTGACGTCTTTTAGCATTTGTATTACATGAGGAAAACTACTGATTTTCCCTTTTTTTTATCGTCTTGACATAAAAACACCAGCTTTGTTGGTAAATTACTGGCCTGATAGCAAACATATGCAGAGAGGCCAACTTATGGAAGTTCCGCTGGGGGTGGCAGGAGTGGTTACCAATTATCAAACAGAATGGATGTAACACACACCTGCCTCCGAACTAAATGCCGATAAAGTTTCATCAAGGTGTGATGCATGGGTAGTGTCTGCATTATGTAAAGCAGCTCTGACCCTCGGCCAGCCAAAGGGGCATGGTCTTTCCCGAGGAAGTAGTACTTCCTGACACCTTTTCATGTGTAGGGGGCGCTCAGGTATTGGAAATGAATTCCAACACCTTCCCTACTGTTGCGCAAACTGGAGTAGGAATAGTAAATAATACTATTCCTAAGTCCAGCGCGCCCCCTACTGGAAGTCGTTGTAAAGACTTGCGATGTAATACATCGCGTACTAACAACGCGGTCATTGTAACGACCGCGTTGTAATGGCACGCGATGTATTATATCGCGTTGTAATGTGCCATATTCAGCAAAGTACCACAGGAACAACAACAAAAGAAGGACAAAATAAAAGCCAAAAGAAGGACAACTATCTTATAATCAGGAGTGTGACGACCATATTGTAAATCGATATTGGTTATGAGACATAATATCGACTAATGTTAACTAGGGTGGTCATTACAAGTTTGCTGTCAATGATGATCCTGAGGTTCTTGGCATGGGGAGTGGGTGGGTGTCAGTCTTAGCTCAGTTGCCCACCGGATCAAGTCCCACAGAGAAGTGCTCTTCCCGACTATCATGATTTCGGTCTTGTTGGTGTTCAACTTTAGACAGTTGTTCTTTATTCAGTGGGTGATTTCAGTCATGCAGGTGTTAAACTTGATCCGGACACTTGGGGGCCGATTCCGATTCAGGCCGGAAAAAATACCGACTGACTCGGTACAGGAATTTAGTCTGACCGACTCGGACCAGCGCCGTACGACTAACTCTGAGCGTAGTTTGCGAAGTAGCACTTCACGTAGCTACGTGAAGTACATTTTGAACTACACGTAGCTATGCCTATGCAAATTGCGTAGCTGTGTGCTTGACTGCACTGTACAATAATTGCCAAAGGCATCTTGCACAGTGCAAGTTAAGATAAAATAAGTATCTCTGTCTTTATATGCTAAAATGCATATAGCATTTCACAAAAGTGAAATCGATAAATTAACAAGCAGTGAGAGAGGTGATGATTTTGGTATCCTCCCTAACCTAGGGAGAGAACCAAGCAGATGCCTTGAAAACAAAAGCACATCTTTTGAACGATTCAGTGGTGGTCCCATCCTCTTAGGACCACCCCAAGCACAGTTATTGGCAAAAATACAATCCCAACCAAAGGCCCTGCAAAGCATTATGGGACGAGATTAGCAGTGGGCAGTGAATATTATAGTATCCAATATCAAAATAATTCTACAAAGAGCTGCAGTTCCACTAGTCGTTACTAGATGTCCCTCACGAGTCAAATGCAAAAGCTTCATGAAAGGGTTTCAATGCTTTTGCATTTGACTCGTGAGGACATCTAGCAACGACTAGTGGAACTGTAACTTGATGTATTAATAATTTCAATGCTTTTGCATTTGACTCGTGAGGGACATCTAGTAACGACTAGTTGAACTGCAGCTCTTTGTAGAATTATTTTGATATTGGACACTATAATATTCACTGCCCACTACTAATCTCGTCCCATAATGCTTTGCAGGGCCTTTGGTTGGGATTGTATTTTGCCCATAACTGTGCTTGGGGTGGTCCTAGGAGGAAGGGACCACCACTGAATCGTTCACATGATATGCTTTTTGTGTTCAAGGCATCTGCTTGGTCCTCCCCTAGGTTAGGGGAACCCAAAATCATCACCTCTCTCATTGCTTGATATTTTCATTGTCAAAGTTCACTTTTGTAAATTTGTTATATGCTTTTTAGCATAGAAAATTGCTTTAACAAAGCATTTGTATGTGTTTAATATACTGCTGCAACGCTACGTTGATTAGCAGAGTTTTTTTACTCTGCTACGTGCAATTTGCGTAGTGCGTAGTAACACAAACTTTGCATGCTCCGTGAGCGTAGCAAAGTATTATGCCCAGGGTTACGTACGACCCGGGTAGTACGATGAAATGCATGTGAAATCCGACCGACTCGGACGGAATACAAAACGACCGACCAAGCCGGATGTAAACAAGCCATCCGGCCGGGAAATCACGCGAAACGAACCGACCGACACGCACCCGGATTGAACCCGCGAACTCCGACCCGCGTAGTACGATGCTGTGCGTGCAAAACACGACCGACTCGCCCGGAGCACAAGCCGTACGACCGACACGCATACAAAACTCAGCCGAAGCAACCCAATACTCCACGACCGACTCGTACGCCGCATATGAAACCTAGCTGACACACAGCGGGAACGAGTCGGACAAGATCGCACCAGACAACTGCAGCGTCCTACTCGGACACAAGAACGACTCCTACATGCACCTAAAAAACACCAAGGAATTTTTTTTAAAAAAAAGAGCCAAACAAGCAACCACAAAGCCAATAAATACAGGGAGGAAAAAAAAAATGGAACAAGGACACACCTCCAACTCCACCTACATAAAGGCCACAAATCCCTACCATGATCCTTTGCAAATTCCACTGACCTGCCAGCACAGAACACCATCACACAGCAACCACAGACACACTCACAGCTCAAACATCACACAAGCCACACACCATTACCACACCTACAAATAGCACCCTCACACACACCCAGCTAAACCTACACTCACACCCCCCCACTTGCACACACACACACACATCAATAACCACCACCACCCATCACCATGCCCCCAAAGAAGAATCATAAGTTCCTAGACAGTGAATTGGAAGTCATGGTAGATGAGATCCTCAGGATAGAGCCACAGTTGTTTGGTACATTGGTACAACAGACCCCCATGTCGCAGAAAACCAAGATGTGGGCGAGGATTGTCGACAGGGTGAACGCACAATCACCATGTTTGCGCACAAAGGAAGACATCCAGAACAGGTGGTATGATGTGCGCAGGAGGGTCCGGGACCTACTCAAAAGGACTACCTCCTCAGCCAGCACACCGGCAGTGGCCCTCCTGCAAAACCAGTATACCTCAGGCCCTGGGAGGAGAAGGTGCGGGCCATCCTACCACCAGTGAGCGTATACGGACTAACAGACATCCCAGAGCCTG
The DNA here is from genome assembly GCA_963921515.1 of Calotriton arnoldi. Lineage (NCBI taxonomy): Eukaryota > Metazoa > Chordata > Amphibia > Caudata > Salamandridae > Calotriton > Calotriton arnoldi. The sequence continues at coordinate 25,038 of CAWUFW010010715.1, forward strand.
GTGAGTACACAACTAATATACACAATATGGTGTGACAACACACACACATCACAGTCAAGGGGATAGGCAAACCATGCACCCTTAGCAAATACACAGCAACCAAAAGATATTCATCCCAAGATGTGAATGCTAGTCAGACAAACACAATACCTGCCATTTCATAGTGATATGTAACTGTGTCATGACATGTACAAACCTAACAACAAATACAGCAAGGCAGTGGCACAAATAGAACCAACAAACACTCCCAGATATTTACCCACCACTAGAACACCACCTCACAGGGAAGCTCACTGAAAGGAAGGAATTCTGTGTATGCTGGTGAAGTCAGTGTAGCCAATAGCATGATGGGAGTGGTAGTCACAGATATTGGTCACACCCACAATTGGCCCATCAACACCACTCTGAACCATGCTCACATCACAGGGAGTGGAAAACAACTGACAAGATGGCTGACACTGGGTACTGCTGTGGGGAGCACAAGGCCCTGATGGGAACTGGGCACCAACAAACAACAGGACCACACTGTCAGTCATCTTGCCATTGCTGTCACACTCACACACAGTGAAGTCCACTCAAAAGGAAGGAAGTATGGGCATGCTGGGAAGGGGGTGTAGGCAATAGCATGATGGGAGTTGTAGTCACAGATATTGGTCAGCCTCACAATTGGCCCATCAACACCATCCTGAACCATGCTCACATCACAGGGAGTGGAAAAGGACTCACAAGATGGCTGACACTGGGTACTGCTGGGGGAGCACAAGGCCCTGCTGGGAACTGTGCAACAACCAACAGCAGGACACCACTGACTGACATCCTGAAAGACAACTTGCACTCCCTGCAATGGAAGCACGTTCCATGGTGGGATATCTGGCTGGGTGGGAAGGAGGACTCACAGCACTGACCATAGGTACAAGCACCTCCCCTCACACACCCCCTCAACACTAACTCCACATAACCCACCTGGGAGAATGCAATGCCTCACATCCTAACTGAAGATCCCACAAAGAACCACCACCCTGGGTTATGCTGTGTGAAGCACAGGGACACTCTTGGGACTTGTAGCCAAACAACTGCCAGGACAACACTCCCAGCCATCCTGTCAGCACAGGCACCCCACCCCACAGGGAAGCAGAGTCAAAAGGAAGGATGGGCATGCTGGGAAGGGGGTGGAGGCAATAGCATGATGGGAGTGGTAGTCACAGATATTGGTCAGCCTCACAATTGGCCCATCAACACCACCCTGAACCATGCTCACATCACAGGGAGTGGAAAAGGACTCACAAGATGGCTGACACTGGGTACTGCTGGGGGGAGCACAAGGCCCTGCTGGGAACTGTGCAACAACCAACAGCAGGACACCACTGACTGACATCCTGAAAGACAACTTGCACTCCCTGCAATGGAAGCACGTTCCATGGTGGGATATCTGGCTGGGTGGGAAGGAGGACTCACAGCACTGACCATAGTTACAAGCACCTCCCCTCACACACCCCCTCAACACTAACTCCACATAACCCACCTGGGAGAATGCAATGCCTCACATCCTAACTGAAGATCCCACAAAGAACCACCACCCTGGGTTATGCTGTGTGAAGCACAGGGACACTCTTGGGACTTGTAGCCAAACAACTGCCAGGACAACACTCCCAGCCATCCTGTCAGCACAGGCACCCCACCCCACAGGGAAGCAGAGTCAAAAGGAAGGATGGGCATGCTGGGAAGGGGGGTGGAGGCAATAGCATGATGGGAGTGGTAGTCACAGATATTGGTCAGCCTCACAATTGGCCCATCAACACCACCCTGAACCATGCTCACATCACAGGGAGTGGAAAAGGACTCACAAGATGGCTGACACTGGGTACTGCTGGGGGAGCACAAGGCCCTGCTGGGAACTGTGCAACAACCAACAGCAGGACACCACTGACTGACATCCTGAAAGACAACTTGCACTCCCTGCAATGGAAGCACGTTCCATGGTGGGATATCTGGCTGGGTGGGAAGGAGGACTCACAGCACTGACCATAGTTACAAGCACCTCCCCTCACACACCCCCTCAACACTAACTCCACATAACCCACCTGGGAGAATGCAATGCCTCACATCCTAACTGAAGATCCCACAAAGAACCACCACCCTGGGTTATGCTGTGTGAAGCACAGGGACACTCTTGGGACTTGTAGCCAAACAACTGCCAGGACAACACTCCCAGCCATCCTGTCAGCACAGGCACCCCACCCCACAGGGAAGCAGAGTCAAAAGGAAGGAAGGATGGGCATGCTGGGAAGGGGGTGGAGGCAATAGCATGATGGGAGTGGTAGTCACAGATATTGGTCAGCCTCACAATTGGCCCATCAACACCACCCTGAACCATGCTCACATCACAGGGAGTGGAAAAGGACTCACAAGATGGCTGACACTGGGTACTGCTGGGGGAGCACAAGGCCCTGCTGGGAACTGTGCAACAATCAACAGCAGGACACCACTGACTGACATCCTGAAAGACAACTTGCACTCCCTGCAATGGAAGCACGTTCCATGGTGGGATATCTGGCTGGGTGGGAAGGAGGACTCACAGTACTGACCATAGTTACAAGCACCTCCCCTCACACACCCCCTCAACACTAACTCCACATAACCCACCTGGGAGAATGCAATGCCTCACATCCTAACTGAAGATCCCACAAAGAACCACCACCCTGGGTTATGCTGTGTGAAGCACAGGGACAATCTTGGGACTTGTAGTCAAACAACTGCCAGGACAACACTCCCAGCCATCCTGTCAGCACAGGCACCCCACCCCACAGGGAAGCAGAGTCAAAAGGAAGGAAGGATGGGCATGCTGGGAAGGGGGGTGGAGGCAATAGCATGATGGGAGTGGTAGTCACAGATATTGGTCAGCCTCACAATTGGCCCATCAACACCACCCTGAACCATGCTCACATCACAGGGAGTGGAAAAGGACTCACAAGATGGCTGACACTGGGTACTGCTGGAGGAAGCACAAGGCCCTGCTGGGAACTGTGCAACAACCAACAGCAGGACACCACTGAGTGACATCCTGAAAGACAACTTGCACTCCCTGCAATGGAAGCACGCTTCATGGTGGGATAACTGGGCTGGGGCGAGAAGGAGGCCCGGATGGCAAGCAAATACCACCAATGCTGGTCATGCACACACCTCAACATTCACATTGACATGCCACAGGTTGGCAGGACAATGTGCTACACCAATATCACTCTCTGACTGTCACAATTTAGGAGAATGCAATGTCCAGGCCCACATCCAGAGGTACAGTCACAACTGTCAGGTGTTTGAACAATTGATGCCAGTAGAAACATAACATACAATCTGTGTCTCTCCCCAAAACAGGTGATGATGGGGACACAGCAGCAGACGAGGAGGAGTCCCTGTCCCAGGCTCCGGGGAACACTGAGCTCACTGGTGTGGATCAGCCTCTGCACTCCTCGGATGGCGAAGAACCAGCTGGACCCTCCGGTGTGAGTCATCATGCAGCACCAGCAGGACCAACATCTGCACCCCCTGCACCCACCCCTCCAACAACTGCCAACACACAGGCCACCCCTGCCAACATGGACAGACCAAGGACCACAGATGACAATAGCGCAGGGACCCAGACCCAAACTGAAGCTGGTGACAACGAGCCCAGGAACAACACCCAAGTGGGCCCACGGTCACCTGTGCGTGCCACCGCAGGTCCTGCACGTGTCGCCAGGGGTGGTGGGAGGGGTGGTAGACATAGGTCGCTCTTTGCAGAGGGGTCTGGACTGCATGATGACCCACAACTGGCACGCATCGCGGATGCGTACCAGACTAGCACCGGAGAGGTCAGCCAGGTAGTGGGGATCCTCAAGGACATACAACAGCAGCAGGCTGCCCATCATGCCCGCTTGGACTCCCACATGTCCCGTGTCGAGACACACATGTCACATGTTGAGACACACATGTCTGGCATGGAGTCCAAGTGGGACACATTGGAACAACTGACAGTGGTGCATAGGGACATACTGACATGCCTCCGCCAGATCAGCACCAACATGGCCTCACCTCCCTGTGTGCCCACAACATCTGCTGCTGAAACAACTGCAAATGCCACAGGGAGGGAGGAGGACTCTGGCAGAGAGTCCCCTGCACCGCTGCAGCCTGCACCTGAGGGTCCCCCCCCCCAAGAAGAGGGGCCGTCCGAGGAGGCCAAACTGAGAGGCCGATGGCCATCTACATCCCCCAGGAAGCCAACACCTGTTCTGGAACTTTTCCTCTGTGTGCAAACTACACGCCCTGTCGAAGCCAACCCAACTCTCCCACAAGACATGGGGAGCTATAGTTGCCCAAATTTATCAGATGAGTGTGGACTTTACTCTGGACATTTCAGCTACCAAGACTTCCGAATCACATGGGAACTTTGGATTCCAATTTCTATGTACAGCACCCACCATCCTGTGCACCATCCTCACACCTGTATGTAAATAAACTCACCAATACACCATATCTGCCTCTGTTGTGATTCCAACGTGCTCTCTGTCATGGAGATGGTGATCAGAAAAATGACACTGTGCATGCTAACTGCTACAGCAAGTCCAACACCGTCATGTCAGTCATGGCGACGTGACACATATGAGGGAGACACACCACTAGGGCCACACAACACATACACACCAGGGCCATCAGACTCATCACCTATACTGATGTTGCAACTAAATACAGTGGAATGCACAGACACGCCACCTATTCACAGTCTGTGTCAACTAGACTACAGGTGCAGTAAGCAAATGTCAGTCAGATGTGTGACTACAGACAACGCACATCCCAAAGTGAAGCACAGGTTTATTACACATTTGCAACATGTTGTTTCCACTACAAATGCTAGCTAATCCAACCTGGCTGTGGCCACAAAGTCAAAAAGTGCAGAAGATAGAAAGTCCAGGGGTGTGTGGCACATCACCTGTAGGGAAACGACTGCTTCCACCTTGGAAGTTTAATCATGGATTCGTGGGATCCAAGTTGATTAAACAACTCCGGCAGCACCCTGTGAAGGACAGACATGACACACAGTCAAAACCACTGAAGAACAGCACAGAACGGCAATACTCATGTCTAATACATGTCACGAGATAACTACACAAAACCAAGTTAGCATGTCAACACTGTTGGGCAGTACAGACCACCTGCAAGGACACATCGCTGCACGCATCCAGTCAAGTAGCACATGGCCACACTCAAACAGCACCAGAGCACCACACACACATATCATGCAAACTCAAATCATTGACATTACAACCCTCTGGAGACTCACATTCAGCTGAAGAAGTTGGTGATGAGCTGTGTGCGGACATCACCATCATCATCATCATCATCTTCACTGGCATCGTGACCCAGGCCAGGATCTTCCACAGGTGGTGGACGTTGGTCATCGTCATCCAGGATGAGAGGCAACTCCTTCCGCACTGCCAGGTTGTGTAGCATGCAGCAGACGATGACAATCTTGCACACCTTTGCTGGGGCATATGGGAGGGCCCCTCCTGTCTTGTCCAGGCAGCGGAAGCGGCTCTTCAGGAGACCAAAGGTCCGCTCAATCACCCTCCTCGTCCGACCATGTGCCTCATTGTAGCGCATCTGGGCTGGTGTCACAGGGTTCCTGAGGGGTGTCAGGAACCACGGCATGTTGGGGTATCCCGAGTCACCTACAGACAGACAATTAAACATTAGCCGATTTGAAAATGTGTGCAGAAAACAACATAGCAGAACACACACAATGGTACAAAGTAGGTACACACCAACAAGCCAGGCACGCTGGTTCGGCATCTGTGACATCATCCTCGGGATGCGACTACTCCTCATCACGTAGGCATCGTGTGCCGAACCGGGGAAACGGGCACACACATGTGTGATGGTCATATCTGCAAGACATACCACCAGAGCATTGATCGAATGGTAATGTTTACGGTTCCGGTATGCCTGCTCATGTGCCTGTGGTGGTATCAAAGCCACATGTGTCCCATCAATGGAGCCAATTACATGTGGCATCCTCCCCAGGGCATAGAAGTCACTCTTGACGTCAGTGAGTCGTTGACGTGTTGGGAAATAGATGTACTGGTTCAGGTATCTCAACATTGCCCCCAAAACATTGCATAGCACACGGCTGAACATAGTCTGTGACATCCCACTGGCAGTCGCCACAGTGTGTTGAAAGGTACCGGAGGCAAAGAAGTGTAGGGCTGCCATCACCTTCACCTTGGGGGTCAGCGCTGTAGGATACGGACGGCCAGGCTGCAAATGTGGTTCCAACCGCACTGCCAAATCCTCAATCAGCTGCCTGGTGAAGCGGTACCGTCGGATGCTGTCACGTTCCACCATCGTTGCCAGGTCTGGAAATGGTCGATGGACAGCAGGAGCCCTGAAGTGCATAGGTGAAGAAAGCAAGATTGTCAGTCACCCCACCTATGTGCCGTTCACCATACTCAATTTCACATGATACATCATTAACAAACACAAGTACTTGATGTGTGTGTCGTTCTGTTTGGACATATATGGCACCTACATGGACATCATCTAACATCTCTGTTCAACAAGTGTTGACAACAGGTTCCAGGGTGTGCTATGGGAAACCATTAGGCTGTGTCACAGTACCCATTTACTGCTCTCACGTTCCACACACATACCACAGTGACATGTCTGGACAGATGCTCCACAGGCATCACAGCTCATTGACAGGTAGATTCACAGGGACCCTGTCTTGCCACATTGACACTGGCATGACATGGCGTATCATGTACACGTCAGAAAAACAAACATGACACCCACAGGTAGTGGCCCCTGTAGCCTCCGCAGGACAGACATGGACGTCTGTGACACACACACACACAACATCAAAGTTCATGCACAAACCACGTGGATGTGGAGACTGTCTCCCATTGTGCACATGGAGTCAGAGACATGTGAAACACAACATGCACACAGACTGCAGAGGGACATCACTATTGTGGCAATGGGCCACCCTGTGACGTACATGCCTTCCCACATGTGAGCCTGGGGGTATGTGACATGTCATACACATACACAACCTGGAAATGTGACCATGACACATGCTCCAAAATGAAAAGTTGCACACCACAGTGGTCAGGTGCACAACACACAAAGGACCCTGTCCCCATGAACACGTGCACAGCCTGGGTGTGTCTGCCCCCAAGTGCCACCCCAAAAACCACATGTTCACCCACATACACAGATAAGGTTATGCTGCCACACATGCCTTAGATACAGTGTGGACTGGGTGTGGTGTTGTAGGTGTGCCCCTGAGTCCCTGGAAAGTATATGTGGCTGGCATAGGTTCACTAGTGACCAGCATGGTGACATATGCGTGTGACCTGTCCAGGGACGCGTTGTAGAGCAATGGACTGATCAGTGTGCCCGCACGGCCCATTGCATTGGATGTGAGCGGGTACGCGTTGTATCCCGGGTACGCGTTGTACAGCAATGGACCGATCGGTGTGCCCGCACGGCCCATTGCATTGGATGTGAGCGGGTACGCGTTGTATCCCGGGTACGCGTTGTACAGCAATGGACCGATCGGTGTGCCCGCACGGCCCATTGCATTGGATGTGAGCGGGTACGCGTTGTACAGCAATGGACCGATCGGTGTGCCCGCACGGCCCATTGCATTGGATGTGAGCGGAGTGCAGCGTTGTAGAGCAATGGACCGATCGGTGTGCCCGCACGGCCCATTGCATTGGCTGTGAGTGGGTACGCGTTGTATCCCGGGTACGCGTTGTACAGCAATGGACCGATCGGTGTGCCCGCACGACCCATTGCATTGGATGTGAGCGGGTACGCGTTGTATCCCGGTGCAGCGTTGTAGAGCAATGGACCGATCAGTGTGCCCGCACGGCCCATTGCATTGGATGTGAGCGGGTACGCGTTGTATCCCGGGTACGCGTTGTACAGCAATGGACCGATCGGTGTGCCCGCACGGCCCATTGCATTGGTTGTGAGCGGGTACGCGTTGTATCCCGAGTGCGCGTTGTACAGCAATGGACCGATCGGTGTGCCCGCACGGCCCATTGCATTGGATGTGAGCGGGTACGCGTTGTATCCCGGGTACGCGTTGTACAGCAATGGACCGATCGGTGTGCCCGCACGGCCCATTGCATTGGATGTGAGCGGGTACGCGTTGTATCCCGGGTACGCGTAGTACAGCAATGGACCGATCGGTGTGCCCGCACGGCCCATTGCACTGGATGTGAGCGGGTACGCGTTGTATCCCGGGTACGCGTTGTACAGCAATGGACCGATCGGTGCGCACGCATTGGCTGGGGCCTGGCATGGCAACGGACGCGTTTCGAAGCTTCAACGAGTCTGATGCAGTGAATTCAGTTGGCCAGCCACAACAATGTTGCAAATTCATGGGTGTCATGAAGTTGAATTTTTGAAGGATGCTGTGGGCGTGTATTGGTGCTGCAATTCCATGGATTGGTCAGATTCAGAAGATGCAAACGACTTGGACCTATCACTTTGGACACATGAGACAGTATCTGCCTCTGCAGCACACATATAATGCTGGCTGTTCCCCTGAGGGCTCACTTGCCTGCACTACATGCTCCAGGATGACATCTGCCACTACACTGCTGCTGTCCCTGCATCCTCTGGCTACTGCAATGTCACGTACTGTGGAGAGAGCCCCAGCCTTCACCCATGAGGAGAACCAGGCCCTGGTGGACAACCTCCTTCCACAGTACAGCAAGCTGTATGGGACACCAGGGGAGCAGGTGAGTGTGCTGTCCACTGCCTTACTAATTGTGCATGTTGTCTGACTAGAAGGATTTACAGTGTGCACACCACTGGCTAGCATGCTCACTGAGTAGTTCGCACCCCCAAAGTGTGTAGTCACATGCACTGAACAGGTACAGTGCAGTAACAGTGCATTCCAACAAGGTTTACTTCCCATGCAATGATACCATGTAGTAACTGCTGGCAAACTGTCCATAGCCCTCGTTGCACTGCCTTGCCTGTGTTCATCATATGCCCCTGTGATTGAGACATGTATTTACAACTGTGTGATGCACGGATATGTTGCATGTGTAGTAATGGCCTTTTCACTTTGTCATCCTCACAGGTTGATGCCCACCAGAAGCAGGAGATCTGGCTGGCCATCGTCTGGGCAGTAAGATCCGTGGGGGTCTACAAGCGCCGGATCCGCAACTGCCAGAAGAGGTGGCAGGACCTTCGTGGCTGGACCCGGAGGATCGCAAGGGTCCAGCTGAAGCTGTCGCCTCCTCACAGGAGGGGCGGACACCGGACCCTGACCCCCCACATGCTCCGGATCCTGGCGGTGGCCTTCCCGGACCTGGATAGGCAGCAGAAGGCCAGACAGCAGCAAGGAGGGGGTGAGTCAAAGACTGCACTGTGAACTCTGTCTAACATGCTATGTGCCCTCCTCTGGCCTGGTTAAACTTCCCCAGTACATCAGTCTTGTTGTCCAGTACCCATGTCCCTCTATTGTGACATGCCCACTCCTCATCTGATACGCAGGTGTGCTCCTTACGCTCAGGATAATTGTGTCACTCGGGTACAGGGTCCTTGCATTTTGCTTTGGTCAAGGTGGGTGACAGCTTTTGTTCCCGTGACATTGTGTTGGCCTTCATGGGTGGGTCAATTGCTCACACAATGCCTGAGTCGTGCATTGTAGTCTGGGTGTAACTTTGATATGTGGTCCACTTGCAGATCAGAATCACCACATGTCCCTGGGGTATTTGGCACACCCCCATGCTGCGGGTGGGTACAATGTTTGGGCCTCAGGAGTATGTATGTCAAGTGTGTCACACATGCTTAGCCACCTGCCTACTGACCAGGGCTCATCCCTCTTGCAGGTAGAGCCGGACAGTCATGCCTACTACAGGGCATACAATACACTCTGTACTCCCACTCCCGTGTATCAGCTGACATGTTGTGCTCAGTGAAATGTTCTCTCAGGTGTCTGCCTCTGTGTCGTTGTGCTGTGACTACGTTGTCGGGACTCCTGTGATGTTTATCAGTTAGGGGTCAGCATGCCATCTGCTATTGGACCATGTGAGACAAGACTTCTGTGACTTATAGGTGTTTGATCACTTGTCTGTGCAGACAGGTGTATGCGACTGTGACTTTCAGGCAGATGTTCATCATTCACAGCACACTGAGGTGCTCTGGTTCAGAGAGTTGTGTTTCATGTCTCCCATTTGTCCAATTGGTGTGCAGTGGACAAATACGGGTTCAGATGATGTGGTTAGTGGGGGTGGACATGTGCACTTGTCAGTTACATTACTTGCCTTCCCCATGTCCTAGAATTGTGACACAGTGCAGACTGTTGTTGGCTGGCTGCCATGGCCATGTGACTGGAGACAGTGATGTATGACTTTGCAGGCATGCCTGTGTCATGGCTTTCAACTTCCTAAGAGTGATCCTGCAGGGGAGTGACATGTGCAACATGCACCCCATTGTGGCATTGACTATCCGGACATGGGTGCTTCATGGTGTCTGGTGCTGGTATGCATCTCATGCATTTCTATTTAGACTCTGCCCGTCCATTTATCCAGACACCTGCACTGACTCAGTGGCAAGAGATGTGACGTGGGCATGTTCACATACTTCACCGTGTTCTCAGCAATGTCCAACAACTGTGTAGGTGGTGCATGTGTCCACACTGGGGTATTACCATCAGACAGGCACCAGACAGATGGGTGCAAGGGCAGGAGGGGTATCTGTTCCATGGTTGACCATCAGACTGACAATTGGCTTTTCCTAATCTGTGTGAGGACTTTTGGCAATGTTCAGCTGGGGATGCCAGGTCTTACTCTGTAATGTGGTGTACTCACTGTGGTGTGTGCGGTCAGTGCAGGTGTTTGATGTTTGTCTGTTTCCCTAATTGTTTGCAGATACATCCACGGCCACAGGAGGGGACAGCTCCACGGACCAGGAGGAGCAGCAGAGCCAGACTGGGTCAACAGCCGACGAGTGGTCGAAGGGACCCAGTGGCACGGAGGGCGAGGGGAGCCACACCGAGGAGTCCTCAGCACCATCCACCTCAGCTGAGGACCACAGCAGCTCGGAGGTTGACTCCCTTGTGGAGGCGGGTGTCAGCAGCCACCAAACACCAGCTAGTCTGTTTGGCCCCGCCACCACCACCACCACCACCGCCCTCCCATTGGCTCCCATTCCATAGGTCCGTGGAGGCTCCCGTGTCCGGGAGCGTGTCTCCTTTGTGCCAGGCACCGCACCCCCTGCCCCTGTGTCCCCTGCTGCCCTGAGTGAGGAATCTGTGTACCTGCTTCGGCAGGTCCATGTAGGGCAGACAGCAATGCTGAGTGACCTCCATGCACACACCACTCTGTTGACACAGCTGGTGTCGTTCATGGAGGGCATCTCGACGGGTATGTCTGCCCTACAGAGGAGCAATAGGTCCATGGAGTCCTCCCTGACGGCAGCAGTGTCCCTCCTCCAACAGTCCCTCGCCCCTCCTACCTCTGCCCCATCCACACTTCCTGGCACCCTACCTGTCCCAAGCACATGCACACCTGCACAAACACCCAGACACACAGACATGAGCAGCACAGACACACCCAAAACCAAGGCAAGACGTGCACACAAGCATCCTCAGGGGACTGATACCACACACACAGGGGATGGGGAACTAACACACACACAGGCAACCACAGTCACTCCGCAATCCTCAAGATCCTCTCCCTCCAAGACCCCTTCCCTTGCCTCACCTGCAACCCCACCTGATAAGCAGCTCTTCCTCTGTGACCTCGGCCTCTTCCCCTCCAATCCCGCTGATCCAGCATACCGGGGGAAGAGGAAGTCCACCCACACAGAGGGGAGTGCCCCTCGCCCCCGGACACCCTCACCCTGGCGCAGGCAGAGTGAGCCCCCACCCGCAAGTCCCCCTGGTCCTGGAAGAGCAAGACCCCGCCACCGCCCTGAGAGTCAACCACCCAGTCTCTCACCTCCATCCCCCAGGCCACCACTCCACAGGTTCCACCACCACACCCTGCCCCAGGTTCCCCCACACACTGATACCGCATCCCCAAACTACTTAGGCCCTCCCCCCCTGCCACTTGCTCTTCCACCCCCAAACCAGACGCTCTGCCTGTTTGTGCCACTGGTGTGGAGACCGTGTCCCCCCTCTGTCCTGCCCAGCTCTTCTGCCCCCCTTCCACTACCTTGGAGCCATGCACTGCGGTGGAGTCCACAACCACCCCGTCTGACTCGGGCACTGCATTGGGGACCCAGTCCACTCCATCTGACCAGCCCACTGCAGTGGTTGCAGCACCAACACCATCTGACTTGAGCCCTGCGGTGGTGCCAGCCCCCTGAGTCAGACACCTCCACTGCAGTTGCCGGTGACACTCCTGCACCCACCTCCCCTTCACTGCCTCCTTCTGGCATCCCCTGATCCTGTCCCTGCGGTGCCTGGCCTGCCCCTCGTATGCCCCCTCCAAGGGGGATGTCCCCTGTCCGTACCTGTGCAGGCAAGCAATTGTTGACAAGTTGTCACACATCACCCTGTTGGGACTGTATATTTGGACTGGCCATTGGCCTTAGTTTATTTTGGACTTTTGATTTGAGTTGCACACTTGCTGAATAAAGCCTACTTTTGTTTACTTGTGGTTAATCTTTGGAGGTACATGATGTAGATGTGTAGAATCATGCATTTGCTGTTGTAATAGTGTTCAGATCAGGTAAATGAAGTTTTGCTGTGATGGGCTCCATGTGGTCCATGGAATATGTGTCCTAATCTAGTCTGGATCTATAGCATCCTTTGCTGCAGTCTGAGGGTGTAATGTTCAGCATTTGACACAGGGATGTACGTTTAGCATTTGTAGATTACCATCTTTGTCCTACACTGATGCACATCTGGTGGGCTTACCACTGTCCAATGTTCCTAGTACCCTGACTGTGTGCCCGTCTCCAATGGACATGCAGTTTAGCACATCAAATTTGGAGGACTCATCTGTATACACAGTGCAAGTTGCTTGACACGTGTCTTGGGTGTATGCAGATGACTGACGTGACACTCCCATGCCCAGGCTGATATGAGCAGAGCCTTCAGTGTGTTGTAGTTGTTGACTCACTGACCGAGTGTTCTGCTGACATGTTTGAGTCGTGCACAGACAAGGTTTGGCACAGCTAACCTTCCACAGGAGTGGAGTGCCCTCATGGCAGTGCGGGATTCCGTGATATAGGCTGTGCCCATGTTGTGTGTTGTGTAGGCATGTCTGTGCGTGTTCCCTTCTCCTTTTCCTACACAGGCTGTGTCCCTACGGATGATCCTGTTTGTGATGCTTGCTGAGTTGTTCTGTGTTCATCCAGCATCTTGGACCTGGTTTCTCCGGGAGGTGGGTGCATGGCAAACTAATGTTCATGAGGTTGTCATCCCTAGTTGTCTTTGTTGTCAGGGCTGGGGATGTGGGCAAACTCTGATGGGACACAGTCAGGATTCCTCTTGGCACTTATTGGTTACACAAGTAATGTGATTTTCTGTTTGTGTATGCTTGCAGTGATTGTGACCCGTTGTGTGTGTGACTGCTGCCACTCCTCAGGGTCAGAGCTGCAATGTTGGAAGTTGTCTATGTGTGTCCTTTGTGGGTCAGCTTGGCTTCTTCATTGGTGTGTGACTATGGCCAGGATCCCATTGTTTGGGGTGGATTTCACGTCATGCCCATGTACGGCATACTGTGCAGTGTGTCAGACATTCACAAGTCTTGTTGACTGGCCATGTGTGATGGGTTTCTGCACCTTATTTCCCCCACCACCCCTGGGATTGTCATGGGTGCATGTGCAATGTCAGCAGTCCATGTGAGCTTCACTGCTGCACATTGGTGGACATCAAGGTGTGTGGCGTTGAGTGTGTGCAAATGTGAGTTGTTGCACGGCTGGGGCACTACCTCCATATTGTCCTTGGCTGGCAGGCCATGCTGAGTGCTTTGTGCTTGTATAGGTGTGATGGTAGTTTGTTGCTCAGGACACATGGCTGTGGTTCACAGTGTGGATGACATCTACCTTTGTCATCACAGTGTGATTGTCATGCAGGCTAGTGTCACCACAATGTGGGGTCCCTGGGGGAGTGCTGTGGTGGTTCTGTCTCTTGCTGTGTTTGTTGCTGTTCCTACAAGCTTGTGTGACATGTGTAATTTGGGCTCCCTCTCATCTCACAATGCCTGTTTGCCCACATAGGGGAATCCAATCCATGAGTTACTTTTGTATGTGACTGTGTTGACATCTGTGTATTAGTGAATCTGGCCTCCTCATGTGTTGTGTGTTTGCCTGGGGACACTGGCACACAACCCCCTCACCTGTTGTGTTTGATATGCAGTGTGAGTCTGCCTGTTTGTGTTTGTGCATTTGCACCACTACATTGGCATATCTTTAGTTTGCCATTGGCTGTATGTTGTTTGTTGGCTTTCCCCTGCTGGCCCTGGGATTGCTAGGTCATCAGTCAGCACATTGATCATGGTTAGTATGTCCCATTGCTGCCATGGTATGGTATTTGTTCACCTGACATCTACAGTCTCCACAGGATATCTACATTTGTGTGTCCATTGGTGCAGATATGTGGGTCTGCATTATGATGCTCACTTCTGTCATTGTGTTATTTGTGAATGTAGACAATGTGGGCCCCCATGGCTGATGTTTGTGTGCACATGGCCAGAACGATGTGTCATTGGCACTGCACTGCTTGCCTCACACAATCTATGTTGCTATGGGACACAAGCACTACAATGCTACTGTAGTGTTTGGTGTTGTGTGGCCAGGAATAATCCCTGCAGTTTTGTTTTTGCAGCTTTTACCAGGACTACATTTACCTTTTGGGCACTGTGGTGATGGGGCTTTGGGCCCCATTGCCACACTGTTCAAAATGTGCTTCAGCTATGGAGCACACACTTACCTTTGGGCACTGTGGTGATGGGGCTTTGGGCCACATTGCCACACTGTTCAAAATGTGCTTCAGCTATGGAGCACACACTTACCTTTTGGGCACTGTGGTGATGGGGCTTTGGGCCACATTGCCACACTGTTCAAAATGTGCTTCAGCTATGGAGCACACACTTACCTTTTGGTCACTGTGGTGATGGGGCTTTGGGCCCCATTGCCACACTGTTCAAAATGTGCTTCAGCTATGGAGCACACACTTACCTTTGGGCACTGTGGTGATGGGGCTTTGGGCCACATTGCCACACTGTTCAAAATGTGCTTCAGCTATGGAGCACACACTTACCTTTTGGTCACTGTGGTGATGGGGCTTTGGGCCCCATTGCCACACTGTTCAAAATGTGCTTCAGCTATGGAGCACCCACTTCCCTTTTGGGCACTGTGGTGATGGGGCTTTGGGCCCCATTGCCACACTGTTCAAAATGTGCTTCAGCTATGGAGCACACACTTACCTTTTGGGCACTGTGGTGATGGGGCTTTGGGCCCCATTGCCACACTGTTCAAAATGTGCTTCAGCTATGGAGCACACACTTACCTTTTGGGCACTGTGGTGATGGGGCTTTGGGCCACATTGCCAAACTGTTCAAAATGTGCTTCAGCTATGGAGCACACACTTACCTTTTGGGCACTGTGGTGATGGGGCTTTGGGCCACATTGCCACAGTGGTCATGGTCTGCTTGCATTGTGTAGGCCACACACACAATTATGTGTGACACATGTGTTAGGGGGTCACATTGTATGTTCAATGTCATGTTCAGTGTTGTATGCATTTGACACAGACCACACACGCTTGTCATGGTGTTGGGGGTGGGATGTAATTTTCAGACAGTCCTTATGTGGGAGTATGCTAGTTGTGTCATGCATTACCTGTCCTATGAGTAGGGGTGGTTGTAGTGACAGGCATCCAGCCCCCTATGGGTGGGGATGGCAGTGGTGGCAGGCATCCAGCCCACCCTGAGTAGGGGTGGTGTTAGTGGTAGGCATCCATCCCCCTATGGGTGGGGATGGCAGTAGTGGCAGGCATCCAGCCCCCCTGAGTGGGGATGGTAGTAGTGGTAGGCATCCAGCCCCCATGAGTGGGGATGGTAGTAGTGGTAGGCATCCAGACCCCCATGAGTGGGGATGGTAGTAGTGGTAGGCATCCAGCCCCCATGAGTGGGGATGGTAGTAGTGGCAGGCATCCATCCCCCCATGAGTGGGGATGGTAGTAGTGGTAGGCATCCAGCCCCCCATGAGTGGGGATGGTAGTAGTGGCAGGCATCCAGCCCCCCATGAGTGGGGATGGTAGTAGTGGCAGGCATCCATCCCCCAAGAGTGGGGATGGTAGTAGTGGCAGGCATCCAGCCCCCCATGAGTGGGGATGGTAGTAGTGGTAGGCATCCAGACCCCCATAAGTGGGGATGGTTGTAGTGGTAGGCATCCAGCCCCCCATGAGTGGGGATGGCAGTAGTGACAGGCATCCAGCCCCCATGAGTGGGGATGGTAGTAGTGGTAGGCATCCAGACCCCCATGAGTGGGGATGGTAGTAGTGACAGGCATCCAGCCCCTATGGGTGGGGATGGCAGTAGTGACAGGCATCCAGACCCCCATGAGTGGGGATGGTAGTAGTGGCAGGCATCCAGACCCCCATGAGTGGGGATGGTAGTAGTGGTAGGCATCCAGCCCCCATGAGTGGGGATGGCAGTAGTGACAGGCATCCAGCCCCCCATGAGTGGGGATGGTAGTAGTGGTAGGCATCCAGACCCCCATGAGTGGGGATGGTAGTAGTGACAGGCATCCAGCCCCCTATGGGTGGGGATGGCAGTAGTGACAGGCATCCAGACCCCCATGAGTGGGGATGGCAGTAGTGACAGGCATCCAGCCCCCCATGAGTGGGGATGGTAGTAGTGGTAGGTATCCAGACCCCCATGAGTGGGGATGGTAGTAGTGACAGGCATCCAGCCCCCTATGGGTGGGGATGGTAGTAGTGACAGGCATCCAGACCCCCATGAGTGGGGATGGTAGTAGTGGCAGGCATCCCGCCCCTATGGGTGGGGATGGCAGTAGTGACAGGCATCCAGCCCCCATGAGTGGGGATGGCAGTAGTGACAGGCATCCAGCCCCCCATGAGTGGGGATGGTAGTAGTGGTAGGCATCCATCCCCCTATGGGTGGGGATGGTAGTAGTGGCAGGCATCCATCCCCCTATGGGTGTGTATGGCATTGGTGATGGCCATCCCGCCCCTATGGTTCTGCTGTTGCTAGTGTACGTCATTTGTGCATCCCTATGTGTGTGTGACATATTTCGGGTACGTGTCGTTTGTTTGTGTTGTGGGTGTTTGACTTACCGTCTGCGCCGTCCGCGTCCATACCGGTCCCGGTAATAGATGTACAGTATTGGTAGGACCTGCGCGATGGGATTCATGGTTGGGTCGTCTCGTTCGGGTTTCTCGTGGCTTCGACTCGTACTCGTCGCTGGCTTGTTCATCTCGTAGCCGTGGATCATCTTGTGGCGCGAATCAAAGCTTAAGTACAGCTCTCCCGGATGCTCAAACGTGCCGGACGTAGCGACGAGTTCAGCGCGTACGGAAGACGCATCGTACTAGTCCGGCCGGAAGGTGCTGTGTATTTGGTTCCGTGCGACTCGATTCGGCGTTTACGGATCCGGCTCGGGCGGGGAACAGGAGCTGGAATGGGTAAGTACGGCTCGCTCGGAATCTGGGCTGTTATGCGCATCGTACTTGTTCATTCGGTAGAGTGTTCGAGTCGGTCGGAAAACACGCGTTCGGCTGGTATTTTTTCCGGACGAATACTGTTAGGTGCGCTTCCGGCCGACATCGAAATCGACCCCTAGGTGTTTTGTCCATATGGGAGAGAATAAGTTGCATGTGGTTGGTGTGGGAGAGAACGTTGATGTCGTGAGAGTGGATGATGCTGGCTGGAAGGACCATGTGCGCATTGAAGAGAATGAGGCTCAGGGAGGTTCCTTGAAACTTCTCAAATGAAGTCACAGGTGTCCAAGCTGTACGGTGCTAGGCTGACTGACTGCATCCTTCCAGTCAGGAAGGAGCAGATCCATGAAAGTGCGTGTCCTTGGTTTCCGATGTTATGTAGACGTTGGGTGCAGATGGGTGGGAGACCGTGTGAAAGGCTGATGAGAGGTGCAGGAGGATGAGGGCAGCCGCACCTCTTCTGTCCAGAGTCATGCAGATGTCTTCTGGACATGTCAACTGTAGCGGCGATGAGGATAAAGTAAGCATTACAAGTAATATAAAGAAATGTAAACTAACAAAGTGAAAAGTAGCTTGAAGAAATTGCTTTCACCTTAATTTAAAATAAGTGACTATCTTTCCATTTATATCTCTAAACTTTAACTTCCACTTCAACATTTCCAAGAAAAGCACCATTTCCTCAGACCAGCAATACTAACTTCATTAAAGTTAACCTCAATAAAGACATGTTTAACACAAGTAAAATTTATAAAATGTATACCAAACACCAACCCCTGAAATGTAAAATTAACATTACCCCAAACCAATCACTAAACTAACATAAGCTATATTTTGTACTCAAACATTAAAACATAACATAACATGTGAATTTGTAAAGTGCATGTTCACCCTTGGGCATCTTGATGCTGAATAACAGATGTTTATTGTTACCCAACACAATGGTACTCAATGGTAAAAACACTTTCTCCATCACAGGGAATAACTCCCCCACCTGACCAACATCTCCACTGTATTAGGCAGCATCTGAAGAGAAGAGGCACCACATTAAAAGGACCACAAATCTGTAAGTATGAAATGTAAGATACATAAATGCATTTTTATATTATAGTAATAAGTATCATAAAATGTTTATTACAAAATAATACATTGATACTGATTCCATTTTCAGGTAAAATGGCAGAATGAGCCACACATATCACCTCGCAGAAAGAAAAAGAATTATCTCTCATGGGATACACACCTAGCAAGGAAAGCATTAGCAGCGAAAATATAAACTGGAAATGCACCAAATATTATGCTAATAATTGTTATGGGAGGGACACAAGTAAAAATGATATTGTGATGTTGGACTTGACCCTCTCTGCACGGTCACCCCCAGACCTTTTCACCTTCACCCCTCCTATATTTGCTGGATTTGTTTTTGTTGGCCTTAGGAGCCTGTGCACTGTACCACTGCTAACCAGTGCTAAAGTGCTTGTGCTCACTCCCTACAACCTTGTTTTGCACATGATTGACATATTTAATTTACTTATAAGTCCCTAGTAAAGTAGTATACCATATAGCCAGGGCCTGTAAATTAAATGGTACTAGTTGACCTGCAGCACTTATTGTGCCACCCTCTTAAGTAGCCCCTTAAAAAATGTCTCAGGCCTGCCATTGCACCCTGAATGCTGTTTTAAACTGCCAATTCGACTTGGCAATATAACCTCCTTGCCAAGCCTTAAGCTTCCCTTTTATTGCATAAACGTCATCCCTAAGTTAGGCCTTAGGTAGCCCACATGGCAGGGTGCATTGTGATTAAAAGGTTGGACATGTACTTTTAAGTTTTACATGTCCTGATAGTGAAAAACTCCAAAATTCATTTTTCACTACTGTGAGGCCTACCTCACCCATAGGGAGAACATTGGGTTGCCTTATTACATTTAATAAGTGCCAACGTTTGATCAGAAACAGGTCAACAATTCATGTTTGGTGTCTGAGAAATTGCAATTTAAAACCCTCTTTAGTGGTAAGATTGGATTTTAAGTTACAATTTTGAAAATGCCACTTTTAGGAAGTTGGCATTCTCCTGTCCTATCTATTTGGTGCCCACAGCCTGCTCCTGGGGCACATGACTGGGTGTAGTTGCCAGTTGGATTTTGTTTATTCCTCCCAGACAGCCACACCCTAGAGGGATTAGGTGTCCCTGGATGGGCCATCTCTGGCAGGATAGGAGGCAGAGCTGGGCACAGTCCCACTGGCAACTGAATAGGCTGTGCCCTGCTTTCACACAAAGAGTTTGTCATCACTGCATAATTCATGCAGCCAGCTTGGAGCCAGAGCAGGGGAAGCAGAAAACTTCAAGCACTTAAAATGGAATTCTCTAGAAACTTCTCAGACTTCAAAGAAGGCACCAGGTGTTAAAATACGACCCTCTTTCCCACTCTTCAGTTCACTTTGTGGACCTGCGGAATGAATCTCAGAAGACTGCCTGCACTGTGGCCTGCTGTGTACTCCACAAGACTGCTTTGCTGTACCTGGATGGACTGATTTGCTGCCTGGAGTCTATCCTAAACCCTCAGAGGCCTACCCTGCTGCTTGAGCCATTTCCACTGCTTGAACCCAGGGCTTCCAAAGTGGCTCCAATGGCAAGTTGGCTGGCCTCCTGATCAGAACCTCAGGGGCAGTAAAGGCTCCAACCATCCTGAACCCGCACCTGGACCCAGCCTGAGTCCCACCCTCCAGTCCTGAACCAAAACATCTGACTTTGAAAATGTTTGGCTGAAAACTGCTCTGAGAACTGAGAGAAGGCCGGGACTAACCTACCAAAGTGCATTGGCAGTTGGCCTGACTTCACGGCAGCTGCTGCTACGTTCTGCTCCACAGCTGCAAATCCTGTTCAGTGGTCCTTCGCCAAAGCCAGCCTCGTGGAACTCTTCTCGACTACTGCCTCCAGCTTCATCCTGCTACAGATTTTCAACTTCCAACAAAGTCAGAACTAAATCTGAACGTAGAAATCTTCACCACGACTTTTGGCAGTAAACACTGGACACAGTCTCAGAATGCAGTGGTTTGGCATTGGAGGACTTTGAGCCAGTCAGGTGACGCATGTTGTGGAGAGGACTCTGGGCAGGGGGCTTACACTGCCTGCATTAATAATTTACACTTTGTAGCGAAGGATTTGGCCCAACATGGCAGGAGAGATCTAATTGAACTCTTAATGGGAGGCATTGCATGATTGCAGGTTCCTGGTGTGATTATTGCTTGGGCCCTTATTATCCATAGGAGGGTTTGGAGACCTGGCTCATCAGTTAGAAGCCTGAAGAATTCTTGTGAAAACATAAGTCCTATTTGTATCATGCTCATATATTCCTGTGCATTACAGTATTAATATTTATGCATATGAAGAAGATGATACCAATGTTTTATAATGAATCATTTATGGATGTCGATTTGCAGTGGTTCGGAGCTTTCAGAAACTTTGAATATCCTTGCTAATTAACATCCTTCAAGTAGGCCAGACAGCCATTATTGGAATTTGTACATTTGCTAATTTCCAAGAAGCACAACATTGCTTTTGAACCTGGAAAGTGGAAGTGGGATTTTAGGACAATAATGAGCCTAGAATTGTATTTATGAATGATATTTTACCCTCAAGGGCGTTTTGCGCCTCCTTGAGGAGAAGGTCCTGCCATCTGCTCATTAGATACGTTTTTGCTGAAAGTAATGGACAAAGGGGCCGCAGGCCCCAGAGATAGGTGCGGGCCGGTATGAACCGGTTGATAGCAGCGGCCCAACTGTGGCCGCAGGTTCAAATTTCTGCAGGTAGGTTTCCCGCGGGTGGCAACGATTGGTTGCCTTGGGGGGGCAGAGGGGCAGAGGGGCTGCCTGGGCGGCTTGCAGGGGCGGCAGGACAGCTTAAAAGGCTGTAGATCAGCCTGAAGAGCACCTTGCTGCCTGCCTGCCTGCCCCTGGGGATTCTCGGTGCACGCTGCCCCCACCGCGAGAGAGATTTTGAACTTTTTGATCGCTGCCTGATTGCCCCTGACGACTGCTGACGCGGCCCTGGCCCCTTGTGGGCACCAGAATTCTTCTTGGAGTTCTTCTTTTTCTCTTTTTGGGAATCGGGGCTGCTCGCCTCACCAAGAGCTGGCTCTCTCTGTTGGCCTGATGGGACGGCACCTCCAGAGGGCTACGGCGGCGGCTGTAGTGTCCTGTAGTGTTCCACCCACACTGTACACCCACCCATCACAGGCGTCACCAGTCAGGTGACCCTGTTAATAAAGGGGGCCGAGCGCACGTGCCCTGGGCCAGTTCCAGTACCCAAGTACGCCGTGTCTGTGTGGTCATTTACACAGCATGTGGGCCTAAGGCCCAAGACACCACAATGGCGACGAGGCGGGTCTGCCCAGCGTGCTTGCAGGAATGAGACGCAAAGGTTCCTCAATGTGAAGGACTAGCCCGTTTCTACCATACCCCACACGCTGTGCTATCGACGGCCACCAGTCGTGTGAAAAGAGGAGAGCTGAGCCAGCACCAGCCCGGCAAGCCTAGACAGGCACCGCCTGCATCACCCTGCCATCCAGCGCTAAGCGGGAAGTATCGCCAACACGGAAAGCAAGAACGGAGATTGCACCTGCCCCGATCGGGCTCTACCTCCGACCGGAAGAGTCTGCTGCCACTATTTGATCCAGGAGGACTCCGTCACGAGGAAGGTGCAGCCCACGGTGCAGCGAGAAAGTCAGAACCCTGCACCCCACCGGGTTGAAGCACACCACGAGGTGCGTAAGGAATGATGAAACATATGCATGCCCCCGCCGGCACCGGTATCCCAGCACTCCCACAGCCTACTAGCAAGACCCGGCCAGAAGCGCTCCGGCCGGCCGCCCCCGCCTGCTGACACCCTCCTGGCGCATTGAAAAGAAAGTCAGCAACAGGTACTCACACCACTCCCTCTGCCTCGTTCGCAGCGACCCGCTGTGTGACCCTGCTCCCTGCGAGGCTGCGTCTGTCTCCAGAAGCCCCCGCGTGGCAGTAAAGAGGGTGCCCGTCGTGCTTGCTGAGCCCTCGGAGAAGAGAAGAGTGAGGCTGGCCAGTGTCGGAATCCCCTGAGGAACGAGACAAGCTGCTGTGGCGGGGGAAAGGTGTGGTAGCGCGTCAGAGAGTTACTCACTGCACACAGGCCAATAAGTTAGCAGAGAGAATGAGCCGCTGGGAAAGAATCCCCCCGACACTAAAGCGTTCACAATGCCCAACTCAAGCTGCCCTGACCTGCCTGGTATCTGTGCCCCTACCTGCCGGTGGGCAGGTGTTCTCTGTTTCATGCTGGTGGCCGCCTGCACGAATCTCCTCTCTGCCGGTTTGGGTTTCTTCGCCTGGTAGGGAAGCGCTCCACCACAGGACTCTGCAGCATTGTGACAATTAAAGCCGCACCTGCAGGAGGAGGCCCAGCAGGCAGCATCGACCTCACGGGGCTGGTAAGCCTGCGAAAAACAGCCGCTGAAAGGAGTGACAAGGAAAACACCCACAGCGCCACCTGGCGGCCGCCTGGGTGCACAGCACTCCCCCAGGCACGCTATAAGAGGCAGCCCAAGAACGAAATAAACGCTGGACAAGGCAGTGAATCTGTCATGACAGGTAAAGAGGAAAAACAGGGTAGGAGCCTCCCTACCACACCAGAGCGGGGTGCCCCGATGTCTGCATCCTCAGCCCCAGCACCTTCCCACACTGGCCTGCCTGAACTTCCGTAGCGCAAACGGAGGCACTACAGCGCCACCTATGTTATGTTATGTTATGTTAGTGGGTTTTATAAAGCGCGACAGCTGCCCCAGCAAAGGGGCGTCCCGGCGCTGACAGCAATGAGGTGGACAAGATCAAGGAGGGCCCCAGGGAGGCCTACGGAGTGGGAAAGAGAAAGGTTTTTACGGCTTTCCTGAATTCTAGGTAATTATTAAGCCCACAAATGTGGGCAGGCAGTGTGTTCCAGAGGATGGCCACTCTGTTCCGGAATGAACGACCTCCGGCGCGAACCCTCCTAACCCGGGGAACCACCACCAGGTGTTGTCCCATGGAACGGAGCTGGCGGGAGGGAACATAGGGTAGAAGCAGGTCGGTCAGAATACCAGGAGAGGCAGATTTCAGAACTTTAAAGGCTATGCAGAGAGCCTTGAACTCAACCCGCCTGGCCACAGGCAGCCAGTGGAGACGGCGATTAGCGTTAGTCACCGAGCAGGCTCTGCGCAGACTGGGGAGAGATCTTGCGGCCGCATTCTGAACTCTCTGTAGCCTATGTATTTCTGTCTTGTTTTCTCCCAGATACAGTGAGCTGGCATAATCAGGTCTAGACATAATGAAGGCCTGAATGATAATCTGCCTGGTAGGGGCATCAAAGAAGCCCAGGATGGGTTTGAGTCCTCGCAGCAGCCCAAAGCAGGTTCCCGCCACCTTTTTTGTTTGAGTCTGGAAGTTGAGGGAAGCATCCATCCAAACCCCTAAGTTCTTCACAGCCTGCTTGGGGGAGGGGGCAATGCCTAGGCTCTTGGGCCACCAGAGCTCATTCCATAGACCATGGTCCTTTCCCACCAACAACACCTCTGACTTGTTAGCATTCAGTTGGAGACAGTTGGCGGTCATCCACTCGGCGACTGCCGCAAGATCACTTTGAAATTTAAAAGCGTCCTGCTTAACGTCGCTCGAGAGAGCCACCACCAGCTGTGTGTCGTCGGCGTAGGAGTCCATGGTCAGCCCTCTGCTCTTGGCTACTACAGCCAGAGGTTGTACGTATAGATTGAAAAGCAGAGGGCTCAAGGAAGAGCCCTGTGTCACCCCTTGCTTGATGGGAAAGATGCCGGAGGTGAAGGGGGGAGCTATCACCTGAAACGTCCCATCAGCAAGGAATGAGGCGAGCCACTTCAGGGCTGAGCCTACGATTCCAGCCTCCACCAGGCGTCGCAACAGAATGGCGTGGGACACTGTATCAAACGCGGCACTGAGATCCAGAAGTACCAGTGCCGACGTCTGCCCTGCATCCAAAGCTGTCCAAAGATGTTCTGTCACCGCCAGGAGTGCCGACTCTGTGCTGTGGCCAGGACGAAAGCCATTTTGGGAAGGATCTAATCTGTTGTTGGAGTTCAGGTGGACCGTGAGGAGAGAGTTGATATAAGCCTCTGTGATCTTTGCGACCCAAGGTAGCAGGGAAATCGGCCGAAAGTTTTCTGGCTTTTTAGGATCTAAGGAGGGTTTTTTAAGCAGCGGTATCACCCTGGCCTGTTTCCAAGATGTAGGCACGACCGCTGTATTGAGAGACCCATTAATCACCTGTTCTAAGGGAAGTAAGATAGTGGATAGAATTTTCCGAAATTGGTCAGGCTTCAGTGGATCGGCCGGAGAGCCTGACTTGATTTTGGAGCATAGGGCAAGTAATTGAGCTGGCGGGATAGGAGGAAAAGCCTCTAGTGTGACATTGGTGTGGTTACAAAATACCTCAGGAGGGCCGGATTGGTCCGTGGGGAAGCATTTATAAATGTCTTCTACCTTCCTGACAAAGAAGGAGGCGAGCTCTTCACACTGCTGATCAGAGGTGATCAGTGGACCTGCGGCGCCTTTCTGAGTTTTAAGGCATGAGACGATCGGAGGGAGGGTGAGTGATACTGCACGTTTACAAAAGAAGCACTGGTACAGGCATTTAACCCCATGAGGTACAGCGACCATTGGTACATACTTGCAGACAGTGTTTAAGCAGCCAATGTGAAACACATGCAAAAGAAAGAAAAGAGGAACGATAACAACGCACGAGTAGAGGAGGCAGCCAACTCTACCTCAGCACAAACGGAACTACACAGTGTTCCCAGCTCCCACACTGAGGCCAAAGACAGTCAGTCCCTGCAAGGGGCCCGCTCCACTGGCTACCAGCCAGCAAGATAGACACGACCTCAGCAAGTGGAAACAGGCCCAAAGGTGTGACAAACGAAAGGACTGGCATCCAATGTCAAAGAGGCAGCGCCACTTACTGAAAGGAAAAGCCAGACAGTAGAGAGCACCCTGTGAGGTCCGGGTGCCCACCATCACTGCACATGGCCCCACACCGGCATCATCACCCCAGCATGGCTCCGCAGTGGCAGTAAGCCGGCCCAGTGCCTGAGCAATAACCACAGCGCTCCTAGTGGTGGTGCACGACATGGCACCTCGACACAGCTTGCACCACGCTCGCAGCAGGAGGAAAGCTGCAGAGGATGAGTGAAATCACCTGCACAATCGGGGGAGCCCAGGCAGCAGAAGTGAAGTAGTTTGCGGCAGTGCTAATACCTCATACCTCCTCCATACCTCAACTAAGACCGCAAGAAGTCCAAAGCACCCCAGGACACAGACTGGCTGCTCTTGCCAGACGGCGACACCCACCACAGCAGTAAAGAAAGTGCACTGTACATGCACCCCTGAGTGGCTATCCTGTGCCACAACATGCGAATAAACTGAGTCACACTCCCCTGGCGGTGAATGACCACCACTGCAAAGAAGAAGAGCAGGCACACTAAGTGCCAGAATAGGGCACCCAAGAGAACCGAGGGCACAAAGCCAGAAGTGCGCAGGATGACGCACTAGCGAATGGGACGGCATGGGCGGGTGCCCGGGAGATAGAGACATCTCCCCAGAGAAGCACTGCTGAAGACAGAAGGGAGATCCTCTACATCTACACCATGCCAGTGAAGCCCCGCAGTGGGCCGAAGACAGCACACAGTGTCCTCCCTCACACTGCCTCAAGACTGAGTCACCAGAGGCCCAAGACAGGCAAGAGGAGAGTCGCACACCCCACGTGGCAAGCTGCCACTGCAACGTGTGCTCCGACGACAGGCGGCACGTGGCCGGGCGCCACATTCGCACCGCAAGAAGGAGCACGTCACACGAAGTGCCCAAGCATGCCTGCATGGAGGCATGAGCAGGCGCTACGATGGCGCTGGCTCGAGGTGCAAGCACAACGCCCTCGAGTGAAGAGAAGAGGAACACCGGGAAATCCCTAAGGAGGGGATGGCGCCCCGTAAAGGTCCCCTAGAGGAAGAAGCAATTCCTACCGACAGGACAGACCTGCGACAGGTCCGCAGAAAAGTGAAGACCGTCCCAAGAACTGGACACGACCAGTGATATGTCCATGTGGCGCAAACATGAGACATGTGGCAGGACGCCACATCCAAGTGAGGACCTGGTCGGAAAGAGGAAAAGAGAGTGGCAGGACGCCTCTCCGCGAAGGAAGAAAGAACAGTGGCACAACGTCACAGGGCAGACAACCACCACAGGTGCGCAAGGACGAACGGAGAAGAGCGACAGGACAGAGGACTCGTGCCAGCACGGAGGAAGGTGTTCATCAGCTCAAGCAAGCCACCGGGGTGCAGAGACGTCACTGGAGACAGCTTCGCGGGAGGACTAACCGTAAGCCGCTAGCAAGCGCGATCTGCGTCCAGACCCCACGCTTCACAGTTCGACCGTCCTCTCACCTGTCACCGGCTGCTTGGCATCGATAGCACCATGCCTAGCAAGTGCACCTGCTGGAAGACAACTGCAAGTGGCCACAAAGTCCCTCCAGTCCTCCTCACTCCACGAGGTCATCCGAGGCAAGAAATCGCCGCCTGTTGTCCAACTGAAGGAAAATTACTGCCATCGTCATCCAGGTGCATCATCACCAAGGGCATCAAAGGAGTATCGCACCACCAGAGGGGATCCCAACACTCCAGACAACCTGAGTTCAACGAGGCTAGCCACCCAGGAACCTTCTGTGTGCCCCCGTCAACCTGAAGCCTGCCGAAGTAGAGCATACCCGATCATTGGAATATCCACCCTTGGGGTTACACAAGGCTTGGCCGAGGCCCTGTTGGGAGTTCTGCAGCGACCCCTCAGCGCGGCCTATGAAAGGCCCGCACAGCCCACGTGGTCACATGGCAATCCAGGGGCAAGGGCCTCAACGGAGTTCCTGTGAGAGGGGAATCCGAATAGGAGAGATGCGTCGGCAGCAGCTCCACGACAGGCACGGGAAGCATGGAGGTCACAGATGACGACGGGTCACCCAAAGACCATCGGAGGAAGTCATAGAACCTGAGTCCTGACGGCGAGAACACCCAGACTGAGACACCACCCTCTGTGGCTACATGAGCGACTTGACTGTGGTCCTGTTGGCAGTTCCTCAGCGACGCCTTCGTGCCGCCTACACGAAGCCCGCACAGTCCACACGGTCCCATGGCAGCCCGGCAGGAAGGCCCTCCAGGAAACTCCAGTGAGAGAGGAGTCCAGGCAAGAGAGGCAAGTCTGAAGTTGCTCGGCTGTCAGGAGCTGGAAAGATCATCAAGTACGTCGCCTCCAAGAAAATGCCTCATCCACCGAGATCATCCTCAATAGCCGTTGGCTTGTCGTCCACCGGAACCAGAGAACCTGCAAGATCTCCGAAGTGGACTCCACCACCGCTCCAAAAGCACAAATATTAGAACTTTGAAAATAGACTCCAACACCGTGAGACCAGGCCGGTCTAAACTACATCGCCGAGATGGACGAAAGCATCCTGACCATGCGGTCCAGAGCTACAGCACCGCCCAGCAGATGGCCTGAAGAGACTCATTGATGCTGTGTATTGTTGTTTGTTTTTCTTATAGGTTGGACTTTTGTTTGTTTCTTTTCCATTAAACTTTGGGAGGGATGTAGTGTCCTGCTGGACACGTTCTAGTGTTCCACCCACACTGTACACCCACCCATCACACGCGTCACCAGTCAGGTGACCCTGTTAATAAAAGGGGCCGGGCGCACGTGCCCTGGGCCAGTTCCAGTACCCAAGTACGCCGTGTCTGTGTGGTCATTTACACAGCATGTGGGCCTAAGGCCCAAAATACCACAGCGGCGACCGTTGAATAACCTTTTCCCATTGATATTCAGAGGTCCCACCCAGGGCCGGCGCTAGGCATGGGCAGTGTGGGCAGCTGCCCAGGGCCTCGCGCTCGGCTAAAAAACAGGGGGCCCCGCTTCACTATGAAAGGCCACAGATAGCCCACCTGCTCCCTCAGTGCCCCCTGCCCCATACAATCGCATTTATGCAAGATGTCTTGACCTTGCTAGTCAGGGCGTGGTGGCATTCCTGGGGGTGCAGGGGTGGGAGGAAGGAACAAACAGAATGGGGCCGGCACAGTCAGGGGCTGGGCAGCGCCTCTGTTAAGTACTGGCCATTCTAGGCGCCCTTTTGGCATTTTGTTGCTAGGTGACAGAAGGCCCCTTTGTTTCCAGGACCAGCTGGACACAGGTAAGGAGAGGTGGATGAGGGGTGGAGGGAGCAGCCAGATCAACTGGCTTTTGTTAACCTTTGCATCACCCATAGGAAAGATTTTTTTATGTGAATGTGCATTTAAAATGTACGTAGAACTGCCGGTGGTAGGGCAGTGTTTTGCTAAATGCCTCGTTACTGCTTCGAGGCCCAGGGGAGGGGGCCCCCCTTCCATGGGCCTCGAAGCACTGGAGCAAGCAGCAAGGCCAGGTGTGGGGGGCCCCTTCCCTGGGCCTTGTAGCCATTACTCCCTCTTTCCTCTCCTTTCGTTTATTTGTTCCTTGGTGAAATGTATCCAAAAAAGAAAACAACTTTTGCTGGAAATTTCTTTTTTGGACATTTTTCTATTCCAAAGTGCAGCCTCGGGACAGAGAGAAATAAATGGTTCAAAATGTGAAAAATAACTAAATGAAGCAAGACAGAGTGAGTCGCAAAGTGGCCAGATTGATTTTATTCACAACCAAAACACATTAGCGCCACTTTACAGAGTTTGTCAGTGAAGCGCTACTTTTGTTTTCTCGTATTTCTTTGAACAACATTGTTTTCCCCGGGTGGGGAAGTGCACCCTTCCTGGATGTACTGCAATACCTGGTTGATAGGTGGATTGGAAAATAAAATGCGTACCCCGGCTCTGTGTTCACGGATGTGGTCTTTTTAAACCATACTGCTTACGTTTTGTAAGGATATAAGTAATGGACATTGAAACAGGTCCCTTCTTGGCCCTGTAGTCATGTCTTTAACTTTTCAGGCAAAAGCACTCACTGATTTCTGAATAATAAGTGCAAAAGCGTTAAAGTAACCATGTTGTTCCTTCTAGCATTTCACATGCGCTACTTAATCTTGCCTGGAGTGTTTGCTTTTTCCAGGATGTTGTTACTTTTTTTTTTTAAGCAGCATATTACTCTTGTCTAGTGCGTAATTTGAACTGAGTCGCATCCAGGTGTTTATAGCGGGGCACAATTGGGTTGTAGTTGAAGGCAGTGCGAGTTTCTCTCAGTAGGATGTGGCACTATCGTCAGAGCTGACAAATTTGGTACTGGGGAACCAGGTTCAGCCTCATGACCAGTTCACCACACCACTCTCTTGAGGGAGCGCATTCCAGTGCTAGACCTTAGAAGGCCCCACAAGACTTTAGAAGCCCTGGTGTCTTAGCACCAGCAGGTGGACCCTAGCGGTTGCAAGTGTGGGTTAACCTTGAAGGCCTGTCCACTACAATCCATACTGAAGTTCACCTCCAGTCTTGCGGGCAGGCCTATGAAGCAGCAAACCTTAGAGCAGAGGTCTTCAAACTTTTGGATGCTGAGACCCCCCTGTCAAAATTTTTAGGCGTGAGGTCCCCCTCCTGACAAAAATGTCAGACTTGGTACTCTTCATCATCGACCACCATAAACACCCCTAGTTCCCATGGCAAATCATTTTTACTGTGGGGAAATATTATTAAACCGGGTTTAGCAAATCAAAGGTTTGTGGGTGACTGTGGTTCGGAGTCGGAGGCTTACTACACAGTTCAAAGAAAAAGTCTCCAAAAAGAATTACCCAAAAAGGCACAACGGTACTTTATTTTTCCCAAACACAACATAATTTGACACAGCTTATTTGGATAATAACACATTTCTGAACTAATGTGTGGGTTTGCCGGTTTTTCTCCAGAGAAACGGTCAATTTGTGGATGTATTCTGTGCTCCACCTCAAGTCTTGAACTGTACTTCGTCTTTAATACTGCCAATGCTGAGAATCCAATCTCACATAAATATGATGGCTAAAAGGCAGAAGAGCCTAGAATGCAATTTTTGACAAACATTAATGTTCTTCACAAATTGAGGCAAATCTATAGCTGTGTGGAACGCTGTGTGGAACGCGCATCGCCAAATCTATAGCTATGCAGAATACACAGCAACAGCAAAACTGCATAATTCTAGTGTCCCTCCCTGCCTATAACCAGGGCAGTCTGAGCCTAACCACCACTGCTCAACCAGGCCCATTCACTGTTCCCTACCAAGCCTGCATGGCACTCTGCCCTCTGGACACTGCGCTGCTCCCCATCCTTTGGACCCTGCACTCCTCTCCACACCTTTAAATGAAGCCCCAATTACTCAATGCTGCGAACAACTTTTGAAAATAAACAAATATCAAAACAACTATAATTGAAAATGCTTGTTTTCGTTGTGGCGGTATTTGTTTTTTCTGCCTGCAGCAACATCCACATACCGAGTAAAATTCTGTTTTGGTATCAGGACAAATCTTTTTAACAATGCTGTGTGTTTTTTGAATGAACGTTATGTGAAACTGGTTTCTGGTCCAGACTTTCTAAAGAGAAAGAAAAGGACAAATATTCGGGCAAAATATTTAAAAAGAGAGTGCGTGAGATAAAGATTGACGACAGTCACAAGAGAGTGGTATGAAAGAGTCCACTGATTAAGAGAGAGAGGCACGCTGAACTAAGACAGAGCACAAACGCACACTCAACCATGGAAAGGGGTGAGACGCACCAAGCACCTCTTTTGTTTCCGCTGGCATCAATGTCCACGCCAAAAAAGAAATCCTGAGATGGGGTCACCCGGTGACCCGGAGGTGCTGCAGATTTACACTTTTGAGAATAAATATCTGAATCTTACCTGCCCTGGTTTGGGAGCAGCAGGGGTCCCCCTTAAAACCAATCCATCTTTCATATCTCCCCTTTGATCTCCCACACCTTCTTGAACCAGCACCCACCACAGTATTCCCTCTCTTCCCCTATCGCTGCTCTCCCTCACCCATGTCGCATCAAATTTTCTTTTACCTCATAGATCACCTCTCAGCTATCTTCTCTCACCCTTCAACAGTAGCCCTCCTCTCTGCCCTCACCTCTCCCCTTGCGTTTCGGCACTTCCTTCGCCACTTCACAATTCTCCTCATCCCTGACCTCTTAAATCGAATTCTCTCCCTCCCTTGCCGCCCTCGTCACCTCTCTCGGCTATCTCCTCTCACCCTCGCACTCTCACGTCTCTCACCTTGCGTCTGCTCACTTCACTCACATCATCCACCCCTTCTCTCCAGTCCCCTCTCATACCCGCATCATGCCTCTCGCTTCGCATCTCTCTCCTTGCCTTCCAGTCGGCCTCACATAGACCCATCTCCCATCCGCATTCATAACATATTATGGTACGTGTTGTGCACCATTATTTCTTCTGTATATATAGGCACAGTATGTTTGGTTTTCTATTTTAGCTGTCTGTTTATTCCTATTTCATCGTTATACATCCTCTTCCAAGTATTTGCCCTTATTTTTCACTAGTTTCTTATGCAAAGTTTGAGGGGCACTTCGCAAGTTTTGGTGAAAAGTAACCCTTAATCCAGATTGTCCTCTAGCTTTTTTGTTGTTATGGTTCATAGGATACAATATAAGCAATAAAGCAGTATAGAAATTACAAAGTCTGGCTCCATGTTTGCCTCTGTGTGTCTCCTCGTGCAGCGCTTTGACACTCTTCGGAGCCTTAACTGCGCTTCAAAAAAATATACAAAATAATATGAGCGGCCTTGAAATTTAGCAACCAAAACAGGCCCAAGGCTAATATACACATCCCTTATTAAAACAGCCTGCCTGGCCTACGTAATATTCTACCTAATCAAAAAAGCACAAATGAGAGAATCTTCAAGGAGGAAGAAAGTATTGTGGGAAACAGTTTCAGGCAGGAAAATTCTTATAGATAAGAATGTCTGTGCGTGTATGTTTGTGTGCATGTCTGTGGGGTGAAAAGCCAGGGCATGGTGGATGAGGCGGGGGAAGAGGCTGTCGTGTAGTTCCTATAGTACCCCTGCAGGACCTGCGCGTTTGGATAACATATACTGTGGGCTTGGTGGCAGACTAACTCTGTGCACCCCCACCGTGTATGTTAGCCTGGTTTGCATTAGCTAGCTCACAGTGCCTCTAGAATCTCCTCCTCTCGGGGAGAGATTAGTTCCTGGCAACCTTAGATCATGACAACCCAAATTCCTCAGAATCGTGGAAACAATGTACTACCTTTTGCTCAGTCACTCGTGCTTACTTATTCGGTTTGTCTCAGAGAGTTACACAGAATAAACAGTCGGCGTTTCAATAAGTATTTATTGAACAGTTGTTATTCTAGTGTAAAATATATGTGCTGCGGCAACCAGCAGACAATAGCACAGATATATTATCAGCAGTACGATAAAAGCAAAGGGATAGAACAGTTCTACCATATTTTGATAATCATGAATACATACATGAATATAAAAGCATTATGCAAGTGCACGTACTCCTACGATGCCTAACTAGATGTACCTGAGTGTACCTAGCATATGTGTAGGTCTAAAAGCCTAAGAGCCAAGAATCCCTCTAGGATTTAGTCGAACCCCCATACCTGAATAGAGAGAGTGTGGGACACCGTCCTGGTCTCGAGTTGGACACCCCGCAAGGGCTGTGTTAGACCACTGTCAGCTGGAGCGACTGCATGCAGGAGCCTCAGCATCTCTGGTCAGTGTGTCAGCATGGAAGTCTCGGTTCCCTCTGTCTTACAGGGGCAAGATGTGGTGTATTTATACCCTAAAGAGTCTCGGTCCTCAGTATGGTTTGTATTGGTCTGTCGTTAGACATGAGGAAGACGTCAGGGGTGAACTTTGTACATACATATTATGCAGGTGGTGTATTCCTAGAGAGCCATGCATAATTGATGAGTACAGTGTGGGCCTGTGTTTGGGACCAACCCTGCTGTATTCAAAACCACAGGATAGATAACGTTCAGCCCTCAGAGCACGTTGTGTACTAGCAAGGACCAATGTAGGTGAAAGATCATGCCTATATAAGGAATCATGACTATAATAGGACATGTACAGTTATGACCATAATTGGGCATATGCGGCTATGACCAAGTACGAATATGACCATATTAGGGCAAATATGAATACGTCCATTTTAGGGCATGTACGAACGGGTCTACATTAGGGCGTCTATACGGGACATAACAAGGCAGCTTACTTACAAGTTCTACAAAGCTTCGGTTGCCTTGGCAACATGGAAACAGTTTAAAGAGGATTGCAAAGGCTGCCACGAGGAAGAAGCATGAAAAGGACACTCGCTGAAAAAACACAGCAGCAGCAACGAGGAAGACCAGGAAAGGCAACAGGACGGAGTGCAAGGAAGCGGGACAAAATAATATTGAAGCACTCCAGAGCATTCCACAGGTGCATATTTATGGCCTCAGTTCCCGGCATTTCCTGATGTTCATCCTGCAGTCTCCCTGATTGGAGGACAGTCGTGGATGACGTTGTATTCTTTTACGATGTCCTCCAATCAGAGAGCACATTGAGATGCACTGAATCGGAATCCAAAACGAAGAGCAAACGTTTTGGATTCCGGATCCAGGCAGTTCCATGCAGGAGTGTGACCGGGAATGCGTGATCCCCTTTGTATGTCTCCATGCCCCCCCTGGGGGTCGCGCCCCACAGATTGAAGACCCCTGCCTTAGAGCAACAGTGACTCTGTCACTGAGGTCACAGGACCCTTGAGAAGGGCCGGCTCTAGGGCGGTGTGACCGGTGAGATCGCACAGAGCGCTGACTTCGGGTGGGGGTGTTATGTTTGCAAGTATATTATGTTTTTAAAAGCACTTGATGCCTCCTTCCTGGCCTCCAGCAATTTTCGGCAACAATAAAAATGTCATTATAACTCCAGTGATTAATGTTCTTCCTAGAGAGAGATGGAGTTTTGTCAAGTGGAAGTTTTGACTTGTGAAAAGGTAGCGCAGAGGGTTAATGTGCCTGCTGCAAAGGGCATGTACTATGCAGATCACAAAGTGCACATAAAGTAAATAGGTCAGTGGGTTACTGATTTTGTCAGTGAGATCCTTTTGATATTTGCAGTGTATAAGTCAAAATCCTAACATAGAACAGTGAGCTATTAACAGTCATCTTAGAGCTGCATGCAAACTGCAAGGTATAAATTAGAGCATTATGGTTTTTTCCCCAGTCTTTAACTATCCTAAAGTTGCAAAAAGGGTTATTTTACATAGAAATCAATTCTGGTTATTAAAGAGAACCCCCAACCATGGTATTACGTTCTAAAGTCAGAGTTTGTGTTTCTCCAGACCAATCACTATTAAACTATACTGCTGACTAGTATGATTGTCATGTGACTCCTACACATTGTAGTCTTGTCTTATGTAACATTTCCTATACAGTGATTTACACACGTATGATTGATTGTCTCTGTGTAATGTGTGTGATATAAAGTGCTCTGACACCCTACATTGGTATCAGTGGCCTTTTAAATCAAATTAAATGCATCTGAGCGAGTATGTGGTTATGGAGACTTGAGGGGCACTGTTAAAGGGTGGTAGTGAGGGAATCCGTGGCAGAGGGAGTCATTGGGGGTACCATCAAACATTGTCGCACAGGACTCCACCAGCGCTAAAGCCGGCCACTACCACTTCCTACAGTTCTAACACCAAATCAAAAACGTTGATTTGAAAACCCTTGAATCTGCAGCATACCTTCAAGTCAATGTATGATTTAGTAGTGGTCTCAGTTGTTCTAAGTCTTTTTTTATTTATGTACAATCTTTATTTGTTTGCAATGGTGTCTTGTATTTTTGTATTATATGTGTTGTGTTTTTGCACTTAACATAATTCTGGCGAGTAAAGAGCTCACACACAAAAAGATTGTCCTACGAGTCTTAGCATGTGCGTGTGGGATACTGGTGAGAGGATTTACTTTGAAACAAATTACTAAGTATTAATGTCATCCTACGGTGGCACAATAATGGCTCGGAAAGATAACAGAGCCTTTTGAAATTTGCAATTATATCCATGGTGTGAGGGGTTTTCTCTTGTTTAATTTTATATTTTGAATGATCCCGCCCCTCATTACCTCAACAGGATCTCTCCCCTTTATGAGACAGAACTGGAATTTTTATCATGCACTCATCTGGAAACAATCAGTTAACATGGAGTAAAAAATATCCATCTTTGTGAGACCTGCACCTAGCTTTTCCAACCAATGTGACAAATGTAATTCATTTAATACAGTTTTAAAATATATGGACTTATTTCACTTGTATATTTATCTTTTTGTCCATGTTACTGATATACACATTAGGTCTCTTCAGTGATGCCAAATAAGATCAATAGTCCTGCGATGTCACTTTCTGTGATGTCACTTCTTGTGATGTTACATGCAAATTAGAGGGGCCTCACATCTTCCCTCTCGCCCGGGGCCCCAGAAATTCTAGGACCGGCCCTGGTCCCACCGGTTGCCGCAGCCGGGGACCTGTACGGAAGCGGCCAACAGAGGAACAGAGGTGAGGTGGGGAGGGTTTGAGAAGTGGGCGCGTGGCTATACAGCTGACTGCAGGATAGAGCCACAGTTTCCTCGGGGGCAGAGCAATGTTCCATCTAGAACTGCTCGGCTACTTACTGCCACCTGCAGAATCAGCACTACAAATGCAAGGGTGGAAACGGGCTCTAAGCGTGCAGAGAAAGGCCGGGCGTGTTGGTTTACTAAAGGGAGAGCTCGTGCTTGTTATCGTGTAAAGGGGAGGTGTTTAGTATGAACCTCAGTGGATGAAGGTTGAGCTGGCCCTGCCGCCTGTAGGTTACACACCCATGTCTCCGGCAGCCAGTCATCGTCACTAACATTACTCGAAGCCTAGGCATCACCTCACCAAAGGCCAGACATTCCTGGGGCGTAATTACTGTGAAGATTAGCAGTGAAAACGAGCTCCTGCTTTCCTTATGCACGAATTAATAGGCATCTAAGCATGACCAATGGGCTTGTTGATTGAACCTGCCATCAAACTGAGATAAACACCGATCCGCGTGAGAGAGAGCACGAGACCTCTCCCACCCCACCCTCCAGCAGAGAAGCAGCCCCTCTAAACACTCAGGAATGAAAGAAACAGGCAGTCACAAAAATAATTTCTGGAAATATGGCCTGCTGGCTAAGTTATTCGTAAGAACCAGCAGACCCGAGTTAGAGCCACTGTGTGATCCTGTGCAAATGGATTAATCTCCCATAAACTGGATTCACAGAAAACTGAAAAGTGCACAAGGCTCTGTAATGGATCAGATTTCTGTAATTTTCAAAAATAACGAATATCCATCTTTTCCTTAGCACCTAAAACCGGCGTGAGATGATTCTCACACTCTCTCCTGCGAACTATTTGCTCCAGGAATGATGAAACTCTGACTCCAAAGCTGACCCATGACCGTGTCTTCGATCCTTGTCATGTGTAATTGCCCAACCCATAATTTCATTGCTTTCAAAGGTTTTTCCTTTTGTCTGTAATGCAATTGTATCTTGTTTTTATTGTTTGTCTTCGGGAATGATCATAACCTGCTGGCTGCCACTAGCGCGCTTTTAGATTGTCTTCTGTTCTCGGATTAAAACCGATCGAAGCTCGGCCACAGCATAGAAACTCATTGCTGCGCTCGTAGTTTGGCGAAGGAATTCTCTTCACCAGGTATTACATGTTTTTCATTGCGAGAGAGGGTTTTGGTGAGGAAATAAGGAAGTTAAAAGGAAACACATTGCGAGGCGTTTTTTCCGTGGCTGGTGAGGCGTTTTTTTCCCGTGGCTGATAGCTTACTTGGAGGGAGCCCATGCGACTACACCCGCGACAAGGAGTTAAACGCTTAAAGTAAAACCGCATTATCGGCACTTACTTCAAACAGCAAATACAAATGGAAAGCATTTTTACAGGGCTTCTACATCTGCGTCAATTATCCCTGATTAGTAATTAGAGGACACAAAGAGCAGGGAGTCATTCTACGAATAAAGCAATACGAACTTGTTGACAGGTACTATTTAGTATCATGAAGAAGTTATAATTTGCGAGGTGGCCTTTTTTTCCCAAAATGGGGGTACCGCGCAGTGTGTGTTCAAACTTTTCAGGCATATGCCTTCCTGTACTGCTTGGTCTCATCTGGCCCCGTATAGTTAAGGATCACATGCAGTGCGTCATTTGTAAACAATTAGGTGCCAGGGCTCTTGCCAGAAGGCTACTGCAACTTAAACTATCCATTGTTGCTGCCAATGACAGTACCAAGACAACTACTAACCCTCACACTTTTGCAGGTGTTACAATTCATACTATTCCCGACCCCAAAGCTCTAAGAATGGCTTGTGTGGCAGTTATTAATCATTGTTAATGTATATTGAATTAATGGCCGGCTGCTGTTGTGGTCCATCCCTATTTCAGCCGCCTGCTCTGCCAAGGGGCAGACTGTCATACGTGCAGGTGCCGGCAATTTAGTTCTGGTGCTTAGCACCGGAAACCACAGGCTCAAATTAAGCATTGGATTCGATATTTCGTTTTTCACAGGAGAATGGACATTTAAGGGCTCATTATCACTTGCTTATATTTATTCAATAGGGATAATTTAGAAACACATAGCATACCCTTTGAGTACACCAATGGTAATGGGGTCACAGCTCTGGCTGATGAGAAATCACTAAGCCAGTGATTCGATTAATTCGATTATCAGGGTAGGATTAATGTTCACATTTGACCCTTCCCTATCTGCTTCACAGCATTTAGACAGACGAGGCACAAGTTGCTTTTCTGCTGACCACTAAACCCAATGTTACCTAGGAAAATGGCGGAGGTATTTTACCAAACCTTGGGACTGAACTTAATAAGAATTTATGTGGCCTGCACATATTCAAACCAGAGTTCCTTTCCATAGGTATGGGCCATTGCCCTAGAACAAACCACTGTGCCAGCTGTAGGTAATTTTTTAAGTAGACAATAGGGTCAAAATCTCTGAGTGTGTGGTTAATAGGCACCCTATTATGGACAGATACGTTTCTTAGCACATTTACTCTTTGAAGTTCCAATTCATACCCCTGATTAAGTGTCATCATTTAATATTGATAGAAAAAATGATCTGCCGTTGCCTGGGCCATTATAAACGCTAAAATAGACTACGGAAATGCCCTGCCTTTAGGGACCTTGATAAGGAATGGCAGCAGGCTTCAAGTGCAGCAGGATTCTACAGTAGGAGCATTCGTTCCTAAAAATTGTACACCTTTCAATAGCTAAACGAAACCTACATCAACTCCGGGTAGCAGCCTGGAATACAATTTAATGTTCTCATGTTAACACACAAAATGTTTGGCACAGCTTCACACTACCGAAACCATAGCCTTACACCATACCGCCGTGAAAGAATGGTGGCATCCGCAGGTAAATATCTCTTGATGCTTCCCAAGAAGGTTAGCAAAAGGAAGGGGGGAAGATTGTCCTGGTGGCACCAGCGCATTATGGACCTCCTTAATAGCGGTCTGGGAGAGTATCCAACATGTCATGTCTTTGAAAAGGCTCTCAAGAATGTATTCATTTGTGTGACGCCCCTTGGCTCAGATTGAGCGAGCATATACTCACTCTGGGATGGAGTATCCAGCGCCTTATGAAATGGGTTATTACACATATTACATGCTTATGTATAACAGGCACTCTTTAGAAGAAGGTATCTAGTAATGAAGAATCGCGTCACAGTTCAAGTTGCACTGGTTTGCCCATGTTCCTGTTCCATTGGGACTCTTAATGTATCAGCCAGAATGTTGCAACACAGCAAGTGTAATTTGGTACTTGCGGTGTCAAACTCATCCCATGGAACAGACATCTTCTTCTACACATTGTAAGGTCAGGGTTGACAGTGAGCCCAAATTAATACAGTGGGCTATTTTCTCCCGGTAGCCTTTGTACCGTTCTTGTACCCATGTTACCCACCACATGTTGACCACAAAACGGGTTGCCAACATGGGGCATCACAGATCTAAGCGCAGGTGGATTCAAGATGTTGGTTTTTGAATACCCCGGGGCAGGGGTGACAGGGTCATTGGTGAAAGGCTGGGGGCATCCGCTACCGCAATTGTCCCTGGCCCTAGGGGGTACCCCGTGATACGCCCCGTGGGAGTGGGGGGGATGGTGGCTTCGCCAGGGGACCAAGGTATGGCCCGGTTGCCCAGACTCATCCCCCCGATTGGGTGCCAGGGGGTGTCCCTCTACTAGGTTGCTCTGGCATGATTCTTTTTGGGGGGCCAGCTGCCTTGCTGGCCCTAGCTCCCTCTATCTTGAGGGAGTGAAGAGTTCGCCTTGTAAACGATGCCATTAGGAACCGAGCGGTGGTCAATCATGATTCCTAATGGAGTGTGAGAATATGCGAGCAGGAGATCAGTTGTATTAGTAAAAAGTTTGCTGTATTAAACTGTATGAATTTTTGTAAATATATGGAAATGTTATGCAATATGAAAACAACTGTTGAATTTTAATGTTGTGTTTATGGAGTGTAATAAATACGGCCAGAGAATGGGTACATTCTCAAAACGCAAATCTGGGTGTCTGTTGTGGTTTCATATGATGGGTGCAGCTGTAATGTTGTTCTGGTATGGGGAGGGCAATTTCGGGCTTCCTTCTTCAACACACCGGTCTCGTGACGGTCCCTCACCTGTATGTTTCTGCGATGTGGTTAAGCTTCACTGACTTGTAAATTCCATGCATTTTAGCTTTATGCACCATATTACTTTTTTCTAGCAGGAGACCCGGTCAGGTGAAATGACAATGGAAATGACAATTGTCTTTGTTTCTTTTTTTATGCTTCTTGCTATTTTGGATTAAACACTAGATGGATTTTACGCCACCTGACGTGTTTATTTTTAATGCTCTGCAAAACATTTGAACACTTATATATGTCAAAAATTCTCAATGAAAAAAGTTGGGCGTCCAATCCCCGTGACTAGCTGGGAGGAGACCAGTTATTTTTAAACTGACAGGGAACATATGTCTCAACTTGTCAATGAGTTATATGTAAATTTCATAATCTTCTTTTCGGCAAGGCACCTAGCCTTGTGTGGGGGTAGACCAAATTATAAGTGAACTGTTATCTGTCTTTTATGGGATAGAACGAAGTTGCATCTCCTATTAGGACATGTCCCCCTGTGCACTGCTGCAAATCCCAACAAGGGTAAAAGTTTAAAACAGGAGTAATTATGCCAAGTTGAATGAATTGTAAGTGATGTTTATTCACATCTATCGATATTGATATATTGATTCAAAAAAGTCTGTATTTTGGATCCGCTTTCTGAACACGATGCAACCGAATGGACTTAATGATCGGATGGAATTTCTATGTTACTTATAAATTGTGGCTCGCTATGCTATGCATTCTGGTGTCTCATACAATACATGTTTTTCTATTATTTTTATTTATATGGTGGTCACCACTTTTTGGACATTTTTCACTTTTATCTCTTCATGCTTCTTTATCGTTTTAACACTCTGTCCCCACTTTGTTCACTCAATGTACAGCATTATAGCACTTGGTTATCTCGACATGAATCCATTTCAAGATGGCACCCGTTTTAGCACGATTACTCACTAACGCACTTCTCGTACGTCAGGGT
This sequence comes from Calotriton arnoldi, assembly GCA_963921515.1. Classification (NCBI taxonomy): domain Eukaryota; kingdom Metazoa; phylum Chordata; class Amphibia; order Caudata; family Salamandridae; genus Calotriton; species Calotriton arnoldi. The sequence continues at coordinate 66,397 of CAWUFW010010715.1, forward strand.
CACATGATTTCCATTCACGTTTATACGTGGTGGATTTGATTAACACACCGTTTGGCTTAGAACACTCGCCGCACATTTTCTTCGTAATAAGTTGTGAATTACCTATGCTTCTATGTAAGTATTTGTCTAAATTGTCTGTCATGTATGCCGGTTGTGCCGCTGGTCACTTTCACTCTTTTTTTGTTCGCGGTCCTTTTAGAAGGACAGCGGGATTTTGTATATCATTTGTTCGTTTTCACTCTATTTGCGTTGAGCACGTTGAGATTAATTTAATTTTCTTTAATATATGTGGTTACTTTTATACGCTTCACTTAACAGTGTGTTTCATGACTTTTATAATTTGCTGATCACAATCTGTCGCATGCTGTTACTTTCACGCGTTTCACCGACCAGCGTGTTCTTTTAAGTTTTCTCGATTCTTTTGGGCTTTTAGATCCTTTGACCATCACCTTTTTGACATTTCTTCTATATTCGTTACCGTCCACGTCACTTTAGCATGGCACTTTTGTGGTGTGTCACGTATGTAGGATACCATGTTCGTTTTTGCTAAGCTTCCTACAGTATTATGCTTTTATCTTGGGTGGTCTCTTCTTGTAAGCGCTGTGTTTTTTCTGTTTCTATTTTCAGATGTTTTCCCCTGACGAAGGGCACACCGTTGCCCGAAATGCATCGGGATAGATGTAACATTATGATGCATATGTTCTAATGGAATTGTCTACCAAATACAGACTTTTTTGAATCAATATATCAATATCGATAGATGTGAATAAACATCACTTACAATTCATTCAACTTGGCATAATTACTCCTGTTTTAAACTTTTACCCTTGTTGGGATTTGCAGCAGTGCACAGGGGGACATCTCCTAATAGGAGATGCAACTTCGTTGTTTCATACATTTCGCACTTTGAGGATTGGAGAGTGAATCCCCAGTAGCACGCTACACTGATACAACTTTGGAACACCGAGGTAGTGCGTGTCTCATCCTTTTTGTCGTTTCAATTATCTATCCTTCAGACACGGCACACCGCCCTTTACAAATTTCATTGAACACCATGGCGTATGAAGATATCTCGAACTTGACAGACTTAAGAGCTGACACATTTGCATTCGCTGACACGGATGCAACTAAAATGTATGCGCTAATCCAAGAAGACATCACCCCATTGTCAAATATTAAAAACAAAGAGAGTAACATTAGACAGCTACTTTATCTTACTAAGAAGGAATCCAATCAAAGGCTACATGCCAGTACTTTAATCAAGTACCATCGTGCTCAGCGGATCCCCAGAGGATTAAGGATACCCCTCAAACCATTACTATGCAATAAAAATCCGCGCTTCATTGAAAAATGGTACGCCATCCTTAACAAGTGTTCCTTAGACTTAATATTGTTGATCATTGAAGAACTTTCCAGAGCTCTAGATGAGCTATCTATAGAAATTGCCCAGACTAAAACGGAATTGACTAATATCATGGAAGTTGAAGATTTCACGAAAATGCTTGATGACATTAACTCACAATTGAACAAGTATACACAAGAGATACAAGAACGGAAGATTCGCAAATATAAACGCGACACTATCGATTACAAACTCGGCGAGGTGTATTCTTGGGCAGAAGTCTATGCCCGCCGCAGACAAAACAGACCTTATAATCCCAACATTGAAACTGAAACCTCTTCATCTGATAGCGACACACGCTCCCGTGTACCACGGTCCACCGTTACTTCAACCGCTACTACCGATACCACCGATTCAACATCTGCGGTTCATTTTTTGGACGAAGGAACAATAGATCAGGAAGACCCAGGAGGAGCCAAAGAAAAAGAAAAAGAACCACCAGGTGTGAAGCATCCACCGAGTATTGGCAGGAAGGGCAGAGGGAAGAAATAGCGGACTTCAATAATCTTGTGATCAACATTTCTTCTTACCAATTGACTAATAGTGAGATACGCACATTACAGAAAGGTCAATCGTTTGTCCCTACAACATTCACCAACACCTTAGAACTAGAGATCAGCTTCTTTAAATTTATGAGAAACTTACGCCTTAGAAATTATTTTGAGAACGTGGTACAACTTAAAGAATCTGATGATGACAACTTGCTCAAAGGGATGCGACCACGGAGCACATTTTTGGCTCCAGTAAGTCACAAAAGCCTTGACACCTTTGAAAACTTAGTCAAACATGAGTTACACTCTTGGAAATTTCAACATAAATCTAAACATACCAATCTCACCGTCTAAGATAGGAGCATCCTGAAGAACCTAGCTAACAACAAATCTATCATTTGTCAAAATGCCGATAAGGGCGGCGCCCTTGTGGTCATGGATAGAAACTTTTACGAACTACAGGTTAATGCTCACATTATGGACACCAACACTTACTCCTTATTGGATCACAATCCCACCAACCAGTTTTTGGGCATCTTGAAAACCATAGTTCAACGACGCCGTCGATAACGGCGTGATCACTGAGAAAGTTAAGAGGTTTTTGATTCAAGAACATCCCAGATCTCCATCTTTGTATATGTTACCGAAGGTACACAAGAATTTGAACCATCCACCATTCAGACCAATAGTGTTTACTCAAGGCAGCATTCATGAACCAGTTGGCAAGTTCATTGACAAGCATCTACAACCATTTGTGACCAAAATTCAGACATATCTTCGAGACACCACGGATTTTATTAACAAGATTCAACAACTAACAATTCTACCACAGGAAGAACTCTGGCTTTGCACAGCGGATGTGAAATCGTTATACACCTCAATTCCACACGATCTTGGCATTGAAGCCATTGAATATGTTTTGTTACATTCTACCTTAGATACAGATCTTCAAGTGTTTATCATGGAACTGCTTCAGTTTACTCTATATCAGAGTTACTTCAAATGGGATGATAAGTGGTTCTTACAACTGTCCGGAACTTCGATGGGCAATTGCGCAGCCCCATCGTATGCCAACATTTTCATGCACCATTTCGAAGAGCAATATATCCTGAATACCAGTGTTTGGCAAGAACATACTAAGATGTTCAGACGATATATCGATGATATCTTTATCATTTGGACAGGGTCGCACACCTCATTGCAACTGGCTCTTGATCAACTAAATCAAATTGATGATCGCATTCAATTCACCTTTGAAACTCAACAGAACACCATTACATTCCTGGATGTACAAATTCAAAGAATACAGGATAAACTGGTTACTAACATCTATCGCAAAGCCACAGATCGTAACAGCATTTTACACTACAATTCCTTTCACAGACCAAGTCTGAAAAATAATTTACCCTACTCACAGCTGTTGCGAGTCAAACGAATCGTATCGGACACTGATCAATCTTTGTTACAAACTGATGCCATGCTCACCAGGTTTGAAGCACGTGGATATCCCACTGAAATCCTTGAACTAGCCAGATCAAGATGTGCCAACAAGGATAGAATGGACCTCTTGAAGGTTAAACCCAAACGCGTTCAGAATCGAGTAGTAATGGTTTCCAAATATTCCACAATGAGTCAACGATTCAGAAATATCATCATGAAACATTGGCCAATGTTAACTCTGGAATCAGATTTTAAGGGATTATTTTTGGACAAACCCATCTTTGCTTATACAAGAGGATGCAACTTAAAGGAAATGTTAACCAGACCGTCAGACGATACACCGGCAATTTTGTATAGAGGTTCGCGACCTTGTCACAATTGCAGTAACTGTCACAACATGATACAAGGTCCGACCATAACCCATCCCATGAAAGGTACCAAAATTAAACTAAAGGTCAACGCCACTTGTAACACATCTAATGTTGTTTACCTGCTGAAATGCCCTTGTGGCCGGTGTTACGTTGGGAAAACTGAGAGAAGAATCAGAACACGTATTCTCGAGCACAAGAGTAACATACGCACGAGAAATCTCAAATCCGTAGTGGCTGCACACTACCTGGACAAACTTCACAACATTAGCCAATTAAAATTCTTGGTCCTAGAAGTGGTTGACAATAAAGAAGGTGTTGACAATAATAACAGACTATTACAGAGAGAGAATCATTAGATCCGCTTTCTGAACACGATGCAACCAAATGGACTTAATGATCGGATGGAATTTCTATGTTACTTATAAATTGTGGCTCGCTATGCTATGCATTCTGGTGTCTCATACAATACATGTTTTTCTATTATTTTTATTTATATGGTGGTCACCACTTTTTGGAAATTTTTCACTTTTATCTCTTCATGCTTCTTTATCGTTTTAACACTCTGTCCCCACCTTGTTCACTCAATGTACAGCATTATAGCACTTGGTTATCTCGACATGAATCCATTTCAAGATGGCACCCGTTTTAGCACGATTACTCACTAACGCACTTCTCGTACGTCAGGGTCACATGATTTCCATTCACGTTTATACGTGGTGGATTTGATTAACACACCGTTTGGCTTAGAACACTCGCTGCACATTTTCTTCGTAAGAAGTTGTGAATTACCTATGCTTCTATGTAAGTATTTGTCTAAATTGTCTGTCATGTATGCCGGTTGTGCCGCTAGTCACTTTCACTCTTTTTTTGTTCGCGGTCCTTTTAGAAGGACAGCGGGATTTTGTATATCATTTGTTCGTTTTCACTCTATTTGCGTTGAGCACGTTGAGATTCATTTAATTTTCTTTAATGTATGTGGTTACTTATATACGCTTCACTTAACAGTGTGTTTCATGACTTTTATAATTTGCTGATCACAATCTGTCGCATGCTGTTACTTTCACGCGTTTCACCGACCAGCGTGTTCTTTTAAGTTTTCTCGATTCTTTTGGGCTTTTAGATCCTTTGACCATCACCTTTTTGACATTTCTTCTATATTCGTTACCGTCCACGTCACTTTAGCATGGCACTTTTGTGGTGTGTCACGTATGTGGGATACCATGTTCGTTTTTGCTAAGCTTCCTACAGTATTATGCTTTTATCTTGGGTGGTCTCTTCTTCTAAGCGCTGTGTTTTTTCTGTTTCTATTTTCAGATGTTTTCCCCTGACGAAGGGCACACCGTTGCTCGAAATGCATCGGGATAGATGTAACATTATGATGCATATGTTCTAATGGAATTGTCTACCAAATACAGACTTTTTGAATCAATATATCAATATCGATAGATTTGAATAAACATCACTTACAATTCATTCAACTTGGCATAATTACTCCTGTTTTAAACTTTTACCCTTGTTGGGATTTGCAGTAGTGCACAGGGGGACATCTCCTAATAGGAGATGCAACTTCGTTGTTTCATACATTTCGCACTTTGAGGATTGGAGAGTGAATCCCCAGTAGCACGCTACACTGATACAACTTTGGAACACCGAGGTAGTGCGTGTCTCATCCTTTTTGTCGTTTTATGGGATAGACCCATGGTTGGCATGGATAGAGGGAGACACCTTTTCCATCTCATAGCAAATTCCATACTAATAGGGTTGTTTTTCCCCAGGTGTGGGCTTTTGGCCAGTCCTTTGTGCCAGCGGTCGGGGGCACTTACGCGGCTGTTCTAGCCCTTTGCTGAACACTCCAATGTATTGCCCCTGGGGAAGGGGCCGATCGGCCTGAGCCAGGGGACCATGTTATGGCCCGGTTGCCGAAGTACATATGTCAGAATGGTGCTGGGGTCCAGAAAAGAACGCCTCTGGCATGTTTTTCATGTCTGCATGAGAACCAGCCTTTCTCCATTGTAGGGAGGTGAGTATTTCTTAATTCTGACTTGGGCCTTTGGTTTGTACAAGGTGCTAGAATATACTGTGCGCGGAAGACTAGTTGAGTGGCCACTCACAATTGTTTTCGTATAACAGTTCAGAGATCTTCAAAGATGCAAAAGTTAATGACTGTATTGCACTGTAAATTTGATATGCACTCTTTGTTCTGTTTGATTGTACTTAGTATGTGAGTTGTGATGTTATGTAAATAAATAGGACCTATTTTTTTTCCAAATCACAAAGTATGATCTTGGCATAGGAGTCAGGTCATCAAATTATTGGTGGGGACCAGTTCATACGAGAAGTTCCAGGGGGGGGAGGGTGATGAGACAACGATCATGCCCCACAGCATGCCTTTTCTCACAAGCTCCTGTAATGGGAAAGATCCTGTAATGAAAGAACTCAACCTTACTTAAGAACAATAAATAAGCTTCTTATTTATTCATTTTGTGTATCGCCAAGCAACCAGTACTGGACGCCCAACCTTGCCACCCCCTTGGTGCCCAAAAGCAGGGACCATTTCCTGATAATAATAGAGGAAAACATGAGCATAGGCAATGTGAATCAATATAATTTCATGAAAAGAAGGGCTAACTACAACCTTATCAAGCCGTCCTTTACAGTCGTAGGTGAGGTAAATGCATAGCATAGAGTCTGGACCCCCAAGGTCGCTCCCTGCCCCGCCGCCACGGAACCCACAAATCAATGCTTGATACCAGAGCTGTGGGTAAAAACGGCCATGTTTATTTCACACCATCACACATAAACATGACAAATTAAATTTATTTATTTACATTCTTTAAGATGCAGATCTAATAAATTGATCATTAATCAATATTTAATCCATATTTACATTTTAATTTTGCATCCTAAACAATCAGCCTAAATGGCTGACTTACTTATATACAACACATATTCTATTGCTCCAGCACCAAGGGGCCCTCTGGCTCGCGTCCCCCAACTGAGAACCACGCAAGGCGCAACCCACCTGCGTTCTTGAGAGGTGAGCCCCAGCCCCTGGTCCTTGTCCGCCACCTTAGGGCCCACCCCTCTACCACCAGGCTGACCAAGGGGGCTCGTAGGGTATAACCAGGGGCCGCTGCCCCATGCCCTAGCTTGTAACCTGGCGCCCTTGCCCCCAGCCGGTGTCCCCATTCTCACTGCGGTGAGCTTACTGTCTCTCCCCCTCAGTGCTGGCCTAGGGAGTCTGCCGGAGGACTCCCATTAACAATGTGAGTCAATCTTGTGTGGCCTCCTTACCGCCACAAGGGCGACCAGGGCCCACAGGTCCTTCGCCCTCCCCACCACAGAACAAGTTCCGCACAAATGACCAAATGCCATTAATCCAAACGTCAGTCCCAATGTCTGACAAGTGTACGCCGTCACGATGAAACATCTGGTCACCTCTGATCAGTCTGTGAGGTATATGGCACAGGCGGCCCTGCCCAGTACACAATTTCGCCAACTCCCCGTTCAGGTGCCTCACTGACACGTTCAACGCCCTCGATCTTACTCCTGGGCCCCATGTCTGCCGCGGGATCAAGATTGACCATGCGATCCGCGCCCGAGGGAATGTCCTCCCCAACCATGCGAATTCCGTCAGCAACGCCTCCCTGACTGCCTGACGACCAAGAGCCACCATGTCATTGCTGCCCAAATGCAGGATAATTAAATCCGGGGACTGGAGTCCCTCGTGCGCCTTCGTCTCCTCCACCAGCCGCCGCAGTTGCCCGATAAAGAGGCCCCCTGTGCCTCGCAAGTGGAATGACATCCTCTCCATACACGCCGGTTTCGACCCATGCTGCTGCTGCAATCAGTAGGCGGCCCGCCGCACGAAAGAGTGTCCCAACGCCCATATTACTTTAGAGGGCATACTACTGCGGAAAGAGAAAAAGACATTAGAGTGGTCACACCGGGGCATTCTTATGTCATACTACAATAAGTCTGGCCGCACATAGCGCCTGAAACATGAGGAGGACCATCGCCCCACACGCTTCACTTCCTCCACTGGCAGGCCTGCTCCTGCTGCTAAAGTCGCTGCCCCAATCCTGAATGAGTGGGACGAGTAACCGATGGGATCCAACCCAAGACTCTTCAAGGAACACATGAACACCGCCCTGAATTGGTATTTTGACAGGCACCCCTCGTGTTCGCGGATGAACAGGGCTTGCTCCCTCCCCTGTGGGCGAATAGCCAAGTATGCCCCCATTCGAGCTACTGGACACACTCGTGCTCCGGGTGCCGGTCTGAGACGAATCGTGGTCCCTTTGCCCAAAGGATCTGTTTTAGATTTACGTAACGTAACCGAAAGCCCCCCTTGGACCAGCTTTATATCCTGCCACTGCAGCCCGCCCGCATAATCTACCTTGGAGGCTCCCACCAATTCGCTCAATATAAAAGCCCCATAAAATGCTAGTGTGAAAGTAGCAGCAAACAAGGTAGTCTCATAAGCAGAAGAGCACACCGTCTGCAAGGCGTCTAGCATGTCACCAAGCGTGTGCAAGTCAAGTGGCCTTCTGCAGTCCTTTCTCACACCCTCTAACCTGGCCCACCCCGCCAGTGCCTTTTTGACTAAGAACTAATTCCCAGGATCTTGCATCCCTGACAGTTTTGCAAAGAAGCCCACTGCCGTTGGTGAGCCCTAGCGTACGACACAGGCCTGCCCTGCTCCCTCAATGTCTGTAAAAATCTACATATGGCTTCTGATGAGAACAAGCTCCCTATCCCTTCACGCTGCACGAAAAACCTGTAAGCCTTAAAATGATGCTGATATGTCTTCCGGGTGCGCTCGCTCAGTGAGGCCCCTACAAGACCCGCTAATGCGGGCTCCAATCCTCCACAGAGATGTCGGTAACACTGTCATCTGGTCCGCTGCTTGTGGATGGTACCTCCGGAATTCCTGCAACTTGGAGCGAGACAAAGCATCAGCCGCCTGGTTCTCTACACCTGGGATATGTGCAGCTCTAAATAGCAAGTTCAGTCTCAAACATAACAGCACTAGGTGTTTTAACAGCCTTAAGACATGAGTACAAGTAGCCCCTTGCCTGTTAATAGCCTCCACTACAGCCAAAAAACAACAGATTTAATCCTAAATAAGTCAGACCACACCGTGACCGCCACCACTATTGGGAACAATTCTAAGAAGGCTACGTTCCTTGTCAGACCACTCTCATGCCAGGCCGCCGGCCAATCATCCCTGCACCAGTGAGGTCCCAACACTGCCCCAAAACCAGCACTACCTGCTGAATCGGTGAGCAAACCTAAGGCCTCACTGGTGACTGGCGGCGCCGGCCACACTACCTTCCTGTTAAAATCCTTCAGAAAACTGCGCCAAACTTTCAGGTCCTCCCTCACTTCAGTCCGCAACCTCACATGGTGGTGCTTCTGCGTCAAGCCAGCCATTGCTCTCGCAATTGATCTGGAGAAGGGGCGCCCCATAGGGATGATACGCAATGCAAAATTCAACTAACCTACCAACACCTGGAGTTGATGCAACGTCACCTTTGCACCCGCCAGTGCAGAATCAATTGCCTGTGAGAAGGCCTGCACTTTGTCCCTTGGTAACCTGCACTCTCCTACCACTGTGTCAATTTCAATCCCCAGGAATGCCATGCATGTTGCAGGGCCTACTGTTTTCCCTGGCGCCAAAGGCACCCCAAACTCTTCCAATATGGACACCAGTTCTCTCAAAGCTTGCCCACATGTCTCTGACGAGGACGGGCCCATCACCATGAAGTCATCCAAATAATGCACGATGTCTGTGTGCCCTGTTCTGAAGGTGAATAACCAATGCAACATAGAGCTAAACAGCTCAAAATATTTACAAGATACGACGCACCCCATTGGCATGCATTTATCATAGTAATACTGGCCTTTCAGCTGGAAACCTAGTAAGTGGTAATCATCAGGGTGCACTGGCATGAGCTGGAAGGCTGACTCAATGTCTGTTTTCGCCATGCAGGCGTTGGGGCCCAAGTCACGCAATTTCTGCAGTGCAGTGTCAGAGGAAGAGTATGTCACAGAGCATAATGCCGGGTCTATTGCATCGTTCACTGACGCCCCCTTAGGTGCAGATAAGTTATGTATCATCCTGAACTGACCTGGGTCTTTCTTAGTCACTACGCCCAGTGGTGAACAAACATAATCGGGCCATGGAGGGGTGGCGAAGGGGCCCGCTATCCTCCCCAATGATCTTTCTTTACTAACCTTTTGAGAAGCCCCCGTGGGATGTGTGCGTGCCGATAGTAGGTTATTGCAATGACTAACAGGTGGTACTCCCTGCGCGGGTATGCGAAAACCTGTGGAAAAGCCCTGATACAATATCTTGGCTGCATTCCTATTGGGATACTGATTCAGCCAGAAGATCAGTTTCTAAATCTCAACTGGCATGGGCAACGTCCTATTGGGATGATGCCTTGGGATCCCTGCCTCTATCTTTTGATTTCTTGATGCATTTGAATTCTGGGTGCGATGGGTGGCCACAAAAGGCGCAGGCATGCTTAAACTTACACGATCCGGCTGGCCGTGTACAAATTTTATGGTTGAATGCCCAGCAAGTCCCCTTCTTTTCGCCTGACCCCCCTTGAGAAGCATGAAAGGGCTGCTTCATTGGTGTTTTGTTGTTAACACTCTCTAACCAGACATTCACCTCTGTCTGATCCCAACCAATCTCAGGGTCCTCCACCTTTGCCCATCTGAAATCCCTATCATAGTCCAGCCATGCCATCCCGCCGTACATTGCGTGAGCCTTCAGAATTTTGTTAGAATAGCCCCTTCCCTGCGGGGGTAATTCCCCCACGGGTGCAGGGGGGCAGGGGGGTGAGCGTGGCGCCGCGGTGCTCCTGACGAGACCAGCTCATCATGAGTCACGGTGGAGCTGTGCTCATGATGAGCTGGTCTCGTCACGACCCCGCCCACTGATTAATTCTCCCGCACAGGCAGTGAATTAATCGCGCATGGGCCGTGCGCAGCCGTTATGAGGAGACCAGCTCGTCATGAGCACAGCTCCACTGTGACTCATGACGAGCTGGTCTTGTCATGAGCACAGAAGAGGTTAAAATACCAAAGGTACTGCCAACTCAGGCCTCTTTTCAAGTATCACTGTCGTAAACACATTAAAACCAAAAGCCAATTTGTTATTGACTCCTCAACCCTTGGTTTCCTTTCCTTGGAAGAGCTATCCTTCCCATCCTTTTCTTTAGTCTCTACTTCCCTTCTTTTTGGCCTGATTAGTGAGAAGATATCTATGAATTCACCCTTCCAAATCTTTTCTTTAACGTCCATCAGGACATGGGCAGCCAATTTACCTGGCTTGGACAGTAGTGTATCCTGCCCCCCAATAGCCTTCTCACCGCCGTTGACATTTTTTCCTGAATTCTCAGCCCCCTTACCTGTTGGGGCCACTGCTGATGCAACGGATTGTGCAGGGGCCGCTTGACCCACCGCTGGAGGGGCTGTGCTCGCATCCTGCCCCTGCGCCTTTGCCATGAGACCTATCTGTCGAGGAATCTCACTGACCACACCCCCCAAGGCTGGTGGCGATGCCCATGGGGCCACTGGGATGCTGCTGACCTGACCTCCTGTGGCCGGCACTGCTAACTGCGCCAATAACGTCGCCATTGATGCCAGTATGCTTACTGTGGACCCCTGCGTTAGCTCAGATGACCCCCCAGGAATCCCTAACGTGTGAGCAGGCGTCCCCCCAGATGCTGTGCCCTGAGCTGGCTCCCGCCCACTTAACACGCCCTGTGTTGCTGGAGCTCGTACTACCGCAGGTACCACGTTTTTCAGCATGCCCTGGACCGCTCCCTCGGCTCCTGACAAAAAATTTGCCACCTGCGCTGCTGCAATGGTGCTTGGGGGTTGCGTCGCGGGTGCCAATGCTCTCAGTGCGCCCTGAATTTCTGCCAACACTGCCCCTACATCATTTTGTTCAGTTACACTAGGCACCACCTGCTGGTTTACTGGCGGTGGCGCGGGAGGGGTTGGTACGCTAGGTGTCCCCTGGAATACTTCATTGGAAGGAGGCTGCTCCCCCGTTCCTCCTCTACATTTTTAGTATTCTTGCCCCCTCTCCCACTCTTATTCTTTTCCTTACTGGGGCGTGTCCTGGGTCTCTTTTCTAATGGTGGGAATGCTGCCCTAGGAGGGACATTAGCTCTGCGGGGGCGATCCTCCCCCCCAGGTACTTGTTCCTGCTCTGGGACCGGCTCTATTACCTCTTCATCACTTTCTTCATTCTGGCTTAATTTAGCTAAAACCAGTTTCAGAAGCTGGGAAAGGTCAGGATCGCTGTCCTTTCTCTTTCCATTACGTCCCCCTTTGGCAGGCATCGTCTGCTGGCTTCGCCGCAAATTGCTAAGCTCTCCTGACCTTGCCCTGCGTTTTATTGTACAGACCGATTGAATCCCTGTGTGCCTTTAAGCCCTGCCTCTACCCCAGTGTGGGTCTCAGCTTGTTCTCAATATAGCCCCTTTTGCTCCGGTGCCTCGCCGCTAACATACGCTCTTTCTAGGCGTAACTGATGCGCTAATTCTCCGCTCTCAATCTCCCGCCGATAATTAGAGGAGGGGTGGGGCCAACTATAACTGGAGCGTTCAATCCCTTTACGCGCGTCTTTCAATTATGTGCACCGGGCAGCCGCAGGAACCGGAGGCGTGAGGGTCACCAAATACAGTCTCCGCTATTCCAAATACCAAGCAAAACACAATTACACAGCCTCCCCCACGACTGCCCCGTGCCACAACCAAAGGCCCCCCTCCCTTTACCTCTGTGTACCACGAGTACACTCTAGCGCTCACTCCCCGCTTCCTAGGATGCGCCACACTCCTCCTAAGCTGCACCGCACTCCAGCTGAAAAACGGCAATTCCGCTGCCCTCCGACTCCCAGCACCGCTGCGAGGTGCGCACACGACGACCGCTGACAAACGCCGAAGAGCGCCGGCCCACCAACGTCGCGTAGACTCTGCAGGCTCGCCAACCGCCACCTGCAGAAGATGGGGAAAAGAAAAGCCTGCAACGATCCTGGAGATTCTTGGGACACACACTGCGACTGGGGCCGGCGCCTGGAAGAAGAGAGGACGAGAGCCCGGGCACCATGCCCTATATAGGCCCTAGTTCCTCCCCCCCCCATCGCCGGTCCCAGACGGAAGTGCATCATCCTGTGCCCCAGAAGTAATTACTGCAGCCGGTCACCAATCGGGCTTCCCCGGAGCACAAAGGTGGGCGGGGCCAGGACCCCAGGGTGCCGGGCCCTAATGGCGCGCTTTTTGAATTCCGCGCTTTCAAAATGATTCACGGTGCATAGCTTCATATATAAACCGTATGTAAGGGGATAAGGTTTTGTTTTTATTGGTGCCCCGAAGGCCTCCTGACTATTTAAACACTATAAAAAATAAACAAGACATTATCCCAAACAGAAACGTGAAAAGAGCATTTATTTTACTAATGTAAATCACGTGCGTATTTTCCAGGTATTGAGGGAAGACCTCATGAAAGAGTCAAATGACATTTTAAAATATGGCTTACATTTATTTTGTGCATTTAAAAAGGCCAGTTTTTCAACTGGTAAAGTTAATGTTCTGCCTTGAAGGGTGTAATGCTTGGGTGCTGATGGAGCAAGGACTCACAAATGAGACTTGCTCGGAGGCAATCTCCTCACAGTATTAATTTATTAAACTTTGTATTGTTCATACTAATTCTTGCATACACGACATAAATAGTAAGGAAGCTTGCCTATGTGTTTTAACTAACAAATAACGCTTGTCTGTTCTAAAATGGCCGCTAAAACGCGGGAACTCTACTGCGCATGTCTCAACCATATCACGTGGTGTGACGTCTTTCTTTGCTTGGTGGGAAAATTCTGCTTCTGCGCAGTGTGTTCTAAAATGGCTGCTTAATGTTTTCACATGCTACAGCTTGCTCTCGTGTTATAATAAAATTGTCATTTTCTTAACGCTATTAATGCGGGATAGAATTTATAAGTAAATGGGAATAGTGTAGAAAGAGTGGGTATACAGTGAAACATTTTATTTGTGATTTTAATATTTTCTTCTTTGCCTTTTATTAGTTCGGAAACTTGGGCCTGGGGTTACTGAACTGAAACTCGAGAGACAAATGATTCTACGCATGCGTCTTGCATGTCTGCCAAGAGAAAAGGATGAAGTCAACCTGGACGAGGTCCAAGGCCGCGACCTGATGGCCGACACTGCTGTACCCATGTCTTTCCTGTTAAAAATGCAACATTGTACATGGAGAATGTATACATTTTGTCGTGAGACGGGTGGGAAATAAAGCAAATGTATAAATTTGATGGGCGGTATTTTAAAAACAATGGTCTTCAGAAATCGAACTAAAATCATATGGTGTGAGGATCAACCCTCTGTCCCTGTCCAATCAGAAGTAGTGGTCCCATATTTTTGCAACATTAATGGGAGGTACATGGGCGTAGAAGGGTATAATAGATATAGAATTAGCTAATTAGTTTAGACTAGAGCTCAGGAGACTAGACAGCACAGAGCACACACTCTCAGAACGCACAGAAGAGCTCCAGACCGCCAAGCTGATCGATTGCAGACTGAATCCCTGTCCAGAAGAGGTCCTGAGGAGGCCTGAGGAGGGGGCGGTGGAGTCCATTAGAAGGGAGACACGGGAGAATCGAGGAGAAGCGGAGTATCAGAGAGGGGAACGATGCAGGCGTCGTAGGTAGAGAGGTCACCGGTCCTGTCCTGAACCTGGAGGAGATCTTGCTCTTCATCCTTCCTGGGTCCTATCTTTCCCAACTCCTTGGCCAAGGGGTTTGGTTCTCGCACTTAGGTAAATATATGCAACAGAATACTATATTTTCAAATGAGGGTGCACGGCTCAAAAGAAAGTCCAATTCAGCCTTTGTAGATTTATAAATAACTTCTTTATTTAATTCAATTAAAGGCTGAATTGGACTTTCTTTTGAGCCGTGCACCCTCATTTGAAAATATAGTATTCTGTTGATCTGGAGCACAGTTACAGCAAGCAACGGCTGGTGTTGGGGTTGTTTGCACGGCGATTGTACATATCGGAACAGGTGTGAGGTGCGGTGCAGAAGGTCCGCCGTTGGTTCTTCTTTAACTGTAAATATATGCAACCTTTATTTGCGCTGCTGTCTCTATCTTCTCCTTTTCTGAGGGACCGTCATTAATCGATAAATTGATTTCTTGTGCTTCATCCTTGATATGCGAATGAGTATCATGCAGCTCTGGAATTTACTCTGCTAAATCTTTAGATAAACATTTTAAAACTTCCTGACTCTGTGATTATTTCAGGATTATGAACTGTAATGAATGTCACTCATTTTAAATTTCCCAATTAGCAAAGGATTCATTGGTAAGTCATTACTCTTCAATCAGAAGGTAATTGGTAGCAGGGATTTTGACAAAGAGTAACAACTGATACCCCAGTGTGAAATGCTAGCGTAGTATGAATGTATGGGCCCAAGTGAGTATCTGGTGTATGAATGCTCGTTGCTAGTATCGCGCTATATCAGTTTTCTGGTAGCAGAGGATGGTTACGCTTTGTTAATTGGGTAATGAGAATTATATTTTTATGAACTAACACCTGTTATTGTTTAAAAGTTTTTGTTTTATGTTGTCCAGAATTCCCCGGGGGGAAATTGAATAGCAGGTGGTAAGTGGAAGCCATACTGCAGTGAGGTTATCTGTCAGGCAGAAATAGTACTGAAAAGTTAAACAGGGCTATCAGTACTTGTTAGGGACTCTATGCGTGTGAGTAATAGCAAAAGGAATATGCTGGTGAAAATTTGATGTTATATCACCTAGAAAGGGTAACATTGAAGAAGTACAGGTATTTTTGATGCTCAAGTGAAGAGTAAACGGAAGGGTTTTACTCGTAGTGTATGTTTAGTAAACGGAAAGGGTTTACTAGTGTGGACGAAAACTATCTTTTTCAAATTAGAGAAACTGGCACGATAGCGAATGTTTTATGTTGTTACTGAATTTTAATTAAAATCGTAGAGAAAATAAGGTTTTGCGTACGAGTTTGTAAAGGGAGGGTCAGCTGCCGGAGAGGGAGCTGACGTCACAAAGCGCCGCGCTGGGATTGGTTGAAACCGCGGGCGTGGAAGACTCCTGTAAAGGAGGGGTCAGTAGTCAGGAGTAATATTGACGTCACAGGTGCCGCGCTGGGATTGGTCGAAACAGCGAGGGACAGAAAAGCGCAGATTGTAAAGGAGGGGTGGCAGACTAACGTCACAGAAAGGCCGCGCTAGGATTGGTTCAGAGACAAAAGTAAACTGGAATTTGATTGGTTGCTAAAATAGAAGCAAAAATCTTAGTGGATAGTGAAGATTGCACGTTAAAACGCGATCTAACTTTAATAGGAACTCGTCCGGATAGGAGATTCCTAGGTTTTGCAGAATATAACTTTATACACCGAGGTGTAGATAAAATGTACGGAGAGAAGAGGAAAATGTCATTCCTACAAAAGATTAAGAATTATTTTAAAAAAGGACAAACCAATCAAAACTAGAGAAGGAATTATCATTCCACCAGCTAAAACGCCCGCTTCATTCAATGATGGAAAGAGGTTATCATACTTGCGTATGGTTAGAGAATTGGATAGAATATACCAAAAATGATGGAATATTAAAATTTCCCGAGAATGGTACTTTTAATGGGAGAATTCTTCAAAATTTGAGATTGAGGATGAATGATTTAGAACCAAGACCTAGATTAACCCAATACAAAGCCTTGGAAGAGTGGGAAACTGAGGCATTTGAACGTGACTGATCCAGAAGTAATAGGGATTATTGGGGATTTTTCCCGAGATACCACAATGAGTCAAGGGACGGTCAAATGAAACAGTGGAGAAGAGCGATGCTTACAGAGGGACTGTATCCAATATTGACAGAAGAAGAGCTGTTAGGGAGCAAATGCACAGAAAACACAAAACACTTAAATAGGTGTGGAGATTCTGAAGATGAATTTATGGAAGAGTTATTAAAGAATCCTCCACCATATTAGGAAGGGACAAAGGGATGTACCCCAAGTGCACCACCATTAAAGACACCATTAGTACCGCAAGTATTGCATGATTCCACACCTAGTAGGGTACTTCACGATAAAGAAAAGGAAGCCCTAGAAAAAACCAGAGCAGAATTAATACAGAAAATAACACAGATAAAAGTACATCCTGATTCTTTGACCATACCTGTAACAATTGGTCCCGTAGTTCCATTATATAGTGACAAGGTAAACTATCCCCAGCCGCTAGTTGCGCCTACTCCTGTGAACATTCCGAAACCTGAAGCAGTAGTAATGGTTGAGGATCATTTTAGTGATTGTGAATCTATAATTTCATTAATGGACTTGCCCATTTGAGAATCTGTAAATAGTACTCCTAGAAGAGCTACACCTGGTTGCTCAAAAGATGTAAACATAATAACATCATCAGGAACAAAAAGTGGCACAGTAGTTACTCCAGAAGACTTAGAAAGGTGGGCACAAGGATCAGACAAACAGTGTACGCCCCCAAAGATTACGGACATTTATAAACTAAAAATCGAATTAGAAGAAATAATAGCAGGAAATGTAGGGATAGACCGTCTAAATACTTACGATGAAGAAGAATTGTTGTTTGTGTGCAGAAGCATCACAAGAAATGTAAAAATATTCCATGAAAAATTATCAGATTTAGCCCTGCAGATGGGAATTGAAATAGGGAAGTCGAAGGTGTTACAGAAACCCTATAGAGCAGATTTTTCAGACAAAGATTTAGAAAACATGAATGTCTCTGGAAGAAAATTACAAATAAAAGAATTAATGACAGTCTTACAGAAATGGGGAGACCTAGATAAATGGGAAGTTAGATGGACAAAGAAAAAGGAAGAAGCATGATACAGTAGAGCAGCTTCTGAATATTTGATGAAGGAAACAGGGAAAGCAGATCAAATGTACCCGATGCGAGAAGTTCCAGGAGGGGGATATGTACATGTCCCATGGAGCAGACAGGATATTTTATCCTTTATGAATGATTTCCCAAAGTTAAGAGAAAAACCAATTGAATGGTACAAGCAGGTTGAGAGGTTTGTGAAAGTGTCAAAGGTATTGTTGAAGGACTTGGATGGTTTGTTCGACATAGTGGTACCTGCCGATTTATGGACAGATTGTAAAATCACAGTTGATTGGCCGAGTGAAGAGTATCCCAGAGATCCAAAGACAGGTGCCCCGTCAAGTGATGTAATGAAAAAGTATCAGCAGGTAATAACTTACCTGAAAGGAAAGATACCACCAAAAGAGACAGATTGGGTGAAAATAGACAGAACTACTCAAGAAGCCAGTGAATCGGTACACGCCAACTATGAACGTTTATTGCAGGTATTCAAACAGTATAGTGGCTTTGAGGATATTGGAGACAAGAACATGAGTCAGTTTGTTTACCGATTTGTTTATGGTCTAAAGCCAGAAATTTGTCAGATGATTAAGCAGCATATGTTGTGTTGGCAAGGGAAACCGATCGACGAGATTTTGAAATATGCGAAATATTGTGGAGATGACATTGAGGATAGGCACAAGAAACTGCAAGAGAAAGTGATGTGGGCTCAGGTAAAAATGGCCGAGAAACAGGGGATTAATTTGGATAATCCAAGTGAAAATCAGGGAAAAGATTCTGGATCGAATGCTGATACTGGGAATGGTGGAAAAGTGAGAGGACGAATGAGCAGAGAAGAGGCTAAAAGAAATTTCCTTGTCATGGATGCGGAAAATTGGGGCATTGGAAGGATGAATGTAAAAAGATACGGAATAATAATGGCCCAAATCAAAATTAGAATCCACAGACGCAGAATGACTCACAGCAGGGTGTAAATCCTCAGAGTCAGTTGCCACCTGCACCTATACAGGGTAATGTAAGCAGAGCAAAGCACGGTACAGACGTCGGATATCAAGGAGGAAGTGGTAACAATGATTATGTAACATCACAGTTTCTATTACAGGACGATTTTTGTCAGTACAGTTCATGACGGTGCCTAGGAGAGGGGGAGAAGGAGTGCGTACTTGGCGCACCCTTAGTCGGGTCCATATGTTGAAGGAAATGTGAAGGGTAATGATATTACTTTTCTTTTGGACACTGGTGCTACCCGGTCTACTGTAAGAACAGCAGACATCCCAGACCTTCCTCTCTCTGGAGAAGCTATCCAAGTAGTAGGAGTAGCTAATCGAAAGATTAGAACACCTCTTACTGAACCAATGGAAGTTAAAATTGGAAATTTTAGAGAAATGCATCAATTTGTAGTGTGTGATTCTAGTCCAGTAAATTTATTGGGCAGAGCTTTGTTGTGTAAAATGAACTGCACAATATTCTGCACACCAGATGGTGTGGCAATTCAGACCCCTGATGAAGACCATGTATATAAATTCATGATTGTGAAACAAGGTACAGAGGTAGATGAGATGTTCTCTTTGATCACAAAAGACGAGTTGCCAGAAGAATTAAAAACTACAGTAAATCCCATAGTGTGGGATTTAACGGGAAAAGAAGTAGGACTTATGGCCAATATAGACCCAGTTAAAATTACTGTAAAAGAAGGTGCAATTTTCCCGAATACCAGACAATACAAAATGAGTGCAGAAGTAAAAGCAGGAGTCATTGAAGAAATCGACCGAATGGTAAAACAAAACATACTAAAAGAAGTAATGAGTAGTCCATGTAATTCACCAATAATGGGTTTGAAGAAACCTAGTGGGAAATATAGGATTGTTCAAGACCTGAGAAAAATAAATAAGATTGTGGAACCTTGTTGTCCTATAGTGCCAAATCCTGCAGTAATTCTATACCAGATACCTTGGAGTGCAGGATGGTTCACTGTGATTGATTTATGCCAAGCGTTCTTTTCAATACCATTGCACCCAGATAGCTAGTATATTTTCTCATTTAAATTCGAGAATAAGGTCTATGTATGGAATCGTGTTCCTCAGGGGTACACGGAAAGTCCTTCCATTTTCAATCAGATATTGAAAAAGTGCTTAGAAAAACTAGTAATGCCAGGAAGTCCAGTTTTAGTTCAGTATATAGATGACTTATTAGTGGCATCTAACACCAGAGAAGACTGTGTTGTGGACTCTATTGCATTATTGAATCACTTAGCTGAAGAAGGGCATAAAGTCTCACCTGAAAAACTGCAGTTTTGCACAACAACAGTTAAGTATCTAGGACATCAAATTGAGAGGGGAAAAAGAAGAATAACCTCTGAAAGAGTAAAATTAATCAAGAAAATGCAAATGCCTAACACCCAACGGGAAGTGAGAATGTTCCTTGGGGTAGTGGGTTATTGTCGACAATGGATACTAGGATTTTCCCTGTTAGCAAAGCCCCT
Organism: Calotriton arnoldi; assembly: GCA_963921515.1. Classification (NCBI taxonomy): domain Eukaryota; kingdom Metazoa; phylum Chordata; class Amphibia; order Caudata; family Salamandridae; genus Calotriton; species Calotriton arnoldi. The sequence goes on from CAWUFW010010715.1 coordinate 86,500, forward strand.
AATTCAAATGACAAAAAAGAAGGCAAAGGACCCAGTTGAATGGGATGACGAAAGTGTAGGAGCTTTTGTAAAATTGAGAAATGCTTTGTGTGCAGCGCCTGCCTTAGGCATGCCCGAATATTAGAAAGAATTTGCACTATTCTGTCACGAGAGAGAAAATTGTGCACTATCAGTCCTAACTCAGAGACATGGTCTGGATAGACGTCCAATAGCATACTTTTCTGCTACACTGGACCCAGTGGCGGCCGCTTTACCAGGCTACTTAAAAGCAGTAGCGGCTACCTGTTTGAGCATTGAACAAAGTGAGTCAATTGTAATGGGACACCCAGTAAAGGTGTTTGTTCCACATGCGGTTGTGATTCTATTGACAAGAACCCGAACTCAGCATCTTACTCCTAGTCGGATGACTAAGTATGAGAGAATAATTTTGGGTGCTGAAAATGTGACCATGGTAAGGTGCACAATAGTGAATCCTGCTACCTTACTACCAGATCCATACCATGAAGAAGTTAAAGATGACGAAGAAGAACATGATTGTTTACAAATCACAGAGTTATGCACAAAACCACGTCCTGACATTCAGGAATTGCCCCTAAGGAAGCCAGACAGGGAGCTGTTTGTTGATGGTTCATGCCAGAGGCATGAAGATGGTAAACTGACTGCAGCATATGCAGTATGTGAATTAACTGGAATAGTCGAAGCATCCTATTTACCAGGAGTAAAATCTGCACAAGTAGCTGAATTGATTGCTTTGATAAAAGCTTGCAAAATTGGGAGGAATCAAAAAGTAACTATATTTACAGATAGCCAATATGGTTACGGGGTTGTGCATGATTTTGGCCAACTATGGATGCAGAGGGATTTCATGACTTCTTCAGGATCCCCCATTAAAAATGGACAGTTTGTAAGGGAATTGCTGGAAGCAATACAATCACCAAAAGAATTGGCTGTGGTGAAATGTGCCGCACACCAGTCAGGAGATGACTGGGTGGTAGTCGGCAACCGATATGCAGACCTTGTGGCTCAACATTGTGCCAAAAACAGAATGGCGGTGAATAAAAGGGTGGAAAGAATGGGAATCAGCTGCCAACTTCTGCTGTGTGCACCTCCTGAAACATGGAATGATGTAAAACGATTGCAAGATGATGCTGATGAGAGTGAAAAGAATATATGGATTAAAGTGGGATGTTCTCAAAGAGAGGATGACAAGGTTTGGATTTGTGCCGATGGCAGACCAGTCATGCCCGACTGTCTGCTCTCACAAATGGCCAGGATGTATCATGGAGACACACACATAGGGAGAGATGCAATGATTAAGCTCTTCAGACAAAATTGGTACAATCCCAAATTCAGGGCTGTAGCAGAGAGTCTTTGCCAGAGATGTTTAACCTGCCAAATGCATAACCCAGGGAGGAAGACAATAATCGGGTTTGGAAAGATTGGAAAGGCAGAGGGTCCATTTATAAGACTCCAATTTGATTTCATTCAGTTACCACCATGCAGAGGGCTAAAATATGTACTTGTCATAGTGTGTCTGTTTTCAAAGTGGGTGGAGGCTTACCCTACCAGGAGAAATGACAGTATTACAGTCGCAAAGTTGTTGCTACGAGAACTCATTCCTAGATTTGGTTTTCCAGTAACTTTGGAGTCGGATAGAGGAAAGCACTTTAACAGTGAAGTGATTAAGATAATCTGTGAAGCATTCCAAATTGAACAAAAATTGCACTGTGCATATCGTTCAGAGGCTTCTGAAGTGGTTGAACAATTGAATGGCACAATAAAATCCAGACAGGGAAAAATGTGTGCATCAACATCATTAAGTTGGCCGGATGCATTGCCACTTGTCTTAATGGGACTCAGAAGCATTCCTGATAGAAATACCGGATTGAGTCCCGACGAGATAATGATGGGAAGAGCAATGAGACAAGCACATGTTCCCATAAACAACTGCTGAATATATCTGATGATATGGTTCTGGATTATTGCAAAGGATTGGCTGACCTAGTGCGTTCTGTCTCTCACCAGGTTGGAGAAGACGCAGTTTCCAGGCAGCCTGAACAAGAACATGATCTGAATCCTGGTGACTGGGTGGTAGTGAAGAATCACACCAGAGAAACATGTCTATCACCCAGGTGGAGCGAACCTTGTCAGATCATATTAGTTACAAACACTGCTGTGAAGTGTGCAGGATTTCCTAATTGGATTCATGTAAGCCACACTAAAAGAGTACCAGACCCTGAAGAAGAAAATCCTCAGACAGTAACGATCACTGAGGAAGCTGAAGGTTGCCCAGCTGAAGAATCACAGGAGCAAGATTCGAGGGAAGCTGATGAAGAACAACCGAGCACAAGTCAGGACTGGATACCAGTGGTGGAAATTCCTGAAGTTTACTACAGAACAAGAAGTCAAGCAAATCTAAAAGAAGTTACAGAAGATCAGATAGGTGAAGAAGAAGCAGCTCAGGAAAGAGAAGAAGAAGAAACAATAAGAGAACCTGAGCAGGACCAGATAGGGAAAGAAAACTGGGCTCAAAATAGTGAAGAACAAAGAAATTTTGAGCAGGGACAGACAGGTCTAGAAGAATGCGGTCAGGCTGCAGAAGTACAAAGTGCAATAAGCCCTGATCAGGACCAGTTAGATCAAGGAAAACACATTCAATCAGAAGATCTCGAAATTCTTGAATCTGAAGACGAAAATCCTGAGCAAAGTCAGCCATTAGAAACTCACAGTGGATCTGCTGAAGAAAAACCAATCAGACCTGAAAAAGAACAGATAGAAGAAACTGTAATTGTCGAAAACAAGACTGTGACACAACCTGAAAATAAACGAACTACCGAAGAAGAAGAAAGCAAAAGGGCAGTGCAAACACAGAAAACAAGAAAAGGTGATCATTGGCCTAGTGTCATTAAAAGAGTGAAATACCACGTAAGAACCAGAAGTGAAAATCCTGAACAAGTAAACGAAGTGACAAGCCAAACAGGACAAGAAAGCAAAACTGAGAATCGGAGAAGTAAAAGACTGAAACTTATTAACAACAAGTTTAAAGGTCCTGACTGGACTTACATAATTCTTGAAGACTACGAGAGCTCAGAATCAAGTGAAAGTGGTGACGAAGGAACTAGTGCAGAACTGGTCTATGAAACAGAAACAAGACCACCTTGATAACGTGAAGAAGCTGCGCAAAGAAAATTGAAGAAAAATAGATAAGAAGAGCAATCTTCCTTGTCAAAATGTCCGACGATAGAGTTACTGGGAGATCAAAAGGAAAATGTTGTAAAAGATGCTGTGCTATATGCATATGCAGTCTAGTAGTGGTACTTGTAGCATGGTTAGTACTGATTGTAGCAATTCCCTACCTTATGATAATGGATAAAAAGATTAACAATGAAACGAAGGGAAGGTTAGATAACTTGAAAGGTAATAGGGTAGAACTAATGGCAGAAGATGATCCAGAATTTCATCATGTAGTAACAGATAATGATACTAGTTTAAATGTTTTCACTAAGTTACTATTTCAATATGTAGATACCATGGAAGTTAGCAACTGTTATGTCTGTATGAAGTTACCCGAATCAGTAGCAGAAGGGTTAACGTATCATCACTTGCCATTAACCTATGGCATCTCATGTAGTGTGTTGGCTAGTTTATTTTATAGAACAGGGAGACTTCAGTATTATTATTCAAACATAAATGTGATATTTTCTGAGGTTCCGATTCGCAAGAGTATGAACCCAGTGCTTAGTAGTCAAGATGAACAGTTTATGGGAGAGTTTTTCTTAACAATGAAATCAATAGACATAACACATGCACATAGAAACAATCTAACATGTTCTTTACACGAAGAAGAAAAGATATTTTTGAATTTAGTAGAAGATAGAAGACAAGATTTTCAAAAGAAAGCTTCTGAGCATAAGGCTCATTTGCCACCTTGGGCTGAGAAAGAAGGTAGTTACACACCTGGCAAGGCTCAAGCTGCTATGGCTCTGGATTTTGTAAAAACAGGGAAAATTTGTCTACATAGGTTAAGGACTGACTATAACAATGTTTTCATCGGTACCAGTGAATGTGAACACAATTTCTTAATTCTTGGAGGTTGGGGACTCAAAGGAGGAACAGATTCATTTTTTCCTGGAATCTATTATGTGTGTGGGAATAAGGCTTACTTTAGGCTTCCTGCACGGTGGTATGGAAGTTGTTATTTTGGAATAGTGTTTCCAAAAATATACCACGTAAAAAGAAACACTTGGAACAATGAAAATAATGGCGAATTAACACGTAGCAAAAGAGCTAGTTTTTCTGAAATTGTAGGTGATATATTTGGTGCATTGATACCTTCAGTGGGAATAATTCTGAACTCAAGGAAAATATGTAAATTGTCTACAGTGGTTGATCGTTTATCAACGGATACTGCTGGAGGATTTCTAATGATTAATGCGGAGATGGTTGCGATTAGGTCTATGGTTATGCAAAATCGACTTGCTCTTGATATTATATTGGCAAAAGAGGGCGGAGTCTGTAAATTATTGAAGACGAAACACTGTTGCACTTATATACCTGATAAAAGTGCAGAAATTGGAACATATATACAGAACATTACAAAACTTGAGAAGGAATTGAAACCACTGGAAGTTGATAGTGTATGGGAAAAATTGACAAATAGTATTGCGTCAATTGGTACCTGGTTTTCTAATATAGGGAAAGGACTTATAGGTAAAATATTAGTACCCTTAGCAGGGATAGCAATAATAGTACTGTCAATAATAATATGGTGCAAATGTTGTAGACAGAATGAATCGTATAATGTGACAGGAAAAGGAAAAAAGCGAAAGTTTGAAGAAGTTGAACTTGAAGATTTAAGAAGTGAATTATACAAAAAGCTGAAAGGGGATGTGAAAAATAGAAAAAATAAAAATGAAAATGAAATTATTGTATGCTAAAAGTTGGCATCTGGTTGTGGGTAGTATTTGATGGCTCAGAAACACCATCAGAGAGGGGATTGATGGAGCAAGGACTCACAAATGAGACTTGCTCGGAGGCAATCTCCTCACAGTATTAATTTATTAAACTTTGTATTGTTCATACTAATTCTTGCATACACGACATAAATAGTAAGGAAGCTTGCCTATGTGTTTTAACTAACAAATAACGCTTGTCTGTTCTAAAATGGCCACTAAAACGCGGGAATTCTACTGCGCATGTCTCAACCATATCACGTGGTGTGACGTCTTTCTTTGCTTGGTGGGAAAATTCTGCTTCTGCGCAGTGTGTTCTAAAATGGCTGCTTAATGTTTTCACATGCTACAGCTTGCTCTCGTGTTATAATAAAATTGTCATTTTCTTAACGCTATTAATGCGGGATAGAATTTATAAGTAAATGGGAATAGTGTAGAAAGAGTGGGTATACAGTGAAACATTTTATTTGTGATTTTAATATTTTCTTCTTTGCATTTAATTAGTTCGGAAACTTGGGCCTGGGGTTAGTGAACTGAAACTCGAGAGACTAATGATTCTGCGCATGCGTCTTGCATGTCTGCCAAGAGAAAAGGATGAAGTCAACCTGGACGAGGTCCAAGGCCGCGACCTGATGGCCGACACTGCTGTACCCATGTCTTTCCTGTTAAAAATGCAACATTGTACATGGAGAATGTATAAATTTTGTCGTGAGACGGGTGGGAAATAAAGCAAATGTATAAATTTGATGGGCGGTATTTTAAAAACAATGGTCTTCAGAAATCGAACTAAAATCATATGGTGTGAGGATCAACCCCCTGTCCCTGTCCAATCAGAAGTAGTGGTCCCATATTTTTGCAACATTAATGGGAGGTACATGGGCGTAGAAGGGTATAATAGATATAGAATTAGCTAATTAGTTTAGACTAGAGCTCAGGAGACTAGACAGCACAGAGCACACACTCTCAGAATGCACAGAAGAGCTCCAGACCGCCAAGCTGATCGATTGCAGACTGAATCCCTGTCCAGAAGAGGTCCTGAGGAGGGAGCGGCGGAGTCCATTAGAAGGCAGACACGGGAGAATCGAGGAGAAGCGGAGTATCAGAGAGGGGAACGATGCAGGCGTCGTAGGTAGAGAGGTCACCGGTCCTGTCCTGAACCTGGAGGAGATCTTGCTCTTCTACCTTCCTGGGTCCTATCTTTCCCAACTCCTTGGCCAAGGGGTTTGGTTCTCGCACTTAGGTAAATATATGCAACCTTTAGTTGTGCCGCTGTCTCTATCTTCTCCTTTTCTGAGGGACCGTCATTAATCGATAAATTGATTTCTTGTGCTTCATCCTTGATATGCGAATGAGTATCATGCAGCTCTGTAATTTACTCTGCTAAATCTTTAGATAAACATTTTAAAACTTCCTGACTCTGTGATTATTTCAGGATTATGAACTGTAATGAATGTCACTCATTTTAAATTTCCCAATTAGCAAAGGATTCATTGGTAAGTCATTACTCTTCAATCAGAAGGTAATTGGTAGCAGGGATTTTGACAAAGAGTAACAACTGATACCCCAGTGTGAAATGCTAGCGTAGTATGAATGTATGGGCCCAAGTGAGTATCTGGTGTATGAATGCTCGTTGCTAGTATCGCGATGTATCAGTGCTAAAGGTATGAAAAATGAGAGATGGCCTTGAATTATAGCCTTATATGTCTCTGACACCCCCACTTCAGTCCCCTTTGTGAATGCGGATCACCATTTCACACCTTGTCTTTCTGAACGCAGGCCGTTGCCGATGCATGAGCCTCGGGAACTTTCATCCAGTAAACAATGTGAAAGGTCGTGGCCCGATGCCTGGGCACTTTCTATAAAGTATTGGTGGGGCCCAAGCGCCACACCAAACGCCCTTATGATCGGGCGCCTATGGGGCTTGGCTCATGTTAATGGTTGGGCCTTTCTCTGAGGCCTCTTCTGCTTACCCGGTCCCAGTCCCGTGAACTAAATTAAACCACAAATTAGGGCAACGTTCCTGATAGAAGTGGGCTTGGTGGAGGGGTGGTAGCTTGGCAGTGCCAGGAGATGGCAAAGGTATACCTCTGCTGGAAATCAATAGGCCCGGCTGTGGGAGCCTGCAGTGCTCAAGGGCGAGCTTTAATCGGCTTCTGAAGCGCAGGTAACAAGCCAATTGGCTGTTTGTGCTTCCTGACCCCGCTGCTGTCTCCTGCCCTTCAGGGACCCTTTGCCCAAAATCTTCCTTTTGCCGCCCACCTCACCCAAGTCGCTGTGGAACACTTGCTGGTGTTAGTATATTTACCCACCTGAGTTTTGGGTTGCCTTATTTTTGCTGTATTTTGGGGCGGGTTGTGTCATAATTGGCATCGATAGAGGCAGACACCTTTGCATCCGTTGTTTTCGGTGTGGGCTTTTGGAGGTTTCTTAGCGGCAGGAGCTGGAAGGCACCTGCACGGCTGTTCGAGTCCTTTGCTTGGTACTCCAAAGGGGGGTACTGTGGAGGGGTGGGGGGTGCGTAGGGATGGTGCTGTGCCAGGGTACCAAGTTATGGCCCAGTTGCAAAGGTGCATATCTCTGAAGGGTGTCGGGTTCTCCCAACAAGGATCCTTCTGAACGGGTTTCAGGCCTGCAGAAGAGCCTGACTTGCCCTGCAGCATGGGGGAGCAGGTTATTGCTTTCTTACTTCAGGCGTGGGTCCTTGGTTAGTACAAGGTGCTCGGATGTGCGGTCCGGGCCGGACCTGAATAGTGACCATCCATGAGCAGAGCAGATGTGTTTGGAGAACAGGTTCAGAGATTATACTGAACTACTAATGCTATCTGCACGCTTGGTTTGGTTTTGTTCGAATGTAGCTAATATTTGAAATGTGGTTTTGTTTTTATAGATAAACACACCCCAGCTCTTTTACGTCAAAACACTAAAATATGGTCTTGGGTCCTGTTTTTGATTGGTCCGTTCTATGAGGCCTCTTTCCCGTGTCTTCCGTCCCTACCATGTGCGCCTTTTAACAAAACTTTATCTGTTATAATGTAATTTTATTTACTGTGAAAATGTGTGCTCTAACACCGTTCGCTGTGAAGAATGGCACGCATGTGTGCTATTTTACAACCTAATTTATCACTATGGTGACACAAGTATGCATTCCTCTATGAAAAGATGCCAGCGACCACCCCCCCACCCCTCCAACCTAACCGTAGATTAGGGCACCGACTGAAGAGGTTTTATGGAAATTCCATGCACACAGCAACACCCTGGGGCTTCGGTTTTGTGGGAAAATCAGCCGACCCATGGGTTCCGCAACAGGGGAGTAACACCGGGCCCTGAAGCGCATGCCCCCCCTACCCCCCCCCCCCCCCCCCCAGCCCCCCAGGAGGCTCCAACCCTTCAGGTGTGTCTTATTCAGTCAATGAGCATCTTTGAGATATGGGAGACTGGGGGCCCCTCCTCACATTCTGCACGGGGGTGGGGGGTGGGGAGGGGGTCGTTATTTTACGTTACGCCACTGGTCAGTGGGTCTTTGCGGCGTTCGGCTACTGTCAGGCAACTGCATCTCGTCACCTGCGCGTTTACACAACAGTAACAGTGAGGCAGACAACTAACAGCTGTCGGACACGTGCGCTGAGAGGTTAACCGCAGCAATTCATGAACAAACATGAAAAGGATTGGAAAAAGGAAAGTGTGACCATGGATTATCTGCAACTAGGGGGATGAGATACCTTAAAGGCCGCGTGCCAGTCTCTACTTTCACTGGCACGGACTGGCTCGTGTCTGAAACAATATGAGAGGCAGAGGTCAGAAGGGTTCGAATAACTTAGAGCGTTGCTATTGCATTCTGCGCGCCGCCATCCCGGGTCCGGGACCACACATAGATGTCGGCTCCTGTCGTGACCGCCTTGGTTTACTAGGCCCCTGGTTATCATTTGCGATAGGAGTATACATGTTTGAGCCGGGTATCCATGGTCTGGCAGCAAAACTGGAAGACAGATTAGCAAGTCTAGAATGTGAACGGTGGTGGAAGCATGGAAAACGCAGATGACACTTGCTGTGCAGTCTGCAGCAACACGAGGTGGTGTACAGACAGGGCGGCTGCAATATTGCTGCTTTATAGCTGGCATATGGTTAAGCACTTTTGTAGGGAGGGCTCTTCATGTGGGGCGATGGGGCACTGTGGGTGGTTTAGTGCTCTCCACTATGTGCACAGCTCGTGCTTGGTCACGAAGACCCTCTCAGATCCGCGTCACCACTGAAAGAGAGCGGCCTTCTGTTCTATACTCAGGGGCAGATTTACAAGGCCCTTGCGCCACTTTTGCGGCATTTTTAACATGGGAAAAGTGACGCAAAAGTGGCGCGAGGGCCTTGTAAATCTATGCAAACACTTCACCATCACTGCTATGTTCACTGTCATCAGAGTGAATACTTTTTCCTAAATGCAGATATTTCCTGCTTATTAGGGGACAGTAATGAAAAATGAAACTTGTTGATTCCTGCTGTGACTTCGCGGGGAAGGGATGTGTGTTAGATTATCGTGCAGGTTAATATATATCTATATATATTATCTACTGGCGGTCGCCAGTAGATAGTTATAGTTAGGACCTATTTTCCATAGGAAATCCGCGACATTCTATTTGAAATAACTCTTGCGTCGGTTGACGAATCTTCGCGAAATTTTCAAACTTTATGGCCCGCTCCGGTCCGCTCCTACCCTGAAAGTCTCAGGGTGATTCGTCAAGCGGGGGCCGAGAAAAAGGGGGGTCCCAAAACGTGTTTTCCCCATTCATTTTCCCATAGGAAACTTTAGACACGGCTACAGCCCGAACTGCTGAACGGAATTACACCAAATTTGGCAAAGAGGTAGTTCTTGGTTCAGAAAGAACCCTTTTGTTAAATGGTGTAAATCCGTTCAGTAGTTGCGGAGAAATTAAAAAAATAAGAGTCAAAAAATCAATTGCCCATAGGAAAGTTTATGCAAGGCTACAGCCCGAACTGCTGAACGGAATTACACCAAATTTGGCAAAGAGGTAGTTCTTGGTTCAAAAAGAACCCTTTTTGTTAAATGGTGTAAATCCGTTCAGTAGTTGCTGAGAAAATCAAAAGTAAAAACACATATATATCTGAGCGGAGCCTAACCACACATGTCATCGTGAGATCTGATTGGCGGTCAGCACTTCATCCTGGAATTGCTGGCAGCCATCTTGGGACCAATATAAATGATAGTACCATTGAAATGCATTGTAGTGAATCGAAGATTTTGAGGGTTACCAAAAGGAGAACTATAAAGGGTGATAACAGACTTTAGTTACATTAGAATTCATTTGTTGATGGTACCATACTAATTTCAGGAATTGTGGTGTGTTCTAAGGTGATTTTACCCTGTGAAAAACCTTCTGCTGGGATATCATGAATCATGTTTGAGAGAAAACTATTTTCACATGCTTGTCCCATACAGTTTTGGAAGGTGCCCCAGAAGCTAAAATGAGAGCATATTTTCTGTAAATTCACATTATCTTTCTCAGTCATGTGAGAATGAAGTCTGACATTCTCAGTAAAACATGTACATCCAACAAGGGCAGAGACTGTCAGTTGATTCCTTTGTGTTCTACTGCAGCTTCCAAGAGTGTTCTAAAGAACAACTAGAGTGCTAACAGCCTTTCTTATGACAAAAGTATGGCACACCTGAAGCCATCTTGATTGGAATAAACTGGTAACACTTAAAACATTTAATTTAAAAAGGAACAAAATGATGGGGTTCATCTTGTCATAGAAATTATGGTTAGTACTCTGGAAAGAAAAATTAGGACATGTTTCAAGTGTGATCTCAAATATCTTCCTGTTATATTTCAACAGGAGCAGCCTGTCAGTTGATGCCTTTGTGTTCTACTGCAGCTTCCCAGAGTGTTCTAAAGAACAACTAGAGTGCTAACAGCCTTACTTATGACAAAAGTATGGCACACCTGAAGCCATCTTGATTGGAATAAACTGGTAACACTTAAAACATTTAATTTAAAAAGGAACAAAATGATGGGGTTCATTTTGTCATAGAAATTATGGTTAGTGCTGTAGAAAGAAAAATTAGGACATGTTTCAAGTGTGATCTCAAATATCTTCCTGTTATATTTCAACAGGAGCAGCCTGTCAGTTGATGTCTTTGTGTTCTACTGCAGCTTCCCAGAGTGTTCTAAAGAACAACTAGAGCGCTAACAGTCTTACTTATGACAAAAGTATGGCACACCTGAAGCCATCTTGATTGGAATAAACTGGTAACACTTAAAACATTTAATTTAAAAAGGAACAAAATGAGGGGGTTCATTTTGCCATAGAAATTATGGTTAGTGCTGTAGAAAGAAAAATTAGGACATGTTTTAAGTGAGATCTCAAATATCTTCCTGTTATATTTCAACAGGAGCAGCCTGTCAGTTGATGCCTTTGTGTTCTACTGCAGCTTCCCAGAGTGTTCTAAAGAACAACTAGAGTGCTAACAGCCTTACTTATGACAAAAGTATGGCACACCTGAAGCCATCTTGATTGGAATAAACTGGTAACACTTAAAACATTTAATTTAAAAAGGAACAAAATGAGGGGGTTCATTTTGCCATAGAAATTATGGTTAGTGCTGCAAAAAGAAAATTTAGTGCATGTTTTAAGTGAGATCTCAAATCCTCTTCTATTTCATTAGAAAATTCTGACATGCAGACTGAAACAATCACTTTCAATACCAGCAGTAGACTTCCAGTTAACTCCTTGGTGAGCAGTAGCTTTACTACAGTGATCTAATGAACAACTAGAGTAATAACATTCTGAATTTATGGCAAATGTGTGACACATCTGAATGCCTTCTTGATGGAATCAAAGTAAAAACTGAAAGCATTTCCTACTGAGGAGACTGCAGTAAATGAGGAAATTAGGAAACTTCATAACAAAGAAGTCTTCCAAGATGGCCACCAGTGAAAAAAGAGCCCAAATGTAGCACAAATATTACCCAGATGTAGCCCACATATAGCCCAATGACAAAAGTGTGCAAAACACTTTTTATTTTTAGTTTTTTTGCAGTTTTATGTAGTGCAGACTTGTCAGGTATTGGAGCGTTGCATCTTAAAACATGACCCCCTACACTACAAAAACACCACTGCACTACCCTAAACCCTAAAACACTACCCCAGCACGACCCCCTACACTACACAAGCACCACTGCACTATCCTAAACCCTAAAACACTACCCCCAGCATGACCCCCTACACTACACAAACACCACTGCACTACCCTAAACCCTAAAACACTACCCCAACACCACTGCACTAACCTAAATCCTAAAACACTACCCCCAGCACGACCCCCTACACTACCCAAACACCACTGCACTACTCTAAAACATGACCCCTACACTACACAAACACCACTGCACTACCCTAAACCCTAAAACTACCCCCAGCATGACCCCCTACACTACACAAGCACCACTGCACTACCCTAAAACCTAAAACACTACCCCCAGCACGACCCCCTACACTACACAAACACCACTGCACTACCTTAAACCCTAAAACACAACCCCAGCACGACCCCTACACTACCCAAACAAAACTGCACTAACCTAAATCCTAAAACACTACCCCCAGCACGACCCCCTACACTACCCAAACACCACTGCACTACCCTAAAACATGACCCCCTACACTACACAAACACCACTGCACTACCCTAAACCCTAAAACACTACCCCCAGCACGACCCCCTACACTACACAAGCACCACTGCACTACCCTAAACCCTAAAACACTACCCCCAGCACGACCCCCTACACTGCCCGAACACCACTGCACTGTCCTAAACCCTGAAACACCAGCCCCTGCACGACCCCCTACACTGCCCGAACACCACTGCACTGCCCTAAACCCTGAAACACATACCCTAGCACGACCCCCTACACTGCCCGAACACCACTGCACTGCCCTAAACCCTGAAACACCACCCCCTTCACGACCCCCTACACTGCCCGAACACCACTGCACTGCCCTAAACCCTGAAACACCACCCCCAGCATGACCCCTACACTGCCCGAACACCACTGCACTGCCCTAAACCCTGAAACACTACCCCCAGCAAGACCTCCTACACTGCCCGAACACCTGCCCGAACACCACTGCACTGCCCTAAACCCTGAAACATCACCCCCAGCAAGACCCCTACACTGCCCGAACACCACTGCCCTAAACCCTGAAACACCACCCCCAGCACGACCCCCTACACTGCCCGAACACCACTGCACTGCCCTAAACCCTGAAACACCACCCCCAGCACGACCCCCTACACTGCCCGAACACCACTGCACTGCCCTAAACCCTGAAACACCACCCGCTGCACGACCCCCTACACTGCCCGAACACTACTGCACTGCCCTAAACCCTGAAACACCATCCCCAGCACGACCCCCTACACTGCACGAACACCACTGCACTGCCCTAAACCCTGAAACACTACCCCCAGCAAGACCCCTACACTGCCCGAACACCACTGCACTGCCCTAAACCCTGAAACACTACCCCCAGCAAGACCCCCTACACTGCCCGAACACCACTGCCCTAAACCCTGAAACACCACCCCCAGCAAGACCCCCTACACTGCCCGAACACAACTGCACTGCCCTAGACCCTGAAACACCAGCCCCAGCACGACCCCTACACTGCCCGAACACCACTGCACTGCCCTAAACCCTGAAACACCACCCCCTGCACGACCCCCTACACTGCCCGAACACCACTGCACTGCCCTAAACCCTGAAACACCACCCCCAGCACGACCCCCTACACTGCCCGAACACCACTGCACTGCCCTAAACCCTGAAACACCACCCCCTGCACGATCCCCTACACTGCCCGAACACTGCTGCACTGCCCTAAACCCTGAAACACCACCCCCAGCACGACCCCCTACACTGCACGAACACCACTGCACTACCCTAAACCCCGAAACACTACCCCCAGCAAGACCCCCTACACTGCCCGAACACCACTGCCCTAAACCCTGAAACACCACCCCCAGCAAGACCCCTACACTGCCCGTACACCACTGCACTGCCCTAAACCCTGAAACACCACCCCCAGCATGACCCCCTACACTGCCCGAACACCACTGCACTGCCCTAAACCCTGAAACACCACCCCCAGCGCGACCCCCTACACTGCCCGAACACCACTGCACTGCCCTAAACCATGAAACACCAGCCCCAGCGCGACCCCCTACACTGCCCGAACACCACTGCACTGCCCGAAACCCTGAAACACCACCCCCAGCACGACCCCCTACACTGCCCGAACACCACTGCACTGCCCTAAACCCTGAAACACCAGCCCCAGCACAACCCCGTACACTGCCCGAACACCACTGCACTGCCCTAAACCCTGAAACACCAGACCCACCACGACCGCCTACACTGCCCGAAAACCACTGCACTGCCCTAAACCCTGAAACACCAGCCCCAGCACGACCCCCTACACTGACCGAACACCACTGCAATACCCTAAACCCTCAAACACCAGCCCCAGCACGACCCCCTACACTGCCCGAACACCACTGCACTGCCCTAAACCCTGAAACACCATCCCCAGCAAGACCCCCTACACTGCCCGAACACCACTGCACTGCCCTAAACCCTGAAACACCACCCCCAGCAAGACCCCCTACACTGCCCGAACACCACTGCACTACAGCCTGAAACACCACCCCCAGCAAGACCACCTACACTGGCCGAACACCACTGCACTGCCCTAAACCCTGAAACACCACCCCCTGCACGACCCCCTACACTGCCCAAACACCACTGCACTGCCCTAAACACCACTCCCTGCACGACCCCCTACACTGCCCGAACACCACTGCACTGCCCTAAACCCTGAAACACCACCCCTCAGCACGACACCCTACACTGCCCGAGCACCACTGCACTGCCCTAAACCCTGAAACACCACCCCCAGCATGACCCCCTACACTGCCCGAACACCACTGCACTGCCCTAAACCCTGAAACACCACCCCCTGCACGACCTCCTACACTGCCGGAACACCACTGCACTGCCCTAAACCCTGAAACACCACCCCCAGCACGACCCCCTACACTGCCCGAACACCACTGCACTGCCCTAAACCCTGAAACATCAACCCCAGCAAGACCCCTACACTGCCTGAACACCACTGCCCTAAACTCTGAAACAACACCCCTACACTGCACGAACACCACTGCACTGCCCTAAACCCTGAAACACCACCTCCAGCAAAACCCCCTACACTGCCTGAACACCATTGCTCTGCCCTAAATCCTGAAACACTAGCCCCAGCATGACCCCCTACACTGCCCAAACACCACTGCACTGCCCTAAACCCTGAAACACCACCCCCAGCACGACCCCCTACACTGCCCGAACACCATTGCACTGCCCTAAACCCTGAAACACCAGCCCCAGCAAGACCCCCTACACTGCCCGAACACCACTGCACTGCCCTAGACTCTGAAACACCAGCCCCAGCAAGACCCCCTACACTGCCCGAACACCACTGCACTGCCCTAAACCCTGAAACACCAGCCCCAGCATGACCCCCTACACTGCCCGAACACCACTGCACTGCCCTAAACCCTGAAACACCAGCCCCAGCACGACCACCTACACTGCCCGAACACCACTGCACTGCCCTAAACCCTGAAACACCAGCCCCAGCACAACCCCCTACACTGCCCGAACACCACTGCACTGCCCTAAACCCTGAAACACCAGCCCCAGCACGACCCCCTACACTGCCCGAACACCACTGTACTGCCCTAAACCCTGAAACACCAGCCCCAGCACGACCCCCTACACTGCCCGAACACCACTGCACTGCTCTAAACTCTGAAACAACACCCCCTGCATGACCCCCTACATTGCCCGAACACCACTGCACTGCCCTAAACCCTGAAACACCACCCCCTGCAGCACCCCCTACACTGCCCAAACACCACTGCACTGCCCTAAACCCTGAAACACCACCCCCTGCACCGCCCCCTACACTGCCCGAACACCACTGCACTGCCCTAAACCCTGAAACACCACCCCCAGCATGACCCCCTTTACTGCTCGAACACCACTGCACTGCCCCAAACCCTGAAACACCACCCCCAGCACGACCCCCTACACTGCCCGAACACCACTGCCCTAAACCCTGAAACACCACCCCCTGCACGACCTCCTACACTGCCCGAACACCACTGCACTGCCCTAAACCCTGAAACACCACCCCCTACACTGCCCGAACACCACTGCACTGCCCTAAACCCTGAAACACCACCCCCAGCACGACCCCCTACACTGCCCGAACACCACTGCACTGCCCTAAACCCTAAAACACCACCCCCAGCATTACCCCCTACACTGCCCAAACACCACTGCACTGCCCTAAACCCTAGAACACTACCCCCAGCACGACCCCCTACACTACCCGAACACAACTGCACTACCCTAAACCCTAAAATACTACCCCCAGCACAACCCCCTACACTACCCGAACACGACTGCACTGCCCTAAACCCTCAAACACTCCCCCAGCACGACCCCCTACATACCCGAACACCACTGCACTGCCCTAAACCCTAAAACACTCCCCCAGCACGACCCCCTACACTACCCGAACACCACTGCACTGCCCTAAACCCTAAAACACTCCCCCAGCACGACCCCCTACACTACCCAAACACCACTGCACTGCCCTAAACCCTAAAACACTACCCCCCGCATGACCCCCTACACTACCCAAACACCAGTGCACTACCCTAATCCCTAAAACACTACCCCCCGCATGACCCCCTACACTACCCTAAACCCTAAAACACTACCCCGCACGACTCCCTACACTACCCAAAGACCACTGCACTGCCCTAAACCCTGAAACACCACCCCCAGCACGACCCCCTACACTGCCCGAACACCACTGCACTGCCCTAAACCCTGAAACACCACCCCTGCACGATCCCCTACACTGCCCGAACACTACTGCACTGCCCTAAACCCTGAAACACCACCCCCAGCACGACTCCCTACACTGCACGAACACCACTGCACTGCCCTAAACCCCGAAACACTACCCCCAGCAAGACCCCCTACACTGCCCGAACACCTCTGCCCTAAGCCCTGAAACACCACCCCCAGCAAGACCCCCTACACTGCCCGTACACCACTGCACTGCCCTAAACCATGAAACACCAGCCCCAGCACGACCCCCTACACTGCCCGAATACCACTGCACTGCCCTAAACCCTGAAACACCACCCCCAGCACGACCCCCTACACTGCCCGAACACCACTGCACTGCCCTAAACCCTGAAACACCAGCCCCAGCACAACCCCGTACACTGCCCGAACACCACTGCACTGCCCTAAACCCTGAAACACCAGACCCAGCACGACCGCCTACACTGCCCGAAAACCACTGCACTGCCCTAAACCCTGAAACACCAGCCCCAGCACGACCCCCTACACTGACCGAACACCACTGCAATACCCTAAACCCTCAAACACCAGCCCCAGCACGACCCCCTACACTGCCCGAACACCACTGCACTGCCCTAAACCCTGAAACACCAGCCCCAGCAAGACCCCTACACTGCCCAAACACCACTGCACTGCCCTAAACCCTGAAACACCACCCCCAGCAAGACCCCCTACACTGCCCGAACACCACTGCACTACAGCCTGAAACACCACCCCCAGCAAGACCACCTACACTGGCCGAACACCACTGCACTGCCCTAAACCCTGAAACACCACCCCCTGCATGACCCCCTACACTGCCCAAACACCACTGCACTGCCCTAAACACCACCCCCTGCACGACCCCCTACACTGCCCGAACACCACTGCACTGCCCTAAACCCTGAAACACCACCCCCAGCATGACCCCCTACACTGCCCGAACACCAATGCACTACCCTAATCCCTAAAACACTACCCCCAGCACGACCCCCTACACTACCCGAACACCACTGCACTGCCCTAAACCCTAAAACACTCCCCCCAGCACGACCCCCTACACTACCCGAATACCACTGCACTGCCCTAAACCCTAAAACACTCCCCCCAGCACGACCCCCTACACTACCCAAACACCACTGCACTGCCCTAAACCCTAAAACACTACCCCCGCATGACCCCTACACTACCCAAACACCAATGCACTACCCTAATCCCTAAAACACTACCCCCGCATGACCCCCTACACTACCCTAAACCCTAAAACACTACCCCGCACGACTCCCTACACTACCCAAAGACCACTGCACTACCCTAAACCCTAAAACACGACCTCCTACACTACACAAACACCACTGCACTACCCTAAACCCTAAAACACTACCCCCTACACTACACAAACACCACTGCACTACCCTAAACCCTAAAACACTACCCCCAGCAGTACCCCTACACTACCCAAACACCACTGCACTAACCTAAACCCTAAAACACTACCCCCAGCAGTACCCCCTACACTACCCAAACACCACTGCACTACCCTAAATCACTACCCCCAGCACGACCCCCTACACTACCCAAACACCACTGCACTACCCTAAACCCTAAAACACTACCCCCAGCACGACCCCCTACACTACCCAAACACCACTGCACTACCCTAAACCCTAAAACACTCCCCCAGCACGACTCCCTACACTACCCAAACACCACTGCACTACCCTAAACCCTAAATCTACCCCCAGCATGACCCCTACACTACACAAATACCACTGCACTACCCTAAACCCTAAAACACTACCCCCAGCACGACCCTCTTCACTACCTAAACACAACTGCACAATTTGTTACAGGCCGTTGCAACGCAGGCCTGTGGTGCTTACTGGAAGTACCTAGTGGGCTAGTTGGGCCCCAGGGACCCTCAGGATTCAAGGTGACCTAATCCCCCAACTTAAAACGCACCACGGGGCGCGTTTGCACAGTGGTGAAGGGAGGGGCGGGGCCTCAGGTGACATGTGCGCAAACACGCCCTGTGGTGCGTTTTAAGTTGGGGAATTAATTCCCTTTGAATCCTGAGGGACCCTGAGGGCCAACTAGCCCACCAGGTACCTTCAGTAAGCACAACAGAGTTGCGTTGCAGAGAGGTGAAAAAGGTGCGTGGCCTCGGAACGCCTCTCTGCAACTCAGCTCTGTGGTCCTAACTCTAGGTACCTGGGGGCTAGTTGGGCCCCAGGGACCCTCAGAATTCAAGGGGACTTAATCCCGCAACTTAAAACGCGCCACGGGGTGCGTTTGCACACATGTCACCACTGAGATATACATTCAATCACTAACACACCCATACACACACTCACCCACCCATACAGTCCATCACAGATGCACTCTTGAAACCATGCACCCAGTGAATCACCAACTCACACTTCTATGCACAGAGTCACACACACCCCACCCACACAAACACTCAGGCACCCATACAGATACTCAGACAATCAATCAATAACCCATGTAGACACTCATGTAGCTATTCAGAAAGCCATGCAGCCGCTTACAAACCAACAGACAGACGGATACAGACATTCACACAGTTTAGTCACTAACCCATGCATTCAGTAAGATACATTTAATCACTCACTTGTAGAGTCAGTCACTCACGTACTAAATCATCCATTCAGACACTTATACACCCACTCATTCTTCAATACGCCTTTCCCTATATATATTAAACATATTTAAACTTTACAGAAACACACAGTCACTGGATGATGTCATCAGTGATGTCATCAGTGATGTCATTTGAGATGTCATCAGTGATGTCATCAGTGATGTCACTGACCATGTCATGAGTGATGTAATATGTGACGTCATCAGCAGTGCATTGCGGGGCGCGAGTTATAGTTAGCTGAACTAACTATAACGGGGGAATTTCTATGGTTTTGTACGAGTGAAATGTCCAACTAACTATAACTGTCCCTAAAACCTATGGTTTTTTCAGTGAATATATATATATATATATATATATATTTAGTGAATGTTAGAAATGGGGGTCTCTAGTTGGCAATGGCTGGCCACTGTCCAAGTAGGGACCCTTCTTCCTAAGTCAGAGTAAGAGGGCTACCCTCCTTGATACCCCTGCTCAACCCAGTGGTAACGTAGCATGAGCAGGTAGGCTTATCTCAGAGGCAGTGTGTGAAGCATTTATGACCATACACAGTAACACAGTGAGGCACACTACAAAGGGACACCACACAAGTAGTTATAAAAAATAAGTATCTTTATATATATATGGACTTATCACAAGACCAATAATTGTAAAAGCCACAATACTGTCAAAAATAGGATTGCTGTTGAAGGGCTGTCAAAAAATAGTTCAAAGGTTGCAAAAATAAGGTTCAAATTCAAAGCAGTGGTCTCTGCGACCCTTTCTCTCACAAAGTACCTGGGTTTAGTAGCAAAACCAACAAAATGTCGCAAATAAGCTGTAGCGATGATTCTCGGCACGCGAGGCCGGCGATGCGTTGAAATCCTTGCCGCAAGGGAGGATGATGCGCCGAGGTGCGTGATGCGTGCGGAGACGATGCGACAAACTTCTGCACGCTGGCCCGCCGATGCGATGACTTTCTTGCCGCGAGGGACAAGTCGATGCGATGATCCTGTTGCGTTGTGCGATAGTGTTGCGATGCGAAGAGAAGACGCTCCGCGAGGGAGCGACGAAATTCGGTGCGATGCGATCGAAATGGCGGACGCACGGCGTCCGCAATGCGATGTCTTGAAGCGATGATTTCTTTAGGGGTTGCGAGCGCACGCGACAGCAGCGCGATGATTTTTCCAGCGCGTCTCGGCTGCAGCGGCTCGCAAAGGTGCGTTAGCGATGGTTTCGTGTTGCGAGCACTCAGCGGCAGCAGCGCGATGATTTTCCCAGCGCTCTCGACTGCAGCGGCTCGCAAAGGTGCGTTAGCGTCGATTTCCAACACTCTTTTCTCTGAAGCAAACTAGAGGCCCTGGAACTCACAGGAGCCTCATCAGCAGATAGCAGTCCTCGCAGGGAGGAAGCAGGAGGTTGGTGGTGGAGTCTGATGTGCCTGAGACTCCAGCAGGAGGCTAGCTCTTTTCCTAGCCCTTGGGTAATTGCTGTACAAAAAATAAAAGTTCTCTCAAAAGTCCTTTTCCTTCTTCTTCAAGGTCCAGTGGCACGGACAGAGTTTCCTCTCCAGATCCAGGGGCAATACAATTTGTAGGGGTTTGAGCACACATATTTATACCCCAAAAGTCTTTGTTCTCAGAAGCTACAAGTCACTGAACCTAGCCAGAACCAGTTCTGCTCAGACCTGGAGCACTTTGTTTACCAGGCTGCATCCTTCCTTTCAGAAAGAGGGGTCTGCTAGCAGACACACAGTAGGAGGTGGAGCCAGCATTCACCTTGCCAGGCACAGCCCTATTCAGGTCAAGGAGCCACCCCTCCCCATACTCTAAATGCAGATCTCTCTATTCAACCCAGGTCTGACTCAGCCTGCCCTGCCCCTCCAAAACCAGACAGCCAATACACATAACAGCAGAGCACACTGGAAGGCTTAGGCAAGAAAATACCTACTTTCTAAAAGTGGTATTTTCAAACACAGAATATAAAAATAAACTTCACTAAAAGATGTATTTTATTATTCTGAGCTCAGGCATACTAAATTCGTTTTTTAGGTCTCGCCTACGCAGCGCGCATGCGCTGCCTAGGAGGAGACCTTTAGCCATCGGTTCCCTTTATTCCCCAAAAACGTGCACGCGTTCCATTGCCTTCAATGGCAACGCGTGCACGTGTGGCGATTGCCTTGCGGGAGCGAGCGGCAGCGCCATATGGTATCAATTATCGCCGCTGGCTCCCGCAAGGCAATCGG
The DNA here is from genome assembly GCA_963921515.1 of Calotriton arnoldi. Classification (NCBI taxonomy): domain Eukaryota; kingdom Metazoa; phylum Chordata; class Amphibia; order Caudata; family Salamandridae; genus Calotriton; species Calotriton arnoldi. The sequence continues at coordinate 108,327 of CAWUFW010010715.1, forward strand.
CAGGCCCCCCTCCCCCCTGCTGCCGCGCGAGGCGCTTTTGCTTGTTTTTCTAATGAGCTTTATCTTTCACAGCCGAGCAGCACGCACACCACTCGTTTTCTCATGCAGTCGATAACACACAAGGGGATGCAGCGCGCGCGCACCACTTGCGGGCTTGTTCATCAGAGCTAGCGCGTAAAACGTCTTTGAAGTCACCCTGGTGCTGGAAGTGAGGCCCGGTCCACTGAGTGGACGAACAATTACTGCGCGTTCAGGGGCCATCTGCCATCTGGTTTTTTTCCTAATGAGCTTTAACTTTCGTGTTTGCTCAGATCTACGCCATTTTTTCAGGCTAAACACTATGTAAATCACTTACAGCGAGGTGCATTGTAAGCACATTTCTCTTGTGGCTGCCTTGATAATCTGCGATGTATTTGCCCCTCGTGGACCAACGTTGGGCGTGCGGTCTTTATCGAGCCTGGCACCTTGCTGTTTGGGAAATGTAGGTGATACACTACTGTCCTATGCTGATTTTGTGAAGTTTGGGGTGGTGTGCTCAGCTCTGCTATTTGTGACACTCGTGCAGTTGGAAAGGGCCCCTTCAAAGCATGAATGATGGACACCGTGTCACATGGCCACTTACATCAATCGACTGCGTTGTTCACTGGTTGGCGGCATTCGAGTAGACAGACTCCTTTCAAGCGAGGCTGAAGCTCATCGGTGCAAACAATCGGATGTTCTGCTAGATACACTTGTAGGTGCTGAATCCGAGGTTCCGTATCATCTGGGTACACTAGAATGGATGGAAGAGTGCAAGGGCAGAGAACGCCCCACTGTGCGCTGCCCCGCTTCTGAAGGCACGTGGCCCCGTATGTAAACAATCCTTGCTGCCTGACAAAGAGCTCCTGCAAGTAACCCGTGCTCTGGCATCTGCAGGGCTGTGTGGACTCCTCCCAGACCTGGTGAACGGGACATCCTGGCGCTACTTTACTGTGAACATTTACAACCTGTTCGAAAATACGCAAACAATATTATTTTTCCAGTAGTAATTGAGAGGTCACTGAGAAGTGACCCGAGTTAGGAGCGAATACAAGTTAAAGAAACTTACGGAGGAAGAGAAGTAGGGCGATGCAAGAAGGATGTTCGAGGAGGGGCGGGGCTAGACAAGCAGGGGTCCTACAGCCAGGGAAAGTGGGTTCACCAGCAGGGGGTTTAAAGACTGTAGAGTGGTCTCTTCCCTTGTGTTTTTTTTTGGTTCTTTGGTCAGAGCAGATTACAGCTGGGTGTTTTCAAAACCGACCTAAATATTTAATCTGAAGCGAATCTGGACAGGTTTATTAGGCAGAAAAAGATCTGATTTTTGAGCTATTGCTTAATAGATGTCTTTTCCAATCTCCCATTCTGGGATCTCTCTCTTTGGGTCCCTGAAGCTACGAATTTACCTCTCTTTAACTAACTCCCAGACATCCCCCATTCTCGGTCTGCCTCCTCTCGTTCTGATTGCCTAATTTCGGGCCCATGTTGTATTGCTTATTATACCTCGTTCTGCTTCCCTCCATCCCCTCACCCGGATTTCCTCATGTCCCTCTCATGCGTACCTCTCATTTTTCACCTCCAGTCCGTCATTCCTGCTGATTTGTCTTGCATTCCTGTCTTGCACAATAAAACTCTCATTCTGGTTGATGAATGTTATTTATTGCTTTCTCTTACTTGATGCCAGATCACGCACTGCTCCTGCCATTCTGATTACCCTGTACCATTTTATAGATTAAAACATTAGAAAGTTGAGATCTTCATTGAGGACAATGAAGTGCCACAGGGCCAATAATGGCCGTTAAAGATTGACTATGGGCTACTACACATCTTTTTACATCGGTAGTCATCACATCGCAGTAAATACATCACGAGAATGTTTACACATGGTATGTTGCATCAGAGGTGCGTTTTCCTGATACTGCTGTCTCTCTGGATGTGCTGTTATTTCTTTGCTGTTCGTTATTCCCTTTACTTTCAGCCACGCTGCTATACAACATGGCTAAAACATATAGACAAAGCCAACAGCTCTCACGTAGTAATGTGCTGCATGGCTAAACACTTAGAGGGTCCCAAAGGCGAGACCTATTGGCTATGCCAATGCTTGTCTACCATGTTCCTGGGGTCAGTTAGGACTATAGGATGTAATAGTCAAACTGCCCATTCTAGCCTATGAGGAACAGGTAGCCTTACAGTAGTGAAAAACGAAATTGGGTGTAATTCACTACCAGGACATGCTACACACACCAAGGCATGTCCTACCTTACACATACAATGCACCCTACCATAGGGGTGACTTACATGATGCCAAGGGAAGGTTCAGGGGCTGGGAAGTGGGTGCACTTCACAGCCAAGATGGCAGTTCTGGACTGCACACAGACACTGCAGTGGCAGGTCTGAGACACACTTTACAAGCTGCTTCTGTGGGTGGCACACATCAGTGCTGCAGGCCCACCAGCAGCATTTAGTTTACCAGCCCTGGCACACACAGGCCACACTACTAAGGACTAACAGGTAAACCAAATAAGCCAATCAGGGATATACCAATTCATATAGACATAGTTACACAGGGAGAGCATATGCACTTTAGCACTGAACAGCAGTGGTAAAGTGCCCAGAGTCATAAAACCAACAGAAACAGGTCAGCAAAAATACAGGAGGCAGGCAAAAAGTTTAGGGGTGACCCTGCAAAAAGGGCCATTTCCAACACAACCCCCTTCCAGCCAAAACACAGGGTAGACCAATCACTACTTTGATGGGCATCCCTGCTTCGGGCGATAGAACACGGAACTGGCCCGCAACTGCAGGGGCATATGCCAGCTCTACTCCAATCTGAACCCTGGTGGATCCCTCTGTCCACACTCCTAGGGCCCACTAAGATAACCAATGGGGAACTCTTCCCCTCACCTGTGGACACCACCTGTGCAGCATCTAACCTTAACTGGCCCCCAGGTGTGTCCCAACAGATAAACAACAAGCCCTCGTAGCCACTGACAGTAGTCAGTGATGAAATCCAAGCCCTATACCTCTCAGGGCTCTCAAACTTTTGTGGCATCAGAGAGTGAGGGGCAGTAACCCCAGGTGTCTGGCACCTTTTGTCCACTCACTCTCCCTCCTGACAGGTTAGGCAACGCGTCCTGACACTGACCCACCAGCCCTGGGCCTGTACCCAACGGCGGGGCCAGTGACTGGGGTGGGCTCCCCCACACCCGGTCCTTCTCTTTGGGGCTCGGTACCCTCCCACCTGGAGCGGTACCCCCTTCCAGAATTATCAGGGCACCTGAGGCAGGTGTCCTGCATAATTCGCCCACCAGTTCAGGGGTTCTATCCTGCAACTGGTATCCCAGCATAGGGTCTGTACCCTTAGACTGGGCGGAGGTCAGGGGTGAGGCTGGCCTCTCCCCGCCCCCTTTACTGGGGCCCGGCACCCTCCCAACTGGAGAGGTGCCTCCATAACACAAACCGGGAGGGGCACTGTTAGCAGTTGCCACTTCCTCCAGGTCAGGGGGGACACCCTGAACCTGGCCCTCCAACCCAGGGTCTGTACCCTTAGGCTGGACCTGTGCCTGGCAACCCAGGACTTCTGGGGGCGTACACCTCTTCCCCCCAAGGAAAGCACACTCCTCCACCAGTTCAGGGCCGTGTCCCTGCAACTGATCTACCAACCTGGAAAAACCCTCAGGTGGCCACGGGGTCAGAGGCGAGGACTCCCTCCCTTTGCACCCCCTTCCAGCATACTGCACCCTCCCACATGGAGGGGTGCTTTTAGAAAAAAAAATGGTCGGGACACGGTTTACCGTGGTCCCTCCCTCCAGGTCAGACAACACCTGGACCTGACTTACCAACCCAGGGACCAACCCCGGTGGCTGAACAACTGCCTGGCGCAGATCTCCCGACCCCTGTCCACCTGACAGTGCGCGAAGATCCCCCAGGACAGAAGTGGGGTCACCATGGTCACTCCTAGGGGGCTCAGCCCTTCTGACTGGCCCCTGACCCACTGGTTCTCCCACTGGGGACTCCTTCCCCCTTTCATCCCTCAGACTGGACTTCTGTACCCTCCCCCTAGGAGTGGCACGGCCAGGCACAAGAACTGATGGAGGCCTGACTACAGGCACTCCCAGCTCACCTAACACGGGGGTACCCCCCACAATGGACGGTCCATCCAGACAGACTAGGCTCCCCACCTGGTGTTCCCTCATGGAACCATCCAGTCCTGGGGACTGAGTTTGGGGCACTTCGGGACCTATCCCAGTCTCACTCCTGCTCCCACGAGACAGGATGTGAGGCCCTACAACCTCCTCACAACAAGGGGACCCAGCTGTAACACTCCTAACTTTTCCCAGCACTCTGGGTTGGAAAACTTCTGAACCACTTCTCTTAGGGTCATTCCCTAATGCCTCTACAGGGCCTCTGGTACTCACCCAGAGGTCTGCCTCCTGTGCAAGTTCCCTAGGATCAGAGAACTCGCAATCTGACAGGTGTTGGTTTAGCTCTGGAAAACAGGAACTCACAATATGCTCTCCCACAATTGGATTACTCAGCTCCACACAGGTGCTAACCTTTACCTCACAATCCAGTGCCTCACACACGTACCCCACACCACTCTCCTGAAATGGGCGAGACCTTGACTGACTGTCTCTATCACCCAACCCACACTCTTCTGGGCGGTCCTCACATTCATACACCAGGACTTCAACCACGGGGGAACCCCTCTCCCTGCACCTCTCATCCAGAGTCGGTAGAGTGTCCCTCCCTTCACTAGGACTATGGGCCCCTGCGCTAGTTCCCCAATCCACCTCAGGGACACTGCACACCAATGGAGCTACCTCAGGTCCTTGAATCACCTGGTGTAGATCAACCCCCTCCTTCAAGTCAGGTGCCACATCCCTGGGTGGGTGTACTACACTGTCATCACTATATACTTCAATTTTGCTGCCACCACTGGACCCCACCCTCTCAGGGGAATCCAGACAATTAAAACTGCGCTCCAGGGGTAACCTACCCTCTTGAGCTAACTTCTCCTTTTCTGCTATCTGCGCTAGGTGCGCCTCCAGCTGGGCAACCTCTATTTGGAGCCTCTCCAATTCCAGCTGGTACTCCCTCTCCCTCTGTCTGCCCAACTCCTCTGGGGACCATGAAGGGGATTGGGTGCTACCCTGTGCACTAGCTTCCCGCCTGTCCACCAACTCCTCTGGGGACCCTGAGGGGAATCTGGCACTACCATAGGCACTAGACTCATCAAGGAACTCCCCACCTATGAGATATTCCATAACACTTTCTTCCTCCTCTTCAGACTCTCCAGAGCCACCCTCAGACCAACTACCCTCTTGGTAGGTGTACTGGGACTCCAAGAATCTCCATCTGTCTTGTTGCCAAAGTCTCAGGGATGTCTGCAGGGACAGCTGAGTCTCCTTCCTACTCACTGCTAAGCCCCTCTCCTCACAGAACCCCCCTTAGCTCCTCTAGACTGTAGGTCAACAGATCATCTATATAAAAGGTAGGTCTCATTTCAGCAAGACCCATTGTAGCAATAACTGGCAATATCAATAAAAGATAGATAAAACTTCTCAAGAAAATGCATGCGGGTAAAAAATCACCGGCAATATCAATCACAATATAGGATCCAAAAACTCTCAAAAATGTATGCGGGTACTATCACCGGCAATATCAATAAAAAATAGGCTTGCCCATTGTAACAATCACGGGCAATATCAATAAAAAATAGGCTTGCCCATTGTAACAATCACGGGTAATATCAATCACAAATAGAATAAAAAAAAACTTCAAAAATGTATGTGGTTGCGTTATGGTCTGCACTCACTAGTAGTGTACACTATAATTATTGTATGCGATCATAAATGCAAGTCCAGATCCTCACCGCTGCCCACCAATGTTAGAAATGGGGGTCTCTAGTTGGCAATGGCTGGCCACTGTCCAAGTAGGGACCCTTCTTCCTAAGTCAGAGCAAGAGGGCTACCCTCCTTGATACCCCTGCTCAACCCTGTGGTAACGTAGCACGAGCAGGTAGGCTTATCTCAGAGGCAGTGTGTGAAGCATTTATGACCATACACAGTAACACAGTGAGGCACACTACAAAGGGACACCACACAAGTAGTTATAAAAAATAAGTATCTTTATATATATATGGACTTATCACAAGACCAATAACTGTAAAAGCCACAATACTGTCAAAAATAGGATTGCTGTTGAAGGGCTGTCAAAAAATAGTTCAAAGGTTGCAAAAATAAGGCTCAAATTCAAAGCAGTGGTCTCTGCGACCCTTTCTCTCACAAAGTACCTGGGTTTAGTAGCAAAACCAACAAAATGTCGCAAATAAGCTGTAGCGATGATTCTCGGCACGCGAGGCCGGCGATGCGTTGAAATCCTTGCCGCAAGGGAGGATGATGCGCCGAGCTGCGTGATACGTGCAGAGACGATGCGACAAACTTCTGCACGCTGGACCGCCGATGCGATGACTTTCTTGCCGCGAGGGAGAAGTCGATGCGATGATCCTGTTGCGTTGTGCGATAGTGTTGCGATGCGAAGAGAAGACGCTCCGCGAGGGAGCGACGAAATTCGGTGCGATGCGATCAAAATGGCGGACGCACGGCATCCGCAATGCGATGTCTTGAAGCGATGATTTCTTTAGGGGTTGCGAGCGCACGCGACAACAGCGCGATGATTTTTCCAGCGCGTCTCGGCTGCAGCGGCTCGCAAAGGTGCGTTAGCGATGGTTTCGTGTTGCGAGCACTCAGCGGCAGCAGCGCAATGATTTTCCCAGCGCTCTTGACTGCAGCGGCTCGCAAAGGTGCGTTAGCGTCGATTTCCAACACTCTTTTCTCTGAAGCAAACTAGAGGCCCTGGAACTCACAGGAGCCTCATCAGCAGATAGCAGTCCTCGCAGGGAGGAAGCAGGAGGTTGGTGGTGGAGTCTGATGTGCCTGAGACTCCAGCAGGAGGCTAGCTCTTTTCCTAGCCCTTGGGTAATTGCTGTACAAAAAATAAAAGTTCTCTCAAAAGTCCTTTTCCTTCTTCTTCAAGGTCCAGTGGCACGGACAGAGTTTCCTCTCCAGATCCAGGGGCAATACAATTTGTAGGGGTTTGAGCACACATATTTATACCCCAAAAGTCTTTGTTCTCAGAAGCTACAAGTCACTGAACCTAGCCAGAACCAGTTCTGCTCAGACCTGGAGCACTTTGTTTACCAGGCTGCATCCTTCCTTTCAGAAAGAGGGGTCTGCTAGCAGACACACAGTAGGAGGTGGAGCCAGCATTCACCTTGCCAGGCACAGCCCTATTCAGGTCAAGGAGCCACCCCTCCCCATACTCTAAATGCAGATCTCTCTATTCAACCCAGGTCTGACTCAGCCTGCCCTGCCCCTCCAAAACCAGACAGCCAATACACATAACAGCAGAGCACACTGGAAGGCTTAGGCAAGAAAATACCTACTTTCTAAAAGTGGTATTTTCAAACACAGAATATAAAAATAAACTTCACTAAAAGATGTATTTTATTATTCTGAGCTCAGGCATACTAAATTCGTTTTTCTACCATGTTCCTGGGGTCAGTTAGGACTATAGTATGTAATAGTCAAACTGCCCATTCTAGCCTATGAGGAACAGGTAGCCTTACAGTAGTGAAAAACGAAATTGGGTGTAATTCACTACCAGGACATGCTACACACACCAAGGCATGTCCTACCTTACACATACAATGCACCCTACCATAGGGGTGACTTACATGATGCCAAGGGAAGGTTCAGGGGCTGGGAAGTGGGTGCACTTCACAGCCAAGATGGCAGTTCTGGACTGCACACAGACACTGCAGTGGCAGGTCTGAGACACACTTTACAAGCTGCTTCTGTGGGTGGCACACATCAGTGCTGCAGGCCCACCAGCAGCATTTGGTTTACCAGCCCTGGGCACACACAGGCCACACTACTAGGGACTAACAGGCAAACCAAATAAGCCAATCAAGGATATACCAATTCATATAGACATATTTACACAGGGAGAGCATATGCACTTTAGCACTGAACAGCAGTGGTAAAGTGCCCAGAGTCATAAAACCAACAGAAACAGGTCAGCAAAAATACAGGAGGCAGGCAAAAAGTTTAGGGGTGACCCTGCAAAAAGGGCCATTTCCAACAGTGAATATATGTATTCACTGAAAATTCCAAAGGTTAAAGTAACAGTATAGTTAGGCAAATTTGTCAGTGACAACATTAACATTTTGATCTAAAAAAAGCCACAGAAATTCACCATGTATAGTTAGTAGCGCTAACTATAACTTGCACCCCCGCCATGCACTGCTTATGACCTCACATATGACATCACTCATAACATCTTTTACAACATAATTTATGACATCACTGATGGCATCTCACATGACATCATTGATGACATCACCGATGACATCATACAAACTTCGCTTTCCCGCATGTTGGTATAAATTAATATGGTATCAGAGGCCTGACAGTAAGTGTAAAATAGCTAAGGAGAATATCAGTCACCATTAGCACAGTCACAGATACAACTTCCTTGGCTGTAGAAAGCATGTATTTGATGCTACGTTTACCCTATACCATACAGTTTACAGCTAGCATAGTTCACATTAACAATCATCCACAGATATGTGATAAGCCCTGATTGAGTACAGTGTTGAATCTGTATACAATTGTTCAGAGAAAGTCAAAATAGTGAATGTGTAGACAGCTGCTTTTATCTGTATCAAACCCCTGACACACACCAAAACTACATAGTAAAATGAAGTTGATATTAGTAGAGAACTGAGTACTATAAGAAGTTTTTACTCTCTGGAGAGAGTTCATTCTTAGCACACTGTTTACAAACAGTGAAACTCTCATGAGAAGTACATTACAGAGTATTCAAAAGAATTTACCTAGAACAGTGCACATTCTATACAACAGTTGTCAAAAAGAAACTATTTGCAAAATATAACCAAGCTCTGAAGGTGCTAAACATCATAATACCTGCACCCTTCATACTGTGGTGAAAACTTTCCAGCCCATCTTCTGAAGCAAAACAAGCACACCAGTCGCAACCCGCAATTCTCGCGGGTGGGGGGCGGGGGTCGCGCAGGGGTTATCACGCGGGAGTTACCGGGGGGGATAAAATAGCAAATAAAAATAAAACTTACCTGATCCCGGTCCTGCGCCGCCTCTGCTCCTGGGCCGGTCCTGAACAGGAACAGGCATGCTCCCTCCCCTCCTGTAGCCAATCACAACGCTGCAATGGCAGTCCCGGACAGCACCCAGCCGGGCACCTGTAGGGAGGCCATTTTCTCTATGTAGGCTGCATGCAGCCTACATAGAGAAAATGTAGAGTGCGCATGACTGCTTTGGTCGGCCCCAGGGCCGACCAAACAGTCAGGGTACTCAGAGTGGTGCAAGCGACTCCTCCCGACCCGCCCACCTGCCTGCCCCCAATCAGGCATACCCCTGCCTTCTGCTTTCTCGCAGCGCGAGAAGCAGAAAATAAAATGGTATTTAAAATACCATTTTATTTTCTTCTCTCGCACTGCGAGAAAGCAGTGGGGCGGCGCTCCTCCGCCCTAATGGAGGAGCCGCCGCTGAAGCACACATGCATAGGTTAGTACCTGGGGTGCACACTCTTCTATGTTAAGTATCAATTATCACGCTGACATGATTCTCTCTAATAACCTTGAGCTGCTTAGAAAAGTTAGCATGTATTACGTAGAATCTTTCTCCTGTTGGAAACTTTTTCTGCAGAACCAAAATACAAAGGCGGGACCTGACTCGGGCATGCCTCCGAGTATGGCGGTCACGCCGGTCCTCCGAAGGCAGGTGGGGTCGCCGCGCACAGTAGTGACGCGTGCGTCCTCCGCCCTCCCTTGCGCTGGATTGGCCATGCGGGTTTTGACCCGGAAGTGCAAGAAGCGCTTCCGGGTCATATGTTGGTCAGACGGTCGGGGAGCCGGTTCCAACCGGCTCCCCGGTCGGAGTGAGACATAAAAAGGCTGTGGAGCGGCGGATCGGTCTCTTTCTTCGCCGCTCCACAGCCTGAAGGCAAGCAAGGGCCTCGAGCCGAGGCCCCACTTGGATTCTTTTTCACGCCGCCGCTCCACAGCCGGATCGTCAGGGGGGCGGTCTCCAGGACGGAGACCGCATCGCAATTCTTTCTTTATTTCTTTTCAGGGTGGGGGAGCTGTCCAGGATGCTCAGCAGTCTTGGGAGGTGGCCTTCTGATCATGGTCGTGGCGGCGTCGAAGGACCGGTGGGCTGGGAGCCGCGCGGGTTGGAGGTGTGCTCACCCGACCCGCGGTGTGTCGTGCGCGGGAGCGGCTCCAGTCCGGAGGGTTTTCAGGCATCTCCTTTATGGTGCAGCCTTGATTGCAGTGGAAGATGTGTAAGTGTTGCTGGCATGGGGGGCAGCCTCGCCCGGGTACGGTGGTTTGGAGCACGTGCTGCCTGGTTCCATGTTAGGTATTGTACCTGTGCTCTGCTGAGACGATGTGCACATTGGCAGTATGAGTGGATCATAAAAATGGTAACTATGTGCTTCTAGATTATATGTGAGCACTTAGAAATTCAATTAGCATTCAAGGGAGGTCGCTAAATTGTGGTCAGCAAGTATAAGGTTTATAAATAAGAACTCATGACACAGGTAGAGGTGACCTTTGAAACGTGGCATGGCCTCCTGAACTTTTGGGTGGCTGTGAACTAGGGTCAGGGCAGCTTGCCTCGCAAAGGCAAATTGCTCGTGTTTGGTCTATTCCTGCGCGCAAACCACACATTTGTGTTGCGCTTTTCAATGAGCAGGGCATTGATCATGCCTGCGGGCCAGCTCGCGTGGCAGGGGTGGTGGCTGCAGGGTGCATGCCGCAATTTGTAGTGAGGCTAGTGCAGAATTGACGGGAGCCTGAATTCTGGGGCACAGCGATATCACCTTATCTGAGGGCAGCCTCTAGCAATCTCCCCTAGTTGGTGCTTATCCTGACTCAGCGGATGCAAGGAATTACCTTGACTGGTGCGAATTTCTACACCTAGCTCTGTGGGGTGATTTGTGGTATAAACAATGTGAGCAGGTGATCGTTGGGCTTGGCAAGTTGCAGGATATGTTGGAGCCACATTGGTTCAGACTGCTGCCCTTTTCGGGATGCAAGTCTTGTTTTCTTGGGCAGGTGCGGTACCTTGGGCTTCACTTTACCTCTTGTCTGTCACATGACAAAGTTGTTGTCATTGTGTTTCCTGGCTTCTTCAAAGTTGCTTTGTGGCTTCTGCTTAAGGCCAGCTAGTGGCCTTACAGGCGTGATTCTGCGCAGTTTGACACATGTGGCGCAACAGAGGCTCTGTTGTAATTGTCATCGCCATAGATACGATAGCGGTAAACCGCACCGGTTTTTTAGGTGACCTTCAAAGAGGGTCGGTTATATGTCACGTTGGGGGCAGATTAGCTCCTAGTACACGAGCTAGGGGGGGTACGCACGCTAGCCTTTCCCCCTCTGGGTGCTCGGTAGGCCACCTTGCATCATCATGAATAGTAGGCCCTAGATAAACACTATTACGAGGACAGGTCACGTGTAGGCAGGAAGGCTTGGATCCGAGTGGATACACGTTTGCTCTGCTGCAGGCCCACTAATGTTTTCATCCAGTCCAGGGAAGCGGATGACGCTGGGTGGAGGACTTGAATTGACTCATGACATTGGTAATTACTTGGGCCACACTTCCAGACTGTTATGTTTTACCCGCCATGTAATTTCAGATAATTCCAACTTTCTTTTCTGTTAGTGTGGAGGCTATGCCCAGACGTTGGTCCGGTGCTGAGCAGTGCTTAAGTTGAGTGGGTAGTTTCTGGTGCTTTGGCACCAGCACTTAATTGTCCACACCGGCACTTGGGACAGCTGACACATGGTGGCGCAGTTCATTTTAATTTAAAGATGAGCAGCACAACGGTTGCTGATCATTATTTCAACAAGTATTTAAGACAACTAATACCAGCCACCAGGCCAGGCTTATTGCTTTGGGGCTTTTGAAAAGGTGAAGTGTGAATGCTCACTTTTGTAGGAGTGTGATGGTCAGTAGTGTTAGTACTGTCTTTGGCAGCGCTGACATTGGCAATGGTTGGTGTAAGCTGGCATGGCCCCCTGAGGAGGGCACTGGCACGTGTTTTTCAGTCATAATCAGGCGCTGGAAGGGTACGCCTGGAAGGTGCAGTCTACCAAGGGGGGGGATTTTTTGTAAAACCGGGTGGGAGCCAGTGAAACCTTCACCATGCAGCGACGATAAAAAGGCGGTGGGCTGGGCCACAGAGAGCTGACTTAGCATAGGTCCTAAACCTTGGTCACTGGTCAGAAGGGCTCGCCCAGCGACAGGCAAGCAGACGCTGGAAGGGGGGTTAGTGCGCACTGAGCTCTTGTCTTTTTAGTGCTCAAGTTCTTTAGTGGCTCACCCATGGATCCGGGATCTCCCAGTCAGGGCGGGGATTGGCACTCTTTTGATTCGGCCTAGGCTAAGGCTCCTTCTCGCATTGATTAGTTCACTCGTTGTCGTACATTCTCAGTTACTTCCTTAAACGCATCAGTAGGGTCACCGCAGTGTGGGTTTCATAGCGTTTCGTGATGCCTTGTTTTTTCGGTAGCTCACCATAGCTTCTTTGTCAGTGCCTCATGTCTGGTGTACATGGAGGGTTGTTGTCTCTTTGTGTGGTGCTTTTCACTGGCTACAGGCGCATGGTACTCTGTGCTCGGGTGGACAATGGCCGGCTTTGGCGTCGGTGGCACCTGTAACAGGCATTCTTGGGCACCCCGGGATCGCCTCTTCGGATTTCTCCCAATACCACAGGGAAAAAGCGCCCCTCATCCCTCCAATCAGGGTTCACGTCCTCACTCGGTGGTCAGGGAGGCAGTGTTTTCTGTCTCTGGAGGGGCCTTTTCTTTTTGATGGTTTTTCTCCATGTTGATGCCCCTTACAACTACGGGGGAATATAGGTTTCTCTTCATTCCTTTTTGGGGCTAGACATGATCGAGGTGAGGCCATTCTTCTGAGTGAGGGGGAATAGGTTTCCTACAAAGAGTCATACATGGCAGGAGATGTTTTCTGCCATCATATTGAGTAAAAGAAAAGAAAAAAAACAAAAAACAAATGCAAGTTTATGGGACCATGGCCTACCTAAGTACGAGTGCGGGATGCAAGGCTACAAAGTCTGATGTGGGAAGTTTAGGAGTCAAGGCTTGCTACAATGGTTAGCTTCAGTTGCATTAATGAGCAATCATTCGGATTCCCCAGCCTGATGCAGGTTTCTCGTGAATTTTTGCGAGAGGTCATCTTTAGTTGATGGGTAATAAGAATCTGTTTCCCCCCTGTGTGGTAGGTCGGTTCCAACTGGGAGCAGAGTCGCCAGTTGGCCGGGGTCTGTTACTCGAAGCTATAATGCGGTCTATAACTTTTGTCCCCTACCTTTCATGGTAACCGGCAGCAGGAATATTGCTGTTCCACTGGGACGAGGTGCAAAGAAAGGCCTGGTGTGTTGTGCCCGGACAGCTACAAATGAGAGGTGAGCTTAATCCTATTGTTAGGTTTGCCCCTAACTCATTTCTCCCTTTGTGGTATCCTCTGGTCAGCGCAACTGAAAGGAGGGGATTTAAAACAGCAACTGGGTACCTCGTTGGTTGTCTGCGGTGAACGCAAGAGCGGCTTTCCAAGTGTTCTGGGGAAGGGCCACTCACACGTGAGGCATTGATAAAGTGTAGTTCTTTTGTCGTTTTCTGTGGGCACAGAGGGGGTTACAGAGGTGCAGGGGCAGGGCTGCTGACCTCACACCCACCCACTTGCAGTGGGCGCAAGCTAAGCACGGGCCCTTGGGGGGCAGAAGATGGGTGTATGGGGGTGCCCGGGGGAGGTATCCCAGCGGGCAGACGGGCCCCCCTACACAAGCGCTACCAGTATGGTTGGTGGGTCGGGTCCTCAGGAAAGGAGTGACCCACCCCAGTCCAAAAATGGGTGTATGGGGGTGCCCGAGGGAGGTATCCTAACGGGCAGACAGGCCTCCTGCACAAGCGCTACCAGTATGGTGGGTGGGTCGGGTCCTCACGGAAGGAGGGATCCACCCATGTCCAAGAGAGCATTGGAGTAAGGGTTTCTAAGGGGGAAGAGCCCCGAGCAACGGAAGGGTGCAGGGGGTGGGGAAGTTCAGCTTCCGGTAGGCATTTTGAGCCAATCCCCGCACAAGCGCGGTGGTGCAAAACACTTGGCATGTTGGCACAGCCCCTGGGAGATGATATGTACGGCATAGAGGGTGCCGGGGGAGATAACCTTCTGGCGAACTGGGCCCCCTGCGCAAGTCACTCCGGTAGGAGGGGGGTGGGCTCACATCATGATTGCAGTGGCAGGGGGTGATTTGGTCTGGGCCTGGAATCATTCTGTCGAAGAGACCTAATAAGAGGTTAGATAAGTTGGTTGGGTCTCAAGAACCCCACACCATGTCGCATGGATGCATTCGGGGGGGGAGATTTGCTTACAGGAAGAAGTAGGATTAGTGGGTCAATCATGTGTGCAGTTTGAAGCAGTTTCTTTTACATAAAATTTTGCTATGTGTTACTGACGGTGTCTTTTATGTTTGGTTGGGTTGCAGTTTCCATGTCCTGTCCCGCAGGGAGGAAGCTTGCAGCGGTTCATCCATCGTCGGATCCCAGCGCAGCCCAGTTTTCTACATCCTGTCCCACAGGGGGAAAGCTTACAGCGGTTCGTCGTACGTCAGCACCTGTTGCGCACCCGGTGCCCGCCTGGGAGCACAGGGAAATGGACGTGGGGATTATCGGCCACTCATATGTAAAAAGGTTGAGACAATTTTTTCTTTGCAGGCAATTATGCGCACAGAGCACGGCAGGCCGGCTTCAATGTTTCTTTCCACGGTCAGGAGGGGCTACGCTTGGGCCAGCTCCGGGTTATGTTGGTAAGCTTGCTAGGCAAAGACTCAGGTACCCCCTGCAGCGTTTATCTTACATCTAGGGGGTAGTGACCTGGTGCACCTGGGTAGGAAAGGCGTAGTGGAGGCCCTGATTACAGAGGTGGGGTGGCTGGCAAAGAGATGCCCTCAAGCAGTGCTGGCTTGGTCACACTAGATTCCCAGATTTCAGTAGAGAGGGGGCGAGTCTGTGTGGGCCCTGAATCATTCAGTAAAAAAGATCAACAACTGGGTTGAAAAGTTATTCCGATCCCCGAAACTGCAGACAATCGTGCATGGGTGCATCCGGGGGGAGCCGATTTTTCCTACAGGATGGCGTGCACCTCTAAGCAGGGTAATGAGTTGTTCCTGAAAAATTTGCTGGCATGGCTAGTGGGGATGCGGATCAGGGCATGACCTTCTAGAGGCAAAGGGGGGGCCTGATAGTCGGTCGACTATGCTGGCCTGTGGCGGTAAGGTCATGATTGGTGGGCATAGTTTACGGTCCTTAGCAGGCATCACCATGTCAAATGGGGATGCCTGAGGGGGGGACAGATGGTCTCTCATGGAACTCCAGGGGCAGTTACAGCCAGTAGGCTGGAAGAGTGCGGGGGAAGGGGTAGTTCCGCTTCCGGTAGGCTGTTTGGCCAACCCCCGCACACGCGCAAGGGCGCAAGTAAGCTGGGCATAACTGCACAGCCCCTTTATGGAGATAATGTTGAGGGCGTAGGGGGTGCCCGGGGTTGAGGTAACCTTCCGGCAAACTGGGCCCCCTGCGCAAGGTCACTCCAGTAGGAGGGTGGGACCTAACTTGATCTTGATCTGGGACCAGTCATTGACCTTGCCGTAGGCTCAAACAGGGATACGCAGAAAGATAATGTTGCTGACCATTTTAGCTCATGATAGGAATGGCTATGTATTAGAAACATGTTAAGGATAGCCAAATGACACACTGTACCTATCAATGTAATGGCCCGGACTTTCTGCGTATTGTATAAATGGTGTAAATATTGATTTTCAATGTATTGTTTATTGTTATGAAATAAAATACGGCCGGGGTTTATGACCCTTAATCCAACCTGGTGTGTTGTTTACGTTGTTGCCTTGGCGCAAGAGAGGGCAGTGGATCAAACTGGGCTAGGAGGGGCCCCCAAGGGTTGAAGTAAAAGATTAAAAGATGGCTTACTTGGGTAAGGGAGTGTTATATGGCCCTTAGAGTCATTGTCGACATTCCTAAGTTAGCATGAGCTTTGCTGCCATGATGCTGCTTTTGCGCACGCTACTACATGACTTTATTTTTGCAAGATATTGTTTGTGCCTTTCACATTAGAACTGTCTGCTTTTCGCGTTCTTTGCTGAAGTTCCTGGAGTTTAGTCTGAACACGATGTGCAAGGTCGATAAACAATGCCCCTTGTTATTCTGTTCTGGTCAGTCCCCAGCACCTAGACATAACATGCTAAACACAGCTGCAATGCTGGAGACTCGTGCTTTGATATACGGGGATGCATGTTGTTTTAACACACACTTGGAGAGAGCCTTTTCCATGGAGAAGAGCTACGCTGTTCCTATGATGTAAATCTTGCATCTAGGCTTTCAGGTATGGGGTCTGCTGTCAAAGCCCAGAGATCTTTCTTTTTCTAATAAACATCTTCCAGCCAAGGGGAGGGTGGTTAGGTCTTTCAGCCCTTTTTCCACTGTCTTTGTAAAATGACTTCCCCCTTTGTGCTATATGGAATTGTAACAATGCTAATTGTTTTGAGTTTATGCATTTTGCTGCTGATAGTGGCTCGTATACTGTATTGTAGAGCACGATAGTTAAAATAAACATTTTGAACTATTAAAGTGACTCTGCCTAATCTTGTTGTGGACAAGTACGAGTGAGCAAGCAAAAGAGTATGTCTTGCTATCGCGATTCCTGAGAGAGTCGGGAGTGTTGTGTTCTGGGTTGTCTAATCATTTGTAGCTCTGTGATATTTGGAGGAGAACGAATGAGACACTATAGCTAGTCGGTTTGGGGATTTTGGGCACTAAGGTGGTAGGTTGGTACACCCATATACCCCGAGGTACCGTTTTCCTGCGCATAGTTCTGTGTAGGTGCAGAATCCCCACAACATGGCTCCGCCAATGTTTGGTCTGGTTCTTATCTGCGAGACTCTTGAGTAGTGCTTGTGCTTGTCCAAAATGCCCTCACATCTGTTTCCGGAGACAGCTGTGACGGTGTAACCTCCTATATTGATGTTTTATAGGTTCTTTCAAGCTTGAAGTTTCCTTTTCTTTATTCTTCACCCGTTATTGCGCTGCCACGCTTAGGGTTGTCATTCTTTGTTGATTATTATGGCGATTCCAATTGCACCGCCTAATCGGGCTGCAGTCACCGCTTATTTGACTCAAAATGGAGTCCCTAATGCTGGTGTTGCGCTCATTTTTGTCGTAGAAGCGGATGCAGCTACCGCTTTGAGGTGTTTTATTCTTGGGTCACCTTTCCGGCGGTGGATGGAACAGATAATTTGTTTCATGAATATACTGCCACTGCCCTATCTCAAGTTTATCAGCCTTATAGTGCTCTCGAAGTTCCGCTAACGGCTTGGCAACACCAAATATGGTTTAATGGCGCCCTTCCTCACCCAATAACGCCGTTCCGTCTAGGCCCTTTGTCGATAGACGGGGCCACGTGGCCATTTTGTGCTGGGTATACCCCACACCCACGTTATTTGACTGCTGCAATTGCAGACCTTCGGTTATTACATACATCCTTGATACGGGTGGATCGAGCTGTCATACAGTTCATGTCACGCAACTTTCAGGTGGGACCACCTGGCGTTGCTGCACAACCCGCTGGACCTGGTGGTGTAACCATCAGTACTCTTATGGTTAATTCAGTAATGGGCAAGCGTTCACAGAATAAGGACTAGTTCCCTTATTGGCTTGCTGAAAAATTTGGACAACTAGAGGCTGTTTTTCCAAATACCACTCCTCTGGAGAAGCACAGGATCTTAACTATAAGTTTGACTAAAGACTTACTTCCCAAATTAGCTGATTGTAACACCTGGGGCAAGGTGTTCGCAGCGGTATATTCGAAGTGTTTCGTCACTCCCTCCATGACCGTGCTTCCCTCCGTGATAAAACGCGTTCAAGATGAACACAGTGCCGAAGCGGCTGTAGAGTTGGGCATGAGACTGGTAGGGGTGTTCGACATGGTTGCTGATATGATTCTTGCTAATGTCAAGGGTGATGCGGTGAGCTTCCAAGTGGCAAACCGTTTGGAGGCTGTGCCAGATGCAGACAAGCCACGCGAATTACCGAAGATTATTGCAAAGGCTTATAAAACCATTGGCCGGAATAGTCTGGGAGTAAAGCCTTTTACTCAAACGCAAACGCAATCTCAAACTCAACAAAAAGCCCAGACTGATAAAGACGGGCGTCCGTTCTTTCCTAAAAAGAACTGGATAACTAAGAAACAGGGTCAGCAACAACAGAAGCAAGGTTTGCGTGCTGGATCACTGACACCTGAGTCTTCTGAGCGTACTTATGACTTGCGCGATCGTGCAAAACTTAAGACTCCTGATAGATTTCAGGTCCCTGATCAGCGCTCTCCTCGTTCTTTGCAGGACACATCGGACTCTCACGTCGGTGGTGGGGAGCACCAGGATCGTGGCAAAAGTCAAACCACACAACAGGGACGAGATCAACCTCGACAGTTTGACGTTAAAGCCAAACAAGAGGACCTGCCTCGTTTTAGACCTCCGTATCAGAAGAAGAAAGTTGCCGCTTTAACAGCGAGATATGCCTCAGATGGTGAGAACACGACTCCTGGACTCGACATGGGCAGTGACTCTGCTCGACAGCGCAGCGGAAGTTACCATAGTGCGGGAGGCACTGCGTCCCTGTCTGGAGGCGACAGCAACTGATACCTTCATAACTGTGGAAACAGCAGATACCCGGGTTACCCCCCGGATAGACTGTATGACATTATTTTTCAAATTGAAGGTGATGTACAACGTCCAATCAAGGTGGTTTTCTGGGAAAATCTAACCTCCTCATACGACATTTTGTTGGCGGAGGCAGATTGGCCTCCACCGTTTGTGTTAGCCGCTTCTTGAGGGGAGGACGTGATACTTACGAATTTTTCCCGTTACGTCCCTGTTGAGCATGCAAAAGCTTCAGCGGCTGAGTGGGCTTTGGCCCTTGCCCCCGCTGTGTATCGTAACCAGGTGGGCTGGGATATCGATTCACCGGCACATGAGATACCTTTACAGTCTATGCCACAGCCACAACCGCAATCTCCAATCAAGCACGAAGCTAAGGCTCACGTTTGTGACATTCTGACGCAGTTAGAGTATCGGGGTGTGATTGAATCCTGTACATCAGAGATGAATAATCCTCTCTTTACGGTATCAATGACGGTTCATATCGGATTGTATTGGATTACCGAAATTTGAATAGTCATTGTCGCACTTTTGCAGTACAAAACACACACAGCTCTGCGCTGGTGAACAATCTTGTTCATAAAAAATACAAAACTACACTGGACATATCCAATAGTTTCTACAGTCACAATTTGGCTCCTGAGAGCCGTGACTTGACAGCATTCACAGCCGTTGGAAATCAGAAAAAATTTACACGATTGCCCATGGGGTATAAGAATAGCCCTGGGGCATTTGCTCCGCGTGTTGTGTCTTTGTTACACGATACAAAAGGGGATGATGGACGGAACGTTTGAGCCAATCAAACACTCACCCCCAGTCAACTGATCTGGGTTTAATCCATCATCATTCTTTAGCTCACTCCACCACCCCAGTTCAGACATGGCCATATGCAAATCAGTCTGACCCTGTGCCTCATGGGAACAGTCCAGCCCGAACTGCCAAGCCATGTCTTCCCTGGACCGGAAACAAGCATCCTAGGACCGGTTTCTGGCATTCCAGCCGTCATCAGCCAGGCTTGCCTGAATCCAGTGGCAAAGTGAGCAAGGGACCCACGTCTGGGCATACCCCCGCCAACTTAGGGCGAAAAAGCGATACAAAAGGGGATGATGGACGGAACGTTTGAGCCAATCAAACACTCACCCCCAGTCAACTGATCTGGGTTTAATCCATCATCATTCTTTAGCTCACTCCACCACCCCAGTTCAGACATGGCCATATGCAAATCAGTCTGACCCTGTGCCTCATGGGAACAGTCCAGCCCGAACTGCCAAGCCATGTCTTCCCTGGACCGGAAACAAGCATCCTAGGACCGGTTTCTGGCATTCCAGCCGTCATCAGCCAGGCTTGCCTGAATCCAGTGGCAAAGTGAGCAAGCGACCCACGTCTGGGCATACCCCCGCCAACTTAGGGCGAAAAAGCGATACAAAAGGGGATGATGGACGGAACGTTTGAGCCAATCAAACACTCACCCCCAGTCAACTGATCTGGGTTTAATCCATCATCATTCTTTAGCTCACTCCACCACCCCAGTTCAGACATGGCCATATGCAAATCAGTCTGACCCTGTGCCTCATGGGAACAGTCCAGCCCGAACTGCCAAGCCATGTCTTCCCTGGACCGGAAACAAGCATCCTAGGACCGGTTTCTGGCATTCCAGCCGTCATCAGCCAGGCTTGCCTGAATCCAGTGGCAAAGTGAGCAAGGGACCCACGTCTGGGCATACCCCCGCCAACTTAGGGCGAAAAAGCGATACAAAAGGGGATGATGGACGGAACGTTTGAGCCAATCAAACACTCACCCCCAGTCAACTGATCTGGGTTTAATCCATCATCATTCTTTAGCTCACTCCACCACCCCAGTTCAGACATGGCCATATGCAAATCAGTCTGACCCTGTGCCTCATGGGAACAGTCCAGCCCGAACTGCCAAGCCATGTCTTCCCTGGACCGGAAACAAGCATCCTAGGACCGGTTTCTGGCATTCCAGCCGTCATCAGCCAGGCTTGCCTGAATCCAGTGGCAAAGTGAGCAAGGGACCCACGTCTGGGCATACCCCCGCCAACTTAGGGTGAAAAAGCGATACAAAAGGGGATGATGGACGGAACGTTTGAGCCAATCAAACACTCACCCCCAGTCAACTGATCTGGGTTTAATCCATCATCATTCTTTAGCTCACTCCACCACCCCAGTTCAGACATGGCCATATGCAAATCAGTCTGACCCTGTGCCTCATGGGAACAGTCCAGCCCGAACTGCCAAGCCATGTCTTCCCTGGACCGGAAACAAGCATCCTAGGACCGGTTTCTGGCATTCCAGCCGTCATCAGCCAGGCTTGCCTGAATCCAGTGGCAAAGTGAGCAAGGGACCCACGTCTGGGCATACCCCCGCCAACTTAGGGCGAAAAAGCGATACAAAAGGGGATGATGGACGGAACGTTTGAGCCAATCAAACACTCACCCCCAGTCAACTGATCTGGGTTTAATCCATCATCATTCTTTAGCTCACTCCACCACCCCAGTTCAGACATGGCCATATGCAAATCAGTCTGACCCTGTGCCTCATGGGAACAGTCCAGCCCGAACTGCCAAGCCATGTCTTCCCTGGACCGGAAACAAGCATCCTAGGACCGGTTTCTGGCATTCCAGCCGTCATCAGCCAGGCTTGCCTGAATCCAGTGGCAAAGTGAGCAAGGGACCCACGTCTGGGCATACCCCCGCCAACTTAGGGCGAAAAAAGCGATACAAAAGGGGATGATGGACGGAACGTTTGAGCCAATCAAACACTCACCCCCAGTCAACTGATCTGGGTTTAATCCATCATCATTCTTTAGCTCACTCCACCACCCCAGTTCAGACATGGCCATATGCAAATCAGTCTGACCCTGTGCCTCATGGGAACAGTCCAGCCCGAACTGCCAAGCCATGTCTTCCCTGGACCGGAAACAAGCATCCTAGGACCGGTTTCTGGCATTCCAGCCGTCATCAGCCAGGCATGCCTGAATCCAGTGGCAAAGTGAGCAAGGGACCCACGTCTGGGCATACCCCCGCCAACTTAGGGCGAAAAAAGCGATACAAAAGGGGATGATGGACGGAACGTTTGAGCCAATCAAACACTCACCCCCAGTCAACTGATCTGGGTTTAATCCATCATCATTCTTTAGCTCACTCCACCACCCCAGTTCAGACATGGCCATATGCAAATCAGTCTGACGCTGTGCCTCATGGGAACAGTCCAGCCCGAACTGCCAAGCCATGTCTTCCCTGGACCGGAAACAAGCATCCTAGGACCGGTTTCTGGCATTCCAGCCGTCATCAGCCAGGCTTGCCTGAATCCAGTGGCAAAGTGAGCAAGAGACCCACGTCTGGGCATACCCCCGCCAACTTAGGGCGAAAAAGCGATACAAAAGGGGATGATGGACGGAACGTTTGAGCCAATCAAACACTCACCCCCAGTCAACTGATCTGGGTTTAATCCATCATCATTCTTTAGCTCACTCCACCACCCCAGTTCAGACATGGCCATATGCAAATCAGTCTGACCCTGTGCCTCATGGGAACAGTCCAGCCCGAACTGCCAAGCCATGTCTTCCTGGACCGGAAACAAGCATCCTAGGACCGGTTTCTGGCATTCCAGCCGTCATCAGCCAGGCTTACCTGAATCCAGTGGCAAAGTGAGCAAGGGACCCACGTCTGGGCATACCCCCGCCAACTTAGGGCGAAAAAGCGATACAAAAGGGGATGATGGACGGAACGTTTGAGCCAATCAAACACTCACCCCCAGTCAACTGATCTGGGTTTAATCCATCATCATTCTTTAGCTCACTCCACCACCCCAGTTCAGACATGGCCATATGCAAATCAGTCTGACCCTGTGCCTCATGGGAACAGTCCAGCTCGAACTGCCAAGCCATGTCTTCCCTGGACCGGAAACAAGCATCCTAGGACCGGTTTCTGGCATTCCAGCCGTCATCAGCCAGGCTTGCCTGAATCCAGTGGCAAAGTGAGCAAGGGACCCACGTCTGGGCATACCCCCGCCAACTTAGGGCGAAAAAGCGATACAAAAGGGGATGATGGACGGAACGTTTGAGCCAATCAAACACTCACCCCCAGTCAACTGATCTGGGTTTAATCGCTTTGTTCGCCCTAAGTTGGCGGGGGTATGCCCAGACGTGGGTCCCTTGCTCACTTTGCCACTGGATTCAAGCAAGCCTGGCTGATGACGGCTGGAATGCCAGAAACCGGTCTAGGATGCTTGTTTCCGGTCCAGGGAAGACATGGCTTGGCAGTTCGTGCTGGACTGTTCCCATGAGGCACAGGGTCAGACTGATTTGCATATGGCCATGTCTGAACTGGGGTGGTGGAGTGAGCTAAAGAATGATGATGGATTAAACCCAGATCAGTTGACTGGGGGTGAGTGTTTGATTGGCTCAAACGTTCCGTCCATCATCCCCTTTTGTATCGCTTTGTTCGCCCTAAGTTGGCGGGGGTATGCCCAGACGTGGGTCCCTTGCTCACTTTGCCACTGGATTCAAGCAAGCCTGGCTGATGACGGCTGGAATGCCAGAAACCGGTCTAGGATGCTTGTTTCCGGTCCAGGAAGACATGGCTTGGCAGTTCGTGCTGGACTGTTCCCATGAGGCACAGGGTCAGACTGATTTGCATATGGCCATGTCTGAACTGGGGTGGTGGAGTGAGCTAAAGAATGATGATGGATTAAACCCAGATCAGTTGACTGGGGGTGAGTGTTTGATTGGCTCAAACGTTCCGTCCATCATCCCCCCTTTTGTATCGCTGTGTCTTTGTTACACGACATAGATCCAGATGCGTTCTCGTACGTGGATGACATCTATCTCACGGATGATGAACTTATTCCGCATCTTGTCCGAGTCGACCGCATAATTTCTGCGTTCACCGACTATGGATATAAATTCAACTTTGCAAAGTCACACATCGCTCATTTGGCGGTGCTCTTTTTGGGCTATGAGCTCAATAATGAAGGAAAGGGGTCAGCCCCCCACTTCCTGGAGAAATGTGCACATTTGCAACCCCCTTCTATTCTGAAAAAACTTCAGTCCTTGCTGGGATTTTTGAATTTTGGGAGGACTTACATTCCTGATTATGCCCAGCGTATCGAGCCGCTTTATGCGTTGATACAACTGACATATTCTTCTGCCAGCTGGCTTCCGGAGCATACCTCTATTCTACAATCCCTGCAATCTGACATGCTTGCAACCAACTTCTTGTTGATGCGTGATAACACCACGAACCTAGTGATACATATTGTACCTGGGAAGGTGGGTTTCACATACTTGATGTTCAATGAAGGGAACACAGTACCTATTGCATACAAATTGCATTTGTACACTGCAGCTGAAATGGGTTTTCCACTGTTGAAAAAGTTTTGACTGGGGTCCAGATGGCGATTCTGAAGGAACGCTCCTTGGCGCAAGGTAAACGCATTCTTGTGGTCACGCCTTATCCTGCTTTGGAGGCCGTGACTAAGGCAAGTGTACCTAACTCTAAAGCATTACATCCCCATTGGATACAATGGGCTACCTCTTTGACATCATCTGATGTCACATTTATCTTTGACCCTGCACTACAGACACAGGAGTTTTTACAGTATGAACATGTTCATCCTCCTCCATTGTCCTTGCTTCCTTTACATGAATACAAATGTGTCATTTACACCGATGGCTCGACTCAACCGGCCACAGGTTCCAGACATGCTTATTCAGCGGCTTGCGCAATTGTGGCTGGCTGCATTGTCAATGGAGAATTTAAGTCCTCCATCGTGCCTACTCAAGCACTTGGGGACTGTAGGGCACAGTTGGCGGAGCTGCGTGCTCTTATTCTTGCTCTCGAGTTTGCTGATCCAAATGTGAATACTCTTATTGTATGCGATTCTTACTACTGTGTTCAATCTTTCAATGACAACTTATTTTTTGGACTTGAAATGACTATCGAGACTCTAAAGGCAGCGCAATTAAGCATAAAAATGCTTTGGGTTCGAGTGGCGGAGCTTAAACAGCTTCTGCCCCTCACACAGGTTATCCATACTCTTGGCCATCAGCGTGTGGGAGCACATGCTCTTGGTAATTCTTTGGCTGACGAAGCGGCCAAATCTGCAGTAGCCACGTGTTCAGTAGCAGCAGTTACAAGGTCCATGACTAAAATAGAAAATGATATTTTGGCAGCAGTGGCTGCTACGAGGGAAGGAACTGGTTATCCTCAGGGTTTCCCTTCGAAATACTCTTATCATGTATCTCCCGAACAAGTTCCTTACGCTTCTATTCCATCTGTTGGGGATCGGCTGATTCCCAACATGGACCGCAGACCTGCTTTGATCAGAGCCGCACACGAGGGCATGGCTTCTGCACATGCTGGGGTGTCAGCAACAGTCTCGATTTTGCAGCAACGTTATTGGTGGCGTGGTTTATATAAACAGACCCGTATTTATGTGCTTTCTTGTGACATTTGTCAGCAAATCAAACCATCTAAGGTGTTGCGCCCACCACAAACACAGCTATGTATTTCTAATAAACCATTTGGCTGTGTATATCTTGATCACTGCGGTCCATTCTCTTCTGATACTGCATATAAATATATTTTGGTTGCAGTTGATTCGTGCACACGATTCCTTTGGGTTTGGCCACAACGCAGTGCTTACGCTCGAAATGTCATCAGGGATTTGCGTGTCTTTGTCGGGATGTTTGCCTGTGGCACCTTCCATTCGGACCAAGGTCCAGCGTTCGCCTCTAAGGCTTACAAGGACGCGATGAAGTCCATAGGGGTGCTGGTGCAGTTTTCGTCTCCATACAGGCCTCAGGGCAATTCACTTGTGGAGCGAATGAACTGTGACTTAAAGCAATCCTTGACAGCTAGAGTCTTAGGTACTGGCAGGAACTGGCTGGCCCATTTGTATGGTGTTCAACGTGCACTCAATAATCTCCCTAGAAGATCTCTGGGTGGGCGGACCCCATACGAAATGCTCTTTGGCATCAAAATGTTTGTGCCCGACCTTGATGGTCTAGACGTTGTGGCGGCTGCCGCAACCTTTGACGTAGATAATCATTGTACTGTGTTACAGGATCTACAAAAGACCCGTGACAGCTATGCAACTGCCCATTTACCCTCTTCCGAAGATGCAGCACTGCTGATTCCGGTTGCCGGCTGGCTTCCAAAAGTTGGAGATCTGGTACGGGAAAAGTTGGAGAACAAGAAAGAATTTGGTCCCTCTTATCGTGCACCGGTTCCGGTACTTGGATTGAAGGGTACTCGAACAGTCATTTTAGCGCCTTTACCTGGTCGCAAAGACAACAGATACATCTCAGTAGACAATGTCAAGCTACACCGTCTGGCCGATTCTGAATAGTGTCACACCTGCAGTTTCGTGCAATGCTATTTCTTTGAATCCGGTCCCCTCGAACTCCACGAATAAAAACAGTGTCAGTGAGGCTGAGATGGAAACTGCTGTTGACCTTTCATCCGTCCGGCCTCTATCTTCCAATGCAGAAGTCGAGTACACTTATCCTACAGATGAGTCCATTCGTGAAGTGCCGATTAGTCCTCGACAACATCAAGCGGACTCAGCACTACCTACGTTCATTAACAGAACTGCAAGCGGTTACTTTGGAGATCATGCCAGCTTCTCTTCTGACTCATCCTCCTCGACTTCGAGTTTGGCAGTCCCACCGACCAAATTAAGTGTTTTCTTCTCATGGTTCAAAAAGACATACTTGGTCCCTCCATGGACCTACATCTGGTTGGTGCTTATCCTAATTTTCCTCTTCATATCGATTGGATTTGTAACAGTGTTCTTTTTACTCATCAATGGTCATTATTTGCCAGAACGTTCTGCTGTGAACTTGGTCTATGGTACTCTGGCCCCACACACATCGTCCCACATCATGAAACGTGATCAGACTCATGTGAACATTTCGGCATTCCCGGTTGCAGATGGCATCGTTTGGGATAAAGTAGCCTTCGAAGTCCACGGCCTGACGGAGGTGCTCAGGGTGCCATACGTATTTTGCATCTCATTAGGACATGTGGTCACACGGGACATACATTCTGATGATTGGGATGTGAAAGCAGTACATTCATTATTTTCTGATTTAAAGTATTATGCTGCTTTTGATGCTGAAGATCTGTACTTAAATTCTGCCAATTATGCTGATCTTTTTGTTATCAACACTATGGGCATCATTTTTTACATAAAACAAATACTTTGAGGCCGGTTTTTAATTATACTCAATGGGAACATTGTCCTACTCCCATAAGAGGGAGTTAAAAATTCTTAGAAATAAGTTTACCTACTTTACAGATTATAACACGTCCAATCCAGGATCAGATTTCTTTAAATTGCAATTACCTTCTCAATCCAAATTTATCCTAACCCACACTAAATTGATTTATTCCGACTCATTCAGAGCTAAATTAGCCACAGAGGGTTATGATCACTGGAAAGAGACCATTGATTTGAGATCAATCTGGGGTACAAAACACTGGCAGGTTCAAGGAACTGAAGCACTACATCGTGCCTGTCTAATCCCGGTTCAAATATTATTTTTAAATGATACTGTTTATCAAACAACGTGCTTTGGTATGGCTACAGTAAAAAATGTAAATATCCCTTCCATTCCGTCTTTAGCGGAATATGACAATTGGCTCACACGAATTATACCATCGATGCATTGCGGGCTTTGTTCCAAAATGACACCTTTAATCTCTCAGTAATTGATTCATCCGGTTGGTTGCTGTGGCAAACCAATTCAAATGCATGTCAATTGCGCTTTTATAATGTAACACCTGGTTTCACACAGACTAAACCGGACCCACGTTATCAACGTTCACATTCGCTTACCACATACTCGGTAGGTAAATTATGCCAACAATGGTTGGAACATTCCACACTGTCGTTAGTAAAGCAACACCTGTCGCTCTTGTCGAGTGACATTAATTTGGCTGATTTTCTCTTGGGACCCAGGGCTCCCAGAGCTAAAAGATTTATGTATGCAGCTTACAATGAAATTTGGAAACTTTCGCAGATGGAAGCAGCCTTTCGTCTACGTCAAATTGATCAGGCTAATTTAGAAAAGGTTCTAGCCGTGGTCGACAATAGCATCAATATGCTTTCATCACGCATTTATTCATTGGATAACATTATTTCTTCCGTTATTGATATTGTTCAGAATGATGTGGCTGTATTGTATCATGGTCAAAATCAATTACGATCTGTTATGCAGTTTGCATGGACGTTACAGACCCTTAAAATAGGAAAAGTCCCTTGGGATTATTTGAATGCTTCTGCTCTGTTTTTACCATTTAATCTGACTGATAAACAACATTTTATGCCAATGAAAGATGCTACATACACGCTATTACACATTGAACAATTGGAACCCTTGCCATTTTCTGTGGCGGAAACGGATTCTGCTGTTTGGTTAATTCATGGAGTTATCTCCCTCCCATTCTCACTGTTTCAATTTAAATCATGCATGCAACATTTTCCAATTGGCCGCTTCGAACCTCTGGGTAGTGCCTTTTTGCATGAATTATGGTCCCTACCTTTCACTTACAGATGTCAACGGGAAGATAAGGAAGTCTTCCTAACAGGGGAGGACTGCGATTCCACAGTAGGACATTCCCTAGTTTGTAAACACGTTAAATTGCATGGCGCTTGTAATGTGTCAGCGCCTAATCTTGCATGTTTTTTGAAAGGGACACCAGTGCCATCAATAATTCCTGCGTTAACCTGCTTACTAACGGTAGCTATCTTATTTTGAACAACCAAGATTGCTGTGGTTTACGGGCAGGTGTCCCGTATTTGGTAACTGTTTCACAACACGTTACTTGTTGTAGCAATGCGCTTTTTCCGCCCCCGCTAAGGAGTGTAGATAGTTCTATTTGGCCTTCCATTCCTACTTTGAAAACAGATTTCAACAAATTAAGCAGGCTAAAGGCCCTTTTGTTCCAACAAGAAGTGGCTCTCACTTCAGCCCGAGAGACCTTCGAGTTACAGGTGGCTAGAACATCTACTGAGATTCAGTCACTTCTGAATACTAACCTCCCACTACACTTTGGGGAGCTTATACATCAAATATTTAATGCGTCTGACACTAAAGG
The DNA here is from genome assembly GCA_963921515.1 of Calotriton arnoldi. Taxonomy (NCBI): domain Eukaryota; kingdom Metazoa; phylum Chordata; class Amphibia; order Caudata; family Salamandridae; genus Calotriton; species Calotriton arnoldi. The sequence continues at coordinate 137,317 of CAWUFW010010715.1, forward strand.
CCTTGCACATTTTGTTAAACAAGTGGGAGCCGGCCTTGTGACTTCTTTTCAGACAATATTTGGTGTAATACAGGCTTTTATTCATTCTATTTTTTCCAGCGTCTTCGGTGGATCCCCTTAATACTAGCGTTAGCTGGTGGGATCCTGCTTCTACTGCTCCTGCTGCGCAATGGTTGCTCAGCTTGTGGTCCTGCACAGACCAGGCCAGTTGCAACTGTACCGTGATCGGATGCGACAAGTTTTTGGATGCCTGCCGTTAGCGACGCTTAGCGTGAGTTATGGATTAACTTTTCGCTTTGCCTACTTTACTTGTGTGCAATCAGTCTTCTACTGCCGACGATGCCCCTTCTATTGGGCTATGGATTTATGTCTCTCCAATACGTCATGTCCAGTCCCGGATGTTGTCCAGTTGATGGGCCCCTTAGAGGCTCATGACCAGGCTTGTTCTGGGGATGGCTGTTTGGCGCGTGCAGCAGCACTTGGAGTATTGGCTGAATGGGATAGCTGTGCGGCTGCGCAGAACCTCCTACATCAGAGTTTCATCGAATATCACGCAAGTTGCCCGATGATGCTTTTGGAAGCACCAGATTATGAGGAGCACGTTTGTTCCTTCGATCTACTTGATTGGATGGCATCCCTTTTTTGTACTAACGATAGAGGTGCTCTTCTGGAGGGAATTGCATTCTTAAGTTCATGTACGTTGATGGACTTACCACCTTCTTCATCATAACATTTTTCCGGAGACCGTGAAAATTGATGACAAAATTTATTTTCTTTTTCAATTTTTTTTCAATTTGGATTTTTCTCATAAGTTTTTGGTCTGCTTGGCTATTTGAACTCTGTTTCCGTCCTTTCTCTATGTCCTATGGCCTTACCAGGGGGAGGGTGTTATATGGCCCTTAGAGTCATTGTCGACATTGCTAAGTTAGCATAAGCTTTGCTGCCATGATGCTGCTTTTGTGCACTTTACTACATGACTTTATTTTTGCAAGATATTTGTTGGGTCCTATGTATCTTTAAGTGTTTGATGTTTACCTTTGAATGTAAAGCACATGCCACCATGACCATAGTTCCATACTGGAATGGTGGCATGTGGAATTGTCAGAAAGGCAGTTGTACTTTGCTGTCGCTCTGGCCGGTCGTTTCCTCTGGAGATCTCTTGTACTACAATAAAGAGATTGAACTTACCGACACAGCTTCCTCATCTTTTCACTGGCGACGATTGGTTTCGGACCCTGGACTGGCACAGAGCAATTTCCACTTGGAAGGAGACTTTTGGCCGCAACCTGTTCCTTGTCTCCGTTTCCGACAGCAATCCTTTTTCCGTGGCGCCTTGAGCTCGCCCCTGCCACTTCGACTCGGAACCTGGTAGGATTTTCATTTTATGCCTTTTTGCCGACTTTTCCTTCATGGACGTTTGCTTTCTTTTCCTCGCGCCACGCTCGAGCGATTCAACGTCAGACTGTGCGTGCGCTCCCTGCACAAGTCTTCTGTGTCGCAACTCGTCCTCAACAAGTGGTTTCCTTCTTCAACGCGTCCCTTGTTGCCTGGCAACGCTTGCGGCTTTTCTCTTTACAGCCGTAGTCAGCGTTTTTGTTCCTTGGCAACGTCACGCGCTTCGGCGCGCAACATTTATCGGAAACATTCTTTGTATCCTGGCAATGACACGCGTTGTCTCGAACAACGATTTTGAATCTGCGCACAGCACCATTCTTCTTTTACATCTTGTCTCTACTACAGCACAAGCATCAAGTTGTAGTTTACTATCGGTGCATCACGGTGATGCGCACACCCTTGATGAATATCTACTACTGTGAAATCAACGCTTCCTACTACTGTGAAACGTACAAGCATCAAGTTGCAGTTTACTCTTAGCGCTTCACTGTGATGCGCACACCCTTTGTTGTGAAATCTACACCACGAATTCCCACTCGCCATCAGTTGTTCGTGCATCACGGTGATGCGCACACCATATTAACTATTGCAGATTGACTTCATGTTCTTCAAGCAACACAGTGAATTCTTCTTTTTTCAGCTTGTTGCATGTCACGGTGATGTGCACACCTATTCTTGCATGACCTTTACTTACTACTGACAATCTCTGTGCAGCCTACGTTCAAGTGCACGTCGGTGACGCGCACACCTTTCAGCAATAAAACAATTCAAGGGATTTTCTCTTTCCTACGCACTATTTCACGTGCGTTTCGCTTCTATATCATTTTATTATTACTTAACAAAAGTGCGTTATTCTTGTTGTTTTTATACTGATAACCAATTAGTAGAATGCAGCAATCTGTGCTTCCTCCATCTCCTTTTCTCTCCTCTCCAGGAAATCCACCTATTGATTGGGAATTGTGGCTAGAGGGTTTTGAGGCTTATCTAGAAGCCATTGAAGCAGAAGTTTTCACGCAAAAGAAGAAATTAGCATTACTGCGTCACTCTTTGGGTACAGAGGGAAGGAAAGTTTTAAAACATTTAACTCCTGCTGTAGTCATGGGTGAAGGTGGTGCCATTGATGAGTATGCTTCTGCCATAAAAATGTTGGATTCCAGGTTTAAAAAGGAGCGTAACATCATTATGGAAAGGCATAAGTTTTATATGAGAAAGCAATTACCGGGTGAACCTGTTGAGGTTTTCGTAAGCGATTTAAGAGTATTAGCGTCCACATGCGATTACAAAACTTTCCATGATGAAATGTTAAGAGATCAGTTAGTTGAGAAAACTAACAGTAAAAAGGTGCAAGAGAAATTATTAACAACGCAAGACTTAACGCTAGACAAAGCTTTGGAAATAGCTAAGAATATAGAATCCACAGCTATGTACATGGATCAAATGGCTTTGGAAACCAAGGTCCATGCTCTTACTTTTGACAAGGTTTCTAACAAGAAAGAAGTCAAATATGACAAACAACGTAAACCATTTGAATGTTACAGGTGTGGCAGCAGGAGTCATTTGGGAAATGCTCCTTTTTGTCCTGCTCTTGATAAATACTGTGCCAAATGCAAAAAGAAAGGCCATTTTTCTAAGGTTTGCAAATCTAAACCCACCAACTCCAACGTCAAATCTTCAACTTAAAAAATTCTTTCTATTGAAGCCAAATCCGAGGTAGATCCTGATTCTGATAGTGAGGATGGTAATGAAATTATGATGTTATCTAATGCTGATGAATTGCTTGTCAAAGAGTCCCAAAATGTTTTATGTACTCCTCTTAATTCCAGTTTTCCTGTAAGTGTTCCACAAGTATTGAAACTCCAACCTGCCAGTGTAAAGCGACCTTACTGCCAAGTTGGGGTAAATGGTAATCATATTTCCATGATGGCCGACTCAGGCTCCTTTTTCACGTTAATTGGTCCTGAGGAGTGGAGTAAATTAACTGATATTCCTTTGAGAAAATCTCTAGTCAAACCTGTAGCGTATGGGGGCAAACCTGTTCAGGTTTTGGGTGAATTTGATTGTGCTTTAACATTTAAAGAGCATTCGACTCCAGCTACCGTCTATGTTGCTGAAGAGGGATCTTCACTTCTTGGCTGGTTGGAACAAAAGAATTTGGGTATCATTTTGGATCCGAACAGTTCTGAACAGGTTCCCCTTAAAGACGACTTTAAACCTGTTTGCACTGTAGAAGCTCATGATTGGAAAACATCTTTTCCATGTGCTTTCAGTGAAACTCTTGGTAAAATAAAAGGTTTTTCTCATCAAATCATTCTAAAGCAGGGCGTCCAACCAGTAGTGCACAAGTCCAGACGAGTTCCCTTGGCTATGAGGAAAGAACTATCTCAAGAACTTGAATCTCTTTGCAATCAGGGCATCATTGAGCCCATAGAAAGCTCAGAGTGGCTTTCTCTAGTAGTTTTAGCCAGAAAACCCAATGGGGCACTTAGAATGTGTATAGACTTGAGAGACCTAAATGACAGAACATGGGTGGACAAACATCCCCTCCCTAACATCACAGAAATGTTGAGTTCCCTTAAGGATGCTAAAGTATTTACTACTTTAGACATGTCATCTGCATACTACCAAATCACTCTCAAAAAACATTGTCGCCACCTCACTTCCTTTGTTACCCCGTCTGGTGCCTATAGGTTCAAAAGGATGCCTTTTGGTTTGGCGTCAGCCTCGGCGGTATTTCAAAGAGTAATGGAGTCCATGCTTTCCAATGTACCAAATGTCAAGTGTTTTCAGGATGACATATTAGTCTATGGTAAAGATATAGAGTCTCACGACAAGACATTAGCAATTGTGTTATCTATTTTAACTGACCGAGGCGCAACTTTAAAGGCAGAGAAATGTAAATTTGCTGTTAAAGAGGTGAACTACCTTGGTTACAAGTTATCAGCTAAAGGAGTGGAACCTAAGGAAGATTTGGTCACTGCTATAAAAGGCTTTCCCACTCCACAGAACAAAGATCAACTTCAATCATTTTTTGGCATGTTAGAATTTTATGCCAGGTTTATCCCTAACTGTAGTAGCAAAACACGTAATTTGAGACTACTCATGAAGAAAAACCAACATTTTGCTTGGTCATCTGATCTAGAGAAGGAATTCCAGTCCATAAAATTAGACTTGAGTAATGCCATTCCCTTACAGCCTTTTGACACGTGTGACCAATCCATCATAGTCACACATGCCAGTCAGTACAGTTTAGGTGCTGTTCTTCTACAAATAAGAGAAGGGAAAGAGGAGGTAGTGGCTTTTGCCTCACGTACCTTGAGAGGTGCCGAGTCCACTTACTCTGTTGTGGAGCATGAAGCTTTAGCTTGTTGGTGGGGTGTGTACCATTTTAGACAATATTTATGGGGTTCTGAGTTTACCATTCCCATGGACCACAAGCCCCTGGTTAATTTGTTCACGACTAAAGGAGCTGGGAATGCCACTCCCCGCATTGCCAAGTGGCATTATAGGTTGATGGAGTTTCATTTTCACTTAGAGTACATTCCCGGAGTTAAGAACATTTTTGCGGACTGTTTGTCCAGACTTCCTCTTGCCAATGAACAATCATGTGAACAAGGGGACGAGGAATTTTGTGTTGTTGCTTCTTTAATGGACTCTAGTTTTAACTGCATCTCGGAAGAAGAGTGGAAGTTTTCCGTTCAGCAAGATACTTTGTTACAAGAGGTGATCAGCATGTTAGGTAAAGGTTGGTTGCCCAAGCACGAGGAAGTAGCTTCATTTAAACACGTTTTCCCTGAGTTGAATTTGCACTCTGGTGTTCTTAAAAGAATAGATTTGTTGGTGGTGCCTGTTTCTCTGCAGAATAAGGTTTTGTTGCTTGCTCATGAAGGCCACATAGGTATGAGAGCGATGAAGAGAAGACTTAGAGAAGTATTCTGGTGGCCTGGTATGGATCACTCTGTTGAGCATTTTGTAAGAGATTGCATTTCATGTGCTACCAGCGACAAGACCCAAATCACTTTTCCCAGTCCCATCGAAGCCATTCCCATTCCTGACAAACCTTGGGTCAAGTTAGCCTTAGATATCATTGGGCCCATGTTTGTGTTGGATGAAAGGAGCAGGTACGGTTTGGTGCTGGTAGATTACGGTTCCAGGTGGCCTGAGGTGAAATTTGTGAGGTCTGCGACCACTGAGGAGGTGGTGAGTTTCCTCCAGTCTTTGTTCATGAGGGAAGGTGCTCCAGTCGAACTAGTCACTGATAATGGGGTGCAATTTGTGTCCAAGAAATTCCAAGAGTTTCTATCTCATTGGGCTATCAAACACATCACCACTTCCTTATATCACCCCCGCAGTAATGGTTTAGTAGAACGCTGCAGCAGGGTCATAAAGGATAGTATTCAATTGTCCGTGGTTAATGGTTTGAACTGGAGGAAGGAACTATCTAATTTACTTTGGGCTTTGCGCACAACACCCAATGCTGTCACTAAAGTTTCTCCCTTCGCATTATTAAAGGGTAGATCAGCCTCCACTAAGTTGGTTAGACCTTGGATGCGTGATCTGAGCGTTCCCAATGTTAATCCTGACTCAGTGAAGGCTGATTGTCTCAAAGCTCAGAGCAAGTATGTTACTAATGAACCTATTAAAGGAAGGAAACAAGTTGTTTTCAAAGAAGGCGATTGGGTCAAAGTGAAACTTCCTGGTTTCATTGCTAAGGGTCATTCCAAGTTTTCATGTCCCATGCAAATCATTTCCATGAGGATTAGATCCGTTAAACTAAGTGATGGTAAATGGTGGAATATGGCAAGGTTATCTAAACAGAGTTTGCCTGGCGACCCTAGCATGAATTCCACCTCTCAAAGTGTGCCCAGTTCCATTCATGGTGAACCTAGTTCCAGAATTCCTGCAAGGGAACGGAAACCGCCCAATTGGTTCAAGGATTATGTCAAATCTTGAGGTGTTGTCATCTTTTAGTGTTCCATGCACTTTTGTTCTTCTTACAAGATGTCTTATGTTGTTTTTATTTTTTATTTTTTTTATTTTCTCGTTTAGTTTTATTAGCGTGTAATGCCATTCTTTTTCCTATGTTTAAGGGGGAAGATGTGTTGGGTCCTATGTATCTTTAAGTGTTTGATGTTTACCTTTGAATGTAAGCACATGCTACCATGACCATAGTTCCATACTGGAATGGTGGCATGTGGAATTGTCAGAAAGGCAGTTGTACTTTGCTGTCGCTCTGGCCGGTCGTTTCCTCTGGAGATCTCTTGTACTACAATAAAGAGATTGAACTTACCAACACAGCTTCCTCATCTTTTCAATATTGTTTGTGCCTTTCACATGAGAACTGTTTGCTTTTCGCGTTCTTTGCTGAAGTTCCTGGAGTTTAGTCTGAACACGATGTGCAAGGTCGATAAACAATGCCCCTTGTTATTCTGTTCTGGTCAGTCCCTAGCACCTAGACATAACATGCTAAACACAGCTGCAATGCTGGAGACTCGTGCTTTGATATTACGGGGATGCATGTTGTTTTAACACACACTTGGAGAGAGCCTTTTCCATGGAGAAGAGCTACGCTGTTCCTATGATGTAAATCTTGCATCTAGGCTTTCAGGTATGGGGTCTGCTGTCAAAGCCCAGAGATCTTCCTTTTTCTAATAAACATCTTCCAGCCAAGGGGAGGGTGGTTAGGTCTTTTAGCCCTTTTTCCACTGTCTTTGTAAAATGACTTCCCCCTTTGTGTTATATGGAATTGTAACAATGCTAATTGTTTTGAGTTTATGCATTTTGCTGCTGATAGTGGCTCGTATACTGTAATGTAGAGCACGCTAGTTAAAATAAACATTTTGAACTATTACATTGATTCTGCCTAATCTTATTGTGGACAAGTACGAGTGAGAGACCGAAGGAGTATGTCTTGCTACCGCGATTCCAGAGAGAGTCGGGAGTGTTGTGTTCTGGGTTGTCTAATCATTTGTATCTCTGTGATATTTGGAGGAGAACGAATGAGACACTATAGCTAGTCGGTTTGGGGATTTTGGGCACTAAGTTGGTAGGTTGGTACACCCCTAGACAACGAGGTCCCGTTTTCCTGTGCATAGTTCTGTGTAGGTGCAGAATCCCCGCAACAGGAGGGGGACTCCGCAGTTCCTGACCATATACAAAGGCGGGACTTGACTCGGGCACGCCGCGAGTATGGTGGTCGCGCCAGTCCCCCGAGGGCAGGCAGGGGTCGCCGCGCACAGTAGTGACGCGTGCGTCCTCCACCCTCCCTTGCGCCGGATTGGCCATGCGGGTTTTGACCCGGAAGTGCAAGAAGCGCTTCCGGGTCATACGTTGGTCAGACGGTCGGGGAGCCGGTTCCAAACAGCTCCCCTGCCGGAGCGAGACATAAAAAGGCTGTGGAGCGGCGGATCGGGCTCTTTCTTCGCCGCTCCACAGCCTGAAGGGAAGCGAGGGCCTTGAGCCGAGGCCTCAACTGGATTCTTTTTTCCCACCCACCATCCCCTGAGGCAGAAGTTTTTGTGAATGTCTGGTTTTGCTTCTCTTTTTTGTCATAGGTAATGTAACAAGGCAATTGTTTATTGTATTAACTAATTTTTCCTTTTAGGGCGGCATCTTGTCGTATTTTATGTATGTAATTATGTGCTATTCCTTGGTCAGGCGGTAAGGTCATGATTGGTGGGCATAGTTTACGGTCCTTAGCAGGCATCACCATGTCAAATGGGGATGCCTGAGGGGGGGACAGATGGTCTCTCATGGAACTCCAGGGGCAGTTACAGCCGGTATGCTGGAAGGGCGCGGGGAGGGGAAGTTCCACTTCCGGTAGGCTGTTTGGCCAAACCCCGCACACGCGCAAGGGCGCAAGTAAGCTGGGCATAACTGCACAGCCCCTCTATGGAGATAATGTTGAGGGCGTAGGGGGTGCCCGGGGTTGAGGTAACCTTCCGGCGAACTGGGCCCCCTGCGCAAGGTCACTCCGGTAGGAGGGTGAGACCTAGCTTGATCTTGATCTGGGACTAGTCATTGACCTTGCCGTAGGCTCAAACAGGGATACGCAGAAAGATAATGTTGCTGACCATTTTAGCTTATGATAGGAATGGCTATGTATTAGAAACATGTTAAGGATAGCCAAATGACACACTGTACCTATCAATGTAATGGCCCGGACTTTCTGCGTATTGTATAAATGGTGTAAATATTGATTTTCAATGTTTTGTTTATTGTTATGAAATAAAATACGGCCGGGTTTACGACCCTTAATCCAACCTGGTGTGTTGTTTACGTTGTTGCCTTGGGGGAAGAGGGCAGTGGATTAAACTGGGCTAAGAGCGGCCCCCAAGGGTTGAAGTAAAAGATTAAAAGATAGCTTACTTGGGTAAGGGAGGGGGACTCGGCAGTACCTAACCATAAGTGAGGAGCACAGCTAAGGTGCATTAGGAGCACATGTGATTTGTAAAAAATTATACCCATTAACTGGAGCAAACAACAAGGGGGACAATGAGGGCTTGATAAAGGTCCACCGTACTTGCCCTGGGTAGAACTAGAAGACAAAAGAGGTACGGTGTTCCTGGGTGGCAAGTTGGCCACCTGGTTAGTACTCAGAGTGGTGGGGAGGTGGGGAATACCTCCTTTCGGAACTAGGACCCTCACACACCCAGCAAGCTAGGTGTCATGCTTCATCATATGGGTCTGCTCCTCGTCGAGCCGGCGCTGCAATGCTCGACGGGCACCCATAAAGTGGCTCTTTATCGGAGATCTTTTGTTCCTTGCCGTATAGGTGGCGTGGGTGTGAGGGGCCTGGTAAGATGTAGATGTGGTGTGTGGGTTAAAACAGGTAAGGGAATCCTCTATAATTATTTTTATTCTGGAGAGGTCACAACCTGGTTAAAAAGTAAAAAGAAGAAGGAGGGCGACTATTTTGTTTTAATCTGACAAAACTTACGCTCTACCCTTTAGTGGTCAACATGTTTCTCGCCTATAAAATGTCTCTAATAGATCAGTTGGCGATTCCTCAGGACCTAGTGACTAAATGAAAACTATCTACAGTGTGTGGTGTGGTTCTACATACCACTTCTTCTCTCGGTAGGACGTTGCACCGGAGAAAAGCAGCCAACCTAGAGTACAAACAAAAGGATCAAAAAACCAAATGGAAATATTGGTACATGGTCCTATTGATTCAAGTGGGTGTGTTTCACCGTACACAACCTCTTTGAATCTCTACAAGTGATAAAAACAACGTTATTTCATGCATATCACATTCTACGTGTGCCTTCATTTGTATTTAGAATATAAAACCTCTGTGTAACCAGTTAGAGTAATTGAACAACATGGTGAGTGAGTATCAGCTCACCTCTTAAGATTCAAGTGCTGCTTCATCAGACCGCAGCGGAGTATATGGACACTCAACGTAGTGTCGCTGTTTATTAAAAGGAAAAAACAAACAACAAAATAATATATGCTGGGTGTGGGCTTGTAGGCACAACGTTTAGTTGCTAAGGCCATGACCCTAGAGCATTAAAAGTGAAAGTGGGCATGGTTCAGGTTAAAGTAAGCCCATAGTCGTGAAATTGGTATCATTGACAAGGTTATTCAACAGACTCAAAAGTGCCCCAGACCTGCCTGCGTAGCTGGTGGCGCCTTCACCATGCGCTCCGACATTATGCCAATCGTGCGGTGTGTTAAGAGCGCCTACAGCGCCCAAGCCATGTCTTAGTGCAGAGCTCTACAGAACATCAGAGTCAGCGTACCCTTCCCAAAGACCAGCGGTAACTTGTCAGCAATTCCCAGCACCTCTTACCTCTCTTAAAAGCTTGTGACCAGGCATAGTTTCAACGTGTAATCCATACTCACCTGCTCCCGCTCAGAGCAGTCCGGCTCACCTGCCCGCTCCGCTGCATCAGGAAGGAAAAGACAGGTTGTCGGTTCCTGTCCTAAATACCCTCTCCTGGTGCCATTAAGCATGGTAAATCAGCCGCACCTGGTGTGTGGTGTGATGGTGTCGGCATGACATCATCTACAGTGTAACCATGGAGGCCATCTTTGAATGTGGTGAAAGTCTATAGTTCTGGCAATTACCTTGATGTGGACGCGCATCAAGGGCTTCAAATTTGGCATTGAGTGGCGCGGTATTATCAACAATGTGAACAATAATTTATACAGTGCAAAAGTGCTTGCGTCACTGCGCTAAATTCGTGCATACGTTGCTGGCGACTGCCGATTGGGTGATTCGTATGTCGGCCATCTTAGAGTGTAGTATTGTACTCTATTGTTAGTTATTAGATATATCGTCCTAACATAGCCTAATCTCCATATCTGACTAGCCTGATGTCGATATCATGTAGCAGAGATGTATAAAGAGGTGAGAGACTACTGTGGAGTCCTAAGTTGATATATTCATTCGTTAAAGATGCGGACAATGGTTGTATATATCAGATTAATTAATGGTGCTCCAGGGTATGGCGTCATTCAGGCCGTCATTTGCTAAATCAAGACGGAACACCCACCTTTGTTCAATCCTGTACAAAGCAGTCTGTGTTATTTGTTGGTGGGATTCTAGGATGACCCAGCGTAGACTCTCTGGGGGGTGTCCGAGTTCAGAGAAGTGGGTGTATAGTTTGGTGGTAGTTTTATGGCAACGAATATTGCTCTTGTGCTCAGTGATTCTGACCTTAACGGGCCTCATGGTCATGCCAACATACCTCTTGTCACAAGGGCAGATCAGCATGTACACACAACGTGGGGTGTTACAGTTAGTGTGTTTGATTAGCGTCCATGTAAATGTGTCTGATAGAACCAATTGTTTGGTGTGTCTGGTCTGTAGGCACACGGTACAAGAGCCGCAGGGATAGTGTCCTGTCACGGGTGGGAGATCCCACAGTTGCCTCTGGTTAGGGATGTTGCTCTTCTTGGGTCTAGTGTGCACCAACATATCTTTCAAATTGTTGGTACGTTTAAACGCAAACCTTGGTTTGGGTATTGACAGAGTACCCGTGTTCAGAATTGCCCAGTGTTTGTTCACTGCCTTCTTTATTAGATTGGAACTACAATTTCTTCTAATTCTTAGAAATTGGCTGAAGGGAAGGTTATTTCTCAGTGTAGCAGGATGATAGCTGCTGTACAGTAGCAAGCTGTTTCTGTCGGTAGGCTTTTTGTATAGGGATGTCGTTATTCTACCCTCTTGTAATCTGATGGTGAGATCTAGGAAGGCAATGTTCGTGGCAGATATAGTGTGGGTGAATTTCAATTGCTGGTTTTTTGTGTTAATCCACTCGCAAAATTCAGCGCATCTCTGTATGTCACCCTGCCAAAAGATGAGGATGTCATCTATGTACCTCTTCCACAGTCTCAGGTTAGCACCGAAGGGGTTACTCGCATGTTGGATGGTCTCTTGTTCAAACGCCGCCATATACAAACATGCCACACTGGGGGCAAAGGTACTCCCCATCGAAGTACCCTGAGACTGGTGGAAGAGTTGGCTGTCAAACTCAAAAAGTTTTCTGTTAAGGCCAGGGTGGCACATTGCATGATGAGCGAAATGGGTGTTGCTGCTGTCCATTCACTCCCACTTAGTGCAGATTCTATTACTGCCAATGTCTCTCTCTGTGGGATATTGGTATACAGTTGTTCCACATCCAAGGTGACCAGGAGGTCAATATCTCCTGTGTTTTCTATTTCACCTATAACACAGAGGATATCTGTTGTGTCCCTGATGTATGATGGTGTCTGTTTGACCAAAGGTTGTAGGTAATGGTCGCAGAATTTTGAGAGCGGCTCTAAGAGTGAGCCGATTCCTGAAACTATAGGTTAAGAGGAGGACAAAAACAAGTCCAGTGGCAGGACCAGGAACCGAATATGATGGAAACCAGGAGCAAAACACAGGGCAGGAGAGTCTAGTGGTTAATTTGTCACATAGACAACTGACACCTACAGAACAAACAGTACTTGAGAAAGGCCTTGGCTATGTCCCCACCCCCAAAGAGGACAGTTTTCGGGAACAATACGAAATCCAGAACCTGTTTAGAAAAATACGCCTTAAAGCCCACTTCGATGGTACTGAGGAACCAGCCAGACTGGATTCAGGCCTTCGCAATCCCTCGACCTTCACACCTACCGTTGGCATGGTACCTGTGGAGGTAGTGACCTTTGAGAAAGCAGTCTTAAAAGAACTGAAGAACCAGGATACCAGAGTTCCTTTCCATAATCTCTCTAATCAAGAACATGCAGCGATTAGATCATTGACTGAGGACAAAAGCATTACAATAAAGCAAGCTGACAAAGGGGGCGCCGGCGCTACGGTCATACAATCCACTTCGGATTACAACACAGAGTGCCAACGCCAACTACGGAATAGTAAATTCTATACTCCGATAACAACAAACCCCACGACTCGATTAACGACCGAGATAACCACCATGGTCTATGAGGCAGAGAGTAATGGGTGGATCAGTGGTAAAGAAGCTGATTTCTTGATTACCAAACATTCCAAAACACCCTATTTTTACACTCTGCCGAAAATACATGAGGGGACCACCCCTGTTCCGGGCAGACCTATAGTTTCAGGAATCGGCTCACTCTTAGAGCCGCTCTCAAAATTCTGCGTCCATTACCTACAACCTTTGGTCAAACAGACACCATCATACATCAGGGACACAACAGATATCCTCTGTGTTATAGGTGAAATAGAAAACACAGGCAATATTGACCTCCTGGTCACCTTGGATGTGGAACAACTGTATACCAATATCCCACAGAGAGAGACATTGGCAGTAATAGAATCTGCACTAAGTGGGAGTGAATGGACAGCAGCAACACCCATTTCGTTCATCATGCAATGTGCCACCCTGGCCTTAAGAGAAAACTTTTTTGAGTTTGACAGCCAACTCTTCCACCAGTCTCAGGGTACTTCGATGGGAAGTACCTTTGCCCCCAGTGTGGCATGTTTGTATATGGCGGCGTTTGAACAAGAGACCATCCAACATGCGAGTAACCCCTTCGGAGCTAACCTGAGACTGTGGAAGAGGTACATAGATGACATCCTCATCTTTTGGCAGGGTGACATACAGAGATGCGCTGAATTTTGCGAGTGGATTAACACAAAAACCAGCACTTGAAATTCACCCACACTATATCTGCCACGAACATTGCCTTCCTAGATCTCACCATCAGATTACAAGAGGGTAGAATAACGACATCCCTATACAAAAAGCCTACCGACAGAAACAGCTTGCTACTGTACAGCAGCTATCATCCTGCTACACTGAGAAATAACCTTCCCTTCAGCCAATTTCTAAGAATTAGAAGAAATTTTAGTTCTACAGAGGACTACAAAATTGAAGCAGAGATACTGGCTGACAATCTGCTGAAGAGACAATACCCTAAGAAACAGGTTTACTCTTGCATGAAACGAGCAAGAAACAATAATCGTGAAAGCCTCCTAGAGGTACATGAGAAAGAACCCACTGACATTTTGACCTGTGTGACCACGTACACACCTAGATCCAATCTAATAAAGAAGGCAGTGAACAAAAACTGGGCAATTCTGAACACGGGTACTCTGTCAATACCCAAACCAAGGTTTGCGTTTAAACGTTCCAACAATTTGAAAGATATGTTGGTGCACACTAGACCCAAGAAGAGCAACATCCCTAACCAGAGGCAACTGTGGGATCTCCCACCCGTGATAGGACACTATCCCTGCGGCTCTTGTACCGTGTGCCCACAGACCAGACACACCAAACAATTGGTTCTATCAGACACATTTACATGGACGCTAATCAAACACACTAACTGTAACACCCCACGTTGTGTGTACATGCTGACCTGCCCTTGTGACAAGAGGTATGTTGGCATGACCATGAGGCCCGTTAAGGTCAGAATCACTGAGCACAAGAGCAATATTCGTTGCCATAAAACTACCACCAAACTATACACCCACTTCTCTGAACTGGGACACCCCCCAGAGAGTCTACGCTGGGTCATCCTAGAATCCCACCAACAAATAACACAGAATGCTTTGTACAGGATTGAACAAAGGTGGGTGTTCCGTCTTGACTTAGCAAATGACGGCCTGAATGACACCATACCCTGGAGCACCATTAATTAATCTGATATATACAACCATTGTCCGCATCTTTAACGAATGAATATATCAACTTAGGACTCCACGCTAGTCTCTCACCTCTTTATACATCTCTGCCACATGATATCGACATCAGGCTAGTCAGATATGGAGATTAGGCTATGTTAGGACGATATATCTAATAACTAACAATAGAGTACAATACTACACTCTAAGATGGCCGACATACGAATCACCCAATCGGCAGACGCCAGCAACGTATGCACGAATTTAGCGCAGTGACGCGAGCACTTTTGCACTGTATAAATTCTTGTTCACATTGTTGATAAAACCGCGCCACTCAATGCCAAATTTGAAGCCCTTGATGCGCGTCCACATCAAGGTAATAGCCAGAACTATAGACTTTCACCACATTCAAAGATGGCCTCCATGGTTACACTGTAGATGATGTCATGCCGACACCATCACACCACACACCAGGTGCGGCTGATTTACCATGCTTAATGGCACCAGGAGAGGGTATTTAAGACAGGAACCGACAACCTGTCTTTTCCTTCCTGATGCAGCGGAGCGGGCAGGTGAGCCGGACTGCTCTGAGCGGGAGCAGGTGAGTATGGATTACACGTTGAGACTATGCCTGGTCACAAGCTTTTAAGAGAGGTAAGAGGTGCTGGGAATTGCTGACAAGTTACCGCTGGTCTTTGTGAAGGGTACTCTGACTCTGATGTTCTGTAGAGCTCTGCACTAAGACATAGCTTGGGCGCTGTAGGCGCTCTTAACACACCGCACGATTGGCATAATGTCGGAGCGCATGGTGAAGGCGCCAGCAGCTACGCAGGCAGGTCTGGGGCACTTTTGAGTCTGTTGAATAACATTGTCAATGATACCAATTTCACGACTATGGGCTTACTTTAACCTGAACCATGCCCACTTTCACTTTTAATGCTCTAGGGACATGGCCTTAGCAACTAAACGTTGTGCCTACAAGCCCACAACAGCATATATTATTTTGTTGTTTGTTTTTCCCTTTTAATAAACAGCGACACTACGTTGAGTGTCCATATACTCTGCTGCGGTCTGGTGAAGCAGCACTTGAATCCTTAAGAGGTGAGCTGATACTCACTCACCATGTTGTTCAATTACTCTAACTGGTTACACAGAGGTTTTATATTCTAAATACAAATGAAGGCACACGTAGAATGTGATATGCATGAAATTACGTTGTTTTTATCACTTGTACAGATTCAAAGAGGTTGTGTACGGTGAAACACACCCACTTGAATCAATAGGACCATGTACCAATATTTCTATTTGGTTTTTTGATCCTTTTTGTTTGTACTCTAGGTTGGCTGCTTTTATCCGGTGCAACGTCCTACCGAGAGAAAAAGTGGTATGTAGAACCACACCACACACTGTAGATAGTTTTCATTTAGTCACTAGGTCCTGAGGAATCGCCAACTGATCTATTAGAGACATTTTATAGGCGAGAAACATGTTGACCACTAAGGGGTAGAGCGTAATTTTTGTCAGATTAAAACAAAATAGTCGCCCTCCTTCTTCTTTTACTTTTTAACCAGGTTGTGACCTCTCCAGAATAAAAATAATTATAGAGGATTCCCTTACCTGTTTTAACCCACACACCACATCTACATCTTACCAGGCCCCTCACACCCACGGCACCTATACGGCAAGGAACAAAAGATCTCCGATAAAGAGCCCCTTTATGGGTGCCCGTCGAGCATTGCAGCGCCGGCTCGACGAGGAGCAGACCCATATGATGAAGCATGACACCTAGCTTGCTGGGTGTGTGAGGGTCCTAGTTCCGAAAGGAGGTATTCCCCACCTCCCCACCACTCTGAGTACTAACCAGGTGGCCAACTTGCCACCCAGGAATACCGTACCTCTTTTGTCTTCTAGTTCTACCCATTAACTGGACCCAGGCTAAACAAAATTAGGTAGAAAGGTATTATGGTAGTTACTTGCCCCTATGTAAACTGTTAAACTAGCACACTCATTGGATGATGTCATCAGTGTTGTCATCAGTAATTTCATTTGTGATGTCATCAGTGATGTCATAAATGATGTCATAGAACATGCCATGAGTGATGTCATATGTGAGGTCATAAGCAGTCATGGCGGGGGCGCAAGTTATAGTTAGCGCGGATAACTAAAACTGGTGAATTTCTGTGTTTTTTTAGCTCAAAACATTAACGTTTTCACTGAGAAATTAACCGAATTATAACGTTACTTTAACCTTTGTTTTTTTCAGTAAATTATTAAGGTTTAAAATATTTTTTAAAAATCCCATTTCCGTTTATTACACCTAGCTATAACATTACTTTAACCTTTGTTTTTTCAGTGAATTTCAATGTTTTTTTAACTTAAAGCAATACTTAATTACCATACGTAAATGTAACCATGTCACGCATGGCCTTTGGCCCTACAGCCAACACTCCCCATACAGCCAACCCCATGCTCCGAACGGCCTTAGTCTGTGCGCAGCAGTCGGTTGACGATAGGGCCTGTCCCTGGGAACTCCATACACCAGTGCTGTGTTTTTTTAATTAAAGGGAAAGAAGTCACTACTTCCGAGCCGTTACCGGCCCTGGGTACCCCATCTCTTGGGGCCACTTATTTAAATAAAGGGGAGGTGGCTGAGTGCCTTCCCTCCCCAAGTCTTGTTAGGCCCCAGAGACCCCATCCCCCAGGACCAGTCTTTTAAATAAAGGGGAGCGGGGTGCATGGCCCCACTCCCCAGGATCATTTTGTCACCGAGGACCGCATCCCCCGGGGTCCTGCATAATTTGTCTGGGGAGGGAGGCACATGGCCCTCCTCCCCGGGCTGATTTCCTCCTTGGAGACCCCGTCCCTCGGAGCCTGGCACACTTTTTAGGGGGAGGGAGACATGCAGCTTCACTCCTGGGCTAATTTCAGCCCCAGGGACACCACCCCCCAGGGCCCAGCAGCAATTTTATGGGGAAGGAGGGGCATATGGCCCCCCTCCCCAGGCTGATTTTGGTCCACGTGGACCCCCCTGTCCTGGGGCTTGGAACTAATTCGAAGAAGCGAGATGGCCCAATGGAAATACAGCTCCCTGGGCCAATCAGAGCGCTCTATATTTAAATTGGCACTCCCGCAAGAGGCTCGTGAGGGCAACTGTCCAAATATCTATTTTGTTACCCCCTAATATCTCATAAACTACTGAATGAATTTACACCACTTCACAAAAAGCACAGCCTGTGGACCATGTTCTAGCTTCCTGTTGAATTTAGTGTAATTCCGTTCAGCAGTTTTTGCAGTAGACTTATCTAAAGAAGTCTAAGGAAAATGCATGGGGATTTTGCATTTTGGGATCCCCCTTTTTCTCGGCCCCTGCTTGATGGATCACCCTTAAACCTTCCAGGAAGGAGCTGAGGTGAATGACATTTTTTTGTGAATGTCCGGAAAGATTCGTCAAACGAGGCCAAAGTTATCAGCAAACCAAAAAATACCCTCTCTATGGAAAAGCAGACCTAACTATAACTACCTAGTGGCGATCACAAGATTGAAAAAATAAATAAAATGGTGGCCGGGCTGCATCTAATTACATTATACCCAGGGGAGCCCACCTCCGGGGCTGTGTTTATGAATGGGAGGGGGGCTGCCCGGCCCCCCTCCCCGAGCATCTTAAATCCCCGAGAAGCACACCCTCGGGACCGAAAATGTATTAAATAGGGAGGAGTGCCATGCGGGCCCCCCTCCCTGAGCCATTAATGGCCTTGGGGACCCCATCCCCTGGGGTCGGCTCACAGGCTATGTCCTGGGACATAGCAGCCTCCCTTCCAGCAGTGGCACGGGCAGGAAAACCTGTGTATGCTCTCGCTTGGCGGGAGCATTTTAAAATCTCCCGCCAAGCAGGAGCAAACACCAAGTCCGCTCCCAGCTGGCGGGAGCTTCAAAAATGCTCCTGCCTGCTGGGAGCAAACTTTAGATCTGTTTCTCTGAAACAGAACTACTAGAAAGGAGAATTCTGTTTCGGCCGATGAATGGGAGGGGCACGTGAAAACCTGATAAAACAAGGGCTACCATCAAAAACTTGCTGGTTAAAGCCCTAGAAGGCTTGGAAGATAGTCCAATGGTAGTCTCTGAAAAGGAGGCACTTTTGGCCCTATTAAGAGTCTGGCGGTCTGAGGACCGTTAGATTCGTGGTGGCGTGGTGGATCCAGCCACCGCCACACCGGCGGTCCGATTGCCTGATTACAACTCGGGCAGTCGAACCACCCTAGGACCGCTGGGTCCACCAGGGAACCTCTGTTCCCTGGCATAGGAGCGGCAGTCAGAGGCCGCAATATGCTTGGCGGAACCGCCATGGTCCTATCAAGCATATTCCAAGTTTCCTCTCCACCAGGCTTTTCATGGCGGTTCCACCGCCTGGCGGAGAGGAAACAAAGGGGGCCCTACATATGTGGATGCACAAAGGGGGTCCTAATGTGTGCCCCCCCTGTGTGTATGCACATAGGTTCCTGTACGGCATGGACGTTCAAGTCCATGCTGTGCAGGTACCTTGTGAGGCGTTCCCATTGTGGTGCCTTTTTAAAAGCCGCTGCCTTTGAAAGGGCACTGCTGGGGGAACAGCAACACAGCCCGCCCGCCAGACCACTGAAAGGTGGCAACCTTCAACGGAGTGGTGGCGCAGCGGTTTGCACCGCCGCGCCACCTCTCTGCTGAAAGGTTGTAATGAGGGCCTAAGTATCTTGAAGAGCATTTGGATTGATGGGGCCCTTGTACCAAACAGTCTGCCTGGGAGCCTCGCTTCCTTCTGCTCCCCTCTGTGTCCCTTCTTGCCCCTTCCTTGCTGCCTCACGAGGAGGGGAGGGATGAGAGAAGAACGGCAGTGGTGTGCGGGGTGCGGGGCGTACGGGGCCGCTGGTACACCCAAGCATGGCCACCTGCCTGCAAGTTAACCAGGGGGTAGGCTAGGACCCTGGGAACGCTGGGAACTGCTCCTTAACCAGCGTGGCACCGAAAGTTATCATCAGCCCGAATGGCCCGTTTCTTCATTCTGCTCCACTCTCCTCGCTGCAGCCGCAGAGTTCTCTGTAATACTCGCCACACCCACTGTTCCCACTTCTGGATCACAATTGCAGCAACAATAAACTACGGTCAACAATCATATCTGAAAGCAGCCATGGGAACACCAGCGCTACAGAACATATTGTCGACCAGGCTCTTAACAACGCCTATATGGGAATATAGGTCTCACTGGAAGAATCCTGCCCAAGATCATGGGCAATACAGGCTGTGTCAATATCACTCTGAATCAGCTGCGCACATCGTATGCTGTTGCTTGGGACCGATACAGCAGAGGCGAATCTGTCATAAGCCAATTTTTCAGTAATACGGGATAAGAACATGCAAAGAGGCATTGACATACATTTACACTGCAGTGAATCCAATGGAACTGGCACAGTTTGGCAAGTTCTTCACGCAAGCTGGAAGACTCCCTGAGATGCCAGTCGACAAATTGGGACTGTTACTTGAGAACATTGAGATTTGGTAATGAAGGGGACCCCTACCTCTTCGGTTCCGGAGGCAATATCAGTGGGCATCGCGGCATTATAGAGATCAGTATCAGATAATCAATCGAGTTTTAAACTATGGTAGGATTCTAAGATACGACTGTGCTGAATTATCCAATTATCAGACAGAAGCACGAATCTGAATTCGGTTGAATCTTTTTTAAAAAAACATTGTGAATTTTCCAATCAATAAAGTTTTAACTTTATATGTCCTCGAACCAACTAAGTTGGACATAGAAGTGTGCCGATTTTAACTGCGCACTACATGCAAAAGAAAAGTGGTGTCCTGTCTATATACTGAAAAATACCTATTAAAGGAGGATACGTAAAAATATAGACATTTTTGTATTCAAAACTATAATCAGCTCTTAGGAAGTAAGAATTGCTGTTTCTTAACGTAAAAGATCACTATCAACTACAGTAACATAAGAAAAAGTAGAGCTGGGTTTCCTGACGAATGCATACATGCCGAAACGCGCGTAGTTTCCATCTACCGCCAGCCTTTGTATCACTTCATAACCTATTGCTTTTTTCATACATTTTAATTCTACGTACACTATTGTTTTTGTATAAATTATGTTATATATATAGTAGTGTGTTGTTTCCATTTATTGTTAGTTTTTGTATCACCTTATAATTTGTATTCTTGTGTATTTCATTTTCATGTATAGTGTTGTTTTTGTATAATTTATGTCATATATATGGTTGTAAAATAAGAGTATTTTCTATCAATGAAATACCTAGAATAAAAATATTTTGTTATACATCAAACACTAATGGTTTTTGTTACATATATATGTTCATTTATATGTATTTCATTATGTTTTTCTTTTAATTATAACACACAGAAAAGTTAGGCCTGATATGCTTTGTATGACCATCTAACTTGCATTTAGCGAATTCTTTACCCCACTTGAGAACATTGAGCCTTATAATTCGACAATTGGGAAAAAAACAACTGGATACAAGTTCCAATGGACAGTGCTCATGCTCACATATCTTAAATTAGTACATGATTAGAATTGTCTAGAGTCACTTGTTCAGGTTTAGACATCAGGGTACTTTGCATGCTGATTGCTGAGCACATTCACAGTGAGTCTTTTGCACTAGCATGTGGCACTTTAGAGTAAAGTTCTAGCATTGCGTGTCTAGGCTTAGACATCAGGGCACATTGCACTTTGACGGCTAAGCACACACATAGAGCATATTAGCACCCGCATGTGGTACTTTAGATGACAGTTCTAACATTGCTTGATTAGGCTTAAATATCAGAGCACTTTGCACTTTGATTGCTAAGCACATTTAGAAAGAGTTTTTGCACCAGCATCTGGTACTTTGCAGAATAGTCTCAGAATCTGACTTCTTATACTTGGCAAAAATACAGGGTCCTCTCCACCGTGCTTTTGCTATGTGCCACCTTAGTGAATTGCCTCTCACTAAGGGGTCGATTCCGATTCGGGCCGGAAAACGTACCGACCGATTCGGAGCCGGAATTAATTCCGACCGACACGTACCGGTGCAGCCCGACCCGCAAAGTACGATGAGAAGCGTGCAAAACCCGACCGACTCGTACGGAACACAAGCCGAACGACCGAGCCGCGCGGAAAACAGCAATCTGGCCGGAAAAACACGCGAATCGAACCGACCGACACGCACCCGGAACAATCCCGAACGAAACATACCCGCGAACTCCTACCCGCCAAGTACGATGCAACGCGTGGAAAACACGACCGAGTCGCACGGAGGACAAGCCGTACGACCGACACGCATAGAAAACTGTGAGCCGAAGCAACCCAAAACACCGCGACCGACGCGAACGCAGCATAGAAAACAGCACAAACACAGCGTGAACGAATCGGAGAAGCCCGTACGAGACAACTGCAGGGTCCGACTCGGTCACAAGAACGTCTCCTACATGCACAAAAAGTACAAAGGGAAAATACACAAAAAAGGCCAAACAAGCAATTACAAAGCCAATAAATACTGGGGGGGCAGGGAACAAAGACACACCCACAACTCCACCCATATAAAGGACACAAATCCCTACCATGATCCTTTGCAAATTCAAATTACCTGCCAGCACTCAACAGACAGCAACCACACACCCACAGCTCCTCTATCACACAAGCCACACACCATCAGCACCCCAACAAATAGCAACCTCACATACACCCAGCAAAACACACACTCACACACCTTCACCTGCACACCAACACACACATCACTCACCATCACCACCCATCACCATGCCCCCAAAGAAGAATCATAAGTTCCTAGATAGTGAATTGGAAGTCCTGGTAGATGAGATCCTCAGGGTAGAGCCACAGCTGTTTGGTACACTGGTCCAACAGACACCCATGTCGCAGAAAACCAAGATGTTGGAGAGGATCGTCGACAGGGTGAACGCACAATCACCATGTTTGCGCACAAAGATAGACATCCAGAACAGGTGGTATGACGTGCGCATGAGGGTCAGGGAGCAGTTGAAGAAGGACTACCTCTTGAGCCAACACACCGGCAGTGGCCCTCCTGCCAAGCCAGTATACCTCAGGCCCTGGGAGGAGAAGGTGCGGGCCATCCTACCACCAGTGAGCGTATATGGACTAGAAAACATCCCAGAGCCTGGTGAGTACACAACAAATGTACACAATATTGTGCCACAATACACACACATCACTGTCAAGGGGAGAGTCAAACCATGCACCCTTAGCAAATACACAGCAACCAGAACAGAACCATCCCAAAATGTGTATGTCAGTCAGATAAACACAACACATGCCATCTCATAGTGACATGTAACTGTGTCATCACATGTACAAACACAACTACAACTACAGCTGGGCAGTGGCACAAATATAACTAACAAACACATCCAGACATGTAGCCACCACTACAACACCACCACACAGTGAAGCCCACTGAAAGGAAGGAATACTGTGTATGCTGGGCAAGTCAGTGTAGCCAATAGCATCATGGGAGTCGAAGTCACAGATATTGCCCACCCTCACAATGCGCACATCAACACCACCATGAACCATGCTCACATCACAGGGAGTGGAAAACAACTGACAAGATGGCTGACACTGGCTACTGCTGTGGGGAGCACAAGGTCCTGCTGGCAACTGTGCACCAACCAACAGCAGGACACCACTGACTGACATCTTGCCATTGCTCTCACACTCACACACAGTGAAGTCCACCCAAAAGCAAGTAAGTATGGGCATGCTGGGAAGTGTGGTGGAGGCAATAGCATGATGGGGGTGGTAGTCACAGATACTGGTCACCCCCACATCTGTCCCATCAACACCACCCTGAACCATGCGCACATCACAGGGAGTGGAAAACAAGTGACAAGATGGCTGACACTGGCTACTGCTGTGGGGAGCACAAGGCCCTGCTGGCAACTGTGCACCAACCAACAGCAGGACACCACTGACTGACATCCTGAAAGACAACTTGCACTCCCTGCAATGGAAGCACGTTCCATGGTGGGATATCTGGCTGGGTGGGAAGGAGGACTCACAGCCCTGACCATAGTTACCAGCAGCGTTTCTCACACACACCCCTAACACAAACTCCACATAACTCACCTGGGAGAATGCATTGCCTCACACTCCAATCAAATATCCCACAAAAACCACAACCCTGGGTCATGCTGAGTGAAGCACAGGGACACACATGGGACTTGTAGCAAAACTAACCCCAGGATAACACTGTCAGCCATCTTGTCAGCACAGGCACACAACCCCACAGGGAAGCAGAGTCAAAGGGAAGGAAGCATGGGCATGCTAGGAAGGGGGGTGGAGGCAATAGCATGATGGGAGTGGTAGTCACAGCTCAACATCCCCCACCCACATGGCCCAGCAAGCTCACACTCAAGCATGCACACCCCACAGAGAGTGGAAAGCCCCATCAAAGATGTCTGACACTGGTGTTCTGTTGTGGGGAGCACAAGGCCATGCTGGGAACTGGCCACCAACTAACAGCAGGACACCACTGTCAGCCATCTTGCCATTGCTCTCACACTCACACACAGTGAAGTCCACCCAAAAGCAAGTGAGTATGGGCATGCTGGGAAGTGGGGTGGAGGCAATAGCATGATGGGAGTGGTAGTCACAGCTCAACATCCCCCACCGACATGGCCCAGCAAGCTCACACTCAAGCATGCACACCCCACAGAGAGTGGAAAGCCCCATCAAAGATGGCTGACACTGGTGCTCTGTTGTGGGGAGCACAAGGCCATGCTGGGAACTGGCCACCAACTAACAGCAGGACACCACTGTCAGCCATCTTGCCATTGCTCTCACACTCACACACAGTGAAGTCCACCCAAAAGCAAGTAAGTATGGGCATGCTGGGAAGTGGGGTGGAGGCAATAGCATGATGGGAGTGGTAGTCACAACTCAACATCCCCCACCCACATGGCCCAGCAAGCTCACACTCAAGCATGCACACCCCACAGAGAGTGGAAAGCCCCATCAAAGATGTCTGACACTGGTGCTCTGTTGTGGGGAGCACAAGGCCATGCTGGGAACTGGCCACCAACTAACAGCAGGACACCACTGTCAGCCATCTTGCCATTGCTCTCACACTCACACACAGTGAAGTCCACCCAAAAGCAAGTGAGTATGGGCATGCTGGGAAGTGGGGTGGAGGCAATAGCATGATGGGAGTGGTAGTCACAGCTCAACATCCCCCACCCACATGGCCCAGCAAGCTCACACTCAAGCATGCACACCCCACAGAGAGTGGAAAGCCCCATCAAAGATGTCTGACACTGGTGCTCTGTTGTGGGGAGCACAAGGCCATGCTGGGAACTGGCCACCAACTAACAGCAGGACACCACTGTCAGCCATCTTGCCATTGCTCTCACACTCACACACAGTGAAGTCCACCCAAAAGCAAGTAAGTATGGGCATGCTGGGAAGTGGGGTGGAGGCAATAGCATGATGGGAGTGGTAGTCACAGATATTGGTCACCCCCACAACTGTCCCATCAACACCACCCTGAACCATGCGCACATCACAGGGAGTGGAAAACAACTGACAAGATGGCTGACACTGGCTACTGCTGTGGGGAGCACAAGGCCCTGCTGGCAACTGTGCACCAACCAACAGCAGGACACCACTGACTGACATCCTGAAAGACAACTTGCACTCCCTGCAATGGAAGCACGTTCCATGGTGGGATATCTGGCTGGGTGGGAAGGAGGACTCACAGCCCTGACCATAGTTACCAGCAGCGTTTCTCACACACACCCCTAACACAAACTCCACAAAAGTCACCTGGGAGAATGCATTGCCTCACACTCCAATCAAATATCCCACAAAGAACCACAACCCTGGGTCATGCTGAGTGAAGCACAGGGACACACATGGGACTTGTAGCAAAACTAACCCCAGGATAACACTGTCAGCCATCTTGTCAGCACAGGCACACAACCCCACAGGGAAGCAGAGTCAAAGGGAAGGAAGCATGGGCATGCTGGGAAGGGGGTGGAGGCAATAGCATGATGGGAGTGGTAGTCACAGATATTGGTCACCCCCACAACTGTCCCATCAAAACCACCCTGAACCATGCACACATCACAGGGAGTGGAAAACAACTCACAAGATGGCTGACACTGGCTACTGCTGTGGGGAGCACAAGGCCCTGCTGGCAACTGTGCACCAACCAACAGCAGGACACCACTGACTGACATCCTGAAAGACAACTTGCACTCCCTGCAATGGAAGCACGTTCCATGGTGGAATATCTGGCTGGGTGGGAAGGAGGGCCGGATGACAACCAAATACAACCAATGCAGACCATGTACACACCCCAACATTCACATAGAAATGCCCAAATAATGCAGGACAATGTGCTACACCAATATCAACCCCTGACTGTGACAACTTAGGACAATGCAATGTACAGGCCCGCATCCAGAGGCACAGTCACAACTGTTCAGGTGTGTCAACCATTGATGCCTGCAGAAACATAACATACATTGTGTGTGTCTCCCAAAAACAGGTGATGATGGGGACACAGCAGCAGACACTGAGGAGTCCCCGTCCCAGGCTCAAGAGGATACGGAGCTCACTGGTGTGGAACAGCCTCTGCCCTCCTCGGATGAAGAAGACCCACCTGGCACCTCCGGAGCAAGTCATCATGCAGCACCAGCAGGACCACCAGCTGCACCCCTGCACCCACCCCTCCAACGACTGTCAACACACATACCACCCCTGCCGACATGGACAGACCAAGGAGCACCACCACCACCAGCACAGGAACCCTGGACCAACGTGGGGCCATGGACACCAACACCACCAACAACCCCCAAGGGGGCCCAGGGTCACCTGTGTGTGCCACCTCAGGTACTGCACGTGTCGCCAGGGGTGGTGGGAGGGGTGGGAGACATAGGTCGCTGCTCGCAGAGGGTCTGGACTGCATGATGACCCACAACTGGCACGCATAGCCGATGCGTACCAGTCCAGCACCGGAGAGCTCAGCCAGGTAGTGGGGCTCCTCAGGGACATTAAACAGCAGCAGGCTGCCCATCATGCCCGCTTGGACTCACACATGTCCCGCGTGGAGTCCAAGTGGGACACACTGCAAGAGATGACGGCGGTGCATAGGGACATATTACAATGCCTCCGCCAGATGAGCAGCAACCAGTCAACACCTCCCTGTGTGCCCACAACATCTGGTGCTGAAACAACTGCAACTGCCACAGGGAGGCAGGATGACTCTGGCGGAGAGTCCCCTGCACCGCAGCAGCCTGCACTAGAGGGTCCCCCAAAGAAGAGGGGTCATCCGAGGAAGGACAACTGAGAGGCTGATGGCCATGCACAACCCCCAGGAAGCCAACACCTGTTCTGGATAATCACCTTTGTGCGCAAACTGTTCACCCTGTTGACTGCAACACAACTCCCCCACATGACATGGGGAGTACAAGTTGGACCAATGTCTCAGATGACTGTGGACTTGATACAGGACATTTCTGCTACCAGGACTTCCAATTCATCTAGGAACTTTGGATTGCAATCAAAATGTACAGCACTCACCATCCTGTGCACTATTCACACACATGTATGACAATAAACACACTAATACACCATACCTGCCTCTGTCGTGATTCCAACGTGGTTTCTGTCATGGAGATGATGACCAGCGAAATTACACTGTGCATGCTAACTGCTACAGCAAGTACAACACAGGCATGTGAGTCATGGCAACGTGACACATATGAGGGAGACACACCACCAGAGCTACACAACAAATACACACCTAGGCCATCTGACTCATTGCCTACACTGATGTTGCCAGGAAATACGGTGCAATGCACAGACACAACACCTATTCACAGTCTTAGTCAACAAGCCCACTGGTGCAGTAAGCAAATGTCAGTCAAATGTGTGACCACAGACAACGCACATCACAAAGTGAAGCACAGGTTTATTACACATTTGCAACATGTTGTAACCACTACAGATGCAAGGTAATCCCACCTGGCAGCGGGCACACAGTCAACAAGTGTAGAAGGAAGGAAGTCCATGGGTGTGGCGCACATCACCTGTGGGGACACGACAGCTACCACCCTGGAAGTCGAATCACGGTGTCGGGGATCACAGTTGACCAAACAACTCTGAAAGTACCCTGTGAAGGACAGAAATGACACACAGTCAAAAGCACTGAAGAACAGGACAGAACTGCAATACTCATGCCCAATACATGTCACAAGATACCCACCCAGAACCAAGTTAGCATGTGAACACTGTTGGGGAGTACAGACTACCTGTAAGGACACATCGCTACACGCATACAGTCATGTAGCCCATGGACACACTCAAACAGCACCAGAGCACCACCAACACATATCATGCAAACTCACATCATTGACATGACATCTCTGGATACTCACATTCAGCTGAAGAAGTTGGTGATGAGCTGTGTGCGGACATCACCATCATCATCATCACTGGCATCGTGGTCCAGGCCAGGATCCTCCACAGGTGGCGGACGTTGGTCATCGTCATCCAGGATGAGAGGCAACTCCTTCCGCACTGCCAGGTTGTGTAGCATGTAGCAGACGATGACAATCTTGCACACCTTTGCTGGGGCATATGGGAGGGACCCTCCTGTCTTGTCCAGGCAGCGGAAGCGGCTCTTCAGGAGACCAAATGTCCGCTCAATCACTCTCCTGGTCCGACTATGTGCCTCATTGTAGCGCATCTGGGCTGGTGTCACAGGGTTCCTGAGGGGCGTCAGCAACCACGGCATGTTGGGGTATCCGGAGTCACCTACATACAGACAATTGCACATTAGCTGAGTTGGAAAAGAGGGTGGAACACTACATTGCAGAACACACACAATGGTACAAAGTCAGTACACACCAACAAGCCAGGCACGCTGGTTCCGCATCTGTGACATCATCCTCGGGATGCGACTACTCCTCATCACGTAGGCATCGTGTGCAGAACCGGGGAAACGGGCACACACGTGTGAGATGCTCATATCTGCAAGACAGACCACCAGTGCATTGACCGAGTGGTAGTGTTTGTGGTTCCTGTATGCCTGCTCTTGGGCCTGTGGTGGTACCAAAGCCACATGTGTCCCATCAATTGAGCCAATGACATGCAGCATCCTCCCCAGGGCATAGAAGTCACTCTTCACGTCAGTGAGTTGTTGGAGTCTAGGGAAATAGATGTACTGGTTCAGGTGTATCAACATAGCCTCCAAAACAACGCGGAGCACACGGCTGAACATGGTCTGTGACATCCCACCAGCAGTCGCCACAGTGTGTTGAAAGGTACCGGTGGCAAAGAAGTGTAGGGCTGCCATCACCTTCACCTTGGGGGTCAGCGCTGTAGGGTACGGCCGGCCAGGTTGCAAATGTGGTGCCAAGCGCACTGCCAAATCCTCAATCAGCTGCCTGGTGAAGCGGTACCGTCGGATGCTGTCACGTTCCACCATCGTTGCCAGGTCAGGGAATGGTCTATGGACAGCTGGTGCCCTGCAGTGCATAGGTGAAGAAAGAAAGATTGTCAGTCACCCCACATATGTGGCATTGAACACACTCAATATCACATGATACATCATTATGAGGCACAAGTACATGATGTGTGCAATTCCGTAAGGACATGTATGGCACATACATGGCCAACATCTAACATCACAGTTCAACAAGTGCCATCACTAAGTCCCAGGTTGTGCCATTGGATATCATGAGGCCGTGTCACAGTTCCCATCTCCTGCTGCCACGTTACAAACACACCCCACAGTGACATGTGAGGACAGATGTGCCCCAGGCATCACAGCTCAACGACAGGTAGATTCCCAGGGACCCTGTATTGCCACATGGACACTGGCATGACATGGTGTATCATGTATACACCACAGCAAAACAACCATGACCCCCACAGGTAGTGGTCCCTGTTGCCTCGGCAGGACAGACATGGACGTCTGTGACACACACACGCACAACATCAAAGTCCATGCACAAACAACGTGGATGTGGAGACTGTCTCCCATTGTGCACATGAAATCAGAGACATTGTAAACACAACATGCACACAGACTGTGGAGGACCACCACTATTGTGCCAATGGGTCACCCTGGGTTAAACATACCATCCCACATGGGACTCAGGGGGTATGTGACATGACATACACATACACCACCGTGAAATGTGACCATGCCACATGCTCAGATATGAACAGTTGCACATCACAGTGGTCATGTACACGAAACACCAAGGATCCTGTCCCCACGAACACGTGCACAGCCTGGGGGTGGCTGCCCCCAAGTGACACCCACAGAACAACATGTTCACCCCCATACACGGAATAGGTAATGCAGCCTTACATGCCTTAGGATACAGTTTGGACAGGCAGTGGTGTTGTAGGTGTGCCCCTCACTCCCTGGGAAGTATATGTGGCTGGCATATGTTCACCTGTGACAGGCATGGTGACATATGCCAGTGACTTGTACAGGGACGCGTTGGACAGCAATGGACCGATCGGTGCGCACACATTGGCCATTGCATTCAATTTGTGCTGGTACGCGTTGTATTTGCAATACGCGTTGGACAGCAATGGACCGATCTGTGCGCACACATTGGCCATTGCATTCAATGTGTGCTGGTACGCGTTGTATTCGCAATACGCGTTGGACAGCAATGGACCGATCGGTGCGCACACATTGGCCATTGCATTCAATGTGTGCTGGTACGCGTTAGTATTCGCAATACGCGTTGGACAGCAATGGACCGATCTGTGCGCACATATTGGCCATTGCATTCAATGTGTGCTGGTACGCGTTGTATTCGCAATACGCGTTGGACAGCAATGGACCGATCGGTGCGCACACATTGGCCATTGCATTCAATGTGTGCTGGTACGCGTTGTATTCGCAATACGCGTTGGACAGCAATGGACCGATCTGTGCGCACACATTGGCCATTGCATTCAATGTGTGCTGGTACGCGTTGTATTCGCAATACGCGTTGGACAGCAATGGACCGATCGGTGCGCACACATTGGCCATTGCATTCAATGTGTGCTGGTACGCGTTGTATTCGCAATACGCGTTGGACAGCAATGGACCGATCTGTGCGCACACATTGGCCATTGCATTCAATGTGTGCTGGTACGCGTTGTATTCGCAATACGCGTTGGACAGCAATGGACCGATCGGTGCGCACACATTGGCCATTGCATTCAATGTGTGCTGGTACGCATTGTATTCGCAATACTGCGTTGGACAGCAATGGACCGATCTGTGCGCACACATTGGCCATTGCATTCAATGTGTGCTGGTACGCGTTGTATTCGCAATACGCATTGGACAGCAATGGACTGATCTGTGCGCACACATTGGCCATTGCATTCAATGTGTGCTGGTACGCGTTGTAACCTGGGTATGCGTTGAACAGCAATGGACCGATCGGTGTGCCCGGCCAGCCCATTGCATTCAATGTGTGCGGGTGCAGCGTTGTAACCTGGGTACAGCGTTGAACAGCAATGGACCGATCGGTGTGCCCGGCCGGCCCATTGCATTCAATGTGTGCTGGTGCAGCGTTGTAACCTGGGTGCAGCGTTGAACAGCAATGGACCGATCGGTGTGCCCGGCCGGCCCATTGCATTCAATGTGTGCGGGTACGCGTTGTAACCTGTGTACGCGTTGAACAGCAATGGACCGATCGGTGTGCCCGGCCGGCCCATTGCATTCAATGTGTGCTGGTACGCGTTGTATTCGCAATACGCGTTGGACAGCAATGGACCGATCGGTGCGCACACATTGGCCATTGCATTCAATGTGTGCTGGTACGCGTTGTATTCGCAATACGCGTTGGACAGCAATGGACCGATCTGTGCGCACACATTGGCCATTGCATTCAATGTGTGCTGGTACGCGTTGTATTCGCAATACGTGTTGGACAGCAATGGACCGATCGGTGCGCACACATTGGCCATTGCATTCAATGTGTGCTGGTACAGCGTTGTATTCGCAATACGTGTTGGACAGCAATGGACCGATCTGTGCGCACACATTGGCCATTGCATTCAATGTGTGCTGGTACGCGTTGTATTCGCAATACGCGTTGGACAGCAATGGACCGATCGGTGCGCACACATTGGCCATTGCATTCAATGTGTGCTGGTACGCGTTGTATTCGCAATACGCGTTGGACAGCAATGGACCGATCTGTGCGCACACATTGGCCATTGCATTCAATGTGTGCTGGTACGCGTTGTATTCGCAATACGCGTTGGACAGCAATGGACCGATCGGTGCGCACACATTGGCCATTGCATTCAATGTGTGCTGGTACGCGTTGTATTCGCAATACGCGTTGGACAGCAATGGACCGATCTGTGCGCACACATTGGCCATTGCATTCAATGTGTGCTGGTACGCGTTGTATTCTGCAATACGCGTTGGACAACAATGGACTGATCTGTGCGCACACATTGGCCATTGCATTCAATGTGTGCTGGTACGCGTTGTAACCTGGGTACGCGTTGAACAGCAATGGACCGATCGGTGTGCCCGGCCGGCCCATTGCATTCAATGTGCGGGTACGCGTTGTAACCTGGGTACGCGTTGAACAGCAATGGACCGATCGGTGTGCCCGGCCGGCCCATTGCATTCAATGTGTGCGGTACGCGTTGTAACCTGGAGTACGCGTTGAACAGCAATGGACCGATCGGTGTGCCCGGCCGGCCCATTGCATTCAATGTGTGCGGGTACGCGTTGTAACCTGGGTACGCGTTGAACAGCAATGGACCGATCGGTGTGCCCGGCCGGCCCATTGCATTCAATGTGCGTGGTACGCGTTGTAAGCTGGGTACGCGTTGAACATCAATCGACCGATCGGTGTGCCCGGCCGGCCCATTGCATTCAATGTGTGCGGGTACGCGTTGTAACCTGGGTACGCGTTGAACAGCAATGGACCGATCGGTGTGCCCGGCTGGCCCATTGCATTCAATGTGTGCGGGTACGCGTTGTATCCTGGGTACGTGTTGAACAGCAATGGACCGATCGGTGTGCCCGGCCGGCCCATTGCATTCAATGTGTGCGGGTACAGCGTTGTAACCTGGGTACGCGTTGAACAGCAATGGACCGATCGGTGTGCCCGGCCGGCCCATTGCATTCAATGTGTGCGGGTACGCGTTGTAACCTGTGTACGCGTTGAACAGCAATGGACCGATCGGTGTGCCCGGCCGGCCCATTGCATTCAATGTGTGCGGGTACGCGTTGTATCCTGGGTACGCGTTGAACAGCAATGGACCGATCGGTGTGCCCGGCCGGCCCATTGCATTCAATGTGTGCGGGTACAGCGTTGTAACCTGGGTACGCGTTGAACAGCAATGGACCGATCGGTGTGTCCGGCCGGCCCATTGCATTCAATGTGTCGCGGTACGCGTTGTATCCTGGGTACGCGTTGAACAGCAATGGACCGATCGGTGTGCCCGGCCGGCCCATTGCATTCAATGTGTGCGGTGTACGCGTTGTAACCTGGGTACGCGTTGAACAGCAATGGACCGATCGGTGTGCCCGGCCGGCCCATTGCATTCAATGTGTGCGGGTACGCGTTGTAACCTGTGTACGCGTTGAACAGCAATGGACCGATCGGTGTGCCCGGCCGGCCCATTGCATTCAATGTGTGCGGGTACGCGTTGTATCCTAGGTACGCGTTGAACAGCAAGGGACCGATCGGTGCGCACCCATTGGCTATGGCCTGGCCTGGCAACGGACGCGTTTTCAAATTTTGAACGAGTCTGATGCTGTAAATTCAGTTGGTCACCCACAACAATGTTGCAAATTCATGGGTGTCATGAAGTTGAACTTTTGAAGGATGCTGTGGGCGTGTGTAAGTGGTGCATTTCCATGGATTGGCCAGATTCAGAAGATGCAAACGACTTGGACCTATCACTTTGGACACATGGGACAGTATCTGCCTCTGCAGCACACATATAATGCTGGCTGTTCCCCTGAGAGCTCACTTGCCTGCACTACATGCTCCAGGACGACATCTGCCACCACCACTGCTGCTG
Source organism: Calotriton arnoldi (assembly GCA_963921515.1). Taxonomy (NCBI): domain Eukaryota; kingdom Metazoa; phylum Chordata; class Amphibia; order Caudata; family Salamandridae; genus Calotriton; species Calotriton arnoldi. The sequence continues at coordinate 170,883 of CAWUFW010010715.1, forward strand.
TATCTGCACCCTCTGGACCCTGCAATAGCACGTACTGTGGAGAGAGCCCCAGCCTTCAGCACTGAGGAGAACCAGGCCCTGCTGGACAGCCTCCTTCCACAGTACAGCAAGCTGTATGGGAAAGCAGGGGAGCAGGTGAGTGTTCTGTCCACTGCCTTCCTAAATGTGCATGTTGCCTGACTAGCAAGGCTAACAGTCTGCACGCCACTGGCTAGCAGGCTCACTGAGTAGTTGTCACCCCCCATAGTGTGTAGTTACATGCACTGGACAGGTATAGTGCAGTGACAGTGCATTTAAACAAGGTTGTACTTCCCAGGCAATGATACCATGTAGTAACTGCTGGCATACTGCCCATGGCCATCATTGCACTGCCTGTGTACATCATGTGCCCCTGTGATTGAGACATGTATATCCAACTGTGCAATGCACGGATATGTTGCATGTGTAGTAATGGCATTCTCACTTTGTCATCCTCACAGGTTGATGCCCACCAGAAGCAGCAGATATGGCTGACCATCGTCCGGGCAGTGAGATCCGTGGGGGTCTACAAGCGCCGGATCCGCAACTGCCAGAAGAGGTGGCAGGACCTTAGGGGCTGGACCCGGAGGATCGCACGGGTCCAGCTGAAGCTGTCGCCTCCTCGCAGGAGGGGCGGACACCGGACCCTGACACCCCACATGCTCAGGATCCTGGCGGTGGTCTTCCCTGATCTGGATGGGCAGCTGAAGGCCAGTGAGCAGCAAGGAGGGGGTGAGTCCATGACTGCATTGTGAACTATGTCTGCCATGCTATGTGCCCTCCTCTGGCCTGGTTAAACTTCCACAGTACATCAGTCATGTGGTCCAGGACCCATGTCCCTCTATTGTGCACTGCCCACTCCTCATCTGATACCCAGGTGTGGCCCTTACAGTCAGGGAATTGTGTCACTTGGGTACTGTGTCCTTGCACTTTGCTTGACTCAAGGTGGGGGACAGCATCTGTTTCCCTAACTCTGTGGTGGGCATCATGGGTGGGTCCATTGCTTACACAATGCCTGTGTTCTGACATGTAATCTGCGTGTTACTTTGATATGTGGTCCAATTGCTGAGCTGATCCACCACATGTGCTTGGGGTATCTGGCACACACCCATGCTGCGGGTGGGAACAATGTTTGGGCCCCAGGAGTGTGTATATTACGTGTGTCACACATACTTAGCCAGCTGCCTACTGTCCAGGGCTCATCCCTCATTCATGTGGGGCAGGACAGTCATGCCTACTCCAGGCCATACAATACACTCTGTACTCCCACTCCCGTGTATCAGCTGACACGTTGTGCTCAGTGAATTGTCCCCTCAGGTGTCTGCCTCTGTGTCAGTGTGCTGTGGCTTCGTTGTCAGGACTGCTGGGGTGTTTCTCGGTTGGGGCTCAGCATGCCACCGGAGATGTGACCATAGGAGACGATACTTGTGTGACACATAGGTGTTTGATCACCTGACCGTGCAGACTGGGGTATGCGAATGTGAAGTTCAGGCAGCTGTCTCCCATTCATAGCAGATTGTGAGGTGCTCAGGTTCAGAGGGTTGTGTTACAGGTCTCCCATATGTCCAATCGGTATGACCTGGACAGATAAGGGTTCAGATGATGTGGTGTGTGGGGGATGTACATGTGCACTTGTTCAGCTCCAGGACTTGCATTCCCCATGACCTACTATTGTGACACAGTGCAGAGTGTTGTTGTCTGGCTGCCCTGCCCATGTGACTGGAGACAGTGATGTATGACTTAGCAGGTATGCCTGTGCCATGGCATGTGACTTCCTATTAGTGATCCTGCAGGGGAGTGACATGTGCTACATGCACACCATTGTGGCAATGGCTATCAGGACATGGGTGCATCATGGTGTCTGTCGCTGGTATGCATCACATGCATTTCATATTTGACTCTGGGCATCCCTTTCATCCGGACACCTGTACTGACTCAGTGGCAAGAGTTGTGATGTGTGCATGTTCACATGCTTAACCGGGTTCTCTGCACTGTTCAACTACTGTGTAGGTGGTGCATGTGTCCACACTGGGGTATTGCCATCCAACAGACACCAGACAGATGGGTGCAAGCCCAGGTGGGATGTGAGTGCCATGGTTGACCATCAGACTGACAATTGGCTTCTCCTGTTCTGTTGGGCACTTTTAGCAAAGTTCAACTAAGGATGCCAGGGCTTGCTCTGTAATGTGCTGTACTAACTGTGGTGTGTGCGTTCGGTGCAGGTGACTGATGTCTGTCTGTTTCCCTATTGATTGCAGATACATCCACGGCCACAGGAGGGGACAGCTCCATGGACCAGGAGGAGCCGCAGAGCCAGACTGGGTCAGCAGCCGAGGAGTGGTCGGAGGGACCCAGTGGCACGGAGGGCAAGGGGAGCCACACCGAGGAGTCCTCAGCACCATCCACCTCAGCTGAGGACCACAGCAGCTCGGAGGATGACTCCCTTATGGAGGCGGGTGTCAGCAGCCACCACACCCCAGCTAGTGTTGCTGTCCCCGCCACCACCACCACCGCCCTCCCATTGGCTCCCATTCCCGAGGTCCGTGGAGGCTCCCATGTTCGGGAGCATGTCTCCTTCGGGCCAGGCACCGCACCCCCTGCCCCTGTGTCCCCTGCTGCCCTGAGTGAGGAGTCTGTGTACCTCCTTCGCCAGCTCCATGTAGGGCAGACAGCGATGCTGAGTGTCCTCCATGCCCACACCACTCTGTTGACTCAGCTGGTGTCGTTCATGGAGGGCATCTCATCGGGCATGTCTGCTCTACAGAGGGGCAATAGGTCCATGGACTCCTCCCTGACGGCAGCAGTGTCCCTCCTCCGCAAGTCCCTCACCCCTCCTGCCTCTGCCCCATCCACACTCCCCAGCACCTTACCTGTCCCAAGCACACACACACCGGCACAGGCACACACCAGCACAGATACGAGCAGCACACAGACACACACGCCACAAACAAGACGCACACGCGCGCACAGTCAGGGGACTGAAACCACACTCACAGGGGATGGGGCCCAGGCACACACACAGGCATCCACGAGCACTGCACAGTCCTCAGTTGCCTCTCCCTCCAAAGCCCCCTCCCTTGCCTCACCTGCAACCCCAAAGACACAGCGGCTCTTCCTCAGTGACCTCGGCCTCTTCCCCTCCGATCCAGCTGATACAGCATTCAGGGGGAAGAGGAAGCCCACCCACATGGAGCGGAGTGCCCCTCGCCCCCGGACACCCTCCCCCAGGCGCAGACCGACTGACGCCCCCACCCGCAAGTCCCCCCGGACCCGGAAGAGCAAGACCCCGCCGCCGCCCTGCAGCTCAGGCACCAAGTCTCCTTCCTCCATCCCTCAGGCCCCCACTCCACAGGTGCCCCCACCACACCCTGCCCCAGGTTCCCCCACCCACAGATACACCATCCCCAAAAGGATCAGGCCTTCTCCCCCTGCCACTTGCTCTTCCGGCCCCACACCCCCGCTGCGCTTGTCTGTGCCACTGGTGTGGTGAGGGTGTCCTCCCCCTCTGTCCTGCCCACCTTACCTTATCCCCATTCTCCTCCCCTGGAGGTAGGCACTGCAGTGGAGGCCACTACCACCCTGTCTGACTTGGGCACTGCAGTGGCGAACCTGTCCACTCCATCTGCACGGTCCACTGCAGTCGTGCCGGCGCCCACACCATCTGAGTCATGCCCCCCAGTTGTGCCGGCACACACCATGTCAGACACCTCCACTGCAGTTGTCAGTGGCTCTCCAGCACCCACCACCCCTTCCCTGCCTCCTTCTGGTGAGCCCTGATCCTGTCCCTGCGGTGCCTGGCCTGCCCCCCGTATGCCCCTCCGAGGGGATTGTCCCTGGTTTTCATCAGTGCAGGCATGCGTAGGGTGACATCTGCCACTGTCACCCTGTTTTGACTTTCATGATGGACTGGCCATTGGCCTTTGTTTATTTTTTACATGACTTCAACTTTTGAACCCACATATGCTGAATAAAGCAACTTTCTGTTCTCTAGTGCTTTTGCTTCTGATGTACTTGATGTTGATGATGGTAACCATAAAGGGTAAAGATGTAGCTAGAATCAAGCTAAACATTTATACTTGGTGTTTTATACAGGCTAAAGATTCAGACAACACAATTGTCAATGAAAGTACAGAATAAAACATACATATATACAACCAGGAATTCTGTTTTTTGTTTCAAAAGATCTTTTTTATTTTTATTATTTATTCATTATTTGTTCATGCTTTCTTATTTTTATTTTTCTTCTTCTCAATGATTTAATACAAAATTACATGTACAATACAATGATATACACTCATAAAACATATATAGACAAACCTACATATAAATTACAAACAAATACGAAAAAATAGTTAAAAATACATCATCCATAAAACACAATGATACAAAAGATGGAGAAAGTGGATTATTAAAAAGAATTATTTCCAAGCAGGCGGTAGAAAACCACTACGCGCGTTTCGGCAATGTTGCCTTCATCAGGAATGACCGTCTTAACTTTCTCTATAACATAAACATATAATGAATATTTGTCAAAGAACTTTTAGTTATAAGCCTGGGTTAAACACTCTTATTTATTTTGAGCAGAGCATGCTTCATTAGCTAATAAACTGTGCAGGTGCGCTAGAGGACAATAAACTACTGTGGTAGTAGTGGTAGGCATCTGGCACCCCCTGGGTAGGGGTGTTAGTAGTGGTAGGCATCTGGCACCCCCTGGGTGGAGGTGGTAGTAGTGGTAGGCATCTGGCACACCATAGGTAGAGGTGGTAGTAGTGGTAGGCATCTGGCACCCCCTGGGTAGGGGTGGTAGTAGTGGTAGGCATCTGGCACCCCCTGGGTAAGGGTGGTAGTAGTGGTAGGCATCTGGCACCCCCTGGGTAAGGGTGGTAGTAGTGACAGGCATCCAGCCCCCCATGGGTAGAGGTGGTAGTAGTGGTAGGCATCTGGCACCCCCTGGGTAGGGGTGGTAGTGGTGGTGGGCATCCGGGCCCCTATGTGTATATGTGGCATTGGTGATGGCCATCCCGCCCCTATGGTGCTGCTGTTGCTGGTGTAAGTAATTTCTGCATCCCTCTGTGTGTGTGTGATATGTCGGGTACGTGTAGTTTGTTTTTGTGGTTGGTGTCTGACTTACCTTCTGCGCCGTACGCGTCCGTGCCTGTTCCGGTAGTAGATGTAGAATATTGGTAGGATCGGCACGATGGGATTCATGGTTGGTTCGTCTCGTTCGTCTTTCTCTTTGCTTCGCCTCGTCCTCGTCGCTGGCGTGTTCGTCTCGTAGCCGTGGATCATGTTGTGGCGCGAATCGGAGCTTATGTGCGCCTCTCCTGGATGCTTTGACGTGCCGTGCGTAGCGACGGGTTCGGCGCGTACGGGAAGCGCATCGTACTTGTCCGGCCGGACGGGGCTGCATTTTGGCTTCCGTGCGACTCGATTCTGCGTTTACGGATACGGCTCGGTCGGGGAACAGGACCTGGATTGGGTGAGTACGACTGGGTCGGAATCTATGCTGTTGTGCGCATCGTACTTGCTCGTTCGGAATAATGTGCGGTTCGGTCGGGAAACAGGCATTCGCATGGCTTTTTTCCCGACCGAATGATGTTAGGTGCGCCTCCGACCGAGATCGGAATCGGCCCCTAAGTCTACTTCACCACTGGCATAACTGCTATCCAGAACACGCTGGAAACGTCCATCTGCTTCTTGCTATTTCTGTAAGTGTCCATAATTACATAATAGTAGGATAATTAAAGCTGAAACTTGCATGCTTCTTAACGCTTTTGCACTAGCATGTGATTTCTTAGGGAGGACTTTTTAACTTAGAGCAATTTAGCACCATATTTTTAGAATCAATGCTCGTCCGTTTTAGAACATATTTGAAATGGTCATTGATTGCGTCTCATTGTTTACTTTACTTGAAGAAGTTTCTAATGGTCTTTTAATATGGCTCTTACAAAACTCACAAGTTATGGACTTCCTATATTTGTGATGTGTTACTTGTTTTAATTCATGGCCAGATTTTATTCATACCCCTGGGCCAGAGTTCTATATTTGTTAATTTTACAATGATGTACTCCACTTGGAACGTACTTGTAAAGATTTTAAGTAATCATACAATAAAGTTTAACTATTGCTTGGACCGCTGGGCGTAACACAGATGATATGTTTTTTCGGCTGGGCGTGACACAGTCGGTAACCTTAGACTGCTGGGCATGACACAGTTGGCACGCTTAGCCCCTGGGTGTGATACAGGGTGCTATTCGGACATTTAGGGAATAGATTTGGACTTGGGAGATTAGGTTTAACTTGTGTTTGGCCAAGAGGGACCTTTAGTTTTCGAGTTATTCCTCTTTTCTGCGAACTATTGTTTTTTTCTTTGTCCCGGAGCCGATATTGACAGACTATCAGGCTCACTTAGTCCCGTGTACCACGCAGTGCTTCCCCTGGTCACAGGATGGCATGCTCTAGGAGCGGACTAAGGAATTTTCTTTTTACAAAGCCATTTTTTTCTCTGTCAGTTTTTTAAGTGTTGGTTGCTTGGACTACTGAGCGTGATACAGATGATACGCTTAGCCCCTGGGTGTGATACGGGGTGCAATTGTTGATGTGAGGTATGTGTGTGATGTTGTGGTGCTGCTAAATTACTGCAAACTGTGTTTTGTCCTAAGTATTATGTTTTGTTGATGACTCAATGTTTCATATGAAGATCCTGCTATTTTTCACCAACCGTAATTGATGCCAGGAGTCAATATCGTTCAGACACTGTTTTTAATCATACTGTTTTTATTGTCAAATTGCACTTTTTATGTTACAATCCATCATATACATTATGTGTTTATGAAATATTCATTTGTTGATGCATCTGTCCATAGCGCTGAGCTCGTAGTTACCCAATTAGAAACAGTAAAACCCCCTTGTAAAGTTTCCCCACGATTCAGATCGAAACCAGAGAGTCCCTAAAACAAAAAAGCTAAGGTATCTTGTCCTCTAAAACTACCAAATCTATTATGGAGACACCATTACAACATATGCAAACCCAGTTCCCCACACAGGCCAAAAAACTTAACAAGGTTTGCCAGGAATGACACGCACACACGGAGGCACATACATTACTCTGGCCAAAGTAGGGTAAGTAAGTAATAATTTATTGCTTAGTTAATAAAAACCTTTACAATTTTCATTTAAAAAACAGATAGTAGCAGCATAATTCATGATTAAAATCGAAAGAGCGTGTCATAAAACGTTCATTCATTGTATAAAAATAATTGATGCAGTAATCAGTAATTATTGTCAAATAGCGTGAATTGGCAAAGTCTTTTGACCATTCTTTGTACAGACAGCTTTCCAAAAGTTTTACTGATACTGTCGCTTATGGTGCCTCAAACTGAGTTAAGAAGGGAGTAAGGATCACGAAGACTAAAAAAAAAAAAAATTGGATCTCTGTTAAGGGACAACAATACAATGTTCGGTTGGTTTAAAAACAGCAGCAGTGGTATGATACAGGTGAGTGTTCAAACGTTAGGTTGGGTTAAAAACAGCAGCAGTGGTGGAATACTGATGAGTGTTGCGCTCCAGCATCTAACTTCTGGATGGAGGTTGAGCTGGAAAAATGATATTCACTAAAAGGTGGGACTATAAGAGTCTTTTAATCGCGATGGTAAGGATTGCTGGTCACTTGATGCGAGGGCTTTTTCCCCTGCCGCATCCATGAACCGTACAAAGCGGCACAATAACTGTACGTCTCCACCTCTGAGGCATGCCTTCTCTGCTTGTCTGCACGTTCTTATCCCCCTGCTTAAAAAGATGGGGTTCAGTAGCTGCCGCCGTTCAACTTGTAGTACTCTGCAGATGCACAATAAGTTTAATACACTCTCATCGACTTCCTCGCATAAGCGGCATGTAGTCTGAGCCAGAGATCGTTTCCAGGGGGGAAGATGGAGCAGAGATGGTAGAATGCCCGTTCGATAATGAAGGTATTTTTCTTTCTTTCTCCTGTTGAATCCCGCACCTAGATATGGTTGCGGAGAAGACTTAACGTAGCTATGCACAACGAACCATCCATGGGCCATTTCTGTGAGTGCCGCCTTATCTTCTACTAGGGATAGTCTTTTCAAAGTCTTGTTTACAAGTTGTTTGAAACATTGATGGGTCCCTGAGGCCGCCCAGAGAACATCAAGGTCCAGACGGTCTATTGATGCTGTCAGGTAGCTCATAGCTGGGCATTCCTTCTTTAAGTGGATTTCTGTCCATAGATGGGAGTTCAATGTTCCTGCTTCAGCCTTTTTAATCTTAGCACTTGACATAAGCTCCTTTGCTGGCGATTTCTTGGCTCTGCAGGCCGAATTCCAGCCTTATTTGGGCTGGCGAAGCGTACTTGGGGAGATTGAAAATCATCCTGCCGCTCTTGAGACAGTTCTTTCTAAGATAGCCGCGTCTCTTCCCCTCAGGCACTCGCTCCCATAAGTTATAGCTGGAATGAGCTTTGCTTGCCAGACTTGTAGCAGTGGGATAAGGCTTGGGCCAGCAGTTTTGAGTTTAATAGATTTTAAAGCTTCCGCAATTGAGTTGCCCCTTCTATTGATGGCTTCTTTTTGTTTATTAAATGTGCGTTTGTTGTCTATTATCACTCCAAAGTATTTATATTCTTCAACTACTTCTATTGTTGTGTCAGCCAATTGCCAGCGATAATTAGAGGTTATCTTTTTTGGATATTATCGCATTACCTTCATTTTATAATAGTTGATGGTTAGTACATTGGTTGCTGAGTATCGACTAGTTGTGTCTAGTAGGTGTTGAAGACCGATGGGGATTCGGCTAATCAGCACGAGGTCATCTGCGTACAGCAGGTTGGAAAGAGGGAGCCCTCCCATCCTTGGCGCATGTGAATTACAGATGCCCAGTTCTGTCGATAGGTCAGCCATAAACAAGTTGAAGAGCATCGGGCCAGCACACACCCCTGTTTAAGCCCCATGGTTGTTAGAATTTTTCGGGACAGGAAGATTCCATCTCCTAGCTTTACTTGGATCCATGTCTTGGTGTGTAGAAGTATTAACTGGTTTAAAAGAGCAGATGGTATTTTCTTATACGGGAGCCCAATACTCCGGATCTTTTTAAATAGCATCGGTGGGATCCCGTTGGGGCCCGGTGCGCCCTCCAGCTTGCCTTTGGCTATCCTTTCCTTGATCTGAATAGTTGTAAATGAAAGATGATCGTTTGCTACTGGGACAGATGGATCGGAAAGAATTGCCTCCGAGATGTTGCGAGAGCTCTGCTTCAATGGTGAATTAAAATGAAGCAGCAGATGTGAGGCCCAAGCTTCCTCTGTCAGGTGTGAGTTAACTCTTTGTACGTTCGGGTTGTTTAGACTGTTTATTGTTCGCCAGAATCTAGCGCAATTGTTCGCCTTTGAATCGTACAGTAGTCTTGCCCACAGATTTTCATCTGATTCCCTTTTCGCCTGCCAGATTGCTTTTTTCTTTTTGGATTTTAATTGTGTTAGCTCCTTTTGAATAATAGGATCTTGTCCTGTATGCCGAAGTCTGCAGAGTGTTTTATTTATTAATTTCTTGAGCTTATGAAGGTTGGGAATTTTGGAGATAGAAAAGTGGTTCTCTTGATAGACTGATGGGGCCTGATTCACAGAACTAACTTACGTCAAAACGTAAAGTTAGTACTTTTGGTATTCACAGAATACACTTACTCATTTTGGTATTCACAGAATGCACTTACTCATTTTGGTATTCACAGAATGCACTTACTCATACTAACTTTATGTCCACACTCGGGCCGGAGATTCCGGCCCGGAGGTGGAGATTCCGGCCCGGAGGTGGAGATTCCGGCCTGGAGGTGGAGATTCCGGCCCGGAGGTGGAGATTCCGGCCGGTTGTGGAGATTCTGGCCGGTGGCGGAATGTCCGCCACCGGCCGGAATCCCCACAACCAGCCGGAATCTCCACCATCGGGCCGGAATCTCCACCTCCGGGCCGGAATCTCCACCTCCGGGCCGGAATCTCCACCAGCGGGCCGGAATCTCCGGCCCGAGTGCGGACATAAAGTTAGTATGAGTAAGTGCATTCTGTGAATACCAAAATGAGTAAGTGCATTCTGTGAATACCAAATGAGTAAGTGTATTCTGTGAATACTAAAAGAACTAACTTTACGTTTTTGACGTAAGTTAGTTCTGTGAATCGGGCCCATGAACCATAGGACGTTAGAGCTGGACGAGCGCCTGCTGTGTGCTTTTCTCCTAGTGTTTTGATAAATGATTCCCAGCTCGTTATCACATCTGTGTCAGTCTCTTCACGATTTTCCCATAGTGACTTCGCTGAAGCCAGCAGTTCTTCTGGATAGTTGGTTTTGCATTTGATCCTCCTGAAGTTGTCGGTGTGTATGGACTCTGGATCCTCAACAGGCTGATCTAATGATGGTCTAGATATTCTTATAGTGGTTTCCTGTGGCGGATGATCGCTTTGGTCCTGAGTCCCTACCTGGAAGCCTGCAATCTTGCTGAAAAATGGTCGAGTTACGAAGGTAGAGTCTATTAACGTACTTGCGGCTGCGCTGTGAAATGTTGCCCCCGGGGGCTGATCTCCCGGGAAGCGCCCATCTAGTGCCAAAAAGCTTAGATGTTCCACATCCTTCACAAAGTTCCTGGCAAGTACAGATTGTTGCTTCTTGTTACTCTGCACCTGGTTCGGAATGTTCCAGGCCGTATGCTGGTCCTCCAGTAGCTCGTCCCTCTTCTGTGGCCCAAGTAGGTACATGTTGAAGTCGCCTGTCAACAGTAGGTTGGACGTTGATTCTTCTGAGAGCATTCTGGTTATTTCTGTTCCCACCATTTTAACTCCTTTGATTTTTTTTGTCGCTCGGATGTATGTAAATGTTTACAAGTAATATTTGTAGTTTGGTGTTACCATCCTGTATATTCACTCTGAGTGCTTCAATTTCATTTGGAGAAGTTGTGATGATGTCAACATCTTTGCTTGCCGATATAGTCCTTATTGATGAGTAAATTGTTAGACCGCCTTTTAGGTGCCCAAATTTAGAGCCTTTTACTGCTGGATTATGGTGGGTTTTGAAACCAAGTAGATGAAGAGGTTCATCTAGCCATGTCTCTTGTAGTAGGAGGAGGTCGAAGCCTTGTAAGTAGTCCAGAAGGTCTCTGTCCGATGTTTTATTACCCAACCCATTTATATTCCAAGAGCAGATTCGTAGGTGATGATTGCCTGATGGTGGTTGTTTTATTTTGAGTCAATTGCCCTCACTTTGTTGATTTATCGTTCTTGCTAGCCAGGTCCAATCTTCTGCTCTAATTGCTCGGTGCTGATCTTTTTGTTCTGTTGGTCATGCGTCCGTGCTGTGGGCGCCTTTAAGCACAGAAAGCACAGATTTTGGCTGTATGTCCGATGATGCGGTGAATGGGTTTGCTTGCTCTCTTTTGTTTGGTAACAGTGGATCCGGGTAGCCCTGCTTTTGATAGAGGAGTATTTTAATTCCCCGTGCCATTCTTCGTCCAGAATCCTCCTTGCGGTTTCCTCTGTGGACCAGGTTGGTCTCTACTTGAGAGATCCTTGATGTTTTTGAATTCTATTCTTTCAAGATCGTGTGAGCTAATATCCGCCAAGCTCCTGATTGCTTGAATTAATTGTAGGATGTTCCCTCTATTGAGAGTGTCATCGCATCCTCTAGACTTATATTCGAGTACAAACAGAATAGAGCAGTTTTTGAGTTGTGGTTGATTGGCGGTTGGGAGTTTTGCCTGGATGATTGAGTCCTCTTGAAAGTGGGGGTTGGAAAAGTCCACCCGAGCTCTGAAGTCTTCCCTGGCGGTGGTGATTGTTTTTCTTGGAGTGGCTGGCTCTGCGTGTCTGTTCATGGTGGAAATAGCTGGTGTTCTGTTACTTGCGTTCTTCACGCTTTCATCTGACTCTTTTATAGATGGCTCTGGTAAATCGTCTGGCCAAAGGAAGGAACTTTCGACACTAACATACTTGAACACATGAGAACACACATACAAACTAAATACACAGGTCAAAAGAAAAATAAGAGAGAGGCCTTATTAGAACCATGGGCCATCTTCGAGGAGGCCCAGATCAACAGACCTGCACTACAGATAGCAAACAAGGCGGCTGCACCTCCCCCAACAAATGCAAGTATGGAGGTGCTCTCACCTGCTCTCTCTGCCTTAGGATACTCTAATCCGCCAGTTGAAGAAATCGGTCGGCCCCCCACCGAATGAGCAGCTAGGCCCAGGCATGAGAGACTAACAGGCCAGGAGGCCCAAGCAGTCACAGAGCAACCCCAGTCTGGTGCAAGGGATCCCAGAAGTTCGACCCCCAGCCCGTCGCACCTAACACATAGAACCCCAGCGGTGCTAAAAACACGCACCCTCACTAATTTAGGTGACCACACACGAGTGACAGGGAGGTTTGTAGCAGTTCTAGACAGTGATACTGCGAGCAGGAGTGAGAAAGGGGGCCCCAGTGCTCCGAGATCTGATGACAAGGGTGGAGCTACAGGACTTGCCCAGGTAGCTGAGAAAACAATAGAGAGTGAATTTGAGGGCAAAGCCCGGCCGCAAAGAACAGCGCATAGCTCAGAGTGAAGGAAGCAACCTAGACAGGATGTAGAAGAAACATGCGAGATAAGGAGGGAAAGAGAAAGAGCTTGCACCCGGGAAGCACAGCAAGAACACAGAGCAGCATCCCCCTACATGAGGAGAGTGGGGGTAGGCACAGGGAACCAATCAGGGAAGAGTCAGAGGTATAATTAGATGAGAGACTTTTGGCTGGGATTCGAGCCTCACCAAATTGTCAATGAAGTAGAGGGGCTGACTGGGAAATCAGGGGCCAAGGTAGCCTGGTGCTGACCCAACCAATACATAGAAAAAACAGGATGGCACCTTTGCACGCACATAAGGGGAGCAGCGACGAACACGTATGCTGCTCCACCCGACCGCATGATATAGATAGACTGACCCAAAGGGAGATAGTGGCCAGAGAGGAAGGTGAGACTTTTGCATGGCCATTCTGCCACCTGCCAGCCCACTGGACCGAGGGAAAAGACCAGTATGATAGACCCTGGCCAAAGGAGGGGTCCTTTGAACCAGAGGACAGGGCCATAGCAGAAGACTGCATCCGGCGTGGAGTAGGAGATCCTAATTGGAACTTCCCCTACATACAAGAACGCTCAAAAATATGGGAACACCATGTTAAGGAGAATCCAGTAGAGCTACCCAAAGCAAAGATGTACTCGCTACTACAGAAGGGCAAGTCAAGGACCATCTATGTGCCGTGGGCTCAAATGGATGAAGAGGGGCTAAGGACAAAGTTATTGCCATTGCTTGATGGAGCGGGAAAATGGATCTCATAAATTTGAGAAGAACCGCACTGGCATAAACTTAGCGATAGGCAATATCAAAAGTCTGCTAAGTAGTCTTATTGGAGAGCAGACCAACACGGTATTCACCAAAGCTTGCATCCCAGCAATTACGCTGACAAACAGGGAGCATGACGGGGCTGCATTCAATTCATATAGACACCAAATATGGACGGCCCTGAGGGAGATGTTCCACGACTGCCCTGATGTAGGAAGGCTAACGGTGGAGACTATGAAGCCAGGGGAGACAATAATTGATTTTCTGGATAGGATGAGGGAACTATGGGGACAAGAGACAAGACAGCAGTGGACTGACATGGGCCCACAAGTCTCATTCTTTTACAATATTCTCAAAAAGGGGCTGCCCACCGAGATACAAAGTGGATTGGACAGCGTGGTTGGGTTAGACACCAAGCCCTGTCAGGATATACAAGCCCACATATTGCATCACCACAAAAAGAAACAAGAGAAGGATAGAGAGAAACAGGAGCAAGCCCAGAGAGACACTGATAAATTAGTCCAACACAAATTGAAAAAGACTGCCTTTGAGGGTGACGTGTTGGCCGCGAACGTGCATATGGCACCAGTCTTAAAGGGGGCTCCACCGCAAAACCCCAGAGGATTTCAACCTAGATACAGAGGCAGAGGCCAGGGAGGTTTGCAACAACCAGACCTTAGGAAATGTTACTATTACCACAAGGTGGGCCACCTGGCAGACCGACGCCAGTTAAAAGCATTCCACGAACAGAGATCGATGGGCCAGGGTCAGCCACCACAAAATCCTAATCCCAGGATCAAGCTCAGGGAAACCCAAATACACCCTGCATTCAGCTGCAAGGAGCCAGTAAGCCACCGTACCCTTGCAACAGGGATCAGGTAGTTGGACAAACATTCGGCAAGAGCAACCGCAGACAGGGAACTCAGCCCAACAGGGACCAGGGCCACAGCCTCGGCAGGGAGGCATAACTGTCTGGGGAGGTAATGCCTTCACACAAACACAGAATCCAAATGCACAGTAAGATAAAACCCCAGAGTAAAATAGCCCCCATTTGTCTACATCCTAAGAATTAACTGTACCAAAAGGAAAAAGAAGGACCAATGAGACAGCGTTGGGAATACACACTATTACATGCATCTGGGGATTCAGGACTGCTATATGTGCTCTGCCGATTGGGTATCCTCACCAAAGTTCACCATTAAGGTCGCCTGTGGGATCCAAGGCCCCACTCTGCTGCTGATCCCCTAGGGGGAGAGCAGTCTGACGAGGCTGCGAGGTGGCTCCAAGACCAAGTACTTAAAAAGCAGGCACCGAGGTTCCTGCATCCAAAGTCAAATGGGAAAGGGTTCTAAGTCAAAAGTTCCCCATTCTTGGGCATTCGGCCCGGGACCCATGTTTCCTGTATGAGGTGTAGTTCCAACAGCGCCCCCAAAAACCAGAATCCTCCGAGAAGATGGAGGCCCCCTTTCAGTCCTAATGCAAAGCTGTCCACAAGTGGCGGGATCCAGGATTCCCGTGCACCTGGGATAGTGAAGACCCCATACCCACCACTGCACATGCGCAAGAGTCAGTAAGTTGTGATGCACCCTCACAGCATCAGGTCCATCAAGAGGTTCGTCAGGTCAACTAGACGTCCCCAAGTTGCTAGGCAGTCCTGGTCCAGTCATCACCCCTAGGCAAATTTTGGCAAGAATTCTTGGCCTGAGCCATGGGCACCCTATGTTCTTATGATCTCGGCAAAGTTTTCTGTTATTTCCTTCAGGATTTTCAAATATCCAAACTTTGGTCACCATGCCATACCTCTAGCATGCCCACTAGTTGGAAATCCCTAGCCACAGATCCAAAGATGACTGAGAAGCTATGGTCCAAGGGAGAGGGGGATGCCTGAGAGAGCTAAGGCCGCAAAGTCGATCACAGCTCCAGGCGAGAGTAGAACGCAGACTGCGCTCACCCCCATATGTTGCCTAGCAATTGTTCAACGCACCAGGCCTCACATACACCATCCAGAAAAAAGCAGTGAGCCCTGAACTCGGACACCACAAGACAGCGATCAGGGGTACATGGGACTTTCTGACCCCCTTCGCCTCATGATAAGTGAAATAGCAGATTGCGCATAATCTACGGAAGCCCAACAAAAATAGCCCAAAGGTAACCCAAAAAGAGAAGCCTCTAGAGAAAGGGTAGAACCAAAATATCTGGCGCCCCAAGGGAGGGGCAAGTTGCTCGCCACATGCAGAGAGACACCTGATCTCGGGGTATGTTGCAGCCACCATACAACTCTCAACAATGTCACGCCCCCTCCTCGTTCAGTCCTGCACATGTGCATGTTGAAAACAACCCACACTAAGGCACACATCAGGAGAGAAAAGGTCTCAGGAAACTGGTGAAGCCCATAAAACTCTAGATAAAAACTAATAGTTCCATCCCCATCATCACAAGAATACTCCATAAAACATAAACCCAAACACCCTGTTAAGTAAAAGGACTCATAGAGTAGATTAGTCCGCCTGATTACCCATAAGCCACCTTTTTGCTTTTAACCATTGAAAAGATACCACGACCGGGGCCAGCTTCCTGTGCCTCACAAAAAAATGGTGTAAATGGAGTGTGGAGAACACACCCCTGAGGGAAATACAGGAACCCCGAAGAAAACGATTATTAACCACGTCGCACATGCAATGTTTTTCTGAATTAACAAACAAACCAAGGCCTTACCCAACAGGTCTGCAATTGAACCACCAAGTACTACACCTTTCAGCTGCCACGTCATCACCCCAATGCGGATCTAAAGAATGTGGATCAAACTTATAAATTGTACTGTGAACTTTTTGATCAAACTATTGAACAAAACCACTCGATAACCAGAGGACCACAGACATCTCCCCAGGATCCATATCCGAGACCTGTAATGTTCAATCTCAAGTTATGTATTTTTGCACTTTTATGTACCCGCTGTCTAGTTTGGGTACTACCGCACCTATATGCTGCCAAAGAGCCACCTGGCCAAATTAAGTCTGTTCAGAAACTATCACAGCGTCTGCGTAGGGATCTCTCCCATATCACTTATAATTACACCAACCCAAACACTAGCATCCCACATGCACTACACAGCGCCCTTTTACACAACATGTGGTACCAGCACATGAGCCGTGGGCTCTAAGACATCAGCCAGGTCATGTTACGTGTGTTCGCTGATACTACATGCAATAGGCATAGATTTTACTTGTCCCAAGAGGTAGCCCCTGAAAAAGCAAAATGCCTTCTCCACTTGTACCTATGCAGAATCAGGGCCAGAGTAGTAGTGAATCTGACCCATTACGAGACCAACCCGACTGATCTATACCTTTTCACTGACCTGGCAAAAAAACTGAGCTAGACAGGATGTGCAGGAAGGGCATCATAGGGGAGGATACTGTTTGGCCCCAAGTCCTCCCAGAGAAGAGATTCTTGGAGGTAGCAAAACCCCCAACTCAATGCACAAACACATCTGCTACTGCCTCCATTGGCCATCCAAGGGTGGCCCTTAGCGTATCTGGGGCAGTCTTCTTTATTAACAAGTTGACCCCTGACATGGAGTTTTTGTGTAGGTCCAGCTTGAGGATACGAAGGGAACTGGGTCTCTTTGGAGAAAGCTGAATGAAAGCATAGAATCCCCATGTCAGGAAATCGGGGATTTTGAGGTGGGTGGATACACTTGGTTAGAAAGGGAAGGGGTAAATCCTAATTGTATGGAAACTTACATTGCATTCCTTATGTTTCAGAGGTGAAGGAACACTTCCAATGGGCACGAATTAAAATAATGGCACAATCCTGCACATTCCAGATATGCAATGGGGCAACTCCACTCTGATGGATATGTACTGGCAGTGCAGTGAGTTTACCTACACTCAGCTCGTCCCAGGATGGCATGGGCTTTGCTCTCTCATCACCAAACACACCCCAACCTTGCTGCATCAGGCCTGTGAAAAAAGAACTGCAGATTATTTTGGCTAGGCTCAATACAAGGACATTCCAGAAGAATTTAGACTGTTCTCAGACACACAAGTATTGGCCGGAGGGTCCATACCCTTCTTCACCATGGAGATGAAAGCTGGCTTCAGATCACCAGATGGTAAATGCTTAAAATGATTAATACGACTGAGCTCGGCCCAAATTCGACAAAGAAGAACTGCGACCAATCCGCCACATGGTGATGCAGCATTGGTATGTGTTAGACAATGACCGCAATGGAGGTTGGGGTGTGTGCCAAGATTGATGCGTCCTGCTGCATGTTTATCCCAGGGAATGACCTGAATAATGGGACATTGACTCTTGCCATCCAAGCACTGCACAGTTTACAAAGAGACATGCGTGAAGGGTGGTTTTCGAATTGGTTCTTCTGCCTCCCAGGGTGGTTTACCGGATTGTGGACGTCATTGCTACCTGTTTTTATTGTGTTCTTGTTTGTATGTGGCTCCGTGAAATTGGGGATTTACTGCTGTAAAAATGCAGTCCTCAAATTGGATAAAATGCAAGTAAATAGGAAAGTAATGAGTCTCAGAACCGAAGAACAACAGTCCCCCAATAAAGTAACTGTCATGAAGTAAGGGTTAGATAGTGTAGTTGAAAATTAAACTAGAGGGGGGAATTTTTTTTTTAAACAATCTTTATTGGTTTTAGCACATTTAACCCCCCCCATCCACCCCCACCCCCATCCAAGCCAGAATACAGAAAAGCACAGATAAGGTAAGGTAACGAGCAGGTGAAAGCAATAGACATATATCTATACCATGACCATATATAGATATCATATATATTTCAAATCATAAAGCAATACCATACAACAACCCCAAGCCACCCAGAAGACAAATCAATAAACTCTCGCCATTTGTTTCAAGCCAATTCCTCAGCGGGGCCCAAATTTGAAGCCCCCTTTTTCCGAGATCGGCTACCTTTCTGGGCATAAACTGCCCTTTGTATATAATAGACTGAGATTAGACGAACCAACCATTGATTAAAGGATGGGGGGGCAGGGTCTAACCAGGCTGTCGCCAAGCACAGTCTGAGTACTGCCATGGCGAGAAACAAAATGGGAGATTGGGCTGGAATAAAGGATTCTTGTTCCTGAACCCTTAATAAAATCAATTGAGCAGTGACCTCGATCCGCAGATTCAGTTTGACCTCGAAAAAATGATTTATATCACTCTTCAGGTTCCCTAAACCTGGACAATCAGCCAACATGTGAACTAGATCTGCCCCGAATAACTGGCAGCGTGGACAGTCCGTACCGGAGGTCCTTCCCATTTACTAATTTTAGCCGGTGTAATATATAGATTAAACCAGGTTTTATAATGTTGCATCTGTAAATCAGCACAGACAAGAGTGTAGATCGAGCTTACTCCAGAGAGGAGAGACTATCCTCCTCTGTAGTTTGTAGAACCCCCTGCCACCGGGTAGTGTGTTTCTCTATATCGTCCCCCATCCATTATTTAATAATTTGTAGATAATTCCAATTGAGGGCTTACTTCTCGCTAACAAATCCAAAAGATCAACCCTATTAAACCCCTCCCCTCTTGTATTCCCTATAAAGTCCCTAATTTGCAAAAATTTAAAGAACTCATTAGTCCCTAAAGAAAATGTAGTCTTAAGAGACTCAAAGGTAGTGGAGCCAATATTGTCAAAAAAATCCACAAAAATAAATAGTCCATAATTTGCCCCCCAATGCTTGATGTGGGGATCATGAAATATATCCGGTAATAGAAGGTTATTTTGGAGGGGAGTATAAAACCTAAACCGGCCAATCCCAAGTTTTTCCGAACACTAGTCCAAACTTTAAATGCATACAATAGAGTCTTAAACCTAACTTTCTTAAAATAACCAAATTCTTGCTGCCTGAACAAACACCCACAAATCTTATCACCAAGGGTCAATTCAAAACAAGACGGGGTAGTGTTGTGTGAGCTACTTCTTGAGTCGGGCCATACAATAGAGGGATTATTTGTTGCAGCGCTGAGGCCCAATAGTACAGCCGAAAGTTTGGCACTGCCCAGCCACCTCGCTCTCTTGAAAGGGACAGAAACTTCAGAGCCCTTCGAGGTCTGGCATAGGCGCATAAAAATCTCCCGATCATACTATCTAGAGCCTTAAACCATTCGTTATTCACCTGAAGAAGTATTGCTCTGAAAAAATACAAAGTTCTTGGAAGGAATGTCATTTTAATTAAATTACACCCGCCAATCAATGTAAGCCTGAGGTTATTCCACCTCAGCAGCTCGGCCTTAGTTTTATTAATTAGCGGACCTAGGTTACCCTCTACCACTTTATCTGTATCTGCATTAATATTAACATCCAAATATACTGCATTCGATTCTACCCGTGTATCCGCAAACCGAATGTTCTCATTTATAAGTATTTGTGTTTTGGCCCGATTGAGTCTATAACCTGACATACAGCCAAATCGATCGGCCTCCACTTCAATTTCCTTTACTGCCCCGATGGGATCTGAAGTAATAACAGCTAGATCATCTGCGTATGCCAGAATTTCAGTATCCCACCCACTGGTGGACATCAGCATGATTGAAGCATTGCCTTTGATTCGATGAATCAAAGGATCGATATAAAGGGAAAAGAGCAGGGGGGAGCACAGACAGCCCTGCCTAGTTCCCCGCTGGATCTCTACTATCCCTGGTTCTCCCCCCATTAGTGAAATTTTAGCCGTAGGATTCATATATAATGTCTTAATCCACCCAATAAATTCACGCCCCAGTCCCTTCCTCTCCAATGTTGTCCATAGATAAGACCAGGAGACCCTATCAAATGCCATCTCAGCATCTAATAATATCAAGGCCATAGGGTCTCCTCGAATTTTAGCCATATCAAATAACGTAATCACCCGACGAATGTGGTCAATCATTCCCATTCCAGGGATAAAACCATGTTGTGCCGGCGAGACAATTCTATTTCAGCTAACCTAGAGGCTAAGATTTATGCATAAATTTTGGTGTCAAATTGATTCATGGAATTGGTCGATATGACCCTAACTCCTGCACCGGTTTTCCCTTTTTGGGAAAGACCACAATCTTGGCTGAGGCCCATGAATCTGGAGGAGGAGAACCCCACTAGATAGCTAAAAATACATCGAACATATATTTATTGAGGCTCGTGGCAAATTTTTTATAAAATTCCCCGTCCATGCAGCTTTTCCAGATGCTGATATAGAAACTGCAAGTGTAATCTCTCCTGCAGAGATTGGTTGGTCTAAGAGCTTGCGATCCTCTCTATTTAATGTTTTCAGAGCCTCATTGTCTAAATATGACTATCTCTCCAGGGTCTACAGCAGAGGTCTTCAAACTGTGGGGCGCGCCCCCCTGGGGGGGCATGGATGGGTTCCCAGGGGGGCGCAAAGGCCTCTGCAAGCACATGTAAATGAAGACGCCTGGAAGTGCAGCGATGTTTATTTGCTGTATTTCCAGGCTGTCTTCATTTACTCCAAAGCCCTCAGAGTGCCGTGGGGCCAGAGGTCAGTGAGTGTGCTGCTGGGGGCTCCGCTGGACAGTGTCTGGAGTCTTATTAAGACTCCGGCATGACCCGTTTTTCAAAGGTCTTTAAGGACAATTTGCATACCTTTGGAAACTGTTTACTGAGGCTTAGTTTTCCTTTCGGTTTCCAGTGCCCCCTGGGCCCCGACTCTGCCTATTCCTTACATTTGTATTTTAAATTTACTGCTGTAGTGTGAAAATGCATTTCATGAAAAGGAATCTAAAAAGGGTTGCCAATAGAAAAATGCCAGCCATGTATGTTGAAAGAGCCTGCAAAGACCTTGTTTTGACAATAAACAGGGTTTTAAATGAAAAAGTATGTATTCATTTGTAATCTGACTTTCTGTCTGTTCCCTTTATTTTCAGTCATGAATCATTCAGGCAGCCCTAGAACACATTTAAAAATGCTTTCTATTTGTATTTGCTTTTCGAAGTACGTACAGATAAGTGCTGTAAATAGGGCTTTAGGTGACTGTTTATTTTTGTACCGTCTGCGACATCAAAATAATGAGCTGGTAACCCTAATCATAAGACTGGAAGTGTGTTGCAGGATCAGCACATTATTTATTTCCTCCACCCTCGATCCCTAATTAATGCAATAATAGCAATTGTTTAATTTATATCTGAAACCCTACGCCCCGTCAATAACATGCTGATTTACTTCAAATGTCTGGGAATGCACCCTGCATTCAGACAACTCACTCCTCATTTTCACCCTTCACTTTCACGCTCACCCTGCACTCACAGCGCATAGTTATGGATTTCCCGCATTTGCCACATAATCCATCATCTGCTGCATAATATGCAGATTTAAAAAATGCAGCAACACGTTACCTCACAGTGGAAGGCCCTTTCTAAAGGTTGAATGGTCACCTTTCTGCTGCTTATTGCTATATGTGGGTGTTAATGTGATACTTATGAGGGGCAATAAAGGCCAGGACAGTGTTAACAAGTGTAAAAATAGCAAAATAATGCAGTAATGCTATCACAAAATATGCAGCATAATTCTCCTTTGCTTGCTGCAGAATGTAGTCAACCATGCTGCATAATCTGGCCTTCTCCGCCGCATAATTCCAATGGCCCTGTTTATGGTGCTATGAGGTCCCAGCCTGTGGCAGAAAGCACTGTGAAAATGTAAGTCATTATTTTAAAACAGTATTTACATACTCTAAGCTAGGCTGCTGCAAAATGATGCAGATATTGAGATAACAAGTTCTTACAAAATATACTTTTTAGTAATAATTAATCACACTATCTAATGCAGACATTTTTGTAAGTGTCTCCACTATTCCAGATCTCAGCTGATAACACCCTTACATCACATCTCAAAAAGAATAGATCTTTGCCACCATGAAGCTTTAAGCAGAGCCACTGGAATTATTCAGCAGAAGAGGACAATATTATGCGGCAGGTTTGACTAAATTATGCAGCAACAAAAGGTAAATTATGCAGCACAATGCGCCACATTTTCTGGTCAGCATTACTTCATTATTTTGTCATTTTAACTCAAGGTAACGCTGTCAGGGGAAATATTTCACCTCATTAGTACCAGTTTAACACCCAAATACAGCAGTAAGCAACTACAAGATTACCAGTCAATCTTTGCAAAGGGCCTTCCACTGCTCAGGAACATTTTGTCACGCTTTAAGTAACTTTTGTTCCGTTTGAGCTAGAATCAAGTTTTTTTGTTAAAAATCTGCAGATTATGTAGCAAATGCAGTAAACTGATAATTATGTGGAAAACACTGCTGCTGCAGAAACTCATAATTCCAGTGGCCCTGGCTTTAAGTGACTCAATCAATTAATGGCTGGTAAGAAGGCTGGTTTCTTTTTAACTTTCTGCACTACCACCACACCCTTCAATTTCAGGCAGAGGCATCTCAAAGTCAGTATTAACTATTCAGGGGCATTGTGAAAGCGGAGTCCATGGGGTGGCAGGCCAGAAGGGTTGCATTCAGATGCAGAGCCCTAATCCTCTCAATCCCTGGGGCCTCACAGTAATGGTCTAGGAGACAGAGGAAAGGAGCGAGATTCATAGATATTGTCAAAGAGTAGGCCCAGAATAGGGAGCACTGTATGTGGACTCATTTTTGTGTGTACAAATGGCCAGAGGCAGCTTCTTTAGAGAGATGCCCCAAAGAAGGGGACAATCTGAGGTTTTTTTTAAAAGGGACATTCATTAGTGAAGCTGGTATGGCTGCCAAGTGTGTAAGTGGCCACTGCTGGTTATCATTAAGGAGCAGATGCAGCAGGACTGGGGCCCAGGGATTTGAGGGGCCCACTGCATCACAGTTATGACTGTCTACCTTTAAAAAAGGGGCATCGAAGCTTATTTTCCTTTCAAACATTAGGACCGAGGTGAAGATACGTTATGGTGGGGAAGAGGTAAAAGATGCAGAGGAGATAGCCTGCTACTCAGGACTGCAGTTATCATTAGTGCAGCAGGTATAGTTGCATTGGGGTCAAAGAGTGTGAGGGGCTCACAGCACCCCAATTATGGGGAGCAGTTTGTTTGGGATATCTGTTTTTGTTTGATGCATTTTTTAGTGCGGTTCATAAGCTATAGAAAAAGTATTCCTGAAATCCTCTCATAAGCACCGCTCCCTGCACGTAGCCATGTCCCTCCCACTCCTGCCATAAAGTTTTGGAGGGGGGCCCGACCTCAAAACATTTTGTTTAGGGGGGGCTTAGAGTAAAAAAGTTTGAAGACCTCTGGTCTACAGTATCCTCAGCATATAATTGCTGATAATATCTCTGAAAGGCAAAGCATATTCCCCCTACACCTGAGACAAGTCCGAGCTCAGGGTCTTGAATTTGCTTAATATCCCCATAAGTTGCCCGTTTTCTGGCACGAAATGCTAGTGTGTGCCCCACCTTTCCATTAAATGTGTATGCTTTGTTCTTCCAAGTCGTATACTTTTCAGCCGCTTTCTTAGTGGAAATATCACCTATTGCTGTTTTAGCGAGTATAACCCGGAGCTGGGCATTTTTGATATCTAATCCAGCAGAAACAGCATCCACCAGACCCGCCTCAGCCCGTGTTAACACCTGATAGAGTTCCTGCAAGTGCAAGCTTCTCCACTTTCTGTCTAGTCCAGCTAAATTTCGCAGTTTCCCCACGAACCCCTGCTTTGAATGCATCCCATACTATACAAATGGGGCGGTCCCTAAGTTTTCGGCCATAAATATTGGAATCCATTTCTTCATATGCATGACATAGTCATCATCTAACAACAAAGCCTTCTTGAACAACCAGCCCCTATTAGTTTGTGGGATACCTTGAATATCTATTTCTAGCACTAGGGGGGTTGTGGTCAGACATCACCTGGGAATATTTGAATATTCGAGAAGCATGCACCAACCGACTAGATACAAAAAAATAATCTAGGCGAGCATGCACCTGATGAGGAGTAGAGAAAAATGTATAACCGGGATCCATAGGCTCTTTATTGGCCCAGACATCATAAAGCCCATGAGTAGTCACAAGCTGTATCAATGACCGGAAAACCCTGGGCTTACACCCTTGATACGTTGTTACACCTGCCCTCAGATAATTCCCATTAATATTAATGTTAAAATCCCCACAGAGAACCAAAGGGAGAGCCCATCCAGCTAGTTCAGGACAAAGCCAGTGCAGTAGAGCTGATTCGTCAATGACAGGCCCATTAATAGAACAAAGTGTAAAAGACCCTCCAGAATAAATGCATTCTGCAATAGCCCATCTACCATTTTTATCTGCCCTGGCTCTAGTATATCAAATCCTACCCTTGTGTGCAGGTATCGCTACCCCGCAAGTACGGGTTCCTTGCAGAGTCCTAGAAATAATTTGATATCCTGAAAATTCCAATAGATGTTTTTGGGACCCCTCCACATGTGTTTCCTGCAGACATATTATGTCAGCTTTTAAATACTACAGGTCTAAATTTACCCTTTGCCACTTTCGAAAAATATTCAGCCCACAAATATTGACTGAGGCCATTCTTAAGCTAGTCATCCTTTATTGTAATGCAGTATAACCTGATGATCACATGCCCGCACAAACACAGCCCAACAAAAGTGCTTGGATCCACCCCAACCTCCCCCAGAAGCCCCCCCCACACCCCTAACCCCACCCTCTCTAACGAATGCCCCCACCCCACCCCCAGTCATGAGCAAAAGGGTCAATCCTGACCCTGGTGATGGTGCTTACCAACGAGCCACTCCTACCCCCCTAGCCCGACCCAGTCCCTCCAAACACACCAAAGTCCTACCAAACACAAAGAAAGAAACACAACAGCCAGAAAGAGGAAGTGACCTCTCATAAAAAAGGAAGATGAAGAAGAAGACAACAGAAAAATAGGGGAAAACCCCCTCTCTACAAAAGCCAAGATGGCCCATCCAAGAGATCCAAAGATAGGACAAAGGAAAAAGGGGACAAGCAGGCATAAGAGAGCCTCCATGCAGTGAAGGTTTGAGCATATACTCCTTAGATAATAGGCATAATTTCAAACATACAGAAGGTTTCCTTTTTAGGTTTGTGGTATTTTTAGAAGAAGACAATTGACTTGTGTTGACGTAGAGAAAAAACTTTTTTATTGGTTACATCCTTATTGTTCCAGAAGTAATGTTTTTTTATACTCTGGGGGTGCAACAGCCGACACGTGTTTCACCCTAGGTGGTCAATAAGACCAGGGCTTTCTCAAGGCTTATTAATTGTTCAGGAGATCAGAGAGCAGTTTCTTTCTCATACAATGCAACGGTCCTCAATTAAATTACAATAAACGCTGAAATTATAAGAGCGGCAAGATGGTCCCGGGTCAATCCCTGGTCAAAGTGAGCTAGAAGATCTATGGGTAAAAGGTTTGATTGGTCTGGTGTCAGATGAGAAAATGAATGGCCACCAGATCTGGCCTTTTTTATCCATCATATTTGTAATGAAGGGGCTACATGGCCTCTGTTAACCAGGTATATACCATATCCTGACATAAGCAGAAGTAAGATACTAAACTAGATAGTGCTCCTTTATAGGCACCTTCTACAATATATTTTACATGTCCTCCGAGCCTTGCACAACAAGCTCCCCCTGCGCAGCAGGCAATTAGTCCACAGACTGTTAGTGCCATTATGGGCAAAACACGAACAAAATGAGACAAGATTCCATTTTGGATGGCTTGGAAAAATATATTCTCACACAAAACCCCGAGAAGGACATAATATGTTAGATATTTGTGTTCCACTTGGTATGGTACCACCTATAGAGGAGTGTACTACTTGAGGAACAATATTTTCAACTATCTACACCACTATGCATGGCGCACAATGATTAGCGGTGTTACTGTAGGTTTAACAACAAATAAAAAAGGAGCAAGGAGCTGCATCTGCTCTGGCTTTAGAAATTAAATTGATGGATAATTTTGAGACAGTTTCCTCTACAGTTTTGAGTAACGTTTGAGGAGAAGCCACAGCCCTGGCTGTAAACCAATGGTTGGCAGCAGTTCCCATTCAAGACTGAACTGGAACCTCCAAAGATTATTTCAGAAGTTTACACCTCGTGGGCCATGACCTCTTACAGTCTCGGGCTGTAAACCTGCACCTCAAAGCAAAAAATGAGGACAAAGGTAGGGAGAAAGCGGCACTGGAGACTAAGAAAAAGCAGAAGGTGAAGCCAAAATCCATAGTGTTAATCAATATAAATATACATTGGTTGCAATCTATTCATGCTCTAGATTTATTTGGGTTTGCAGTGCCTAGTAGCAATGGGAACAGTTCATACATTTCATTCAGACAATGGTCCTCTGTTTGCCTCTATGGTGTTTATGGACGATACATCTTCTCTAAGAGTATGACACTATATTCACATCCTGTCCACCCGGTAATGAACGGTGTAGTGGAACAAGCTAACGCTATGCTTAAACAAGCCTTGACCACTAGGTTATAGGATAAAGGAATCACCTGGCTACATAGCCTTTATGGGGTTCAAAGGTCATTAACTATTTTTGCCTAGAGGAGTATTAGGTGGTCTAACCCCATGTGGATTATTCTTCGGAGTACTAATGTATGTGTCTGATCTTGATTTCCCTGGACAGGTGGCAGAATTGAAAATGCTTGATGCTCTTTACAGGTTCAATCTGTTACCGACTGTTTAAGAAACTGGAACTGAAGTACTCAACGTGAAGAGCTCTGACT
Organism: Calotriton arnoldi; assembly: GCA_963921515.1. NCBI lineage: Eukaryota > Metazoa > Chordata > Amphibia > Caudata > Salamandridae > Calotriton > Calotriton arnoldi. The sequence goes on from CAWUFW010010715.1 coordinate 197,951, forward strand.
CTGCCACCATTGATGATAAAGTGACTAAAGCTGCTGATGGATGGCTCCCTAAGGTGGGAGAGCTAGTTCAGGAAAGAATTCCTGATAATCAAATGTACTGCTTTGATTTATGGTTCTTGTAGATATTGTGGTTCATGCAACATTCCTTCTCATAGATTAGTTATGTTGTTAAATTAGTGCGGATTCAATTTCTGTAATTTCGTTGTGTTCATTGGGTTTCATTTGTTGCCGCTGGGAATTGTGCTCCAAGAATAGGGAGCAGCTTTGCATTAGGCTGCTTGGGGCTGGAGCCGGGCCACTGCTTTCCCGGGCTGCAATGCTCCAGGTGGGCCAGTGACATCACTTACCGTGCTTCATTGGCCGTTTTTGTCACACACATGGAGATCTTGAGTTTGGGCTGGCTGTGGGAGGAGGGGCTATATAAGCCCTGGGCAAGGTTGTATGTCGGAACAATGCATGCCTTTACCACGCATGCCGTTACTCTGCAGTCTTTACAATGAATGCATCTTTACTATGAACTCCTTTACCATACATATCATTACAACAACATGGTTTAGGGAAAGCGCTGGACTTTGGAGTCCTATAATTTACTATTCCAACTCCAGTCTGCGCAACAGCAGGGAAAGCATTGACTTTAAAGTCCAACGCTGCTTTTCCTAAGGCATGTAATTGTAACTGTGTGCGTTGTATAGGAATGCGTGGTAAAGACACGTTTGTTGTAACGCCTGCGTTGTAATAGCAGTGCGTGGTTCGCACTGCGTTGTATATGTTGTTTCCCCTGGGCAATAAAAGATGGCCCCCTTTGACCTCCTGTCGCCTCCTCAGACCCCCACTGCCCATTTTAACCCCATTTTTTTACTTATTCTGTTTTATTTGAAGTTGCTTCGAGGTTATTGTTAGAGTATGTGTTAATTTAGTTATTGAGATACGAAGGTGCAATGTTAGTTTTTTGTCAAGAAGTAAATTAAATGTCACATTGTCTTTTTGTATTTCCTTACTGGCAAGAGTTGTCATGGTTAAAACCTCATCCTGGACCCATTTTTTCATCACGAAAATATTTCAAAAACCATGCCAGGAGTAGTTGGCTATATTTTTGGGGATTTTGGGGTTTGGGATTGGTTGGTCCACCACGCCTCTCTGGCACTGGTGCCATTGGCACTGCCCATTGGTGCATAGAACTAGGAGGGTACGTCTCGGCTGCGGAGCATGGCGGCTGAGGACCCAAACCATTCCTCCAAGCTGCAGATGACTCCATGGGTCAAGAGGGCCTCAGAGAGGGAACATTGGCACCAATGCATTAGCTGCATTGTCTTACAAATATGTGCACACAGAATGTGATTAATGGGATTTTACATAGATCAGATATGCATTGATGCTTTGCCGTTAAATATGTGATAAATGAAACCTTAGGTTTTCAAAAATGTATAGTGTTTCCATTGGCTATGTATGGAAATCTCACTGCCCTGCGGCTCGGGGAACTATTTTTCCTCAGCATGGACTCTGCTGACCACAGTTCTCCATCACACTGCTGGTTCTAAACCATACTCACCAAACCTGTTCTCAGCGCAAGTCTGAGCAACCTCTTGAACTCAGTCTGATTACCTTCACGAGAAGTAATAGTACGAGTTTTTAACTCTTGTAAAATGTAACAAACAGACAAATATTTAATGGCATTATTTGCACACTGAGATTGCTGAATTACAATTGTACTTTCTCTCTTGGAGACCCTTAAAACCATGCACAGAGCACACAGCTGCCCAGTTAATGTGCACAATGGGTGCTATATCCACAGTTCTTTTGAAAGTTGCTTTAGCACATTTTCGATGACAACGCAGGTTAATTGTAAAGCCCACCAATGTGTAATAATTTACTTTGAAAAACAACTTCATTTTTATTTTTTCATGTAATTCTAATGTTTACGTTTTTAATTGTTACATTTCGATATATGTATCTATTTTGCAACCAGTGTTCAAAAACAGGTGTATCTAAAATACCAATTATAGTTGTCTAAAAGTAACAAATAAATGTCAAAGGTACATTTTTCGGGGCTGATTGCGGAGGCTGTTTTTTATTTCTTGTAAATTGATTGTTGTTTTTTATACAAACGAGTGCTTCGAAACCTGAAGATACTGTAGGCCGGGGTTCAGCTGGCACCGAGCAGACAGGGGGCAGCCGGAAGTCAGAGACAGAAGGCCACGCTACCATTGTGCGCGTGCGGGGAAGTGGGTGGCAGACAGGCCACGCCCCGCTGCCAGTTTTTCTCAGCTATTCCACGTCATGGTCTCAGGTGACATCTTAGCACAGAACCACTTAAGCAGCACCACTACTGATGAGGTAAAGTAAGGTGATTTATATCAGCAACGTCCACCTCCTGCTGTTATTTTACCTACATTCAAATACTGCTGTATTTTCTACATAGCTTTCTGCAAGTTAGATGAGAGAGAGAGAGAGGGATTTCTGCGCGTTGTGGTAAATACTTTTTTTCTGCACCCCAAATCAATGGGACGTGCTGAATCAGTGGTAGAGAGATGTTGGGGGGGGGCGGGGGGGGTTGGGCAGGGTCGAACCATGCATTTATTTACAAACAAGGAATAGATCTCAGCAATAAGCGATTAGCCCACCGAGCTTGTTTACGGTTTCCATATAGTAAACGTATTTTATCCAATATCAGCGATGGGTTTTATCTAGAGCTGTGGCTTCTTCCCTGGTCAGATCAAGGGTGCTGGAAAGAAAATACGTGTATGTGTTTCTGTTGCTTCGAACTAATTGTAAGGTCCTTAAAATGTCATCAGGAAGTGCTGATTACTTTGTTTTTGTTTTTTCGGCAAAAAAAATGATGGTCGAAGGCTAAATAAAAATTTGAAAGTGTGGTTGTCAGTCAAAAGGTTGCTGCTGAATTCTGCATGTGACCCTTGAAGTGATTAATACACAGCTGTAGATTGTCCCTCGGCCGTTGCTGAAAGGAAACAAGTGGTCGCTAATGGCGGCAAAACATCCGGGTTTTATACTATATACTGACTTTATCAAAATATGTGTTTTGGATAGAAAATATTTTGTTTTAATAAATATATTTTCAGTCGAAATGGTATATGATCTAATTGCTGTCAGCTGCACAGCAAGGACTCTACATATTAATCACGGCGTCCGCTCTTGAACTAATTGTGTGATATTGGCCATGTCACATTATTTCATGTTTGCTTCCCTTGTCTGGCATAATCACGAGCATGAAGAAACCCCTAAACACCACCATTAAACGCACATAAAAATAATGGGTATTTATAGATACAGCGAGAAATACATGACCATATTTAACATTGTGCAAAACACTTTCAGTTTATTTTGTATGTGTCAACCAAATGACTTACGTAAATTAGCACATAAAGGGCGCGACATGACGTGACATACATTAGCATATTCCACACACACACACATACACACACACTCTTAACTCACTAACAAATGATTTTCCTTTAATTCAATATTTTTTTAAAGGAAGCAACACGATGTGGTAATAACAGATTAAATAAACAGGAATTGCAGAAAGCGGCTCTTGGAGACGTTTTTGTTTCATGCAGTATTGTTTTTTATAAGTCCAAAAATAACTTTATATTAATAATATATCAAAAATAAGTCAATGGAATAAACCGTGGTCGTTTTCAATTAAATAAAGCCCCTCGAGAACCGGAAGCATAACTTAAATACAGGGTGATGGTTTCGAGTATATACATGGATGCGAAGTTCCGGTCGGGCCGAGGCCCTTAAGTCACAGTCTGTGGGCCCAGCCCCGGTCCCACCGCGGCGGCTCTCACAGCACGTGGTAGATGGGCAGCGGGTCCGGCGTGTCCGGGGTCCGGAGCTGGGACTCCAGGCTGGCTGAAGGGGAGAGGGAGAGGCTGTCCTGCTGGGGGAGGGCCGGCTGCTCGGGCGACGAGATGCGGTCCACGATGCTGGACAGGCAGTCCAGGCTGGACAGAGTGCTGAGTTTGCCAGTTGGGTACACTAAAGGATAAGGAAAAGAAAGGACTCGTTAATGTGGCACAAACATGTTTAAACGCAGCTCTTAAACTCAGTAGAGATTACAAGGGCTATAATAATACATGGCAACCATTATATTTTTATTTATTTATTTATTTGAAAAGTTTTATAAAGCGCGAACAAGACCCAACCGGGTATCAGAGCGCTGTACAAAGAGGAAAGCTGACGTATACGTACAGAAACAATATAAAAACACTTACAAAAAAAGGAAACATGAGAGGAACCGGAAGCAAAAAGTAAATGAGGGTGCTAGGGGAAGAGTAGGTAGCAAGTGAACAAATTCACCTCCTAGGGATGATGGAGGTATTAGAACCTGGTTCATACATGTTATACACAGATGTGTGCAGGCGTGCATTAACCCCTAAAGCTACCAGCATGTGATGAACAACCTCAGGCATGTTGCCGACCCCCTCCCATTTGTAGCTATGCAACTCCTGATGACCGCGCCCATGGCTACCAGTACCTTGCTACCTTAGAAGTTATTTCTCTTGCAATCTGGGGTGCTCTGGGAAAGAGGGCTGACAGACCGACCTCCATGCCCAGCCCATGCTTTCTGTGTGCCTTAGATGTCAGCAGAGGGCACACAGCATCCTTCAGACGAGACCTGTTCACCCAGCCTGTCTCAGGGCTTCATCCTTCCAAAGCACCGCAACGCCCCTTCACTGCAGCGGTCAGTACAGCTTGCCCATCACTGGTAGACACTGTGTACCCTGTGGACGTGCACGGACCTGGCGTGCGTCAGAGGGCCACTGTGACGTAAACGATAAACTCCCTAACTATGAGCTCCGTTACCATAGTTATTACTGTGAATCGATGTATATCGTATTAACAGAGTGCCCCTGAGGTGCGCATCTTACAGTTTAACCAGTGTCACCCTGGGCCCTGACTGGGAGTGAATAAACTCCTTCACGGATGGATTTCAGGCCCTCACAAATAAATACTGCCAGCGGTGAGGGTCATAATGATGATGGTACAGTTGGTACTACTCCTGCTGCTACTGTAAAATTAATAGCATTATTTTGTACTGTTACACTTCAAGGTGCTTAGTAGCAAGGCACACATCTATCTACCATTCCCAGCACTCCATACCTTTCACCCTTGACATACTGTTATCCAGTCTCCAGTCCCCATCAACGAGCAGGACTTTTCTAACAGTCAGTACAGGACTATGGTTTTCGTACTGTGGTTCAGCAGCGGGCCCCATCCAGGCCCGGTGTCTATACCAGGCTGGCACTCTCTCTGGTCTTTATTCTGTTTTGGGCGCATTATTTACACCTGTTAACCCGAAGCCTGCGAGTATTTGATGACGAGACCTGCCGCCTGCCTGTCCCAAATGATATCGCGATAGGTTCGACAGGACGCTCCATACTCACTGGTCGGGATGTCCGAGCAGTAGGCGCTGTCGAAGCTGCCGTTGCGTCTGGACCACGCAGGGCTGTTGCACTCCGCCTGCAAAAGAAAACAATGCTTTAAAAACATGCTCCATGCTCAGTACTGGGCCCAACCAGCAGCAAGTGCCAAACAGCATGAAGCAGATAACTATGCAACATTTCTTAAGTATTAATATATATTTATTCAACCTGGCCTTCTGCTGCGCCCCTCCCCTCCACCCCGCCGGTAAACCCTGGGTAGAGTTACTGGCGGGGCGACTGGAAATATGCGGCCCACTGTGGGATCCGGCGCAATGTGCAGCGCATTAAGCATGGCGAATGGATTGGTGCAGGGTGAAACCACAGCAGACAGAGAACACTTTCCCAGGACGCATTTTACACCCAAAGCCCGGCATATCTTGGGTATAGGCGGCCGGTGGGGGGCGCGGCACCTATCTGCGGGCTGGGGAACGTGTCCACTGCTTTGTGGGGCCTATAACAACACGGTCCACAAACGGCTCAAACCCAAGGGACCAAGTGTCAGCGCCGTTTGTATTTTGTATTGAATGTATTGGAGAGAGGTGACACCCCCAACTCCCCGAGCACACAAATAAACACACTCCCGTCACTTGCAACGTTCCCGGACATCTGTCCCGCACTGGCTTGAAAGGATTCCCTCCCACTTATCAATGAACACACAGCCAAGACACAGGGCCACGGTCATCAAAGAGTTACTCGGAGGCATGTGTGAACCAACGACACTCCTGCGTTTGGGTGCGTGCTTAGGTGTCTAAGAACACGTGTTAAAGTGTTCATTTTGTTCATGTTTGGGAGGGGGGGGAAGAGTGTGGGAGGCGAGATCCTCAGTTTACCGCATCACTCAGTCCAGTACGAGATTCCCAGGGCCTGGATGTCTGAGCCTTGAAATGGATGCATCTAGAATCAGTCACTGAATTATATATATATATATATATATATATATATATATATACACACATTCATTCAGGAATATAAACATGGGGGACATAGTAACCATTACTGTTGGCTCTCTCCACCAAGTCTACCCACATGATAAACAGGGGCTGGATGACCTAAAGGGAAGGATTCTTGTGGGAAGATATTAAAAGTCAGAATAAGTGTTAATAGCCCCAGTCATGTTGCAAGAAGGGCCCTGCATTGGTGGTCTCTGACCCACACTGTCTGGTGTTGCAAGAAGGGCCCTGCATTGGTGGTCTCTGACCCACACTGTCTGGGTTTCGAATGCCGGAGAAATGTCAGAAGTTCTCTCTACACCATTCTTTCTCCAAATATTATGCTACTAAACCACTAAACTTTCTTTTGGCAAAGTACATGCTAAGAGAAAGACCTGCAATAGAGATGCAAAGGGCCATACCAATTTAGGACACAGGTTTGTTTTCAGCACCCTTTTAGCGCCTGGTGGTTCACTAAAACGTACATTTACTGTCCGATTGCTCCATGTAATGTATAGTTTGTGTACTACAGCTCACAAAAGTGGTTTCATGTAGACTAGTCTTTTGTGCCGTGATGTGATGGTGGAGGTTATTGGCAATACAAATGCCAATGACAGCATGCTAGTCTGTGTTGAGCTATGCATTTAGGAAAAGCTACACATTCTCACAAGGCGCTATCTCGCCTAGAGGCCTCAAATTACTTCTAGGCTCACAACTAAACTCGCCAAGGCAAGCACTTTAGGGAATATAGCTCCCAGTCAGACCCACATGGCACTCTGCACTGCCTGGGCACACAGCTAAGAGTAGACCCATTCTTACCATGCCGTCGGAGCAGTTGGACAGGGGGCTTCCGGGCTCGGAGCACCTCTGGCCGGGCAGGGTGTAGTAGTTCTCCACCTGCTCCCGCAGCAGCTCCTGCAGGCTCTCGATGTAGCTGATGGCGTTGCGCAGGATCTCCACCTTTGGCAGCCGCTGGTTGGGGTTGGCCGTGGTGCAGCGCTTGAGTGTCTCGAAGGCGCTGTTGACCTTCTTCAGCCGCCGTCGCTCCCGCATGGTGGCCGCCTTCCGCCGGTCCATGGTGGACGACTTCCGCTTGCAGGCCTTGCAGGCCCAGAGCAGGCAGTGGCCGGCCTGGTGGTGCCCGCTGGGCGCCCGCACGTGCTCCTCCTCGTCGGAGCCCGGCAGCTCGTCCGGGTGCACCCGGAAGCGGCCCAGGCGGCTGTCGAAGTCCTCCACGAAGTCATCGTCCGGGGACGGCATGCTGGAGCTGTCGTAGAAGAACTCGGAGGGCGAGAACTGGCAGCTGTCCACGAGATCCATGCTGGGGAGCGGGGCCTGCGGTTCAAGCTCGGACAGGGGGTTCCCAGGGCAGAGTCCGCAGAGATCACTGAACCGAGGTCGAAGTGTGGCAGCACCGTGGCCAGGTCTCCTTATATATCATGTTAGCGGAGGCCGGTCCAGGGTGGCAACCCGCCATTAGCATATCTCACCGCAACCCCCACTGTGGGCTCTCTGACCAAACCCCCGCCTTGCTAGCCCCCTGGGATTATTCGGAATTTACTGCTCTTCTCCGCTCTGTGATGGTTTCATTACACACATTAAGCCTCTTTGCAGCAGAACCATCATGTACTCCGGTAAACTTACACTTCTCGCATTTGTGAACTTTGGTAAACGTTTTTTCTTCGATTGTTCACCCGTTGTAGCTTTTATGCACAAAAATCGAGAGAGATGAATGTTTCAGCATTACACGAATAAAGAAAGGGACATTTTAGCATTGCGGCTGCCCCCAAACCTGAGTCCCTTATTCTAGGCCATCGTTTTTTTGGGGTAGTTATTACATTCATCATCCTTAATTAATGCTGCTAACCCTAAATAAGCAAGTTCATTTATAAAAAATCACCCAATCTCTGCCTTACGCAAAGTCTCTCTTGATTGTTCCTAACTATTAGCCTGGTTGCTCAAGTGTTTTGCTTCAGATAGTGTTCAATATTGTTTAACCTGAAATAAAACATGTCGGGCAGAATGGAAAAATTATTTGTGCTTTGGAGCGGTTCCCTGACATTATAAACATGGATATTAAGGTCAGGGCACCCGCTCTAGGTTTGCATCATGTGCACAGCGTCGCCCATCATGCAACGCGCATTACCTGGGAGTCCCGCGAGGACGTTTTTTTACGGAATAAAAAGAAATCATTGAATGCACTTGGTGACTTGCAATGGCGCAAAGCACACCAGCGGAACAGCCCAGTGAGCTAAAGACCGATGATCTGCAAGTAACGAGTTTCAACACCAGCAAGGCTGACTCAGCATTTCATCCTTCTCTGAGTACCGTTACAAGGGTACTAATGACACCTGTTATAGACCGTGCGTATAAAAGGCAGAAGAGCGAAGTAACGCGCAGTGTGAAATATTATTATGAGAGGTGTATTTTATGAGGGTATGGGTGAAAAAAGCAATATGTCCAAAGCGATGGAGGAAGAGCGGACCCCCTACCCCCTCCCCTTAGTAGGCGGAATCCGAAGGAAAGGGAATGTTAATAATACTGCCACTTTTTATATTTATTTGAAAACTAGCATTTTGTGTGCTTCCAGAAGAGGGGGTCGTTATGATCAAGAGAGGGGCAGCTTCCCATTGAAGGCTGCCTTGCTGTGGTGCAGTGTGCTTTACTCTGGAGCCCCCCTTGCCAGCATGGCCCACACCTTCTGTGAGCTGAGCCGTCCCAGGGCACACTGGCTGAGTGAGCCCTGCTCAGAGTCAGGCCTCGCCGCTCGCACCGTTACAGATGCGTCCCAGCTGCCGGTCGCAAGTTCCTCCTGGACGTGTAAAGTTTCCAGCCCCCTCAGAGCCGTGCGGAACTTCACACAGGTCGGCGACAAAGCCCCTCCTCAAAACCTGCCGCAGATCACGGGGCTGCTCAGGGGGCTCGCTGAAGTGCGAATGAAGCCATTAACGGCCTCTCGCCAAGGTGCAGCAAACCTTTCAAACGTCCGTTTGATTCCACCCTTTCGCGGAGGAAATGGCAGAGGGGGTCTAAAAGGTTAATTAAGGAAAACTTGTCTCTAAGCTCTGTGACTGGGTCTCTGGCCCTCCCTGCCCAATGCATAGATTTTTTTCTATTTGCATTAAAATGCTTTTAGTGCTCTTTTTAACAAACATCAAGAGCGACCTCATTTCATCACTTTCAAGCGCATTATTTTTATACATTTGTAAAAGGGAGGGCGCTAGGCTTTCACGTTCAGCTCTCTCTGCTGCCAGCCCTCTCCCAAAATCTGAGGAAATTAGATACTGTACACCAGAAAACAATACGCTACACATTGAACATTCTATCCATTACAGTTACTTAATGCAGCTGTTCTGCAGGCTCGCTGTGGATAATTAAAAGACATGTTTCTGGGCTCTACGTGGTCTTAAATTGGGGGCTTAAAACGGGTGTAGAGCTAACATTGTTCTCATATTATATTTTGAAAACATGTTTTATTTATTTTTGTAGAAAATTAAATCAGAATGCCAGATGTAGCGCTTATATTTACTGAAAGAAAGAATAAAGCTTAATACGTTTTTGCATCAAAATTAACGGATTTACTAAATTATAGTATAGTTTATATTTTCAAAGACGTCCGGTCTGTAATTTATATTACTTTTTTATTGCAAAATGTAGCAAAACGGGATTAAGCATTTAAAAATGAAAGTTGTCCAAGAAATTACGATTTTTGGATTCCCACGCGTCATCATGAAAAAAGTGAAATACATTAAATCGTAGTAAAACGATATATAGTCAGCGAACACTTTTTCCAACGCACTCACTCACACACTCATCCATGTCGATTACCGCTGCGTCGCCATAGCTTGCACCGGTATTTCTTTGGTTGAGGCGTTATGACGCATTTATTGAGTGCATGTGTAAGTAGGTCACACTTTTAACTAAAAACCAGAGGGCAGGCAATATTCTGTGTGGATGTGCGATGTTAGAGTTATTGGATGCCGACTTCACATCTCACGCTAATGGCTATTGTAGACTTGCTGTTCCTGTGTGACTTCCGGTTATTATAAGAGCACCAGCAGAAACATGTCGAGGTACAGACGGCTGTGCTGGGTAGACTGCTTAGCTTTCCCCAGACCTTGACCTGCGGGCTGTGCCCACTGCCGGGCTTCAGGCAAGAGCTGCCGCCCCAGGGAGGTGTGCCTCGACTGGACACATACGTTTCGAAGCGCACCCAGCGCGCTATATGAATAGCCAATCAGACCCGATCTGCTGGAGCTGTACGGGTGCAAAAGTTGGTAGGCTAGCTCAGAGGACGGAAGAACGAGAGTGGCAAGACTAGAGAATACGAGTACTTTTAAGGTAAAGGCATGTGGTGGAGAAGGGTGGCGCAGCCTACGGGAAGGAAAGTGGAGACTGAACAGGCTCCCGATGGCGGAGGGCAGGCACAGTGGTGGTGAAGGCAACACGCAGGGTCTGCATTTTTACCAAAGGCTAAGATGGGACGGGCCTTGCTTGCTTTACCACGCACCCTCTTCTTCTTCCAGTCATGTTTCTGTAGGATGCTTGACTGATATAAATGTACGCCCTCACAAATATAAACGTATGGCACATATACATGGAACACAGAGAGATGCATCTATTTCTACACAGATACCCCAAACACAGGCCTGCGCACGAGGACGGGTGATGGACGGGCAAGGGTCATGACAGGTCCTGTCCTGGGACAGGACCTTGCCAGGCCATGTGGATGTTCTTGCCATGCGCAGTTTTGCCTTGAAGAACCCTCCATTGCCCTCAGTGTGACTCTCGCGTCAGTCTCAATTGCTGCACTTCTCTTTGGAATCAACATTCAAATGCGCGCGAGCTCCTCTTGCCTTATGTGAAACACAACTGTCAGAATTTTCAGTCTAACATTCCCCATGGCTCGAGTCAAGCCAGCCCCGTTGTGTTTATTTAAATCCTGATTTTATTTCTCACCTTTATCAACATGTATGAATTCTGTACTTTTTATATTGAAATTGGAACTATTAATATTAGTAGTTGCACAAATGAGTAACAATAGTATTAATAATTGCTGTAATAACAGTAATACCAATGCTGCTAATACTTCTAACAATAACAGCAGTAATAATAATATTTATACGAAGAGCGTGTAGTACGACAATGGCAGCAACATAATATTAACGACAACATTGATAATTTAAATAAACACCCTACCGCATTCTTTAGGTGTTTAGCACTGTGAGTAACAAGTGTTACTAATACTCCAGTTGTGGATATTCAATTGCCTGCAGGTCGTGTCGTATGCATTGTCTTCTATAATATTCATATGTGTTGAAACTGAAGTTATTTGTGTAACAGTGACTTCATTCAAAAAAATTATAAAATGGTGCTCAGAAATTTGAAGCAAACACACAGAGGAGACCCACAATGTGTGTGTGTGTGTGTGGGGGGTGAAGGGGCACCATTTGGAGCTGGCCTGGTGGCGGGGAGGCCTCCTGGCAATGGTTGCCGGTGGTATTCCAAATGGGGTGTGGGTACGGGACTCAGTATAAGCGTGCTTCCACAGGTTTTACAGGTATCAGGGCAGTGTGGGCCAGAGGTGGCAGCGGGGCAGACCTAGTGATGGGTTTAAATTTGCAGGCTGAGGTCAAGTGACCACTTGGTCTGACTTGACCCTCAAGCACCTCCTACCTACGGCACGCCACACCTGCAAATTCATGCTTTCTCTCGAAGGGGCACCATGGCTGTCCTGCATCCCTTCTACCTCGGCCTCCTGGTGTGGTGGTTTGGCAGGAGAGGCCTCCAAGGGCTCGGAGTCACCAACAAAGGTCCAGCAGGGCTTTTGGGCATCCAGGGGTCTGATGGCCTGGTTCTGCGCCCTCTCGTTCTGTGACCTGTTTTTTCGCTAGCAAGATGAGATTGTGGCAGGCAGGCCTACCGTTCAGGACAGAGATTTTGTGATAGTTTATTCTGTTTCTAGTATGGCAAACACGAGGCCAGACAGGTGGAAGCCAGGACAGGACGCTGCCTTCTAAGTTAAATCATTCAATTTAAAACCATGTATTTTAAATGCTTTATTTAATTGCCTGTTATGCATGCAATAGGTGGGAAGTGATTTGGTGATGGCGGATTTTATGTTATATTTGCATGATTTTTTGCCAGGCAGTTGTTGTTTCACAGGGGTGTTCCTGGTGGTGCATCGCTGCACTTGAGCTTTCTCCTCCATCGGCATCACTGCTGGATCTCCATTTAAGCTTTAGGGCAGCTGAGATTTTGTTATATTTCGATTTGGTGATAGTTGTGACCTGCTTAAACTTGGTAAGTTATTGGAAGGTCCTCAGATCTAGCCATGTCTAGTTAGCCCATTTCTTAGTACATTTCTTAGATCATGGGGCCAAAACTATTGAAGAGGAAAGCCACTGGAAGGCGGGATGCAAACATCGCTCAGGTAATGGAGAGACTCAGTTCCACTGAGGAGCTGCTAGTGCTGTTGCAGCCCGCTCCAGGTAATCAAGGTATCACTCCTGCCTCAAAGCTGGAACTCAGCAACGAGAAGGCCCCTGAGGTTGCTTGCTGTAGGAGTTTGAGAGTTCACCCAAGGCTGTTATTCCTGCCTCTTAAAGAAAGCTAGGAAAAGTTTACAAAGCAAGGGGGCAAGTACTTGACATCCATTAGGGCAGATTAACAAGCCAGTACCCGCAGTGGCTGAATCCATGCCATCACTTCTTCATACAGTGGTCCCCACCACAAGCACCCCTCCATAAGAGTCAGTCTTGGTGAAGGATTCCGCCCCATGACAACTCAATGATACTAATTTGGTCTCCAGTATTTGCCCAGCTTCTCCCTTGCCTATGAAACCAGAGGAGTGTAAGGCTTCAGAGGAGGACTGAGCCAACTTGTTTTCAGGTGGAAGAGCAGACGACCTCACTACTGCAAGGAAGTTAGTGCCAGATGTACAAAAAGTAGGAATTGCGATTTTGTATTTGCGATTCTTACCGAATCGTAATTAGGAAACTGGCCGGTTCTGGGAATCTGCCTATTTGTGAACTCAAAATAGTTTTTATTCATCTGGCCATTAGTTGCCAGCTCTGTTGTCCGCACCTACAAAACAGGGGAAGCTAGCAGATAAGGACAATGCAAAGCAAGGCGAGGATAAGGCTGCAACAATCCTGGCAGTAGATTCGGTCCTTCCCCTATAGATCAAATGGGGGGTGAATTTGCCAGAAGAGGTAAAGGAAAAGATTCCACAATGAGTGTTTATCGATATATTTAATTTTCTGCCTGACAAGCCCGTAATGTACTCACAAGCAGTGTAATCCAAAGGTTGTAGAAACACTAATTGGGTATAGGAGATTACCATTTTCCAGCCCATTGACCTTGAGAAATGACTATTGTGGGGTCCTCAAATACCCAATTATCAAAATAAGATTGTCAGTGCCCATGATGTTCTTGGAGGGCATTGCTGGAAGGATTATGACAGTTTATGAGGTTTTCTTGGTTGAAAAAGACATCTAATTCTAATATGTTCTGGGACCAGACAGACGTGAATGCCTGGCTGAGGTGTGTGATATTAAGAAAGGATGAAGTGTGGGAAATCAGTGCTTTCAGGCATCCCTGCAAGGGGGTGAGAAAAAAGGAGCTTGCTGGGTGCATCACAAAAAAGCCTGTACATAGTCATCGGGTACCTCTAAATTTAAACACAACTGCTCCTATTGTGGCCTCCCAGACCACCCAGATCTCAAGTGCTATGAAAAAAATCAGGAGAAAAAGGAGGCCAGAAGGGAAGGGCAGGTTCTCTGTAGGTCCCCATCTCAGTTGAATTGACTGCAGTAATTTCTTGGTTTAACCGATATCCCAACTCGCAAGTAGCTCAATAGCTTTACTGTGGTTTTCTCATAGTTCGCAAATTCTGGTCTGGGGAGTGGTGGTGAAAAATTCTTGCAGGAGGCAACAGTCCAGAAAACAAACAAAGAAGTTGCTGGGAGAATGACAGAAGAATACTGAAGCTTGGGCAGGGTGGTTGGTCCCTGTGAGTCCGAAACATTTGTGAACTTTGTATGTTCCCCTTTGGGGGTTGTGCCTAAGAAGGAGCAAGGGCAGTTCATATTAGTACATGGTTTATCTTCTCCAGAATGTGAATCTGTGAGTAAAGCTATAGCTCTCGCCCTTTGCGCAGTCAAATATGGCGCCTTGAGCATGCCATTACCATGCTTAGGTCTCTCAGTCCAGGGGCCCTCCTGGCGAATGGGGAAGTAGAATCAGCCTCCTGTCTGTTACCCCTTCACCCTTCAGTCAGAGTGCTCCTGCTTCTTTGACAAATATACACCAATGGGTTGTGCTGTCTCCTGTGCCTACTGCAAGCTTTTCAGTGTCTACTTAGAATGGGTGTTCAAACATGAGGCAGGACAGACGGCCACACTTGTTTTTTGGGCCAGCAGGACTCTCTGCAGTGCAGCGCATCCTTGTCTCTCTTTAGAACACTGATGCCAAGGTTTACTGTTCCCTGGCATGTGATAGAACCACAGGACTAGCGACAACTTTAGTTTTCATGGGCATTGAGATTGATACTGTGAGAGGAGTCTGCTGAGAATCAGGGGTGTGCAAAATGTGAGGGATTTCCTTTTGCAAAATTTTGGCAAAATTGGGCAACATTATGCTTACTTACTTGAAATGAAAATCTGGAATTTCTTACTATATTTTAGCGTAAAATGTATCCCTGCGCTAATTTTTGATGCAAGTATGCATTTGGCGCTAAAAAAGTAGTGGAAAGGGGGCGTGGCTTGGACGGCGGAAGGCATGGTCGCCTAGCTCCGATGCTCGCCAGACCGGAGGGAGGTTGAGAGTGAAAACTGACCTCCTGGGTGCATCAAATTGAGTTCCAACATCGGGCTCCAACGTGGGAGTCGGGCTCGGAATGTGAGCCTTTTTAAGCCGATTGCACAGCGGACAACTGGTGTTTAACCGAAGGGAAGTAGCGGATCGGCTGAAATATCCAAAATGGCGCCGATGAAGTGAACCTTAGTAGACGTAACTACACAGCGTCATCTTAATAAGGCGGCTGAAGATCATCCCTGCTGTCAAAGAACCTGCGTGGGACACCGCCATCTCCCGCATGACCGGTGAGAAGTGCTCCTTTGCCGTGTGTATGCGGTAACGCGCGAAGACCTGCTACGTGGTGCCTGACCCCAAAATGGCCGCCAAAACGCCAGAAAACTCGTGTAGCACTTCAGAGACTTAGGCCTCTCCTTATCTATTGCGCAGCCCTTTTTATGCATCTGGATGCCTTATGTTCTGGATTAGTCTACATAGCAGTGTGTGCTTTGGCGTGACACAACGTGGATCTATGCGCTCCCTGAATGGACCGTAGACACCCAACAGCAACAAACAGCGACCCAACCTCTTTTGCCAGCATTGGGTGAGTGGAACCTCCTGCCTATACCTATGTGACCTGTCTCCCTCTACAAGATGTCAGGTCCACTACCAATTTAGTGCCAACCCAATGCCAATCCAGTGCCTTTCACCTTTGGTGATGCTGTGAACATTTCCACAGAGAGCTCTAGTTTATACCTGACCAACAACTCAGCAGCGTGCAGCACGTACCAGTCCATTACCTATCCCTTCTGCTGACTACTGCGCACATGGCTTGTGAGAGGTGATTTGGAACACAGATACCCTGGAATCTAAGCGCCCACCAACAACGTCAGGAATAGCAATAATAGTGTGCAGCGGAGCACAAGCACACTTTGCCCAGAACTCCTGACCGGGTTCAAACACCGCAAACAAACCATCACGCCAGGCATACTAGCCTCAAATATCAGCCTAAGGCACCAGTCCGAACAACAACACCCACCAATCAAGGAACAATAAAGAACAATAAGCTTGAATACGGGGTAACTCACACAAAGTGGAATGGCGGACGAGAAGAACAGGAACACCAAGAAAGTGAGACCAGAACCGGTCATCTCAGACCTCCTATAAAAGCTAAACCGGATATCCATGGGACAATGGAAATGATCCTAAAAAAGCTAGCGGAAGTCCATGACTTAGCAAAGTCCACGAAAAGTAATACGGACACCATGCAATTGGAACTCACAGCGATAAGAGCGGATATGAACGCGACGAATGTGAGATTAGGTGATGCGGAACAAAGAATAGGTGTCGTAGAAGAAGTAACCACTCAAGCATGCAAAGAATTGGTGCACCTTCATAGGGTTACAGATGAGCTACGGAAACAGAACGCGGAATTAGAAGACAGAAACAGAAGAGGGAACATAAGAATTTTTGGTATCCCGGAAAAAGCGGAGGATGATGCAGGGTCGTGCGTGGCCTTTTTGGAGGCCTGGATCCCATTGATAACCGGACTGAAGTTCAACCCGGGCCTGGAGCTGGACAGGGCCCACAGAATACCTACCTTCACCAACCCACATAGAACTGGTACAAGGCCTATGATCTGTAAACCACTCCGCTTCCAACACACAGAAGCTATTCTCACCTTTGCCAGGAAATCTCAACAAATCACTTGGGAAGGCAGGAGGATCATATTCACACAAGATTATTCCAA
This sequence comes from Calotriton arnoldi, assembly GCA_963921515.1. NCBI lineage: Eukaryota > Metazoa > Chordata > Amphibia > Caudata > Salamandridae > Calotriton > Calotriton arnoldi. The sequence continues at coordinate 214,873 of CAWUFW010010715.1, forward strand.
AGAGACAGTGGATATACGAAAGGGATTCCTCCGTCTCCGTGAGAAGCTAAGAGAAAAGAAGATCCTCTTCTCATTTAATGGTCCCTCAAGATTCAGGATAGTGGAGAATGGAAGAGCCATGGTCTTCACATCCCCTCATGAACTGGCGAAACATTTGGAGAGCACTCCCTCTCAGGAAATGGATTCTGAGGCGGGCCCCTCCAACAAAAGGAAACCCATGTCCTCTTTATTTCCACATGAGTGACTGTTTTTTCCTAAGTATGCTTCAAATATGTTTTAGCAATGTTACGGGATAAATATAATTCGCGGTTAGTACTTTAATGCTTGCCACCAATTTCAGTACTACACATAGTATTTGCTAAGATACGTAGTCAACCATATGGAGCTAGATCGTAATTGATTGTACCTCTGTATACACATCCTCAGTAATACCTCTTCTTGGAGATAGCGTGCTGTAATACCTTAGCTTAGTACATTGTAGACGCAACCTTCTACGTGCTATGCAAGCTCTGATTGTTATTGATGATTGGTTAATGTTTGGAGGCGTAGAGACGACTTGCGCTACCACAATGTTCATTGTCCTTATCTTTCTACATACTCAGGTTCAGGTTCAGCAGTATGTTTTGACACCTAAGTATAATAACCCAGCATAATGCAGTTTAGAAGCAATGTCGCACGAGTTACGTAAACCCTATTGGGCGCTTTGCTTAGCTAACGATGTGAGATAAAGTTGCTACCTACGTTAATACATTTATATATTGATGTGTTCTTTGCCTATGATCCAGGTTCGTTGTTATGCCCTGTTACATCAGGTGCTGAGTTAGTTAGAGGGTAAACTATCTTTGAAATTAACCACACTAAAAGTGCTCTCCCCGGGAGTTATGTGGCTAATGTATGGTCCTCCTTTTCGGTCTGTTGACGGTCGGTTCTGTCGTCGCAGCCTCTTTATATGATTTATTTGGGGGGGGGGTGGGAGGGGAAGAGAGGGAGGTGGGGGGGTAGAAGGGGAAATGCTGAAAATGGTTGTTTTAGATTTATTCGCTGTTTTTTTCTGCTTCATGGTTTTTATGGTTTATTTGGTTTATTTCTCTTACTACGTCATCCCTATCACACGCCTGAGAATAGTGCTGCGTACAGACACACCAATATCACATGCTAATGCATGTAGCTATTTTCCGATTACAGAAAACCCATTCCTCTCAAACTGTCAATCTTACACTGTCACGATCTACAAACCCATACGATGACCCAGAATAATACACTTACAGATGACCTTACCGTCATTTCACTAAACGTCAAAGGCCTGAACCATCCAGTGAAACGTAGAAAAGTGTTTGACTATCTTGCCAAAACTAAAGGAGATATTATCCTTCTCCAAGAAACGAAACTATCGGAAGAAGATACAAGCTTCATCAAACATGCTTGGATCTCTACCCTGACTTGCTCTCCAGCAGACCACAAAAAAAAAGGAGTTATTACCCTCATTGCGAAAAAATCAAATATCTCCTACCTTTCTCATACACATGATGACGAAGGTAGACTACTAATTACACATCTGCAAAAAGGAGATGACCTCATACATACAACATATATGGTCCTAACTCAGACGAACCAACATTCTGGGAAAAAATATCAAACGCTATTGAGGGACTACCCCAAGACGACCTTATCGTGGTGGGAGGGGACTTTAACATGCCACTTGACCCTATCCTAGATAGACAATCAAAATGTAAATACCATCAGTCCCGGTCACATGATATCATCAAGAAAATCTGCACCAAATATGACTTAAAAGATGCTTGGCGCCTCCAACACCCTGACACGAGAGATTACACTTTCTATTCATCACCACATAATTCCTATTCTAGAATAGACTATATCCTAATATCTGCTAACTTCACCCCTCCGAATAGACCAGACAAGTATAGCCCCTATTCTGATTTCAGATCACGCTTGTATATCTACCAAACTTGCTGGTTCTCACCCTACCTCACCTCCGAAGAGATGGCGATTTAACGATGATATCCTACTAGATCAAACTAATAAACTGAAAATATCCAAGGCAATTGAGGACTACATAGCCAGGAATGACCTTCCCGAAATTTCAACAGGTATTTTTTGGGACGCTCTAAAAGCCACTATGCGTGGTGTCATTATCGGAATCAAGGCCCAGATTAATAAAAACTTAAACCAGGAACTTATATCTCTAGAAAACGAAATTAAAAATCTGGAACTAAAACACTCAGACAGGCTAGACGATCAAGAAATACTCACTAGCCTAACTAACAAGAAATACGAATACAACACCATTGTAAGTAAAAAAGCTGGTGTTTGGATCAATAAATTCAAAGCACTTAAGTTGTGCGAAGGAAACAAAGCTGGGAAACTCCTGGCCTCATATCTTAAACACAAACAATTCACCATCACTTCCATCAAAGACGCACATAATATCACACATACCAAGCATGACAAAATCCTAGATACCTTCCAAACATTTTATAAGGACCTCTACAGCAACAAATTACTATTTAATGCAGAGGATTGTGAGCAGTACTTAAAATCAATAAACCTTCCCAAACTGTCAAATACAGATAAGACACAATTGGGGGCTCCCATCTCAGATCAGGAAATCTCCATGGCTATTAAAACACTCAAGACTAACAAGGCTCCTGGGCCGGATGGCTTTTCAGGCTCCTTTTACAAAGCATTTATCACCCCTCTTCAACCGTCCCTACGCAGACTATTCAACTCTATGGCCAGGAACGGGGATGTCACAGACTCGATGAGGGAAGCCACAATTATTGTTATCCCCAAAGAAGGCAAAGACCCATTACTACCTAAGAATTATAGGCCAATTTCCTTAATAAACGTGGATTGTAAGATTTACGCCAAAATTTTAACCAGTCGATTAAACAAATTTTTACCCAATCTAATTAGTAATTCACAGGTAGGTTTTCTTAAGAACCGCTTATCCCACGATAATACTAGACTACTCTGCCATGTCCTGGAAAAAGCAAAAACGACAACTACCCCCTTAGTTGCCATCACATTAGACGCAGAAAAAGCGTCTGACAGGGTTTCATGGCAATTTCTAGAACACTGTATGCAAAAGTTCAATCTTGGTGAGACATTTATTGCCATGGTTATGGCCCTTTACTCTAATCCATCTGCCCGGATAGCCATTAATAGTTCTGTATCGGAGTCCTTTCGATTGGAACAAGGCACCAGGCAGGGCTGCCCCCTCTCGCCGGCCCTTTTTCTTTTAGCCCTGGAGCCACTAATTCAAGATATAAAACATAACGAGAAGATTAGCGGTGTACTCTTTGGTGAAACACGGGTGAAATTGGCCACATATGCGGATGATATTCTGATAATAACAGAAGAACCGGAGACCTCTATTAAAGCCCTGATATATTCTATAGATACATATGCTAGCCACTCAGCCTATAAACTTAACCGCGATAAATCGGAAGTTAAACCCCTCAATATTTATAGCACAAAGGATCTCCTAGGCAGCTCGGGCCTAACGTGGCAACCCAACCAGATTAAATATCTGGGAATCGAGTTCTGTGCCACAACTCTGGAGACTCTTCAACATAACGAAAACAAAACGCTTGAGCGGATCAAAACTCAACTAAATTCTTGGTCACCCAGATTCATAACCTGGTGGGGGAGAATTGAAACAATAAAAATGATGGTATCCCCTCTGGTGAATAACTTAATTACAATGCTGCCGCTTGCTTTATAGGATGATTTCCATCATAAACTGAGAGTCATTCTCACGACCTTCTTATGGAAGGGGAAGAAGGCAAGAATTAGTATGAGAAAACTCCAACTTCCCAAATCTCTTGAAGGTGTCAATCTACCAGACTTTAAACGATATCAGGTGGCTTTTTCAGCGAAACAGGGGTCACACTGGCTTACACCCCTGTCAGACTATACCCCAGTATGGCTAGAAATGGAGAAATCTCTCCTCCTCAACATCCATCCCCTTACCCTCCTCACCACCAACCTCGCCCGATTAACATGCTCTGGCACTATTATTTTCAAGCAGACTAAATCCTCCCTGCTGAAGATAGACAGATTACTTGAGGTCAGGGTAAAGAACTCCAATTTAGAATCTATATGGGACAATCGCAATTTGTTATACAGAGGTCACACCTTACACTACGACAACTGGATCAAGAAAGGAATTTTCTTTCTCCACCAGTTATATACAGACACACACCCGCTGACCTTTAAGGAACTACAAACTACATACCACCTTGAACCTATAGAGTTCTACTACTTCCTGAAAGTAAAAGCTGCCATATCCAAAACAAAAATTTCAACCTCACCGCCTTCCCTGCCAAAATACTTCTTAAAACTAAACTCCCTAGGCCACCAAGTTTCGTGGTTATATCGACTATTGGGCCCCAAACACTCTACACTCAACGCGAAAACTATTTCCTTTTGGAATTCACACTATACCACCCCGGTCTCAGACTCTGACTGGACCTGGACTTCGATATTTAAGAATAAAATTAGCCCTGTACTGTCTCAAACTAAATTCTGGCTCCTCCACAGATTATTCTGGACGCCCTCCCGCCTACACAAGCATAAACTTCGAGAAGATGATGTCTGTTGGAATTGTAAGAATGCAGTAGGTGACCTGGAGCACTTGCTACTGCTTTGCCCCTGTGTAACATCCTACTGGGATAGGGTCTTCAAATTCATATCTAACCTCTTTCCCTTTGATGCTTGTAATGACCTGTCGTCACTTCTGTTCGCTCCCACAAGAGCAGGCTCCTTGAGTGAAAACGACAAAGCACTCCTTGACCTCCTTATAATAGCGGCTATCAAAATCATCCTTACCAACTGGAAGGATACTAGTAAAGCGTCCTTTAACTGTTGGCAAAACTGGATCACCAACCTTCGAGGGGCAGACAATATTGTGCTTCATAACTCTCCATGGAAAAACCCAGTCAGACATCTTTGGCTTTTTCTTGACATCTTCTTCGGATCACATAAACCACCGTGAGCCCCCGACTATTATTAAATAATCACTCACAGCGACTACCAGTGGATGTTGGATTGTTCTGCTTGCGCCAAGCTTTGTAATTATAGTTGTAATTGTAACTGTAACCCTAACATTGTAATCCTAACATTATCTCCTTCAAGACCCCTAACCTACACATGAGCCCAGTAATGCAAAAATGTACGCAAGTGAAAAAAATAGAAATGCAAAACCGGCTTTGGGATATATATATACTTGATTTAGACGATGCTTTTCTCATTATATTTTGGTTTTATTAAAAATTGTTTGCTTTGTATTGTATCGCTTTGAACAAAGTATCTTTATTGTACACTATTATCCTTTGCTCTGTACTCTCCTTATTTCTGTGCACTATACTTATGTCCTTTTATATTTCTGTTTTTGTCAATGTACATTTGAACAACTAATAAAAACTTATTGAATTGAAAAAAAAAAAGTAGTGGAAAGAAACAAAAACACTGAGCAACTGCCTCTTGTGTTCTGTTGTTTCTGTGTGTATGCGGTAAATTTGTATAGGAAATGACTCGTTTGTGGTGCATGTTTACAGCAAATGGCATTTTAGTGGTACATTTTTACTGCAAATTGTGCGTAATTACATGAAGTGGTATAATGACCTAATTTCAGGGAATTTCACGTAACAAGCATAACGCAAAATTCCCAACATTACAGGAATTATACCAGTATAATTTAAATTTTGCCCAGAAAACTGAGAAGGTGGCAGCATCCAAGTAATCAATAAGGACCTGTCTGGGGACCCACAAGGTCACAATGCATCAGTCTCAGGTTCTGATTGGGCAGCTCAACTTTGCTCTCTGAATTATCCTAGTGGGCTTCCTCTTTTTAATCTCAATATCCGAAGCCTTGATTAGCTTGAAAGAGAAACACCATTGGAACATGCTCTGTGGAGAGATAAAGCAACACTTCTTCATTTGGTCCTAATTTTAGACACATTTAATAGCAATGTGATCTGGCCTGTGCCTGTACTGTCAAGTGAGGAACTGAGATGTAGCTGGTGGTGTAGGTTTAGGGGCAATTTTAGGATCAGAGCGGTGTATGCATACATGGCCTGTTCAAAGGGGGTGGCTCTTCTGTTGGAGCAGAGGAGTGTCGTCCCCACTTAATTACCCAAGAGATGAAAAATAAAATGGTAATTCATCATTACCATTCTATGACATCCTCCCGTCCTGACGAGCTTCAGGACGGGTGCGGACCGCTTCTGAAGGACAGCAGCAGGGACTGGGAGGAGGGTGGGTTGTATGTGCACTTTTCAAAGTGCACATGTCTTTTTGGCCGCCCGTCCTGTGACGGCCAGCCAGACATGCGCCCTTTGAAATCTCTAACCCAGCTGCTTTCAGATAGCTGGGTTAGAGTAAGTTTAGGCCTCCACAGTGCTGTGGAGCACCCAGTGAGGCCGCTCTATCTAATTAGGGCTCTGCTCTCATGCTGGTGAGAGCAGCGCCCTGATTGGTCAAGGGAGTTTCCTGGTGGCCGGGTTGCAGCGCGATGGGGTCCGGAGCAGGAGCAGGAGCAGGAGGTCCTGTTGTCAGGTGTGTTTTCTTATATTTTAAGTTTATATTTGCGCACGCCCATTTATTTTGAATTCTTTTACATTTTGTTTGAGCACGTGCCTGCCCCCATTTCCCGTTGATGCCAGCCGCCACTGTCTGTTGAATGATCTGAGTCTGGTTTGGTAAAAAAATTATCAACAAAGGGGAGAGGGGGACTTGGAGCAATTAAAGGTCCAGTACCCGTGCTCCAAAGCTAAAAATCAATTCAAGAAAGGGGTCACTGTTCCTAAAGGGAAAAGATAGGTAATGGACGGACCAGGAGGCGGACAGTCAACAAGACTGTTTCTTGTTGCCTCACACACCCCTAGGGGTGTCATGCTTCATTATCGGGCGGGTGCTTCTCGTTGGGCCGGCGCTGCAATGCCCTATGGGTCCCCTGAAGGGTTACTTGGGTGGAGATCTTTTGATTTCGGTTGCCGTATGATGAGTGCGAAGGTGTCCTAAAGTGGAGTGATCGGTGCAATGTGGTGATAGTGAGCTAAAACTGACTAGGAGATGTCAGATTCAGGCTTTATTCTGGTGACTCCCCTGTCAGATTAAAAAACATTGGTGCTACTTATGAGGTCAAATGATGTGCCCAAGTAGCTAGTGGAATAAAGTGCAGGTCGACATGTTTTGCGCCTAATGGTCAAAAAATTATCCGCAGCACTTCCTCAGGACCAGGGCTAAGTTGCCTACCCCACTTAACAATAACATGTTTGGTCACCCATAAGTGGGTGGTACCTGTTTGTTATGTGATGAAAAGCGGTTGTCCAACCGGTTGGTTGGACAGCCGTGCCCTAATGGTCGGGGCAGAGGACACACACTATTTTGCGTGGTCTACTCAACGTTCCCTCAAATGGTGAACCTACCCAGTCCCTCTGCTTGCCCGGGTCAATGAAAAAAATTTGACATTCCTTGAGCTGTTTCACATTCTTGTAGTGTTCTAAGTATGGGGCTACCATCTCTGCGACCTGTTGGTAATCATCTGGTGTGACAGTATGCAGCAGATGAGATGCCTTGTCTCATTTTAGGATACAGAATTTTCGATGCTTTAATCCTGAGGCAGCAGAAGAAGCCACTCCACTCCCCACACATCTTTGGAAACCATATGCACAGTATTTCCAGACCTCGTTTTAACCAGTTTAGCTCCAAACACCAAGAAAGCCAATGACAGGTTATTCCACCGATTTTTGGATGCAAGCAGCAGTGTGGAACTGTTCTCTCTTGAGTCATGGGTCTGCTTCCTATGGCCCTTTCGCCAAGAAAGAAGGACAGCAGCATAGGCTAGAAGGCATGTCACCGTGATTACATTCTTTGCCAGAACAGCGGTAGCTACTGATTACGCTTACTCATTTAACAAGCGGAAAATATTGAAAGGCAGAGAGAGTCTGGTGGGCTCTAAAAAGAAGAGGTCCGGCAATATGGACCAACTCCTTAAGATTGTACGTTGTCTTCCAGCCATCTGCACCTCCAATTATGAGGTGGTCTTTTTCAAGGCAGTGTTTTGCATGGCCTTTTAGGGTGCATGAAGTGTCAGTGAGCAAGTAGCCAGTCTGATTGGCGAATTGGAGCTGGACTTGTTCCTCATCAACTTGTGCTGGATGGGGGACATCTTATCTGCCTTGCTCCCCTCCTCTAAGACAGGTCAATTAGGAAAAGCAAATAATATGCTTCTGGGTAAAGTGGTAGGTGACCTGTGCTGCCTTGTGGCAGCTTAGTGGAGTATACATTAATCATATACAATTTCCCAAGCTGTGACACTATTTGTCCTCATTAATGGGTTCTCTCTCTCCAATTTTTAAATCAGCAAGATGTTATCTAGTGCCCTATGGGCTGCTTGGCTTTAGTCAGCTAATTTCATTCCTCACTTCTTCGTGATTGGAGTGGCCACTTCAGCCACAGGTCGCAGTTTGGGACCAGGCAAGTGTGAGAAAATGGGGGTTTGTTGCAGTGCCCACACTTTTTGCCTGGTATCTGCTGCAACATTGACTGGAAGTAAACTGGGTCCCTGCTAATCAGGTCCCAAGCCCCAGTGTTATTTTCCTAAAATTGTACCCTGTTTGGCACCACTCCAACTACCCCTGCAGTCTCTATTAAATTGTAACCCTGGTACCTAGGGCATTGGGACTGAAGAGTGTACTCTAGGGCTGCAGCACCAGTTGCGCCACCCCAGGGACCCCTCACCCAGGCCATGCAAACTAAACTGCCACTGTAGCCTGCATACCTGGGTGAAGAGAAAAACAACAAAATTGACATGCCATACTGTCCTGTGTGCCATGTCAAACAGCACTGCCTCAGATATAGGTAAATTATAACAAGAGGTTGTTTGGGCGTGCGTTTCGGTTATTGCATTCAACAAAACCACTTTGACAACTAAAGTGGTTGGGTGTATTTATTTCACCTTTCTATTTTTTCATTCAATTATATAATGCATTGACCATTTGAAGTCACATCATACAGAAAGAGAATAAATTTTTTGAAACATTCAACACTACATCAAAAATGATTACAGCACATGTATTATTCAGCACATAAATGACCAAAAAGAGAACAAGACATTACAAAAAATGACACACAAAGAGGGAGACCAGTCCTATACTTGAAACAGGAAAGATGGCGGCACTAATCATTTGCATATTCACAATCTACCAGCCTGCCATACACAGCTAGCTGAAACAACAGTTACACCAGGCAAAATTGCCTTGTTTGTACACTACATCAGTCAGGAAATTGGTGGCGATTGCAGCTAGCTGGAGTCGGTCGACGCGTTTCAAAACCCTACTTTCTTTTGGGGTTCTCCTCAGGACCAGGACAGGTCGAACACTGAAATATTATGAATTGAGAAATTTGATCAGCTAAGAATACCTGTACCCCAATGACCAAGAGCCCTATGAATACGAGTATATTTTAACCTTACCATTCGGGGATATTGATCTCGGGTGCTGTGTTTGACTTTGAATACCGCGCAGGGTCGATTAATGGAGAGACATTCTAAAAAATAGAGAAAAGTTGGAGCATTTACTAAATTATGAACCAACTGTCTCTTTTGAGAGTGCACTGTAGTAAAACGACACTGGTGATCAATCGCTGTGATTGACACCACAGTTATGGTTTAACTTGCCTTTAGTGTATCAAGAGAATTGCCAAATGCCGATTTCAGAGGTGACTTTTAGTCAAACGTTGTATACAGACGAGCATTCAAGGCCGCCTGTAAGACATAAACCATTAGCACACATTTGAATTTAGTTGTTAAAAACAAGTGACCTTTGTGTGCAGTGTTATTGATAATAGCGGGAACATACCTCCCTGGGAAGTGGTTAAGACATGGGCGCTGCCCTCATTTATTCTTCAATTCCTCTGGCGTATGTTCGTGTTTATACCCACATGGGGGGGGCACTGTATCGGTCGTGTCAGTGGCACCTGAAGTCGAAGTTTGTAGAAAAATATGAATGCGTATGGCCATACCTTGTTGATGCAGATATTAAAGTCATTTAGGAAACATTGAGAGAATGCACAATAACTCACTGTGTTTGTGTTAATCGATTCCGTGACTTCGTGTGGAGGACGCGTTCACGTATGAATTTCTGGAAAAACCAACCGGTGAAATTGTGTATAAGTGCCTCGGTTCTAACTAAATGCATTCATTCTGCTAGTTAGTGGCCACAAGTTCAATGAAAAAGCTTGCCTGATACTCGATTGTTGCTCACAGACAGCGTCTCTCCCACTCCAGCGGCAATTCAATGACGCAGAAGTGAGTAGCGCGCATGAGATGGCTTCCTTATTTTTTCTTTCTCGCGTTAATGCGCTGAGGATGCTGGTGCTTGTAGTTTACCTAATAAAGTCTTGCTCACGAACTAAGTATATTGACCATTGTTCTAATTTAGTATCGGCAGCTAGTTTGTTAATGTATTACCGACTAAATTTTTTTTAATATTATTAATTAGTTTCTTACTTCTAGGGCATGACATTACGATGTTCATTTCCATATATAAGATAGCCTACTAAAGCATTTCGTGTAGTAGGAATGCGCTGGATATAGGGACTTGTAGTTGAATTAATGAGCTGTACTCCGAGGTACAACATTTTGGCAATTCTCACAGTGACATTTAAAGGGCATGTAATTCACTGTATTATAAGCTGCAATAGATTTATTTACAGTCTATTAATTTCGGACATCTCATTAAGTCCTGAACACGCCGTATTAAAACGCATGATTAGATAAGCTTCACGTTGGAGGAGTGTCCGTTCTGTATCACCACCTCTGAAGTTAGGTTTAATCACACTCAATACTTTCCATTTTAGATCTTTTTCCGTATGGCGCAATTCTTGGAAGTGATTGACAAGAGGTGCATTCTGTAAAAAATTTTTTATCCTTGATCGGTGTTGTGTAATTCGCTGCCTGATCTCTTGTGTAGTTTTTCCAATGTAAATTAAAGGGCAGGGACAAAGGTCTTGCAATTTGAAAATTCTGTGTGCATCCACTTATCTGCTCCATTCACGAATTCTGCCCCTTCGATCGTTGAGTAACATGCTTGGCATGTCCCACATTTGTGGTGTCCCACTACTGGCTGTAAGTTCAAGAAAGGACGTAATGACTCAGATTTTTTGGGAGGTTCGTCTGCTGCCCTTATGATTCGCTGGCCAATGCTCATGTTCTTTTTCAGGGCGAACAAAGGAATTTGAAGATCCATGTCCATGTCCTTTATCAGGTGCCAGTTCTGGCGAATTATTTTCTTAAATGAATTGGTGTATGGGCCAAATGTGGAAACACATACTAAGCGTGTCATAGGTTTTTTGGGTTGTTTATCCAAGAGTACTGCACGTGGTGTGAACCACGCTCTTTTGCACAAATGTTTTAATAGTTTCATCGGGTATCCCTTTTCTTTCAATCTCTCTGTCAACGCTTTCGCATGAATCACATAGTCTTCTTTACGTGTGCAGTTACGCCTCACGCGTAAATACTCTTGGTTTTGCCACTCAGATATAGGTAAGTCACCCCTCTAGTTGCCCTTAAAAGCCCTAAGGCAGAGTGCACTATATCTTAGGTGTGGGCATATCTGCATGAGCAGCTATGCCCCTACAATATATAGGTCTAATCTTATATATTGTAAGTGTCAGTGTCAGGGAGTCATAGAAAGTACATGTGCTGGGAACTCGACAACTCAAGTCCCCCAACCACATGATGGCTTCCCTGTACCCAGGAGTGTTTGGTATCAAACAACTCCTTTAATAAACTCACACTGATGCCAGTGTTGGATTTATTAAACCATATAATCAGAGGGCACAAAACGTACCAACCCTGGTGTGGTCACTGACCGGTTCTAGTCAGTCTGCCACCACCAGACAGGTTTCTGGACCCATGGGATGAGAGCCTGCTGCTCTCTGGTCCCATAAACAAAGGCCTTCCTGGGCAGAGGTGTCACACCTCCTCCCCCAGGTTGGCCCACTCCACAACATGGGAAGTTCTAAGGCCTGCCGCCTTTGTAATACGACCCCCAGCTTGTGCTGCTAGCAGCAGATGGCAACCCCCGCTTTAGACCCCCCACTTTGGGCAGCAAACCCTAGGAAGAAAAGGAGGTGTGCCCACCTCTGCCAACTCCACCCCTAAGGTGCAGGAGGCGAGGTGAAACACATTTTTCCGTACCCACCATCTTGAATAATGGCTAGGACTATGCCCCCCTCCCACAGGAGGGTAGCATAATTGAGGGTGTAGACACCACAGGTAAGGTTCCCATTGTCCCTACTTGTCACTCCTTTGTCACTCCCTAAATCTAGTATTCAGGTGGCTACCCCAGACCCTGAAGCTAGTTCCTGCCAACCTGAGAAGAGAGAGGATGAAGAAGACGACGTGCAGAGAAGACTGAAGACACCCACTGACTTGGCCCCAGCCCTACCGACCTGTCTGCAGCTTCAAAGTCCCTGCAAAGAAAACAACACCTGTCCTGCAGCCAGCGACCTCCAAAACCCTGGGAGGACTGCCTACCTTCGAAAAAGACCAGAACTCCAGAGGACAGCGGACCTGTCCCCATGCAACCAAGACTTAGGACTCTGGTGCCCTGAGGAACCACGATCCCTGACCACTTTGCACCCGACGCCTCCGGCCTTAGTCCAGGTGGCCCATCAGTCCAGAAAAGTTTCCCAAGCAATCCTGAGTCCACGTCCAGCATTGGCTGACCCCTACTGGACTCCACGACGACGATTGCAGTGTAATTCCAAAGGCTCCCCCCAACCGCGACCAGCTCCGGTAAGAGAAACCCAATGTCAAAGGACACCCCTGCACCCGAAGCCCCTGGGCCTTGGAGTGCTCGGCCGATGGTGTCCCTGCAACCCACAGCACCCCAACTTACCTCTGCTGTTGCTGGTGTTCTTCGTGCAGCCTCCAGTTCGACGCCTTTAGCATGTTTCCAAAACCGAGTTCCTCCATTTATTTGCATTGTGCGCCCAACACTGTGTTTGCACCTTGCACCTGGCCACCCCTGTGCCGCTGGTGGTATATGTTTGGTACTGCCTTGTGGCCCTCTCTGTGCTTGCCTACACATCCAAAGCTTGAACCCAGCAGCTGTTTTACTTACCTGCAAGCAGCATGTCTTCAAGTCCCCCCCCCCCATCTCCATTGGTGAACATTGGGCCCTAACTCCAGATTTGACCTCTGCACCTGGCCGCCCCAGTGTCGCTGGTGGTGCAGTATTTGTGCTTACCTGAAGCTTGTCCTCTGCTGATCTCCAACCCCGAATACTGGACCTCTCATAAGTTAACATTGCAAAGACTGAAAATTGCAGTGTCCACTTTTGAAACTGAAAACTATTGTTATTTAAAAACGTACCTGCTTCTATGAAAGTTTTGTGATCTTGGTAAATAAATATACCATAGTACTAATTTTATAAATTGTTCTCAGATTTCTTCATTGAATGTGTGTCTCATTTATTGCCACTGTGTGTTCAACAAAAATATTACCACAACCCTCTGACAGGCCTAACTACTCGCCCACACTACCACAAAATAGAGCATTATTGTTATCTATTTAGCCCCTGTACAACCTCTCGAGATCCACTGGACTCACTATACCTCTTTTTGGTATAGTATATGGTGAGCCAGCCTCTCACAGCAAGTAATAAATATTGGGAGGTAGAGATCAGATACTTATAAATGTTACATGCACCCAAACTTGATTTAGAATGGTGTTTTTTATATGTTGATCAAATCAATATCAATGCTGTTGTTTCTTCCTCACAACTCTGTGCATTAGGTCTTCTGGCTCCAGTCAATGTCTGGGTCTTCAGTCATTATAATGTTCGCTGAGCATAAGCATTCCAGGCTGGTGCTTTCAAGTTGTGTACTTTGAAGTCTGGTGCCAAGATGAGGTGGTTTGGCATCACCAGCCTTGAGGTGTTCTGGTTTAGACAAGTTATTGAAAGGACTTTGGACAGAGGACTTGCGTCACCTGTCCTCATAGTGTTATGCATTGGAGGGAATGGTTTGGTCCAATGTGTTAGATGGGTCCTTTCCAAGCTCCTGATGGCAGGCATTTCTTGGCTGACTAAGTCAATTCCTGAAGCTGGTATTGCATCATCCAACAAAAGCCTGAGGAGATTCTGGAGGCATAGGTCCTCTGTAAAAGGCATATGCAATCCCAGTAACCATTTGAACTGCAATGTGACAAATCTTAATACAGGATGCTTGGAATGCATCCTCTATAATTGCCTAAGGTGGGAACAGTTTTTCCATACCAATGGTCTCCACGTATCCCAGTTAGGCAATGATTTGTTTCTAGATTCTCTAATTTCTTCTGTAGTTCAACATCTCACACTAGGCTGGGACGGGGGCAATAGGAGGCCGAATAGTAGGTGAATCATAGTTGGCCTGCGGGGTGTAGGAGCATGCTTTGGCAAGGATACAGGTAGACATCTTTGGCTTCCCACATCACACTTTCATACCAAGTCATTGAATTTACCCCAGAAATGTGGGCTTTGGAGCTCTTATGGTGGTAGTTGGCTATGAAGGGTGCTTACACAACACTTTCTAGCCCTTTGACTGTTACTCCATTTTAAAGGCCATAGGAAGGGAGGGGGAGGTGGGTTGGCATCAGGTGAGCAAGTTATGGACCAGCTGTCCAGGCATATCTCTCTGAAGTGTATCATGGGGTCCAATATTAGAGGCCTCTGTCACAGCTGGCTGTTCAACATCAGAGCTGGTCTTGTTCCGCAGAAGGGGAGCTGAGTGTTTCCTTAACTTTGGAGGGGCCCTTGGTTTGGTCAAGGTGCTAGATCATGCAATGTAGGGACCCACTGAATGGCCAAGCATGAGTCTACAAATATTTCTATAATTGATGATGCTATATATGAGTGGTAATATCTAGTGTGCACTGTAAATATGTTATGCACACAAGTTATTGTTTCTGATCTAAAATTGCATTATGTTTTTATTTTTCTGGATGTAATAAATACAGCCTGAGCATTATTCTCAAATCCAAAAGCAATGGTCTTGGGTCAATTCAATATGTGGTCCTTGCATTGGGGCCTTCCCACTGAATGGGTCCCCCTCCTATGGACTGAGGAGATCTCAAACATAAGAGCACTGGTACCAGCATGAGAGAAATGCCGAGTTTGGCCCCTGGGAGCCTGTGCAATCCACCACCGTCTGGACAGGAGCACTGAGGCAGCGGCCGCCGCAGCAGGTAAGTGAGTAAATTTATTATTTTCCCCTCTTCCCTTTCTTCCCCCTCAACTTTCAAATTAGAGCAGCCGCCACATTAAATTATTAACCTTACCACCAGTCCTTAGTTGGTGGGTGGGTGGGAAAGGCACGATGTGAGTAAGACCCGGGCGGGTCTTTAAATATAGCCCTCCTCTGGTTGGCAAACATTAATGACCACTTGAACTAACTAACTTAACATTATATTCTCTACCGTCTTTTACTGCAGTGTTTGACTACAGGCGCCCTCATCTTCCGTGACAGCTCATGAGGCCATAAGTTCCTATAAATAGTGTATGTATAAACGTATGATCGTAATTACAATAGCGTAAGAGCGAAGTGAAATCCTTATATAATAACAACTGATAAATGCCTTTTAAAACGCTGGGCATTGTGTGTGTGCCATGTATATATGTGTGTGTTTTTAAGTGTTTTTAACTGTGTAACGAGTGACTACAAATCATCATTGGGCAACACAGCACCCACTCTAGAGAATGAGTATGGTGCACCTCGATTATTTTTGAGAGAAAAATATATCACGGTAGTATTTACTGCCAACTTTCCTGTTCCACATGATGGTGATATGATGGTGATATGTTACATACAGTGTCATTTTTTGTTCTTTTACAGGTTATAAAAGATACCAAATGGGTATGTTGTTTTTTTGCATGCTTAATTTGAGCATGAACTGTGGCTGAATATCATTTAGGCACACTAATTACACATATTAAATGTGTGAGTGAAGTAGGGATCACGCACGGTCCTGAAGAAGAAAGCCAAGGGGATGGCTTTTGAGACATGTTGACCTAGTAGGAGGCAACTCATTATAGTATACCCCCTGCGTCTCCCCAATTTTTAATGTTTCCAGCTAGGGAAGCGAATAAAGTTTATTTTTTCTACTAGCCAGGCAACTTTTAATTTGCACCACTATCTTTCCTGACCCTACCACTCCTACCTCCGCACTACACATAATTATTTTCACTGAACTAAGTGCTCCCGCGTCTTCGTAGGTTGCAGCACGCCCCGCTCCTTAGAGGGACGGGAAGACCCCCATGATGAAGCATGACACTGAGGGATTCTTAGTGTGTGAGGGGTATTTTAAAAACACATAGTGTTTCCCATAACAAATTCTTGGGTTTAACACAATTTCCCACCACCATCATCATAACTTTCCAAACAAGGAAGGATACATTGTAAAGTGGTAGAATCTTCTTGTTGAATTATGACTTGACACTCGCTCAGGCACAGGGAGCCTGTGCCTGTTCCCCACCCGGCTGTGCAACACAGCTGGGATGGAGAAATGTAAGGGCACATCAGTTTGGCCCTCCTAAGAAGGCCGGCCAAACCGACATGCGCACTTACAGTGCCCCCACCACTTCTCCTCTCTTTTGCTGATGCAATGACGCCCCGCCCCAAGATTCAGCTGGCAATGGCAAGGTAAGAAAAAATAAAATTATAATAAGTGGATTTTATTATCAGTTTATTTTTCGCGTTTGCCTCTACTGACTCTCACGAGTGGGGTGACGCTCCTCCGCCATAACGGAGGAGCCACCCCTGGATGCTAATGCTGTAAATAGGATAAGGTGTGTCATTTATGTTGTAGTTTGGGTGAGGTAGGCTCATGCCTTGACAAGGATACAGGTAGACACCTTTGGTATACCGCACCAAAAATTATACAAATTGGTTGTCTTTACCCCAGCAGTGTGTACTGTGGAGCTGTAGTGTTGATGGGGGATAAGCGGGGCAGTTATGCAACTGTTTCTAACCACTTAATGGGTATGCCATTCTAAAGTCAAGTGGGAGCTGGGGTTGCCCCATTGAACCAAGCTATCACCTAGGTGCCCAGGCACATTCCTCAGAAGGGTGTTGGGGTTCCCATCATGGAGACCTCTGGCATGGTTGGCAGGTCCAAATCAGTGCTAGCCTTGCTGCCTGGTAGGGGATCTGAGTGTTTCCCTAATTTCAAAAGAGGCCCTTGATTAAGTATGATGGGTGGACCTTACGTTGGGCCCTTCCGCTCCATGGGCCACCCTTCTATGGGATTTTCTGCTAATAGTGTATCTTTGGGAATACTAACCTGACAACATTATCTGAGTGAGAAGAGTAGTTCTGGAGAGTAGAGCAGTCGTCAATTGTTCTTCTTGAAGACCTCACATCAGGTGAACAAGACTCCTTATGTGTGCACTTTAACCCTACAGTAAGTAAACAATGCCTCATTTGTAACCAGAACCCCATAGTAGTTAAACGAGGTATCACGTGTCCACCAAAAGCAAACAGTGAGTAATCAAACCTCACCTGTACCCAATATAATCAACTAGAAAGGAATCAATACATCATCTTTTCCAGCACAACCTAAGGAGAAGTAATACAGTGCATGTGTTATATTGCTTGACAGCTATATTGCATCCAGTACGTCGTCAAACTGCTACTTGTAAGGTAAGAATAGGTAAGTATAATAGGTAAAGTAGAAAATAGGTTAGGTAGATGATCTAAAAGTCAATAATAATAATAATAATAACAACAACAATAATAATAATATTACACTTCCCAGGATCAAGTAGTCATATGTGATGTGTTAAATGTGAGATAATTGTACGTCGATATCATCGAGCATGATATAGTGTCATACACCCAAAAAAAGGCAAATCTGTGTCCACCAAAAAACTGATGGTAAAGGGTCTTCTGTGTCCAGCAAAGCCCAACAGTAATTAAACAATGCCTCATCGGTGTCCAACAAAGCCCAACAGTGAGTAACCTGTGTTTCAGTTGTGCCCAACAAAGCATAACAGGAAGTAAACAAGGCCTTGCCTGTGTCCAGTAAAAGCCAACAGTAATTAAACAAGGGGGTGTGGGAGAGGAGGGAGGGAGCAGCAACAAATGGAGGGTGGGGGAGTGAGGGGGTAAGCAACACGAGGGAGATATGGAGGAGAAGGGAGGGAACAGCAAGACATGGAGGGCAGTAGAGTGACGGAGACTAGCAACCGAGGGAGGTGTGGGGGAGGAGAGAGGGAGCAGCAACACAACAGAGGGTGGGAGACTGCGGAGGGGAAAGCAACATGGAGGTGTAGGGGGAGGGAGGGAACAGCAACACAAAGGAGAGGGGTGGTGGGAGACAAGAGCACGGATAGTGGGAGGAGGGATGGACTGAAGACACATGCACTTGTATAGGATGCATATGAAAAAATAAAAAATAAAGTACCTGCAGAGGGTGGGGCCAGTGGAAGTACACTGGCAACAAACAGGAAACTGTACTTCATCCATGCTCCATGGCAGGGACAAATACTTGAAGACCCAGCAGGGTGTAGAAGGCGAGCAGGAGGCAGTGACCAGTAGGATGCAGGGAAACGAGAGTGACGTGAAAGCCAACCAATGGTAAGTAATGGTGGTAAGTAATAGGTGGGCTCTAAGCCTGTTTATTATGCTTTTTTTCCTTGATAAAATATGTAGCTGACAGCGCATGCACGAGGGTCAGACTAAACCTAAAAAGGGCCTTAGCTGCACCCGGTCAAACTCACCAGCAGGTAAACAGGGCCTCATCTGTATTTAGAAGAACACAAAATTATGTGAGGACTATTCTGTTCTTCAGGCTCAGGTCAGACAACTCAGGACATCACGTGACTCCAGTAAAAACAAGGCCTTGTCTGTGTCCAGCAGAAAACACAATAGATAAAATAATTCAAAATAATTGTAAAAGTCTCATCCTTGTAACCAAAAGCCACACAACACTAAATAATACTGCACTGCATTTGTGTTCAGCATAATCTAACAGAAAGTCTACAAGACTTCACAAATGACCAGTGCTGCAACTCAAAACAAGTGGGTCTACTTGCATAATTTGGCTAACCTAGACCTGCCTTAAATTTCTCTCGGCTTGGCAGACTCATAGCAAGTCTGTCTGCGTCTGCGCGGTTTCACCTGCGCTAACCCCCTCCCCCTCAGCACGAGGACTTACATTACTTACCTGCCCTCGGCTATTAAAACAGCCACAGCAGGGACACGAGGCCTCATTTGTTTACAGTATAGGCTTTGGGTTGGCACATGAGGCTTATCTGTGTACAACAGAATTTTAAAGCAGATAGAATAAGATCTTCTCTGTCTCCAGTGTAAGTTCACAGCTGGAAGAAGATCTCTTCAACGTCTAGCAGAATCCCACAGGCAAGCAAACAGGGTCATATCTTTGTTCAAATAGCCCATTACAGTATTTAGAGTACAACCCCATGATATCCAAGCAAGGCCATGTGCAGCAGAATCAAACAGAAGGGGTTTCGAGCCCTAAAACGAATCTCTTTTCACTGACACCGAAAGTGAACATGCCAAGCACATTATGACATTTTTAAATTTATAGAGGGAGATTTTATGTGAAAGATATGGAGTTTTTACAATCTTTTAAAACTTCTTTTCGAGTCTGGAATGTTTTGTCAGGGTATAGGCAGGGATTGGGGCAATGGGTGGTACCCGCCTTAAAATCACAGCAAAATGAAGGGACTGGACTGTTCCTCTGAAGTAGGGAGAGTTGGCAGGTCTGGAAGTAAAGACTGTGGTTTTTCCTGAGTGACACAATTAGCAGTGTTTGGGGTTTATGGTATCCTTGCGTGGGGATTTTGTTGTAAAGCGAAACCCCTTCTCCATGGCAGCGTTGAGTCTGCAGGGCCTTGTCATCGGACCTTATGTCTGTTTATGGGACAAGCTCCACAGCCGGACTGGGCCCGGCTGTGCAGCTTGTCCTGCCCACAGGCCCAGGACCTGTTGATAAATGCAGAGCACCCCTGGGAGTTGGAAGGCCTGCTTTGGCCTGTCTCTTTCGAGAGAGCCTGCTGTCACTTGGGAGCAGGCCTTGGGTTAGAGGGATCCCCTCAGAGGCTGCAGCGCCTTTTGTAAAGTGATCTCCTCAAAACACATTCCCAAAACCCCAAACAGGAGGTGAGGAAGGACCCAGGGCACCACTGAGAACAGGCAAGGCCCAAGCTAGTTAATGGGGCTTTAAGGGGAAACAGAGGCCCGGACTGGGATTTGAAGTGCTGAAATCCGGATCACAGTTCACCAAAACAACCACTCGACTCGACTTTTAACATGCTGTCAAAAGCAGAGAGGGGCGACACCGGATCAAAAATACCAGAGAGCTTCAAAGGGCAAGCAAAAAATGGCATTCCAAAGACCCCACAATTATCTTCCATTTTTATTATAAAATAAAAAGGTTATTTTCCTTTGGGGATATCCAGGGCCCAGATGGATGAGTTGGTGCGTTCTAAGCTTTTAACATCCTTTGAAGTTATTTCAATAATGAGTTACATATATTCTCTTTTAAGAAACTTTTTCTCCTCTTTATGAATTACTCCAATACTCATTAAAGCAAAAAAATATATTTTTTTAAAAACCTATGAATTGGAGCCTCTGTGCATCCTTTCTTCCATTTCTTGGAATTTAGTGAACGATGTCATAATAATAATAATAATAAACTATCTAAATATAGCGTCTTGCAATTTTCAGTGTGCTATAAATTGTTCTGTGATGGTGCGAATGTTCATATTGCAGTTTTCTTGCTATTGCCACGTCAGCATTTGAGGAATGAAGACAATAAGCAGACATTTTGAAAGGGTGACCCCAAACTACAAACATCACTTTCTACTGTCAAAAATATATTTCTACGAAGGCCCTAATTACACCACGACTGCAACACCAGAAGTTCATGTACCTGAGTTTTAGCTGTCCTGCGCGAGCTATTTTCTAGCACAGCAGCAACCTTTTCACAAACAACCCCACTGAAGAGTGCATGACCGCCACGCCGTGACAAACATTAATGACAATCCAAACCGTGACTGAAACTGGAAAATATTTACCTGCATCGACATTGCATATTAAAAACCTGGCTGCGGATGAAGGGGGTGGCATTTTCAGATTATGGAAACTGCATTCTTATCCCATTTGGTTTATGATTGAATGGTGTTTCGATTTCCAGCAGGGAAACTAAGTGAGTTGAACGCATGCTGCTCGGCACCGAGATCGAAGTCTGGAACGGCAGACTCAGCCTTCCATCTTTCTGAGGTCGGTACATTGAGTGCCAGATATTGGGTAAAGGTTGCCTATTTACCTCTCTTAATTACACCGCTTCGAAACTGAAGACGTGCCTTGTGAAGCTCAAAGCAAAGAACTGCTTCTTGCGATTAATACAGTGTGACCGCAAATATTGCTGGTCAAAGAAATATCAGCTGCAACCCCACAAATAGAGGTTGGATTATCTCTCATTCTTTCGCCTTGTAGCTCATTTTTCTATAACAGGTCACTTCACTTAAATCGAGGACTACACATGGATTGCGCAATTGGAAATTAAAGTCATTCTCTCGTGTACGGAATATTGCACGTGACGTGGGGCATCTTACCTCGGGAAAGGAACTGATATGGTAATTGTGTGGCTGCAGACAAGCGCCTTTAGCGAGATAGGATGCACAGATAAAGCTCCTCTACATGCGTGAGGGAAGGGGGGCTTCGTGTCAGGTGCTATGAACATCACAGACATCTGGAAGAAGCCAAGCCAACTCCGGCAGGGATTTGCCAATTCACTCTCGATAATGGCCACAGTAAAGCCCGGTGAGGGGGAGACCTCCCGAAAATGTCCACCCCTGGAATGTGTATTGTGTGGGGCCGTTCCCCACGTGCAAAACTTTTGGCTACTATGAGTGCTGGGAACCGTACGCACCTAAGCAAACACATTAGTACCTGCCAGGGCTGCTGGAGGGCCTTGGGTGGAAAACAGCTGAAGAAGACATCGGCCTTTGCTTGGATACGGGGACTCCCAGGGGAGATCAAAAGAGGAGGGCCGCGAGGGGCCTTGAGAATGGCCACAGTGGGCCGTTCCTGCTGCAGGGCGCGCACATGCTACAGTTATTGGCCGATGGTGTGTGGCGTGGGCGTGGCCCTTTCCCATACTACGGGTGTCCTAACTGCCAAGACATATGACACAAGCCCTCTGGGCTAACTGCTTGAGGCCACTGGCCAGTGCGTGCAATGACGAAACAGAGAAAGAAAAAAGCATTGGCAAAGCGAATAGGTTTAGGACCTAGTGACAATGCCAATTTTTTTTTTTTTAAGCTATGCTGCCTAGCATCGCCGATTGTGTGCAGTATGGCTAAAGAAGAAACAAACAGGAAAAGGCATATTGTTTTAGGTGTGCGCACCTCACAGAAGGGAGCCTACAAAATGACAGGCGATTTTTAAAATGTATTTACAGATTCGAGTTAGTTCAGCAAGAGTAGTGAAAAAGTTTTTTTTTTTTTTAAGCTGATGGGAGAAGCAACTATGAGGGTGGGGGGGAGCAACACAGAGGGCAGGGAGGAAGGAAGCAACATGGGGGGAGAGAGCAACTCAGGGTGGGCTAAGCAACAGTGGGTTCTAATCTATATATTAATTGAATCTAACTGAACCTCGGATGGGGTACATTTTTAAGGGATATGCTAAGATTTTCCTCCACTCGGAATCATGCAAGCGCTCCCTTAGGTCAGTTTCCCACTACAGGAGTGGTCTCAGAGTTTAATATAAACTTTATATAACCATCAAATCAAATTATTAATATATTTGCAACAATGTATGTGTAGTAGGCTCAGAGGAGTGGATATCAAATTGATTCCGGAGCACGCATCTGATTTGTCTATTAGTTAAAATTGACCTGGTGGAATATTGTAGGCTGAAATCAAAATAAGGAAATCAATAATTTCAGTTTCTCAAAACACCTCACCCAGTGTATTGATGCCCAGCACAGATCACTCATGAATCTCTCATAAATGTAGCCATCTGGTCTGAGTAGGACGCCCCAGAATAGGTGTAGCAGATGCATAACAGCATAAGGAAGGCAGGATGTAGTCATCTTGTGGGTAAGGTGTAAGCTGGGTAAGGCCATAGTACGTACAAGGGGAGCTGATGTCAAAGAATGTTTCAAGGGAAACATGAGGCAAAATAAATGCCCATCGATTTTGCTTCGGGAAGAAGACCAGTGTCAAAAACTGGGAAAAGAGCCTCTTATCTGACCTATATTGTTTTTTGGTATGGCCTCCTAGGGCTCATTTGCAAGGCAGGCTGTGCTTGTTTTTCTTGCCACTGACCTTGTGCTAGGGGTTAAAACCTGCTTGTATTTGGCTGCTATTGCTGTCATAGCTGGGAGACGCGCTTGCTGGCACCTCCACATATGCTGACATCGTGAAAGGGGGAGTCGCCACACCCTGCAGCCGCTGAGGACTCCAAGTCCCAGAATCCCCTCCTGCCATACCACCTGCAGCCAGGCGCTGCAGGCCGCGCCCGGGCCGCGCCCGGGCCTAGGGCGGGCCCATCCGTGCCCGCCAGAGGCCGGAGGAGGCCGAGCTGGGCCACCCCTCTTGCCTGCACTCTCCGGCTTTGACACACCTCTCATTCCCTGCTTGGAACAATTTATTCTGTGGCTTGGTAGCCTCTGCTGCATTAATCAGACCGGATATCAGAGTGCTGTCAGCTGACCAGGCTCTAAATGAGAGGAGTTTAAATGAACAGAAAATACACAATTCTTTGAAAATTCTCACTCTCCATGTGTGAGAGTGTGTGTGTCCACATCAACAGTGAACATCATCAAGTGCTTTCAAATAAAGATAACCCCCGTCCACCTTTTTTTGAGATTTAGATGACTCAATTTTTGTCCTGATGAAGGTGGCTTAATCGATGGTCCACCGAAACGTGCGTTGACCATTACTAGACATATGGGGAATCCTCTCAGAGACATATAGATCAGAGGAACCTGATGGGA
Source organism: Calotriton arnoldi (assembly GCA_963921515.1). Classification (NCBI taxonomy): domain Eukaryota; kingdom Metazoa; phylum Chordata; class Amphibia; order Caudata; family Salamandridae; genus Calotriton; species Calotriton arnoldi. The sequence goes on from CAWUFW010010715.1 coordinate 238,913, forward strand.
TACTATTGTACCACAAATAATAAGACAGTTTGTCTCTGACAACCTTTCCAGGATCTCCAACATGATTGGTCTTTTTTGGTGTATGAATGTTAGTGTGGGTGAGATGGTTTGACAGGTGAGAATAAAGTGTTGATGGCTGAGTGTGGGGTTATTTGTGTATAAATCACATGTATTTTGATCTTAAAGTTGTATTGCCGTTTTTTTTGCTTCTAATATAGTCACAGATGAGGAAATTGTTAGAATCTGGAACTATGTAAATTCAATCCACTGTTTATGTGTTGATACAAAATGCCCAAATGCGGTAAAATTATCACACACAAAAAGGTTAGAAGTTTTGCAGGTATATTAGGCAATTGTTTGTTTATTTGTATAACTGTTATATGTATTTGTAAATAATGAATTTTTATAAGCAAAGAATAGTAGTAAATTAAAAAGTATATATAAAAAAGTACAAAATTTCGCTTCATGAAGAATATAAATAATAAAATATATTTTTTTGAATTAATCTTGGTGTATGACACTGATATTGGGGATCTATCTTGCAAATGAGCCCTAGGAGGCCATACCAAAAAGCAATATAGGTCACATAAGAGGCTCTTTTCCCAGTTTTTGCTGTCTTCCCCTCCTCTTGGACCTGAAAATATAGAGGGGGTACCTTTTCCGTTTTGAGAAGACCAGTGTCAACCAGACTACTGCCGGCCAAACAACGACCCACCCACTGCAATTGTATTTCTAAGAAGTAACTTTCAAAATCAGGGAGGTCTAAACCCCACACAAGAACAGGTTACTTTACTTTAGAGTGGCGAGCACCACCTGACGATGGCCACCAGTCCAGGTCAATTCCCCAAGTAAATGATCCAGCTTCATGAAAAATCAATGCAGAAGGAAGTTGGGAAGATTAGTAAAATAATACAATACGCTCTGGAGCACTACCATCTTAAGGAGAGATACCTGTTCCACTACTGCAGGTGCTAAAGGAGACCGAAAGATGATCTGTGCACTAAGTGCAAGAAGCAACACCCCTAAATTATCATCTCGCAAGTTCTGTGATGAGTGATATATGTTAACCCCCAAATCCCTGAACGTTAGCACAGCCCACAAAAGTTTATCATCCAAAATCAATTATCAAGGTAGTTGCAGTCTGCACCCAAAGGGAAAATGCAGGACTTAGAGCAATTAATTCAAAGGTCTAATATTGATGTAAAGTCTTCAAGCACTTGTTTAACATCCACCAGTGGCAGCTCCTCCGCAATGGAGTAGGAGCATCGCCCCCTCCATCAGTCTCAAAACATTAAAAATAAAACGATAATAAACGTGTTTATTATCATTTTATTTTTCTTACACTAGCTGAGGCTTGGAGGCGGGGCCGTCATGGAGGGGGAGTGGTGAGCAGGGCACTGTTGTCAGCGCACATGATGTTATGGCTTGTCTTCTCAGGCCGACCAAATCGTCATGCGCAGTGAAGCTCTATCCAACCCCAGATGCATTGCTGGGTTGGAAAGAGCTAGCACAGGCTCCCAGTATCACTGGGAGCGCAAATCCTCAGCACTCAGGCCAATACTGATGTTGCTTTTAGCATCATGAAAGCAGCATCAGGATTGGCCACAGGGGATTCTGGGAGCCCGTGCTAGTGACGACGGAGCAGAGCAGAAGAGCGGAGATGCGGCGAAGCGGCAGGTAAGTTATTATAATTTTTTTGTCTCTTTTGTTTGTCCTCCATCCTATTCTAACCTCCCTCCCCGCTACTCTGCTGGGACACGAGCCGCTACTGACATCCACTAGGTCGAGCTTTCTATCCCGGACATACAACAAAATATCATCAGCATATGACGATACATAGTGTGTAGTGCCTTGCAGTGCGGCCCACCTACATTGCAATATGACGCCCCCAATGGTCCCCTAAATGTCTCAGACAAGCTGCCAACTGCTCAATAGCTAAGGCAAGCAATAAGGGTGATTAGTGTGTGCACTGCACAGCATATAATTTGTCTTGGAAGCATACCCTTCCAGTCCAAATTCCTAAGTCTAGACAAACATAGAAGGATCCCATGAACTGAGTGTGTGCTATGAACATCAGCACACACAGAAAGCTATTTTGAGAAATGAAAATAATCCTCCTTGTTAACACCTGTTTCATGTACGGGTTAATTTTTTATGCAAAGCTCAGTCTGGCTATTTAGTAGTTGGGGTTTTGCGCCAAAAGATCTGGGTGTTTTGCACTGTAAGATCCCAGAAACTTCCCCTTGACTCACAGTGACACAGAAAATGCCAAACACTTTTACCCTGAAAAAAGGGCAATTTCCAGCTCAAAGTACCTTTTGCACTGGAAAATAAATGGATGTCTGACATAATATTGGAACAGCAAATATGGTGCTACAGAAATATTGTGTCAAAAATATTGATGTAAAAAATATTGTACATCTATACTTGTAAAATTAAGTACAAAAATATCAGAGCAAAAATATCGTTCACACTAATATTGTTAAAAAGAATACAACAATATTGATTTTCATAGTATATATAGTATAAAATAGTAAATTCAAAATATATAAACATTTAACAATAAAATAATGTAAAATAAATCATTTTAAATATTTAAAAATATATATATATACTCATATAAAAACACACAAACATATATATATATAATGTAACACTAGTAATAAAAATATATATTTTAATTTATGTTACATTATTTAAATTATTGTTTTTAATTTACTATTATAAAAAGCATCAATATATAAATTTATATATATATATATATATATGTAAATGAAACAAAAAATAGTAAAACACAAGTACAAAACTTTAAACTAAATTGCTAAAATAATTAAATATAAAAAACTATAAAATTATGTCAAAAGGCACCAAGATATTTTGCTCGAGGTGGAGTTAAGATGGTGGTTCACGGCTGAGTCGGCATTGAGGTCCGTCTCCCCCAAAGCTTCTTGAATATGCTGGCCTGACCTCTGCTTGTTACCTCCGGATCTCAGGCCCCCCTGTTTTCTCTTACTGTCCCTACTCATCTTGTTGGAGTATTGGTGCTGGAAAGGGATGCAGGAGGGAACTCCCTAGGTAGTTGGAAAGGGAAGACACCATCCGGTGGCGTAGTGGAGAGCTGGAGTTTGCTGCAGCTGGGTGATTGTCATCAGGCTGGTTCCCTGACACTTCGACTGAAAGGCAGGTGTGGGGTCTGGTGCTGGGTGATTGGCAGATCCTCGGACCGGCCCCAACCGCAGTCTGACAGCAGGGCTCCGAACAATCCTCACTGGTTTTGGTTGGCTTAAATTGCAGTGGTCGACAGTGTGCAACAACTTGCAAGTCTTCTGCCATGGGAGCGCTGTATTCTGGCATTGCAGCTCCCGAAGAGATCTGCTGCTGGTTGCCCACCAGAATTGTTTCTCCCACTTCAAAGCCTTATTATTAATATTTTGTTTCAAACCTTTCTTCCCAGAAGCGTATAGCTAGCTCAGCCTTAGGGCAGGTGCCCTGTTGGATACTTTGTTGCTGGTGGTTAATGGTGTCTTTGGGCTGCAGACAACTAAGCTTGTGCCTGTGTTGTTGATTAAGGAGGCTCCAGCAGCATTTTGGGGGCTTCCGGAGCTACACTCAGGATCCAAGTCAAGATGCCTACCAGGGGTGGACCAAAGAGGGGGAGCGACTAGGAGTGGACACCCCTCGTACTTCCCCGAAGGTGGAGAAAAAGCGACTACTGCCCTGGAAGTTGGGTGATGGGATTCTTGGTACTCGTATTGGGCTAAGAGGGGAGAAAGGTGCCATATTCCCTCCTTTGGACACCCTAAACATCCAGGAGAAGGGAGAGGATCCCCTGGCCGCCAATACCCTGGAACTACTCTCTATGGAGAAGTAATCTGGCGATGCCACTCCTATTGGTCTGGTGGGATCAGGGAGGGACAGTTTGTTACCCCACTCTCAACCAACGTTCAATGGATTCTTTTCTTACCTTTTGTCTACCTTCTACTTTGGTTGCTGTGACTGTGAAGCTGGGTAATGACAGTGATAAGATTGAGCCACCTGTGGCAGCTGTGGCTTCTTCTCTATCTTGTCCAACAAATGCGACATCTGGTGGTAGGGAGTCGACTGCTTCTATTTCTGCATCATTGCCCCAATTGGATTTGACTGAGGTATCCATAGCTTACATGCACTCTCCCCAGGCTGAAGCAGGGCCCTCAATGGCTTACCCCGCTCCGCTGCCACAGTCCCTCCTGGGCTCTCAGCTTCTGTGCCTAGTTAGCGTGGAGTGTCGTGGTGGGGGGGGGCATCCAACAGGCATTTTTTCCTTCTTTGATCCATCTGACAGTGATTGGTAGGAGGGCCTGGACCAAGCGACCCAATCTGTATTCGTCTCCAATACTTACAGTAACCGTTCTGATCTCTCAAGTAAGACATCTGTGGGTTCTAACCATTCAACTATCTCATCCCAGCGTAGGATCAGGCGACCAGCAGACCAAGCAGAGGGCCTGGTGTTGGCGGCCTTCGACCTGGGTGTAATCGACCCCACCCCCTCCCTGGAGGAAGAAGAGGATCTACTACGGGACCCAGAAGGGACTGAGCTGACACCTACAAATCGCTCTCCTTTGGGGGTGGCACCCTCAGACATCTTCATCTGGTGATCAAGCTATGGGAAGGGATTCCCCGTCACCTTCTGGATCTCAACCTGCTGGTCCGGCCCAGGACGCCCCTACACTAGGTGCTATCTATCATCTTCTGCTGCAGCATAGAGAAGACTATCAGAAAGACTCACTGGCCTTGAAGGCTGCCCACCTTAAGATCCAAGTTTTTCTCCATAAGCCATCAAAAAAATGGATATCATTCAGTCTCCACTGGGAGTGGTGGAAGCCTCCCAGTGAGTTCTCCAAAAGGCAGTGGAAGCAAATAGCTCGAGGATTACTCAGCATGAGCGGCAGCTCACTACCTTGTCATAAAGGGTGGAAGACCTGGAGAACAGGTCACATCGGAATAATCTGCAGGTCCCTGAAGGCGCGGAGGGTGATGATCTCCGAGGCTTTGTTGGTCCCCTGCTCTGAGAAGCCCTCCCCGCCCTGAGTGACTGGGACATGGATTGTATGATCCAGCGCGCACATAGTTTTCCCTTTAGATCTGCTAGCAAGTCCTCTTGGTATCCCCGGGCAATACTCATTTCTATTGGGAACTTCATTCTCTGACAGGACATCTTTCAAGCTGCAACTCCTAAGGTGCCGGTCAAAGCATGTGGTATTGAGTTCTTCGTTCGCTCTGACTTCTGCCAGCAAACTGTGGTGTGTCGTTGGCAACTTCGGGAGCATATCCCCGCACTTCAGAAGCTAGGTGCCTTTGTTTCTCTCATGGAGCCTGCAACTTTGCTGATTCGAAATGATGGCCAGACTTTCTATTGCTATGATGGCCAAAAAGTTCAGGAGCTGTTAACTAAGCGGCAACCAAGGGGTGATGCAGTTTCAGTTATTAATTTGTGGTTCTGTCTCGGCAAAGTGGTCTCCGGCATCGTAGGTCATACCTGCTTTGAAACTGGGTTAGGAGGTAACAGCCTTGATTTTTGGCTGGGGTGGATCTGTTCTCCCTAATGTTATGGTGGTTGAGGGCATATGCCAAGCCGATGGTGTCCAGTGGGCTGTTTCCCTTTCTCTTTCTTACTTTTTTCCAGGCTCTTTTCTGTATCCCTGACATCCACCTCACCTCTTGTCTTTTTGTCCTTTTACCCCTTTTGTGTTTTTTTTTTGTTTGATTTCATCACGTTGGGTTGGCTGTGTCACTGACATAGGAGTATATGGAGGCCAGGCTGCCGGCTGATTCAGCAATGGGCTCCAAATGAACCCTAAACCCCTGTGGAGGGTGTAATGGCCCTTGGTCGTATAGGGCACTGCTTAGGGGTGGACCAGTTCACCTGTATGGGAACCTTGGGAGGGTTGTTGGGTGGGTCTGGGTTCAATGGGGTGGTGTATTGGGAATGTTGGTTTTCTATTCGGGGCAGTGGTCTTCAAACTTTTTAATGCAGCGCCCCTCTCAGCGGAAAAAAAAATCATCGCCCCCCTCAGAATTTTCCATTATTATTTCACTAAATTGTTTATATTAAAAGTAAACACAGTGTGTGGCTGGGAGTTTTGAGAATATTTGAAGTCCCTTTCCTTTTGACACATACTTGCAGCTAGGATATAAATGACTAAAGATGTTAGTGATGGCCCATTACAGAGCATAATGCATCTTTTGGCCAGAGCCTGGAGCCCCCCCCCCCGGGATCACCTGAGGCCCCCCTAGGGTGCCCGCCCCCAGTCTGAAGACCCCTAAGTTGGGTTATTTTTTCTGGCAATGCAAATTTGAGCCATTGTGTTACTTGCAAAATAAGTATGGATATTTTTGTTCAGCAGTACAGTTATGGATATGGTGTATCTCAACCTGTATGGTGGAGGTGCAGCTCGTGGATCTTGAGGTGTAATGGTAACAGCTAACAATGGTTGCAGTCCTGGCCAGCAGCTTCATAGTCTTGATGGAATATTAATAGTGTCAAGTCACCACATAAGCGTAAGTTGGTGCGAGAAGAGTTAAACACGCTTAGACCTCAAATCCTCTGTCTCCAGGAGACACGTTTGTCTCAGACCGAGGGGTTACTGCTGAAAGAACTTGGCTATCAGATTCTCTCCACTTGTTGTTTTACCTCCGCCCTGAGGGGGGTTTCACTCTTGGCACGGGATAGTAGTTGGGTGGTACTGCGACAAAAGATGTATCCAGGGTGGCGCTGGTTGGTGGCGACTATCCAGAAGGATAGGGAATGCGTTACCATATACATCAAGCATGGGCCAAATGCGGATCATCCGAATGTTCTGGATTTTCGTTTGTCTGAGTTGCATCTTTTGGCCCCACCCTATGTTGTTTGTGGTGCTTTTAATGTGACGTTATGTCCTAATATTGACTCAGGATCCCAGGCTGCAGCACCAGATCAGCTTTATGATGACTCTGCTCGCCGGGACAAGTATCGGCTGCAGGGTGCTGTTTATCAGCTAATCTCCTCACATGCTCTGGTGGATATCTGTGGTCCTTGTTAAGGAGCTAATATAGCTATACAATCAATATAGACTAGAATCAGTGCTATATTACTACTGTCCAGCCGGACAGTACATTTTAATGGGTAACAAAGTATGAATTTTAACACAAAACAATAAAGTGGGACACAGTCCTGCGTCCTACATAGTCACAAAACATATACATTGAACAGAACATTCAGGCAGGGCAAGAAAAGCTTGTATGTAATGCGAATGGTTAAAACAAGCATGAACACGACAACCGATGCACTTAAATATCAAATAGAGTAGTATGCACGGTGTTCCAGCAAGTCGATGACGTTTCGATCCTTTAAAACAATACTAGGATCATCATCAGGACATCCTCCGCAGTCTCACAGAGCACCTTCACTGTGCACAGACCTGTTTAAATTCTAGTTACACGTCGCAATGTGCACGTTATTGCATAAGGATTGTTAATTCATTAGCCTTATCTAAATTCTACCCTTCTTTCTTTGCCTGTCTTCCTCCCCCTTCTCTCTTAAATGTTTTACAGGCACCATTTACTTCAGGCTTGTATACAAATGTCCTGATGATGATCCTAGTATTGTTTTAAAGGATCCAAACGTCGTCGACTTACTGGAAAACCGTGCACACAAACTATTTGATATTTAAGTGCATCGGTTGTCGTGTTCATGCTTGTTTTAACCATTCGCATTACATACAAGCTTTTCTTGCCCTGCCTGAATGTTCTGTTCAATGTATATGTTTTGTGACTATGTAGGACGCAGGACTGTGTCCCACTTTATTGTTTTGTGTTAAAATTCATACTTTGTTACCCATTAAAATTTACTGTCCGGCTGGACAGTAGTAATATAGCACTGATTCTAGTCTATATTGATTGTATATCTATATTAGCTCCTTAACAAGGACCACTGTTTCGGGTCCCCTTGTTTTTGTTTAAACACACTGGTGGATATCTGGCACGTTCAGTGCCCGAACGAACCAGGATTTACATTTTACTCTGCTCCTCGTAAAAGCTGTGTCCAGGTTAGATATGTTTCTGGTCAGTAATGCTCTGGTCTCTTCCTCAAAGATAGTACTTAACCTGACGGTCGTTAATTCCTTGTCCCTTTTTACCAAGCTTGGGTGGCTTACTCAGATATTAGGTCCTCGGAGCTGGACATTTAAACGTTGACTACTATTGGAACCCGGCTATGTTAGCTTCATGAATGTCCACTTAAGGGAGTTCCTTGAATTTAATATTGGATCAGCACCACTTCCAGTGGTCTGGGATGCCCATAAAGCCTTTTGCCGGGGTCAGACTCTTCAATTTGCCTCCCTCTCAATGGAGGAGGGAACTTCCTGAGGACCTGGTGGCTTGACAGACTCTTAGTTCCTTGGAATCTGAACTGGGATATAGTATTATGGTGAAGGAAAGGCCTCAGGCCGACCTGATTGTGGAGCAGTCTATCCCTGTTAGAACCTCCCTTAGAAAACACATCTGGGATAGTGCATCAAAAACAGAAGGGCCAGGCAGATGGCGTACTTTGAAAATAGCAAAAATATGAGCAAACCCTTTCCTTTATGGTAAGAGATTGATCGAGCCGCAATACTATTCATGAGATCAGGGATGAGAATGGGGTTCTTACGGCTCATCCTGCTGTAACTTCTGAAGTCTTCCATCAGTTTTACCAGGACCTTCATAGAGAAGTCTGTTTTTCTTCTACTGAGGACATCTTTAGTTTCATTGGGCAACATTTTGATCAGCAGAAGACTTCTAACCAGAAGTCCAAATTAGAAGCAGCCATTACTCTTTTAGAGGATAACAATGCCTTTGGCTCCAGTTCCAGCAGGAAGGCATGGGGCCCGGACCAGATACCCTTAGACGTTTATGCCACTTTCCCCCAGATTCTGGCGCTAAGGGAACTGTTTAATTCCTTTTATTGTGCTTGATCGGGTCTCTGAGTCTTGGAGGAAGACAAATATCATCATCTTTCAAAAAAGGGAAAAGACCCCACACTTTGCGGTTCATTAGCCCAATTTCGCTCATCGACACTGACTCTAAAATCTATACGTGTATTCTAGCTAATTGGTTGTCTCAATTAATCCCGGAACTGGTGGATCCTAATCAGCATGGCTTCTTCTTGGGCCGGGACACAACATCGCATGTTAACATGGCAATTATGGCTTTCGTGGTGGGCTCCTTCGGCCAGGGGCCGGTCGGCATGTTCTGTTTGGATGCTGAGAAGGCCCTCGACTGGGTCTCCTTGCCCTTCCTTTGGGGGGGGTTCTGGAGGCTGCTGGCTTAGGCCCAGTATTTGTCTCCAGGGGCACATTCAGCAGAAAAATAACAGTCCACCAGACTCAGAAAGTAACCCCGTTGCACTTGTAGCAGAGTCCCTTGTCCGCTAAACTTTAAATCAGGCCATTAGTCGACTTTCCATTTGGCCCCACCTAGCTCTCATGATGTTTACATGTAACCTCATTGTAACAGTAAGCGTAGCTAGTAGTATCCCCAGTGAACCCAAAATCTTCCCAAAATGCTGTGGTCTGGAGGTTGTTAATGTGAATCCATGCAAGTTCCTTTCATGTTTTCAAGGTTGATAGATTAAGTACTAAAATGCAGTAATTATAATATTTGTTATTTGCAGTGCTTAATAGCAGAAGAAGTGTAATGTAAAACTCTTTATAAATATTTGGTATTATAATAGTTGATATTAAATGTAATTATGTGTTTTATCATTCTCCAAATTAGTTTCTCATGTTATCGATATTAGAAGAATTAACGCTGTGTGGGGGTAGTCCACTGCACTCTGATACATTCTACAACAGCACTATATAGTTCAGTAGATGCCGTGAATAGGGTAACAGACTCCCAGCATGCTCCTGGCAACGGTCCACCACCATTCAATTCTTAATACTAATCCTTTCAATATTGTGAGTTGGAAAAGTGTCACCTCAGCCGTTTTATAGTTAGAGATTTTCTGATTCGCAAGTAATATGCTTACAAAAGACCTGGATAATGCCGGAATTTGATTTGACTGAGCACCAAGTGTATTCAAAGCTGTCAGTTCTCAATATAAAGTCCATGCCAGGGGTGGTCTGGCTATTCTTTTAATATTGAATTATTTTGAATTTTGTATAGCGCAAACTTAACCCGAAGGTTATGTTATGTTAATTGATATTTGTATAGCGCATAATCACCAACGGTCTCTTAGCGCTTATGAGAGAATAGCTAAACCCTACCAGCAGTTATCTGTCAGTGCTCCTACATGGTCAGAGCATATCTTGTCCCCAGGCCTGTGTGAACAACAGGGTCTTAGGCTTTTTCCTGAACGGAAGGAGAGAGGTTTCCCTATGTAGACTTTCTGGTAGCTTGTTCCATAGGTGGGGGATTAGAACTGAGAAAGCTTGTCCGCCCATGGTGGTTTTATAAAACCAAGGGCAGGACAGCAGGCCTGGCTCGGACGAGCGGAGGTCATGTCCGGGCACGTAGCTCCTTAGGCGGTCCTTGATGTATTCCAGTGCCTGCCCATAGAGAGCTTTATGAGCAATGCAAAGGCCCTTAAACCAGGCTCGCTGCTTGATTGGGAGCCACTGCAGCTGCTGCTGCAGTGGTGTTGCATGTGTATGTCTTGGGAGTTTAAAAAATCAGTCTCACTGCGTCATTCATTACTTTTTGCAGCTTACCTTAGAGCTTATCTGGTAGCCCAATGTATAGAGCATTGCCGTAGTCCTATCGTGACACGATCAGTGCTGACACCACCGTGCACAGAGTTGAGAATGATAGGAGGGATGTCAGTTTCCTAAGTTGTCTCAAAAGACCCACACAGGTCCCTACCACGGTGGGCACTTGGTTTGACAGTGTGAGCTTAGCATATAATTTAGTGCCTAAGCACTTCACGACCGGTACCGGTGTGGGTGTAGTACCCAACTCTTGTGGCCAGAAGAGATTGGACCAGGGATTGCCTCCTGTGGTGATAGCTAGTACCTCTGTTTTGTCAGGGTTCACTTTGAGCAAGTTGGCGGTCATCCAGTTTACTGTATACCTAAGGATGTTTTGTACACAGGATTGGGATTGAAGGGAGCTGTCGATCCGGAGGATCAGTTGGGTGTCATCCGCATAATTAAACACTCGACAGTCCATTTGAGCCAAGGCTGCTACCAATGGCTGAAGATAGATGTTAAAAAGAAGTAGGGATAGTGCAGAGCCCTGTGGAACTCCGCAAGTCAGTACACCTTTACTGGACACGCGGTCCTCTAGCTGAATCCTTTGTGTCCGGTCCTTCAGAAAGGAGGAGATCCATTGATGCACCACACCACAGATTCCCAAATTCTGAATACGAGCCAGCAGTTGGTCATGATTCACCGCCGTGTCAAACGCGGCCGTTAAGTCTAGCAGAATCAATGCACAAGACTTCTTCTTGTCGGCCGCGAGCCTGAGCTCATCCAGCACTGATAGCATCTCCAACTCTGTACTGTGGTGTGCCCTAAAACCCACCTGCCGCACCTGAAGTAGCTGGTGTTTCTCGATGAATAGTGAGAGGGTTCTAAGTACCTGTTGTTCCACTACTTTGACCAAGAAAGGTAGCTTAGATATAGGCCGATATTTCTTCAGGTTGTTGACGTAGCAATGGGGTTACCCAAGCTTCCTTAAAGTTAAGTGGGACCTTCCCAGTTGTCAGGGATTGGTTAATCAGGGAGAGCAACTCCCTCCCCATCACAGGGAGAGTCAGAGTGCTTTACAGTGTTAGCACAACAGCAATTACATGAGTTACATATGGAGTAAAAATGCATGGTAACAGTATATAAAAGAAGAATACGATAGACCGTAGGATATGTGGACGATATAGTTTGGAGGTAGTCATGGTTGGGTGTTGTGGAGGTGGGGAGAGTAGAAGCAAATTTTTTTCCAGAGGTAATGATGCTCAGAATTATTTGAAGGGTGTAAGGTAATCAGGCCAGTCAGATAGTTTGGAGGCGGTTAGGTATTTATTGAGAAGAAGGAGTTTAAGTTTTTTTCTGAAGTGAGGGAATGATTGATTGTCACATAGATCCTGCAGAAGCGAGTTCCAGATTCTAGGTGCATTCCCGGTGAAGTAGCAGGTGCGAGATTTTTCTTTCTTAAATATGGACGGAATCAGGAGTAGACTGTTAGAGCTTTGAAGAGGTCTCTTTTGGCTGGCTTTTGATAGTTTGTTTGTGAGGTAGATTGGTCTTTCCGTGTACTGAGCTTTGTGGGTTATGCAGGCAGTTTTGAGTAAAAATCTTGCTTTACAGAGTTGGAGAGGGATAGTTTGCTGTTTAATGCAGTGAGGTTGTCGAGCCAGATATCTACAGGAAAGGACTTTTCTTTTGGTTGGATGAAAAGGAGTTCACTTTAGTTGGGATTGCGCTTAAGGTGTCTGTTGGTCAGTCAATCAATCAATCAATCAATTTCAACTTTATTCGGTTTCAGAAATATAAAACCATAAGAGTTATCAATACATAATAATATCTTAAAATATAAACACAGTTCATTATAATTTAAAATACATTCCATAACTATCCAAGTTAATCTATAACATAGTATAGTGTGTAAATACAAATACAAATGATTTTAGCCCTTGGTTTAAAAGCCCCCCAACTTAATTAACTTATCCCCGGTACATCTGCTATAATATATCTTTTGTAATATGATCTTAAGCCCTAGCCCTTACCGGTGTTTAATCAAAACAAGACCTAGATTTTATCACGGATTTCAAATAGCCAAGGACAAAGAAGATACAATCGTCCTTAAGCAATTGTAGATACAAGAGAGCTGGACGAACCTGTTTGAAACCCAGCCTCTTCAGGATAGGAACAATAAAAAACTTCAGGGGAACCGCGTAAAATTTACAGAAAAACATAAAGTGTAGCAGATCCTGTGGAGACTCACTGTCGCAGCCACAGGCTGCTAACACTTGACCTCTACTGCTCTTGCCTTACAGAGTTGGAGAAGGATAGTTTGCTGTTTAATGCAGTGAGGTTGTCGAGCCAGATATCTACAGGAAAGGACTTTTCTTTTGGTTGGATGAAGAGGAGTTCACTTTAGTTGGGATTGTGCTTAAGGTGTCTGTTGGTCAGTCAGGATTGTACTGTGGAGAGAGTTCTGTATAGGTGCTGGATTTCTTTAGCTGAGAAAACATTAATGTTTAGTTGGGTGTCATCTGCATAGAGATGGTAGGCAATTCTGGCTTATTTCAGGATCATTGAGAGGGGTTCCATATAGAGGATGAATAGGGCAGGAGACAGGATTGACCCTTGAGGACCCTTGAGGAACTCCTTGGGAGACTGGTGTTGCTTTTTGTATTTGTATTTGTAAAGCGCAACACTCATCCCAAGGGATATCACGGCGCTAGGATAGATGAAAATTTGTTTAGGGGGAATAAACCAATGGAACTTGAACCTTAGCCTGTGAAGCATCAGTTCTTAAGCCCTGAATAAAACCATGTTTGCAGCCTCTTTCAGAATTTCATGTATTTGTCAATGATGCAGAGCTCCAACGGGAGTTTGTTCTAGTGAGTAGCCGCCAAATAGGACGAAGAGTGACCTCCAGCTCTAACTTTTTTTATACGTAAAGTTTTAGCTGGGGCATGATTGCATGACCTAAGGTTTTGCGAGGGGACATAGAATTCCAGTTTGTCCTGCAGGATTCTAGGTCCGAATTTGTAAAGGGTTTTATGCGCATAGCTTAGTAGTTTGAACTTGGCTCTTTGTCTCATAGGCAACCACTGAAGCTCTTTCAGGCAGTTTGAAGCAGAACTTTACTTGTTCCAGTTACAAACCAATTTGGCAGCTGCATTCTGAATGACTTGTAAACTGAAAAATAAATAGTCGGCCATGCCAACATAAAGTGCATTTCCATAGTCTAAACTACTGGTCAATAAGGCCTGAGTGATTGTTTTTCTCCAATTCAGGGGAATCTAAATATAAAGTCTCCTCAGTAGTTTTAGCATGACAAAGCATCTACCACACAATGCTCTGACTTGGTCTTGCATACTTAACGTGTTGTCTACCAAGAATCCAAGATTTTTTACAACACGTTTAGGCTCAGGAGCAGTGCCTAATGATTGAGGCCACCAGGTTGTGTTCCAGAATAGCTGTGCACCGCCAAAAAGCAGTATCTCAGATTACTCTGCATTTAATTTCAAGCAGTGGTCAGACATCCAACCTGCGGTTTCTGAAAGGCAGTTACTTAAGCTACTCTTGGTGTTCTCATATTTTTCCTCGAAGGTTATTAACAACTGCGTATCATCAGCGTGGGACCAGGTGTTAAAGCCCCATTTCCTGCCAATCGTGGCCAAAGGGGAGACATAGGTATTAAAAAGAGTAGGGTTGAGGGAGGCTCCCTGTGGAAAACCACACTCTATTGTTTTGGGGCTGGAGGAAAAAGAGCCCATTTGTACTGCCTGAGTTCTGTTAAGCAAAAATGATTTAAACCAATGAAGAGTTTTAGAATGAAGCCCCTTTTCGTATAAGGTTCTCAATAGGAGATTGTGTGACACAGTGTCAAAAGCCACTGACAAGTCTAAAAGGATCAGGGCGGCAGTTTTGATGTGGTCCAGTGAAAGTCTTATATTGTCTGAAACAGCTAACAGGGTAGCCTCAGTACTGTTAGAGGCCCTAAAGCCCGTCTGTGAGGGGTCCAAAAGATCATTCCTCTCGAGATAATCAGAAAATTGCCTATTAATCAATCCCTCCAAAACTTGGACAGGTACGGAAGTTGGGAGATTGGTCGATAATTTGATAGATTGGTCACATTAATACCAACTTTTTTTGCAAGAGGGGACACAATTGCTTATTTCCATGATTCTGGGAATACAGCTCTATCTAGTGATTGATTGAAAATTTGTGTGACAAAAGGGCAGAGAACAGTAATGAGTCGAGAAAAAATGAAATGTGGACAGGGGTGGAGCGGAGATCCTGATTTGACCTCTAACATTGCCTTGGCAACTTGTTCTTCTGATAGAGGTACAAAATTACCTAAGTGGGATTGACCACCAGAATGAGGTTCCAGGGCTTCCCAGTCAGTACCCTCTGGGGTAGGCTGCTTTTTAAAAGTAGAGTAGATTTGGGATATCTTATCGACGAAAAAATTGCTGACTTTCTCGCAGTTGTCTGCTGATGCAGTCAAGGTTTGTGACATACCCACTGGTTTACACAATTCCTTCACTATTTTGAATAGTTCTTTATTTGAGTTACTGTTTTCTTCAATTCTTTTTACAAAGTATGCCTTCTAAGCATGTTTAATAGAAGTGTGATCATTCTTTAACTCTGCCCTTTAGGCTATTTTCTCGTCCTTATTTTTGGTCGTTCTCCATTTATGTTCTAGAGATTTACATTTTCTTTTTTGGAGTCTTAATTCAGAGGAATACCACTTTTCTGAGGGTGATTTCCTTATAGATTTATTTACCATCTTAGGAGCGCATAAATCCAGTGTGCAAATTATAGCTGTATTTAATATATCAACCATTGTCTGGACTGGAACTGTCTTTAAGTTAATTTGATCTCTTAAAGGAAAATGAGAGGCAAACAGTTCGGGAGTTATAAGATTCCAGTGTCTTTTAATCCCGGTCAAGGGGTTGATTTTATTGACTGGTAGGGTGAGAGTAAAATTAATTAGAGAATGATCAGTCCAAGTGAGGGGCTCTGGTTCCGCAATCTCTATAGATTCAATATTGGAAAATAGGAGGTCGAGTGTATGCCCAGCAACATGAGTGGGTCCATTAACCCATTGTTTGAGTTGTAAAATCTGTGTATATCAGGTGATTTGAGGTGGGGTTGTTTAGGTTGATTAGCTGTGAGCGTTGATTCAGGAAAGAGGCAAACCACTGAAGGACAGTGCCCTTGATGGCTGCATGGTGTGAGTGGGTGTTAAGGAGGATGTCATAGTTGACGGTATCAAAGGCAGCTGATACATCCAGGAGGACTAGGAGGCAGGCCTGGCCCTCATCTAGAGATCTGTGTAGGTCAACAGTGATGGTCAGTATTGCAGTCTCTGTACTGCAGCCTTTCCTGAACTCAGACTGCAATGTGTTGTGCAGGTTATATTTTCAATGTGGTTGTTGATTTGTACAAGCACACATTTTTCGATATATTAGGCAAGGAGAGGGAGGTTAGTTAAGGTCTGTAATTGTTATGGGCATTCTGGTCAGTGTCTGGCTTTTTGATGAGTGCGGGACTTGGCTTAGTTTGAGGGAGGCCGTCATGGAGCCACTTGAAAAAGAGGCGTTAATGATTTTGGTCCATGTAGGAGAGATGATGTAACTAAGAATTTTTCTCTAAAGATGCGTTTTTTGTTTTTGAGGCATTCAGCTCGGAGGAGCGAGAGATGTGTTGGTGATCGTTGTTGTCTCCAGTTTCTTTCGGCTAATCGAATATCAGACATAAGTTGGGACTGTTCTGAATTGACCATTGAGAATCAGGAAACTATGGCTTAGAACGTTTCATTAGTTGATAGAAACATGCTTTATTTAGATCTTTCTATCGTAAATGTATTTATACATACATACAGGTACAAACAGCTGTAAAAAAATTTAACAAGCAACAGAAATCATTCAGGATTTGCATTCAAAATATTTGGAAAGTTTGATCTGTTGCTTGGGAGACTTTAATGCCCAGATGACGTCATTATTTACCAGTAGTAATTTAACAGCGCCCTAATGAGCATGAGCAGAGGGCAGCTCCCGGATATTTAACAATAATTCGGAGATGTGGTGTCACTTATTATTACAAGGGGCATTAATCATGCATTTACCACTACAAAATGGGAGACTACATTTGGATATGGCAGGAAAACTTACTTGTTCTAAAAGGGAGTACGAAGTAAACAATATATAATGTTTTGGGGGCATATGATTTGTTTGATTCTCTATATAATGTAGAGATTATGTGGAGAATTTTAAGTTCTCATGTTCTTTTATACCCCCTCCAGCAGGATGACCTGTAAATTAGTATTCCAAGGCAGGGAGCTTCAAAGAGCCTTTGGTATGTGAATCTGGCTTCCTTCAGAGGTGAAGAGATGCCACCATTTGGCACCTGGACAGGTGGGAAAATTAGTAGTCTGAAAAGTGCGTTCACCTTCAGGCTAGTTCCACCCCTAAAATGGGCTACCTGATGTGGACACGAGATTAAAAGTTTGCCATCTTGCTGATGGCAGAATTTGGGACTCTGAGACAGGGTTATGCCCACTTCACACAGGAAGTGGTCATATAGGGGGGATAGTGATCCCAAGAGGTAAGTAGCTTATTGGCTATTACCTTACGCTCCCCTAACTCCCCTAAATCTAGTATTTATGGGAGCCCCTGGCCTGAAAGAAGAAGGACACTGAAGAGCCGCAAAAACAAGAACAGAGGACCAGCGACTGACTTGGCGCCAACCCTGCTGGCCTGCCTGCTGTCCCCGACAACTGCCCCAAAGACAATTTGTCCTGCAGATTCCTGTGCCTCCATAAGCCTAGGAGGAATTCCAGCCTTCACCCAAGACCCAGGAACTCCTGTGGAACAGCGAAGCTGCTCCCCTGCATTCTGCAGGCACCCCAGATGCCGGGACTCCAGACCACCAAAAACCAGACAATGAAAAGCACCACTGCATCTGTGCCCCATAGCCTAAGTTGAAGTGAGCCAATGGTGCCAGTGTGGTCCCCAGACCCTCCAGAGATGATGCCCACCTTGGATTTGTCAATAGTGGACTTCACGATGCAGCCTGCAGCCTTTTTGTGCAGACCCCCTCTGCCACGAATGTCTCAGGTCGTGAAAACCCGACACCTACACCCGGCCGCCCCGGCCTGAATAGAAGAGGACCAAAGGTGTCCCCTCATCCCCAAGCATTGTGAGACCTGAGCCCCCTTGTTGGTTCAGCCAGACTGGTCCCTCAGTCCCAGCTTGCAGCCTATTTTTGACTGGACCAATCCCAAATGACTTACGCGGGGCACCCGACGCTTCATAGCACCTCTGCACCCGGCCGCCCCAGTACTACCTGAGGTGACTTGTTGGTGCTGTCTTTGATCCTGCTCCATACTCACCCTAAGTCCAGAAGGTCGGCCCTGTAAGTCGCTGTGAGGTACTTGTATGCAGTATATGTCTTTCCTCCATAGAATAACATTACTGCTTCTAAATTGCACTGTGTCGACTTTTTAAACTGCAAAAATTGAAACATACTTACCTGCTCGTGATAAACTAGGTGCCTAAATTATATAAAGATAAGTGTTCCTTTTTATAAATTGGTGTGGATCTCCTTATTGAGTTGTGTGTATCATTTATTGACTGCGTGTATGCAGCAGATGTCTAACACTCCGCTCTGATAAGCTTAAGGCTGCTTGACCACACTACCCTCTAAGAGGGCACCTTGGGATTGCTAGAGCAAGCCCCCGTCCACTTATAAGGGATACCTGGACTCTTTGCACAGTATACCTCTTTTTAGTATACAATATAAAGAGCCTGCTTCCTAAAGTTACAAGTTAGGCCCTGATTATGAGTTGAGAGGAGCAGAATTTCTGTGTGTAACTCCGCTCTGTCCAATCATGTCTGGACAGAAATTTTCCAGCTGATAAAATCATTTGAGGCTTTGGCTGCAGCAGCAAGCATTCCTCTGCCACTGTACCCCCTGTCTTCTGCCTACAAGAATAGGGGACCTACCAGGACTGCTTTTTCCTTTCCAACCCCTACCTTTCCCTACCCTCCCCTAACCTCCAAACCCCTTCTACCACAACTCTCTCTCCGCAGAGAAGCCCCCGCTCCCTTTCACCACCTGCTCAGAACAGGTGGTAAATGGGAGTGTTAAACCCTTCGGAATATGGAATACCTAATGAAATTCGACATGGTAATTCCATGCCCATGCAGTTATTCCCCATTTTGAGGGTTCTGACTTGTAATTGTTTGGTACTGGAGGGGTGTTACTGTACGGTACTGATAATTGCGCATGTGGAGTTTGACCCCCCATTAAGTGCCAAGCAACTCGTAATTGGGGCCTGCTGGTAATACTGATAGTATTTGTTAACGAACAATGAAGCAGTGGCGGCTCGCATAGGGCGTGCTGCGGGCCGGTGGGGCGGGGGAGGGGCAGGGTGGGGGGGGGTAGTAAACTTGGACATACGACGGAACGGAGGAAAGTAATTATTACGTTCCTCTGTTCCGTCGTATGTCCGAGTTTACTACCCCCCCACCCTGACCCTCCCTCGCCCCGCCTCACCGCCCCGCAGCACGCCCTATGCGAGCCGCCACTGCAATGAAGCATCTGACAAAAGCTACTAGAAGTGTAAGGGACTTAAAGAAAGCTCATAATTGACATGTTATATGTAAAGTTTTGTCTCTGAATAATATGTGCCTAATTTGCCAGACTGCGGCACAGGCAACTTGTATAGTGCCCATGTACGAAGGACAATGGCCTGCTTGCTATTTAAATCTTCGTCCTGTTAATGTGGCAATCAATAGATAACTCTTTATTAATAAATCTAAAGATATTACTGTAGCTAACTGGGACATGTCACTTGATATTGTAAACACCATAATATGTGATTCTCTAGACTCAAGAGCACAGGGCCCTGAAGGGAATCCAGCCTCTATTTACCAATCACTATTGTGATACTGGGCAGAGGCATCGTCTAGGTTGGTTAAGGCACGATTTATGACATCAACAATACCGTCTACATGGAGACAAAGCTTGATTATACTTGATTAAACTAACGGTCTGAGTTTAAAATTTTTATATATATATTATATTACACTTCCATTGAATAGCAGCATCCGCTACCACAATATATCATTTTATGAAATCAGGCACACTGGAAATCCAGTTAAAACAAGAAAAATAATATTGTTCAGTAAAGAAGGGTAAGACAACAAGAAGATGGAAAATTCAAAAATACCAGCCAGCGCCATACATAGACTAGAATGCGCAACTATAAACCGTTGGAATCCTCTGAAGGTCGACTCTGGAGAGCATATCTCTCTCTAAGGCATAATCTATCTGTGGAGACATTTAGACTGGAATTGGGGACTTTTGATCTAATCCTAAAGGGTTAAACTCAAATGTTATGCTTTTCATATGCACTCTCTAATGCTACACGAAATAGGGTACGTAAAATTAATTGCCCAGGAGCTTACATCTAATATTAAGAAACTTTATGCGTTTAGTAAAATGGAGGAATATGAGGTATCCAAATTAGATGTGTTTGTGATATAATGTCGAAGGATTTTAGGACCTGATGTACTATTCCCCTTCGCAAACAGTGATGTGCAATTTTCACACCGACTCTTTTGCAAACGGAAATGCAATTTGCGATGAGACCTGTATACTAATAGGTCTCATCGCAAATGCTACATTCGCAGGAGGTCGCAAAATGACCTGCCTAATAGGCAGGTTGCAAATGGCAACCCACTGTGATTGGTTGTTGCCAATTCAGGGATGGAGATCTGCAAGGAACATCAGGCATCTGCATTTGCATTTCTAAACGAGATTTTTTTTTTTTTATAGCAGTCAGTGTCCATTAACGGGCCTGGTGCTACTTTAAAGAGAAAGGTTGTCCCTTTGGGAAGACTTCCAGGAGAGCAGGCAGTGGTCCCCTGGATCTATGCCTGCCCACCTCCCAAGGTCACTCAACATGATTGTTAAAGAGAAAGGGAACCTGAAGGACTCCTTACCCCTTGCAAATCAGTTACCACCTCCTTTAACGTTTTGGTAACCAATCAGTGGCTTGCAACTGCAGTTGTGGTCACAAGCTATTTATGTAAACAATACTAATTCACAATTAGGAAGGAATGCCACTTTTACACACTTTGTAAATTGGGGAAACATCCTTTACCCCGCAGTTTCAACAACAACTAGCCTTTACAACACAGTCACTACCCCGAATATGGCGTTACCATGCGTTACTTTAACCAGCAAATTGTTACAATGACTTGCTGTAGGGGGCGCGTTGTTGGACTGGTGTTGGATTTTAAATCCAATTACTGCCCTACTATTGCGTAGACTGGAGTTGGAATAATAACTTATACTATTCCAAAGTCCAGCGCCCCCTAAAGCAAGTCGCTGTAATGACTTGCGTGGCAAAGTAATGCGTGGTAACGTCGCAGTCGAGGTAGTGACTGCGTTGTAAAGGCGTCTGGGGCAAATGCATGCGGAGTTCCGTCATACAACCTCCTAATTGTGATTCGGTATGATTTGCAAAACCGATTTTACAAGTCAGAAATGCTTTTCTGACTTTGAAAATGGATTTAGTACATAGGAAACGTTCATTTTATGGTCTTGAACCCTGTAAATTTGAGAAGTGCAGGGTTTGCAAACACAAAATACGTTTTTACATCAAGCCTCCGGTGCCCAAATAAAATCATGATTGAAGAAAACATAAAAATGGTTTAATTACAAATCTTATTATAACTATTAAATAAAAATAGTCACCTAGCTCTGGTCTATAGCTGTATCTGCTAAAATACAATTTCAATTAGAAGCAAATCAGGAAATGGACGTCGGAAGATTTCATGTTAATTTTAAAAGAGGAGAGCTTTTAATAGGTGTAAACTCTTGGCTTTGTGGAAGTAGTGACAGGTCAGGTAAGCTGTGTGGTTGTCTGTCACAAAATATGCCACGTGCATTGTTTATTTGTCCAGGAGTACTTCAAAGCGATATTTGTTTCCACTGATCAAAAAACGTAAAAGATACAATCACTATATTGTATTAGGCTGACACTATCAACAATTGTTAAAGATTATATATTTTTTTACGTCAGCAAATCTTTATCTTACTATGTTCATAAAGAATTATTTGTACATTGAGATATTATATTTCAGTAATGAATTTTAATTCAAATCTTACTCGCGAAAGTTAGTGTATAACAATAAAAAAGAAATAATAATAAATGAATAAATAAATATCCAGAGGGCTTTGACATGATCAAGACCTGAAACCTGCAGTCTGTACAGGGATCTGTGTAGCAGGACTTCTGCCCATTGAACTGCCTTGCCATAGTGATAAATATTGTGCCCATTACCCAGCCCTAATTGCCCAACCTTGTAAGTCGACGTGCTGTGACCTCTGAAAGGCGGAAGAGGGATGTGGATGAGAGAGGCATTAGTACCCAGCAGGGCTGATCGGTAGCACCGGGTGGGAGCAAACTGGGTGATAAGGCAGAGGAGTCAGGGCTGAGGACAGCCAATCAATCAGCGGTGAAGGATAACACACACTGGATCGCATCCTTCAATTACGCCAGACGTGGATTCAGTGGTGTTGTATTCTACTTAAATGGTCAAAAATACTGATAATCATATTGAGCAAAGAAGGGATACTAAAGAGATAAATACGTACATTAGTATTTAAAGGTTACTGTGTAGGTCTGCTTCTTGAAAACTGTTGTTTGCATTATTTGCCAAGAAAACGTCAAGATGAACTGAGTGCTAAACATTGCTTGGCTATTTATTTGCGAAGGGAATATCTGTTATTGAATTGTAAATGTTTTGAAGATGTGAGCTAGCTGCGCTTGGCCGCTAAACATTTACCAGAGTAAGAGTTTAGACATTTAGCTAGTTATAGAAAATGCCTTGATGTTAAAGCATTGAATGATGCCTTGGTATATATCCACAATGGGGCTCATTGTGTTATTATTATTCAGCTGTTATTTATTTATTCACTACACAGTCACCTCAAGGGCCTTAATGGAGCAGCAGACTGAAAACCTTAAGAATCCTGCCCCAGATGATCCCCCTGTTTAGCACTTTTAATAAATTAGTGATTCATGGTCTGCCTGTAACAAACAGGGCAGTGGCATTGCCGAGGTCCAGCATTCCGCCTGGTAGTAGTGCTGTTGGACAACAGGCACATGGCGCTTGCACGCTTTAATCTAGAGACAATAAGTCCATTTCGTACAGGTTTGTCGAGGAAAGTATTTTATAAACTTTCTAATTATGTGCAGTTGACAGAGGCCATTCTTTGTTGTGACTGCCCTCATCTGGAGCTGTAGTGACAGTGTTTTATGTAGGTAGATGACCACTACACACCTCACCTACATTTGCCACAAAAAGCATCACCTTTGTTCCATTACTGCCTGCTCAGTTGTCGATAATTGCTTGTCATCCATGATGAAATATTTTGGGGACAGTCACTGAGAATGAGCCAGTGTGCTCATGAAACTGTGTCTGGTATGCTGCTAGGAATCACCTGTGTACATGGATTCTGATCTATCCTTGATATCGCATGGTAACAACGTCACAAAGAGTGCCTTTTACACAATGAAAACACTGCGCCACATCTTCCCATAACATACATACCAATATAAACTGCAGCCATCCTCACACTCGTAATCTCCAAGCTTGACTATGCCAACAGCTTATACCATGGCGCACCCGCATTCCTTACATGCAAACTACAACTCATCCAAAATGCTGCCACAAGGCTTCTTCTCCGTCTTCACACAAGAGAACACATAACTCCAGTCCGCAATCGCTACATTGGCTACCTATAGCTAGAAGGGCAATTTTCAGAGCACTCTGCATTGTCTACGGAGCCTCCTACGGAAAAGGAGCCCTTTTCCTTGCAAGTTAGATTCAAGCAATACAAACCAAACAGAACACTACAATCCAGGCTTGCACCACTTCTCACCATACCACTTTACCATGAGAAATCCATATGAAGCACTGATTTCTCAGTACAAGCTGTCTAGCTCTGAAACACACTAATAGCCACCATTAGAAGCACCCAGATGCATATAAACTTCTGAAGACAGTTGAAAACATGACTATTTCCTAGATTACTGCACTACCCACATCCCAGCAACAGAGCCCAGAAAACAGTTGCACCCTTAAGCGCACTCTTCAGCTTACAACCCTTGAATTGCAAACAACTCAACCAGCACACCACTTTAGATATGCAGGTAAGCTAAGAAGGACTGACCTACGGTTTGCAGTGGCATTATATAGTTATGTACTTCCAGCTATGTCCCACAATAAGTCTAAAACCATAATACACAGTGGTCAACTACAAATTATAACTTATACCTCTTAAATTCACATAAGACATGCCTGCTATGAGAGTTGTCCATCACCAGCACTGTACAGTCAAACAAACCAACCATCACCAAATAAACAGGCATGGAATAACTGAAGATATCTGTCAAACATTGCTGGACAATTTGAAGGATTTAATATAGTCCACCTCTGCTGGGTCCCAAATATCTATACAATGAAAAATTTCCTAGCTACTTTAACGGAAAGTTTCAATTCTATTAAGGAGTCGGTGGCGAGGATTATGCTGTTCTTTCTTCACTTTATTAGACAGCAGCCATTTGAAGTCAAGTAAAACAAAACTACTATGCCCATGGAACATAGGGAATAACACAGTTAAAACAATAGAGTGTCCAGGATAGAGCGTCCAGTCCCTCTGCACCAATCACAGGTCTCCAGGGTGCCGATAGTCCTCTGTCAGTGTTCATTCCTCCTCTTTCGTCGCTCGAGCTCAGCCATCAAGGACGCTTCATAAATCTTGTTTATTAGAGTCGCCTGTAGAAAATCAAAGGCATATCATAAGCGATGAAAATGGCTAAGGCTTAACCCTGTAGGAGAAAACGCATCCCAAGGACATTCATAGAAGGACTGTCAAAATGCATAACCATAATCCGTAAAAGAGCTTACTTACCCCAGTACGAGGGTGGGTAGGTAACCAAAGGAACTTGTACCCTGGGTGGGATAATCCTCGCCTCCGAGTCCTTAATAGAATTGAAACGTTCCGTTACGGTAGCTAGGAAATTTTTCGTTCTATGTCAGGACCGGAGGCGAGGATTATGCTTGTTTAAAGCTTGTTCACGACCATGTGAGCCATGTCAATAACCGGTTTGAAGTAAAACCGCTTAAAGGTAGAGTCTGAAGACCAGTCTGCTGCATTCAGAATGTCTTCCAGACGAGCTCCCAGGGTAAATGCTTTGGAGGCCATCGCCCCCCTAGTAGAGTGAGCCCCGAATGCACGTAGATCTATACCGGCTTCTTGCATCAACCACCTAACCCAACGGGCAATAGTGGGGGAAGACACAGCTTTGTGGGGCTTTTTGAACGCAATGAGCAACTGACGTTCTCCTGGAGGTCGAAACTCTTCCGAAATCTCCTCATAAGCTTTGAGGCAAGACACAACACACAACTTCGGGGAGTCCGGGAAAGCAGGGTAAGAGATGGATTTCGTCCCACATTTAGTGCGCCGACAGATGGTGAAGGTAACCCCCGTTGGGGAGAATATGCTACCTGAGACATCCAGGGCCCTGACATCCGAAACCCGTCTACAAGAGACCAGGCACAGAAGCATGGCCAGTTTCGCCGAGAGTTCCTTCCTAGAGAGGAATCTGTTCGGCTGCCAGGACAGAAACAAGTTCAAGACCTGATTAACGTCCCAGAGCTGTGAATATCGAGGCTCCTGAGGCAAGGAAAGGCGAATGCCTCGGAGAAGGCGACAAACCAAGGGGTGCTCCCCCACCGGAGAGCCATCCACCACAGCGTGGCTAGCTGAGATGGCCGAACGAAAAGTATTGATGGTTCTATAAGCCAGGCCTTCCTCCGCGAGGGCGGCAAAAAATTCAGGATGGAGGTCACATCCGCTGCCACGGGATCGATACTCTGTCGCAAACACCAACGATACCATCTTCTCCAAGTGGAGCGGTAGCGCTTGACAGTACTGTCAGCCCAGGCCTTGGACATGAATTTCTCAACCGCTCCCGAAAGGCCTGGGACCGCCCATTGTCCCCTGTAATCCACCACGCCATCAGGGCCAGGGAGCCTTGCGCAATTAGTGGATGGGGATCCTTGTCCGGATTGAGGAGGAGAGTTGGAAATCGGGGGAGAGGGATTGGAGAATCCCAAGAAAGTTCCACAACAACTGGAAACCAAACTTGGAATCTCCAAATCAGCGAGATGAGCACCACATCCGCTCTCTGGTGTCGAACTTGAGCCGAGACCCGTGTTATCATGGCGAACAGAGGAAAGGCATAACCTGCTTCCTCCTGCCAGTTCTGCAGGAATCCATCCATCTCCGCGAGAGGATCCGGTCTCCAGCTGAAGAACCTGGGAAGCTGGTGATCCAGGCGAGAGGCAAAGAGATCCACCGAAAAGGGGTCTCCAGATGCTCTGGAGATCCGCAAACACCCCCGGATGCAACTTCCAGAGACTCAAGTGGTGAAAGTGGCGTGTCTGGAAGTCCGCCACCTGGTTGTCGCGACCCGGAAGGTACTCCGCTGTAACAGAGATCTGATGATCCAGGCAGTACTGCCAGAAATTTGCCGCGAGATCGGAGAGAGCTCTCGACCGCGTGCCCCCAAGATGGTTGATATATCGGACCGCCGAAATATTGTCCATCTTGAGAAGGACGCAGGACCGGATCGACTCCTTGGTCCAGCACTGGATCGCGAATGAGCCTGCTAAGAGCTCCAGACAGTTGATGTGTAAGCGTTGTTCTCGTGGTGACCACACACCCCCCGTGGTGAAGTCGCCACACCTCGCGCCCCAGCCGGACGTGCTCGCGTCTGATTCGATAATGATATCTGGTGCGGAACCGAAAATTGCCCGCCCATTCCAGGCTTCCATGTTGGTGAGCCACCACTGGAGCTCCTCTCTGGCATCCGCCGAGAGACTCACTTTCTGTGAGTAAGTCAGGCCTCTGCGCAGGTGCGTGGCTTTGAGGCATTGGAGGGCTCTGTAGTGGAGCGGTCCTGGAAATATAGCCTGGATCGAGGCCGAGAGAAGGCCCACTATACGGGCCAATTGCCTGAGGGAGATTTGTGTCTGGGAGAGGGATCTCCGAATTTCGTGCCGGATCTTCGTCATTTTGCGAGACGGGAGGCTGAGAGTAGATTCCACGGAGTCGATTAAGAAACCGAGAAAAACGACCTTCTGAGCTGGAACCAGAGTGGACTTGGCCTCGTTGATTACAAATCCGAGGCTCTGAAGGAGGTTGACCGCGGTCTGTAGCTGACGCGAGAGAGCATTGGGGCACTGGGCCAACAGAAGTATATCGTCCAGATAGACGATGAGCCTCATACCCGACGCTCGCAGGTGCTCTATTAGCGGTCTGAGTACCTTGGTAAAACACCAAGGGGCAGATGAAAGACCAAACGGGAGACTCGTGAATTCGTACGTCCTGCTCCGCCAGCGAAATTGCCCAAACCGCCGGCGAGGCGGGAAGATGGGGATTGCGAGGTAGGCGTCCTTGAGGTTGAGACGCGCCATCCAGTCATTGGGCCGGAGTATATCGTGAAGCAGATGGATTCCTTCCATCTTGAAGTGACGGTAAACCAGCCACTCGTTGAATTCCCGCAAGTTGATGACGGGTCGCTGACCCCCGTCCGTCTTGTCCACCAGGAAGAGGTTGCTGATAAAACCTCTGGGATGGGGCAGGGTTTCTGCAATCGCTCCCTTGTCCAGAAGAGACTGGACCTCCTCGTCGACTAAAGCGGCGTCTGCGGATGAAAAACATAGCGGGCGCGGGGTAACAGGTTGTGAAGGTTCCCCGTGAAACTCTATGTGAAAACCTCGTACGGTTTGCAAGACCCAGGCGTCCCCCGTGATGGAAGTCCAAGCCGGGAAAAAATGCGCCAGACAGCCCCCCACTTTTAGAAGGGAAGAAGGGAGAACACTCACCGGAAGAGCTGGAGGCGCCACCGCCTCTACTGCCTCGGTGTTTGCAGCGTCGTCCTCTTGTGGGATAAAAGTTGCCAAACCGGGCTTGGTCCTGGTACTGGCTGTGATTGGAGCCTTGTCCTCTGTTTTGGTTAGGGCGGCTGGACGAGCGGCCTCTGCCTTGCCCGGCCCCTTGGAAAACCAGAGGGTGGAACACCTTCCTAATGGAGGATTGAGCCTTGTCTAGGGAGGTAAAGGTATTGACGAACCTTCCTAGCTCCTTAATGAAAGGTTCACCAAAGAGACCTCCTTGCGCGACTGGGCCTGCCTCCGAATCGGCCAGGTCCCCCAATTTGGGGTCTACCTTGATCAGCAGGGTCCTGCGCCACTCCGTCGAAATAGCACAGTTGGCATTGCCCAGGAACATCACTACGCATTGGGCCCAAGAAGAGGGATGCTCGGGAGAGATCAGGCACCCGACGCTTTAGCCTCCTCCGCCATGTCGAGGATTTTAGTGATCGGGCCCAATGCGTCCAAAAGCTTGTCTTGACAAGCTCGCCAAGATCTATCAATGCCCTTCTTAGGGTCCTTGACAAATTTTTGGAGGAACGTGGCCATCCGGGGGTCAATGTCGGGTGTGGCGGCCACTTTCCCTTCAAGAGAGGGGCGAGGGCACTCCGCCCTAAGGCAGTTACGAGCCGTGGGCTCCAGCGGCCGGCGAATCCGGCTGGCGACATATTGTGCAAACTTGTCCGAGGGGGCCCAATCCGAGTACCTCGGATGAAGAATGTCGTCCAGGTCCAACATGTCAGCACAGAGGTTCTGCACGTCAGGGGTGGGCGCCGGACGGGAGGGGCGCCAAGGGCGCGACGGGCCAGCCTAGTCTTCGGCGTCCGCTTGATCACCGTCCGCCTGATCACCGTCCCCTGGGGCAGTGGGAGTCGCTGAGGGGGCAGTACTTGCCAGAAAAGCCTGCTTGAGGCGGTCAAAAGCATCTGGGTCCACCCCGGTGTCCTTAGCGCACTTAGCAGGTGGGGCCTGCTGGTCAGCAAGGGGCTCGCCGGAAGGAGAAGAGGACGGAAAGGCCTTGGCAGCCCTGGCCAGCTTGACGCAGGCCTGGTCAATTTGGCGAGACAGGCGCTCCTCAAGGGGCGTCATTGCTTGTTCTACCGCCTTGTGGATGGAGGCATCCACCGCGTCATAGAACTCTTCATCCCACTGTAGGGCGGTAAGTGGGTCCTCCTCCCACTGATCCTCCTGGTAAACGTCATCCTGGTAAGTATCCATGGGGCCAGGAGACAGTAGTGCGCCAGGTAAGTAGTGTTAGGTAGAGGGTGCAACCTCAGTTGCAGGGGGGCTGGGTGTCAGCCTAGAATTAGGGCGGGCAGAGCTCGCAAGAAGGAGGGCTATAAGCCCGGAACGCAACAGCCCTGGTGCAACTATCTAAGGGCAGCCTGCCAAAGAAGGGTTCCAACAATATTGACTCGCCTTAGCGAGCGTTTACAGGCCTAAGAATACGGACCCCCGGGCAGGGAAACTGCCAAACAAACTGCCTAATGGCAGGTACTGACCCGAACAGGCACGGGCGTTCAGCGTGGGCGTGAAGGCTGAGAAAACGCTGCCTAATGGCAGTGAAACAGACCCGAGTCAGCGGGAGTAATCTGGCAGGCGGGACAAGGCTCCCCACGGCGCTGCGGCTTGGAATCCTGGAATGCGCAGAATGCGCAGAATTCAAGCACGCACGCCGCGGACTGGCGCGCACCTAGACGCCCTCTAGCGGTGGAAGGAGGTCACCGCGAGCCTGCACCGGTATACGCGGCCGCTAGGGAGTTCAAGCACTCCCACGGCCGGATGCGAGTCAGCCGAATAGCGGGTGACTCGCAAGTGCCTATAAAGGAAAATTAAATTATGAGGCAAAATAAAAGCATGTGAAACAACTTGAGGCGGCGCGCGGCGGCGGTTGAGACGCCCGACGCGCGCGCCCGCTCTCAGCTGAGCCGTGAGAGAAAAAACGGCCCGAGAGTGAAAACAAAGCACACAGAACAGATCGCCCTAAGGCACAATCAGCCACCGTTGGCAGAAAATACAGCAGACACAGCACCAAAGAGCATATAGCAACAGGCTGAAACGCTCTAGAGTATGAATAAGCAAAATACACAGTTAACATCAGAGATAAAAATAAACAGGACTTATCTGGCTGCAAGCAGCGAAGAAAGAGGAGGAATGAACACTGACAGAGGACTATCGGCACCCTGGAGACCTGTGATTGGTGTAGAGGGACTGGACGCTCTATCCTGGACACTGTATTGTTTTAACTGTGTTATTCCCTATGTTCCATGGGAATAGTAGTTTTGTTTTACTTGACTTCAAATGGCTGCTGTCTAATAAAGTGAAGAAAGAACAGCATAATCCTCGCCTCCGGTCCTGACATAGAATCTGACTGTTTCTTTAGATCTCACAAAGACACTTGGATAAGGGATAACAAAAATGCCCATCCCAACAGACCTCACCATTTCAATCTCCCTCCAGTCATGTCAGCTCAGGACCACAAATATACCCAAAATCTTAGATTGGACAACCCAGTGCACTAACCACTTAAGCACAACATACCATATGAAATAATACAAAGGGACCTTTAAAAAGCTGTTCAAAACTACCAGTGTACTAAAAAACCATAAAACTGTGCATTTGTCTCTCACACGTCTTCATCCAACCCACTGCTACGCGCTGCAGTCTATAACATGATAACCGCACCTCGGTGGTCATCAAGCATGACATGGAAACACTTCCCACACAGGATCAAAGTAAAGACATCCTTCCAACAACACACCCTAAATGGTGTAGCGTGCTACTCATATAAGCAAGTGCTTCAGCCCTACTTAGGGTTTGTAAGCTCTATATAAATGCTACAATACAATGCAATACATTTCAAACAATATCTGGTAGCTGAAATTGACATCTGCAGTGCTTCTCACAGATACCATGAACAGAACTAATAGATAGCCCCCTGCAGTGCACCCAAAGGGCAAGGCAAGGAGTTTGTCAACATAAGCTTTTGTGATCTGGGGGCGGGTCGAATAGAGTTAATCATTCTGCAACCCTGTTCTAAACACAAAGGCTAGCCCTTTTGAAGATGAATCCAACAACTACCCAAAAAGTAGAGGGTAAATCAGATAAAGGAGTACCGTACAGTTCACGCCCATGCAGTGTGAGCTAGATGACTAAGTTAGCCCAAAGTGAGTTCCTTAATTTAATTCTGTGTTGGGCCAAGCATAAGCCCTAATTGTATGGTCTTGCTGGATAAGGGTAAAGAGAGATCATCAGTAAACAAATGGCTACTCTGTGATAGATTTTGGTATTTGTTTCATAGTAAAACGTCAGGAAATATGTCATGTTTTATGATTATTTCTTCACTCTTTGACAGATGCCTTTCAATGCATAAAATAAATATAAACATGCACATGTTAATCATAAGATAAATAAGCTAGGGAAAATATACAAAGTGTAATGCTATATTTTGAAAGAAACACACTCTCTGTTTACTAGATAATTAAGAAGTGACAAATATGATTTCACAGCAGCCACTGCCTAAAGGTGCTTACTTCCTTCCCACTCCATTTGTGAACACTGGAGTTTTTTTCCCTTTAATTCAACCATAGAATTGGATCTGTTTTTCGAATAATCAATATCTGAAAAGAATACGTTTGATCTAGTGTATTTTCTTAATTTATTTAATAACTGAAACACCTATTGCTAAATTGTCCAGGTTAAATGACTCCCTTGATTTTCCTACCTCATTGATGCTCCCAAGTTTAAAGTGAAGCTAACCAGTCAAAATATAATGGTGCTCATTTAGGGCGCATCCTACACCATAAAGTAATATACAACAGAAGAAATAATGCGCCAGCTGAGACTGACTTCCAAATTTAGCTTTCTAAATATAAACATGAGGCATAATGTTTGATAACACTTTATCACACAATTTTGCTCATTTTTAAGTCTAGCTATAGCAACTTTAGATGTTGGGGACCTCACATCACAAATTTTTCAAAAAGTTACAACAGGAAGAACAAGGAGAACGTGGGCTTCCAGTCAGCCCCATTCAGACTTAAGCTTCCATTGTTTGCGCCGTTAGGGCAATGGCATTTTGTGAAGGGGCACATTGTCCAAATTGTGTTCCCATTAGTTTTTGGTAATGATCTTCAAGTAGTACTTCTTAGGTGGAACCTACAAGACAGCCCATGCTGTCTGGTTGTAAAAGACCTATTGTGTAATTACAAAGACCTTACAGGGGCTTACACCCTGTGCCCTGCTTACCATTGGCTGGCTTTATTGTCAATCTAAATTTTCAATGGCTTTCCTTATCCCAGCTTGTGCATCTTGTGTTTGTTCCTCCCCTGCAACCTATCCTCTTTACCATCTCTTTGATTAGTTTGGCTCTGTCCTTCCACTTTAAACTTTTAGGGAACAACTGTTTTTTTCTTTTTGCTTAAGCACTCTACGAGAGTGCTTGCGTTTTCCAGCTCTCTCCTTCTCTCCCTGTGTGATTCCCTCAAATGCATGAAGCGCTGCGTTGCTTCTCTCATGTACTTCTCCCCCGCCAACCCTTGCACCTTATGTTGTTCTCACCATAGTGTGCTTCTTCCTCGCTCTCAGTGTTGCTGTCACTTTCGTGTGCTTATCTCTCTCTTTTGTGCTTCCCTCCGTCCCTCTCTGTGTGCTTTTCTCTCCTCCGCCCTTGTGCTCTGTGTTCTTCTCTCCATGTGTGCTTCTCCCTCCATCCCCTGTGATGCTGTCGCCCTCATGTCGTGATTTTCCTCTTCTGATCCCCGACCGCTCCTTCCATTTTGACCCTCTATTTTTACCTCACTACTACATTCCTTTTTTTTAGTCACACCATCATGCCTTTTTTTAATTTGCACTTTTGCACCAAAAAGTCTTTATTTATTGCACGATCTGTAAATAAAAAATTAAAGAAAATGGTGCCTGTGTTATTCTGCTAGCGCGCACATGTGTTCTTATGCAGTTGCACATGCGTCATCATGAATGCGCTTACATACATCATCATGCAAGTGTGTGCGAGTGAAATGACACAGCCTGGCAGTGGTCACATCATCATGATTACTTCTGCAATTTTACTCCTAAAGTCCCAATGCAAACAGTAATATCGGTGGAAATTGGAGCACTGACATAAAAGCAGTTTTTGCACCGTGATTAATGTATTTCTTGATTTTTTCGATAAACATATATTCCTTGCAATAGTTAATTCAGACCGTGAGCCCCTTGCTACTCATCACCACATCTTTTCCAACAAACGTATTGTTAGGAATGGGCTTCAGCCATTCCAACCTAGGGCTGTTATATTCGGATGAAATTGGATGAAGTTGCATGTCTTTGCCCGATTTTGTTTGAGGTAAAGATGCCCTCCATCACTGCAAGACAATATATCTTGCTGATGGATGTCCTGTGAGTGAGACATCCGGTGCCAGGAAATACTGCGCTAGCTAAACCACCATCCCATCTGAGCTCCAGTGTTATGAAGCTAGGTTCATATTTTACATTTCTATTTATCACATGAGTGCATGTGAGATGATGGAAAGGAATTTAGATGGGGCAGCTTGGGAGTTAGAGAGGTTTGGGGTGCCCAGAAGTGCCCTCAGTGGACAATTCAGGTGGAAGGCATGGAGGCTCTGAAGAGGCAGGGAGAGTGACCCAGGACTGGTCAGCTTGGGGGCCGGAAGCAGGGGACAGGTGACATGCAGAGCCAGTCCACCCACTGTCACTTGCACCCCGACAGCAGTTCCCACTGCCACAAAGGGGCACTAATGTGGCCTATTTTTTTATTAACACTTTAGGAGCTTTGCACTTCCTGGAGCTCACAGTTTGTTTACTAAAACATTTGTGAAGTTGCAGCTTCACAACTTCATGCACCTTTATTCCAGCCCAAGCATACTTAGCAAAGGGGAGAAGAGGACACAGTACAGACCCCAACAGAGAACAAATAAAACAAGTCCAGACTAGCCTCAATCCACAATATTTATGTATTTAATGATTTGTGGTTTTGTATAGTGCTTTAAAAGAGTAACATGTTCGCTTTTCTCAGAAAGAGGGGAACACTTATCATAAACATGGATGGGATATATTAAGCTTTTCAAGAAATATGAAAAGCCAAGCAGTGCTGAGGAGCAAATTGAAGCCCTTTGTGGTAGGATAAATATTGAACACAGTGAGGGAATAGTGCGATCCAGTTATAATATATCAGTGGTTCTTAACTTGTTGTCCGTGGACCCCTAGGGGTCCACAACGCCTACTCAGATGGTCAGTGACTATATATAAAAAAAAAAAATATTAAGATTCAGAAAGTCCATTTAAATAAAGAAGCACAATTGGAAAATTCAGATTTTTAATCATTCTGTAAATATTATGTAATTCAAAATTGGAGGCTAGAAATTAAGTTGGTACAACAAACAGAATATATTATAGGTGATTGGTGGCCTCAATTGAAGTGTTGACAAAAAGAGAGCATGCATTAGGTGCAAAAAGATAGAGTGATCTACTAGAGTTCAGCACATCTCTGTAATAAATATCATCTTTATATCATCTTTAATAAATAAAACACAAATTTAGAAAAGCTTCAACTTTCCTATTTTTATATATTTAATTTTGAATTAAATAAAATATTTCAATATTTGTGTATTTCTTTGATGTATACTTGTTTCTCTATTTTTAGGTATTGCTTTGAGGTTTTAGTTGCAGAAATTGCTTAGGCCGGGGTCCTCGCCTTCCAATAATGACTCTGTGGAGGTCCGTGGATTCCAGTAATGATTCAATGGGGGTCTGCAGTAGTCAAATAGTAAAAAAGTGCTGCTATATACAATATCCAAATAATCATGAATATAGCTTGAACCATACAAAATATATGTAAATAGTTGAGTGCTTTTGCATTGACAGATGGAAAGGACTCAGCTAAACGCTGTTTTTTTATTCAGAGGAGAAACTATCAATGGTATGAACCTTGATAGATCTTGTCAGCATTTCTCATATATGATAATATGTCGGAAGTTGTTGATGAAATAGTAGGTAACACAGCAAAACTTACTCAAGACTAGAAATAGCCATCATCAACTCCATCAGGATCCTTGACAGTCAATCCCCCAAGGCTTCTACATAAAATAATACCTTTCCACCTTATCTTTTGCCCCGAAAACTCCAACAAGCATTCACAAAGTCAATAGATATGGCCTTGGCAAACTGATGCAAGGGTTAAATTATTCTTATTGTATATTGCAAGCATATGCCATGAATTAAAAAGAAAAAAGAAAGACTGCCATTAAATGTGAACACCTTATACTTGCAATAAAAAATTAAATTCACAAAAAATTGACAGATGTAACAATTTCATTACTGATGATTTTAAATAGCAAGACTTTCTGTTGTAACATTTATATTATCATTATTTGTGAAGGAGACAAGAACAAACCACCACCTTACAAACCGCTCATATTACAGGCAGACATAGTGCTACAATGTCACTTAAACATTATTTAACAGCAGCTTTAACAATGAGATGGTTGTAAATCGCCATC
The DNA here is from genome assembly GCA_963921515.1 of Calotriton arnoldi. Lineage (NCBI taxonomy): Eukaryota > Metazoa > Chordata > Amphibia > Caudata > Salamandridae > Calotriton > Calotriton arnoldi. The sequence goes on from CAWUFW010010715.1 coordinate 274,118, forward strand.
TAACTCGGAGGCTGGAAGTGCAAACAAAATAAATAGCTGGTATTTAACGTTAATATTTATAAAATCAAATAGAAAGAGCACACTTTGAACCAGCTTTGTCACTGAAGAGAAAGAAGCTATTTTAGGCAGATGTGAAAAAGGGCACATGCTTTGTACAGTCAATCAAAGAAAAGGAAACCAGTGTGTAAAGTAGGCTGACCCTTTTCCCTATTTTGTATGGTGTGGTGGGTGGAATGAAAGCACTTATGACAATTTAACAGACCAATGGATGAAGTCCACTAACAACAGCCTCTCTTCTGTAATATATATACATATATATTTATATTTCACATTTTTGCTCGCAATGTGAAAGAAGCGGTGGGCACTCCAGACAACGCAAGTGATTTCACTGTTACTTTATTATAGCAAGTCCGTACTGATGCGTTTCGGCTGATCCCAGTCTTTCTCAAAGTATACATGATCCATAAGCCAGTACGAGTTTTAAACATCCACATAATAGATATAGACAACATACTGATACAAATCATATAGATTTTCTTGTGTTAGGTTACCTTATATTTTTTTTTACATAATTCTGTTTTTGCAAATTTCTTCATATAAAAAGTTTTTTTTAATTTAAACTTTATTCACTGTACATGGTACTTAATCATAGGAGGATTGCGGTTGGCAAAGCACTCTCAGGCCAGTGCCCATATTTCCAAATATGCAAAAACTCATCAAACTCAGATATTATCATAAATTGTCCACAAATGGGCCGCAATGATGACTCCCCGTCTGTATCTCATTCTGAATGACTTATCCACAAAGGAAAGTCAAACATACTCAACCTAAAAATGCATGAATAAATATCTATATATATATATATATAATCATATAAGGAAACATCCCAAATATAAAAATACAAGTATAAATATGAGTATATATGATATATATATATATATATATCCTTCTCCTTATTGCCCCTTCTGGAACTCAGGGACCCATGGGAGGTGGTGCGCATGCCGGCAGGGCATACCGGCTGACAATCCAAAACCGAATACAAGTAGGCACACTCTCAGGATGTAACAAAGCGCAGTCACAGTATATGCAGAAAGTTGTTTAATTCACACGACGCGTTTCGACTGCCCAGCAGGGACCAAGACTGCTGGGCAGTCGAAACGCGTCGTGTGAATTAAACAACTTTCTGCATATACTGTGACTACGCTTTGTTACATCCTGAGAGTGTGCCTACTTGTATTCGGTTTTGGATATATATATATATATATCTATATTATTTTTTAGAGCAAGACCAAAAGAGGAGTCACATAAATGATCATTATATACATCTTATTGCACCATGTCCCGCTGCGGGTAATGGGAAGTTCACAATTCCTTTATCTTACCGTTATGGTTTTATTTTGAACCACGTCACCCTCTTATGCAGCACAATTGCAGAAAATTAGCACAAAAGCTTAAAATGTCATGAAACTCCTCCATTCGATCAATCGATTAATTCATTTTCAACAGTTATTCATAAATAAGCATATACCTGACGGGGAATGTGCACACGGGTAAAAGATGTCTCTAATTCATATAATTTGTGGTAAAAGACCTAAAATCAATTACACCTTATAGAAAACCTGAGTAGTTCTTACAAATGGATAAAGTAACATCACACTGTATAAAGCTAACCCAAATGCACTTCCATTTTTTCATCCCTATTCAAACCTGCAGGAAATTTTTGTATGGAGACAAAGAATATATTTGGGTTCCAAGCGTCTAAGATTCATCACCCTGTTTCCTCCTCTCACATTAAGGGGAACTCTATCTACTGCAAAGTAGTTCAAGAATCCTGGATCACTCTCATGTTCGTCGTAAAAATGTATCATCACTGAGAAACTGAAGTCATGATTCCTGATCACACGCTGATGTTCCAATATGCGTTTCTACAGCGGAAAAATGGTACCACCTACATACATTAAGGAACATGGGCAGGACAACACATACACACAGTGATCCGTATTACAATTGTAGAAACCATTCACCTTTCTCTTCTGGGCCATCTGAGGACAAGTACTCCGAGGTATTTTTCACCATCCTACAAGCTTTGCAGTGGTTACATTTAAAAAATCCTTTGTTGGGGATGACCAGGTATCAGGCTTACTGCTGCTAGTAAAATAGCTATGAGTTAGATTATCTCCCAAGGTCCTGCCTCTTCTATATGTAAGGGGCGGTGGCCTTGGCAACTCTTCTCCTATTACCACATCTCCCTTCACTATCTGCAGTGCTTTTTAATTACCTGGTACACTTTGGGTGACATCGAGTTAATACAAGTGATGAATCTAGTTACAGGATTCGCTTTCTTGGACCCAATTTTTTGATAGAGCAATTGATTCCTGTTGATATCCTTAGATTTCAACTTGGCCATATTTAGCGTTTTTGGAATTGTATCCCCTCTTCAAGAATCTTCCTTTCATTTCCTCCAATTGTTTGTTATGCCTTTGTTCCTGACTGCAAATTCTTTTCAATCTAAGTATTTCCCCATACGGTATACTTTCTTTTAATTTTTTAGGATGTTGACTTTTAAAGTGCAATGTGCTATTGCCTGCTGCCACTTTACGGTAAAATGATGTATTTATTTTCCCTTCACTGACTTTTAGCAATATGTCTAAAAAGATTATCTCACTGGAGATTACAGATGCAGTGAATTGTAGATTAAAAGGATTGTTATTCAAAATTCCTTTATACTCGTATGCTTTTGCTTTAGAGCCATTCCATAATAAGAATAAATCATCAATATACTGGGTCCAGATTAAAATGTTCTGCTCATACTCCACATTTTCATCAGCCCAGGCCACCTGCTTCTCCCCCCAGCCCATCACCAAATTGGCAATGCAGTAGGTGAAGCAGGTGCCCATGGTAGTCTTCATGTTTTGTCTGTACAAAACTCCATTGTGCATAAAGATGTTGTCCTTCAGACAAGTTTGCATCCCAGAGAAATGATCTTGTAGCAATCAAAGATTTGAGGCGGAGGCCAGGAATGCTCTTTTTTTAAAGGTTTTATTGCCAACACGATAGAAATACCGAACAGACGCATTTTGGCACACTCTACTTCCTCAATGTCGGTGTGGCTTATTTTTCATGCACTATTTAAAGAAAATCAAAATAAAAGAAGGAAGCAGTTCATTTGCATTAGAAATCGAAAAGGGTCTCTTACAAATCACAGAGGTATGTTTCACTGTCGGCCATTCAATTTTTAAATTTTTTTAACATTTTTTAACAGTTGCAATGCTTCTTCCTAGAGGAAGGGTCCAAGATTATACATGTATGCATGATTAATACATTTCAACCCAATATTTACCATTAATATTTATACTCATGATTTGATTCTTAATGAGATTAATGTGATGGCGAGCGGTCACCATTATGCAATATTCTTCAATAGCGCCCTGAATGGGCAAATGCTCAAAAAACAAATTGGCAACGAGATATATATATATATATCGCACATCCACTCCCACACCTTCGACAGAAGAAAAAAGCTGCACTCCAGTCTCCAATAGTGATAAACCACTTTTCTTTATTCGCACATAGCAAACACCTACGTGTTTCAACTCCTCCGAGTTTTGCTCACGGTCAGTGAGTCCTTTAACTATGTTGCTTTATATACATATTGCCCGTCCTGCCTTTTAGGATGCATTCTGGGAAATGTAGTTATTCCATTTTTGAAACACATTTACAATGCAATTTCACAACAACCTGTGACATTATGACAAATATATGTGTTTACAAAACATCAACCAAGACTTTGTGTGCTTTTTGGATTCTTGCATGGCAGCCATAGTAATGATATAGATTGATTGGTGGATACATATAGTTTTGTCCCTGTATGGGCTAAGTGCCCCTAAGTTTTCAGGTGAAAATATATGAGATATTTATATAATTCTGTGTTTTGTGTTAACTCGTAATGGCTTAGTGCCCTTACTGAGCTAATGTTAAGATGAAAATGTTATGAACTCGGATAAGTGCCTAAGCTCTGTTCATATCATCTCTAAGCGACATAATGTTTTACCCACCTCCTAGTTCCCTGTTGTATCGCAAATGCCAGATTCTTAATATACAAGTCTTGGTGTGTATAGTCCCTTTTTGGGGAAAAAAAGGAAAAATGTATAGCCAGTGTTTTAACATGTGTTTATCAAGAAAGAGCTTACTATTTGTTGTGTGAAACTAACTCATATATACATGTTTATTTGATGCTGGTATATCACATATCCTATGCGCTCAGCCGCTACTTTTCTCGGTTCTGAGTGATTGAGACATGTTTTATCTCTATGTGCCGGTCACTTGAAGGATCATTGTGATCCTACATTAGTTTCTTGTGATATATACCACTATCTTAAAAAGTTGTCTAGCTGCATGTTTTTTATATGAGTCATTCTTCAACAATTTGACAGTCGCATTTTTACATATATGCAATACCTCCAAAAGTCCACTTCAATTAAAAGTTCCATGTTTTACAAGTGTACATATAATTCCTCGTCTGAGTTAAGACCGCATGGTATCTTCTTATGCAGTCTTATTATATATTTGCTCTCTAATCTTCGTAGTTGTAGCGTTCTGTTCCCGCCTCTCTCATTCTGCGGGACATGCGCTATTCCATAGTATCTTAGGGTTTTACAGTTGCTGTCATGCTGTTGGACATGGTGTTTTGCAATCGCGTAGCTTATATCTTTGTTTTGGACAGCACGTGTATGTTCTAAAATTCGTTTTTTTAAAGGACAAATTGTGCTTCCTACATATTTGAGGCCACACTCACATTCAATGACATATACCACATATTTGGTGCTGCAGGTTATTTTATGTCCAATCATTATTTCTTTGCCATTTGGATCTTTTATGTTTTTCATGTTCTACCAATCCTGCATGCCTTGCAATTATTGCATTTCACGAACCCTTTGCCTTGTTGTTGTAACCAACCCTCCGGTTGTTGGTCTGTAAAATGGCTTCTCACTAATTGGTTTTTCAGGGAACGTACTTTTCTGTAAGTTATTTGTGGTCTCTCGCCTATTGTTTTTGCTATTTCTTTGTCGCTTATCAGAATATTCCAATGTTTTGGGAAAATGTTATATATCAATTGATGTTCTTTATTGAATGTTGTTATCATCCTGATGGGTTCCACAATCGTGGTGTCGTTTTCTGGTTTCCCCATGAGTATTTGTTGTCTTGTTTTTCCTATGGCTCTTTTTGCTCCTTTTTCTATATATGCTCTCGGATATTTGCGTTGGTAAAATCTTGTTTTATCTTTGTGTAACTGAGCATCCATGTCCTCTGTCTCTGAGCAGTTCCTAATGGTTCTTAAAAATTCACCATATGGGATTCTTTTGATGAGTGATTTGGGATGGAAACTTGTGCCGTGTAATATACTATTAGTTGCAGTCGGTTTCCTGTACATGGTGGTTTCCAAAGTCTGGTTTTTGATATATATTTTGATGTCTAAGAAATCGATTTCTTTGTCACTGATATTATATGTGAATCTTAGGTTGTAATCGTTGCAATTCAGCACTCGAAAATATTGTTGAAATTCTTCTTTTGACCCATTCCATATCAAAAAAGGTAATCTATATATCGTAACCAGATTACCACTTTGGATAGGTATTGTTCATTTGTTTCACTCCATGCTATTTTCCTCTCCCACCAGCCCATGGTCAAGTTAGCATAGCTGGGGGAGAAGGAAAGTCCCATTGCGGTCCCGCAAATTTGTTGATACAGTTGTCGATTGAAGTAAAAAACATTGTTTTGTAGGCACATGTCAATCATTTCTAGGAGCATCTTAGAGTGTTCAGTTTCTCTTACATGTCGTTGCTTTAAAAAATATTTTACTGCATTTAATCCTATTTCATGTTGGATGGAAGTGTATAGAGAAACTACGTCAATCGTCACGAGCAAGTAGGTCTTTTGCCATTCAATTTCTGAAATTGTTTTGAGAAATTCTGCGCTATCTTCCAAATATGAAGTAAGTGTGGAGACGATGGGGAAGATGTAATGATCCACATATTTCGAGATGTTTTCAAACATAGATCCGCATCCGGACACTATGGGTCTTCCCGGCGGGTTGATGAGTGTTTTGTGAATTTTTGTGACAAAATATACAGTTGGCATGATTGGATGTGCCGTAGTTAGGAATTGATATTCCTCATCGTTTAGCAATTTCTCATCATACCAACCCTTAAGCTTGATGTTTAGGTTTAACATCATTGGTTCCATGGGATTGTACTTCAATTTCTTGTAATTTTTCTGATCATCCAATTGTCTATATGCTTCTTTTAGGTAGTCTTGTTTGTTTTGAATCCTTGCCGCCTTTATCTACCGCCTTTATCTGCCGGCTTCACGATTATTGTATGATTTTTAGATAGATTCTTTAAAGCTGTCCGTTCTAGTACAGTGAGATTTTCTTTGCTGTATTTTTTGTCTGCTTTCATTCTCAATTTTTCTAGATCATTAATGACAGCATCATAAAAGATATCAACCTTGTTGCCAGGAGGTAGAACTGGACACAATTTCGATTTAGGTTTGAAAGAGCTGTATTCATGATTGTTAGTGTCCCATTCTAGATGTTGCAGTATTTGTGTTTCTGTCATATCTTCATCATTTAGATCGTGCATAAGATCGAATAGCACTTTGATGTCACTTATTTGTTCTGAGGTGATGTCATCTCTTGGTTCTGCAGTGGCACATTCTTTAGGTTTGTGCTCCTTATTGGAAAAGTATTTCAACAGTTTTAATTTTCTAGTAAATTTATAGACATCTATTTTGGTTTCTACTAAGTCTATATGTTGTTCTGGGCAAAAGAGAGACCTTTATTGAGTAACGAGGTTTCATGTTTATTCAAGACATAATCTGACAAGTTGATGACTAAATTTTCATTTTTGTACTGTTCCTCTTCCATTGGTGGTATAGTATCTTCATTTATTTCTTCTGTCTGTTGCGCAGTGGGTAGGTTCTTTTTGCTGCCCCCTCTTCTACATTTTCTGTGTTTCTTTGGGTGTTTCTTATTTGGCCTCCACCAATATTGCGTCCTTGGCCTCTTCCTTTTGATGTTTGGTTGTCCAAATACATAAGTTGCATTTCTTCCAATAGTGTCGCTTTTACTGCACCTTCAACCGTGCCTTCCCCCTAACTGAAATCCGTGTCCGATTCACTGATTTCTACCATTGCTGTTGTTACATTTGGCTGTGCTTGCGTAGCACGTCGCTTTTTCAATGCTTCAAAAAGTCTTGCAAATGTATATACTGTCCCATTGACATAGTCCCGTTCATCCCTTAGATATTTTCGTTGTTTCCTAGCTTCTATATCTGATTCATGTTTCTCCAATCGTTCCTCCATTTGTTTTCTTAATTTGCTGGTTTTATCCGTATTGGGGCAGGATGCTATTTTTTCCTCTGTTTCTCTTATGGATTTAGTTAAATCATCTACATCCCTTCTAGCATATTTTGTGATGATTCTCATCATATTTTTGGAGCATATCATATTGTTTTCACTCCATTCTAGTAGCATCTCTGGTCTCACATCCGGGTGATTTGGCATTGTGAATATGCGCAGGCCCCTAGGCACTCTATCCATTTCCACATATTTTTCAAGAGTGATTATTTCCCAACTTTTGGTTATCTCTTTACGGTACATTTTTTCCACTTGTGAGAACAGCTGTTGTAAGTTTGATACTTGTGTCCCCGTATTGGAATTGCTGTTGGTTGGTATACTTTGTTTAGCTGAAAAAAGCGTCTGGGCTTTAAGAGCTCTTTTTGCAGCTCTGGCTTCCATTTTAGAAAAAGGTTGCTGTTTGTTACCCACTTTTGTTTGCTACTGTATATTGGGCTGATTATGTGGATATTGGAGACTTGCTCACATTTGTTTTGTGAGCCACATCGATACAAATATTGTTGTCTGGGTGCCAAAGAGAAATAAATGAACATTTTCCTACCTTGGGCTGCTGCCGGCACCTCGGCGTCCTCCGACTCCGTATGTCGGCACTCCTGCTGGTAAGATATGTTAACGCTCAACTCCTCAAACCCTCTGCCATCCACGTATCCGAATTGTTTTCACCGCTCTTGATATCCGTAAGAGTAGGCAAATCTATTGTCAGCCGCTCCTCTTTGAAATCGCACGGAAATGTTTTTACATCTTTGCTTTTAAGCAAATGCTTGGATACATTGTATCGGGTGCCGTCGCTGATGGTGACATTGTCACTTTAAGCACAACAACGGTCCTGTATTACGATGCACTCCTCTGTGGGTGCCAGCGTTAGGGGGCAGACCGAGCCCCCGAGTAAATCGCACATCCACTCCCACACCTTCGACAGAAGAAAAACGCTGCACTCCAGTCTCCAATAGTGATAAACCACTTTTCTTTATTCGTACGTAGCAAACACCTACGCGTTTCAACTCCTCCGAGTCTTGCTCACGGTCAGTGAGTCCTTCAACTATGTTGCTTCATATACATATTGCCCGTCCTGCCTTTTAGGATGCATTCTGGGAAATGTAGTTATTCCATTTTTTATACATATTTACAATGCAATTTCACAACAACCTGTGACATTATGACAAATATATGTGTTTACAAAACATCAACCAAGACTTTGTATGCTTTTTGGATTCTTGCATGGCAACCATAGTAATGATATAGATTGATTGGTGGATACATATAGTTTTGTCCCTGTATGGGCTAAGTGCCCCTAAGTTTTCAGGTGAAAATATATGAGATATTTATATAATTCTGTGTTTTGTGTTATTTATATATATATATATATATATATATATATATATATATATATATATATATATATATATATATATATATATATATATATATATATATAAAGGAAGCAGAGAACTCTGGGTAGTTCTCAAGTTTAGGTGGAAAGCAGCTCCAGTATAGAGCACTCTCAACACCAGCGACACTCTAAATTTGCTCACCTCAAATGTCTTCATTTCTATCAGTCTTTAAGCGTAGGATTAGCACAGTGTCATCCACGCTGAGATAGAAAGGGACAATATATATATAGTTAGGACCTAGTTTCCATAGGGAAAACATTTTTTGACTTACTTATAACTTTAGCGCCATTTGACGAATCTTTTTTTGAAACATGTTTTTATTCAATACTGCACAGGTATCACATTACATATCAACCCATCAGGCCGTAATACAGCAAAAAGGGGTAAAGAGCCCCGAATCAGCATACACTCCAGATAAGCAGTGCAGGGTGTCACAGTGGCCTAAATGTTTGCCCATGTGCTTCGCTCGTAGGCATCATTGTGCCGTTTCACAAATCTTAACAACATTTTCCCCAAAAAAGTGACCTGGTTTGTCTAGTTCTGCCTGGAAAGTTTCAGAGTGATCCGTCAAGCGGGGGCCGGAAAAGAGGGGGGTCATAAAATGTTCATTTTCCATGCAATTTCCAATAGGGATTATGAGCACGACTACAGCCAGAACTGCTGGATGGAATTACACCACATTTGGCAGAGAGGTAGCTCATGGTACAGAAAGAATCCTTGTGATTTGGTGTAAATGCATTCAGTAGTTATGGAGTTTTTAAAGGAGAAAAAAAATGTATATCTAGGGAAGCGGACCCTCTGTGGATCTCTCCCACAGTGGATCTGCAAAGTCATGCACCACCAGCAACGCCATGATTGGCTGACCACAGTCTGACCGTGAGGTTCCAGCCGCCACTATGAATATCAGGGACCAGTCCTGGGATCTTAAAATGTATCTGCAAAATGATTAAAAGGGTCAGGGTAGAGGTACTTGGACCCCATGGGTGTGTAACAGGAGTGTCAGAGGGACCTATGTTGGGTAGGAAATTGAGTTGTATTGTTTTTTTCCACTTTGGAAATCTGCGGTTCCCCCTCAAGGCTCAGTGTGGCCCCCCCATGTAAATCTGTGATGAATCTGCAAATCTTGGTGCACTTTGAAACAAAAAAAACACTTTCAGACCCTCTCAGTTACCCACACAGGCACTCTCACACCTATTTACAGACCTGCACAGGCAGTCACACACCCACTCACAGACCTACGCAGGCATTGACACATCCACTCATAGACCCATGCAGGCACTCAAAGACACGATCACAGACCCACACAGGCACTCACACACCTACTCACAGACCCCTGCAGCCACTCATAGACCCACTCACTCACCCATACAGGCACTCAAACTCCCATTCACAGACCCACTCAGGCGCTCACACACCTACTGACAGACCCACACAGGCAGTCTCACACCTACTCACAGACCCACACAGGCTCTCTTATACCCACCTACTCACAAACCCACACAGCCAGTCACCAACCCACTCACAGACCCACACAGGCAGTCTCACACCCAGTCACAGACCCACACAGCCACTCACACTTCCACTCACAGACCCATGCAGGCAGTGACAGACCAATTTACAGGCCAACACAGGCACTCACAAGCCAGGTCACAAACCAATGCAGGTACTCACACACCCATTCACAGATCAATAAAGGCAGTCAGAAACCCACTTGCATACCCTATAGGCACTCAGCCACCCACTTACAGACCCACACAACCACTCACTTACATGCACTCTCATACCCACTGACAGAACCACACAGACACTCACATACCCACTGACAGAGTCATGCAGGCACTCACACACCCACTCAGAAATCTATGCAGGCACTGACAGACCTACTCACAACCCTACACAGGTACTCACAGGCCTAAGCAGCTACTCACACACCCACTCACAGATCCATACAGCCACTCACATACCCACTCACTGACCCACAAAACCACTCACACACCCTTAAAACTATTCACACACCACTTGTACACCCATTCAGACACTCACACACCACTTGTACACCCATTCAGACACTCACACAGCCACTCAAAGACCCATACAGCCACTCACATACCCACTCACAGACCCATACATCCACTGACAAACCTGTACAGCCTCTCACACACCCACTCGCAAAGATTACAGGTTACAGTTAGGAAATAAAATTTAAAAAACTTTCGAAATTGATTAAAAGAGCCAAAGGTTACGGGGACATTAAAGTTAGAAAATAGATCGAAACAAACCTTAGAAAGTCACTGAAATAAGCAAAAGTTACAAGGATGTTAAAATTAGGAAATAGAATTTATAAAAACCTTAGAAATTTACAAAAAAAAACAAAGGTTACACGGACATTGTAAAAAGGGCTCAGATTATACATGCACAAAACCACAGAAATTCAGCAGTTATAGTTACCTGAGCTAACTATAACTTATGCCTCTGCAATGCACTGCTTATGACCTCACATATTACTTCACTCATGGCATGGTCAATGACATCACTGATGACATCACTGATGATACCTTAAATTACATCACTAATGACATCACCCACAGAACCACTCACACATCTACTCACACAACCACTCATACAAGCAGTCACAGATTCACTCATCCATAGAGCCAATTACACCTACTCACTCATTCATACAGCCACTCACACAGCCACTCACTTACCCATACACCTACTCCCACAGCCACTCACTCACCCAAAAAGTCACTCACATACCCACAAAACTACTCACACACCCACTTACAGACCCATATAGCCACTCACTCACTCACACACCCTTACAACCACTCACATACCCATTCACACACCTACAGTCAATCACACAACCACTCACTCACCCATACAGCCAATCACACAGCCATTCACTTACCCATACAGCTACTAACAGAGCTACTCACTCACCCATACAACCACCAACATATCTATTCACTCATCCACAAAACCACTTACATACCCACTTACATACCCATTCACATATCAATACAATCACTCACGCACCCACTCAGTCATCTATACAGCCACTCACACAAATACTTACTGTGCAAAGCAGCCACTCACACACCCACTTACTTACCTACATGCCCAGTCAAACAGCCACTCACTTACCCATGCATCCACTTACACACCCAGTCACTCACCCATAGAGCCATTCACACAGCCACTCAATCACCCATAAAGCCACTCCCACACACACACATCCACCCACAGAGCCACTCACACAGCCACCACAGTCACCAATACAGCCACTCACACACACACTCACCCACCCATACAGCCACTCACTCAGTCACTCACTCATCCATACAGCTACTCACACACCCACATATTCATCCATACAGCCACTCACACACCATACCCATACAGCCACTCAGACACCCACTCCAACACTGATACAGTCACAGTGCCACTCAGATGACATATATTAGAAACAGTATCACTCATTAGTAGTACAAAAAGAATAGTAATTAACTTATGCAGTAACTTTGTAAATATCTTTAACTCTCAGGAACTTTTACGAAACACTACCACTCACTGGATGATGTCATCAGTGATATCATTTAAGATGTCATCAATGATGTCATCAGTGATGTCACTGACCATGTCATGAGTGATGTAATATGTGAGGTCATGAGCAGTGCATTGCAGGGGCATGCGTTATAGTTAGTTCAGGTACCTGTAACTGCTGAATTTCACTGGTTTTGTATTTGTTTGGTGGGATTATGCGGAATGTTGTTCCTGTTGTTGAATTGTGGATAGTAAACAGAAATGTGAGGTGGTGTGACCAGCCAAGTGATAGGCAGGCATGTTGTATTCAATGTGGTTTGAAAGAGGCCTGTGATAGCCTCGAAAGTCAAAGTCACAGAGGAAGATGTTAGTCCTGTGGTGAACACAAGGTCAATGAAGCCAACAATGAATATTTTAGGTTTGGCTTTTTTGGCACCTTTAGTACTCACCAGACTATTGTTTTTCCTCCCCCAAAAAATATATATAGAAATATATACAACATTCAGCATAATCCCACCAAACAAATCTTGTGATCGTTCAAGAGTATCCACCAGTAATGCTTGGACGAGAATGTCCCCTCCATGGTGTACAGTCATGTTCCCCTGCCCTAAGTACTTGACTGCAATTGTTTTTTTCTGATGTCCTGGTTCTTTATTTTATCCTCAGCATATAGTCTGTGCGTGAAGGCCAAGACATATCCCCAGACATGAGTGAGGTTCTGGATCTCTCCTGTGACCTAGAGAGTCCCCCCAAGTGTGCCCTCATTTGAGTGACAGTGGACTACTGTCCCTGTAACAGGTTTGGCATCATACCATATTTTTTAAATCAGTAGTTGTGACCAGACCATTTTACCTGTGTCACTTAAGTGGAGGCCTACTGGCCCACTCATATAAAGTTCCACATCCTTGTGCTAACCCAGATCCTAGCACTAACACCTCCATTGCATGTTATGCATCATCATGTGTGTGGCCTTAGTGGTACATGCATTGTGTGCATGAGTAAACTAGAGTAATGGAGGCCTGCGGGTTTCACTTTGGAAGACTTTGGTTTACTCAAATTCACAAGAAGGAGGTGAGATTTTTTTCCCAGGCAGTGGAAGTGTATGTTAGCATTCTTGAAGCTAGAGGAATGAGACCTAGCCATGACAGTAGGGCGAAAGGAAACCAAGTTGCTTTAGAAATTCTATTTGGTCCTTTTGCTGAGAGGGACTGTTGATTAGCCTTCCTGAGGACTGCTGTGAAATTGTTGTATTTGTTGAGGAGGAGGAATACCCACCTCAAATAATAAGCCCAATCCTTGTCAGGGTGAACCACTAAAGACACTAAATTAACCTGAGCTCAACCCCCTGTAGCTATGGCACAGACCAGACAGGCTTAACATAGAGGCAATGTGCAAAGTACTTGTGCATTACTCGATCTGTAATAAAGACAAAACACAACACAAGAAAAATCCCAAACCAATTTAGAAAAATAGAATAGATTGTAATAAATAAAATTACACTAAAATGACAAGCATCCAATAAGTAGAACCTGAGTTATGAATTTTATTATTTTACAGTTTAAAATAGCGCCAAAAGTGTTAAATTCCAACCTCGCTCCTCAGCTTGCGCTTGACCGAGACAATGGTAAGGTATTAGTCTGAACACAATGGAGTGCAGGTCGGATACAGGGACCAGGGTTTGTCCTGGTGAAAAGTTTTGCCTTTAACTTAGGTCTCTGGAATGGAAGTCAAAATCATCAGCAAGACAAGACAGCAAGCTGTGGATAGCCACAGGATGAGATCTCGGTGAAGCAGTTGACTTTCGACTGCATATGTAAGAGCGAGAAGAATTTCACGTCGAGAGAAGTTCTCTCCCCAGGCGGATACTTTTTGTGGCTTCCCCTGGTGAATATTTCTAGTAGACTTAGTGACTTTTTTGGAGCTTGGATTCTTTGACTGCGACTAGGCTGCAGGCTGTAGCCGATGAGAGCTCCATGAGCCAGGTACCTTCTCAGTGAAGTCCCACTGAATTGGATTTGCTGCTTTGGAGAAGAATGTAGCAGAAGCAGTCTGAATCTTTGGCCCATCTGCGATGCAACTTCATTGGATCGACTTGGTAGATTGGTTCCGATCCCACATCAGTTCTCAGAGAATAAATTGGCAAAAAGCTTTTAAGTCCAAGGTTTCAGAATTTGTTGAGAGGCATACACTTTGACACCAGCCAAGGGCCAGGACCTTAGGATAGCACTTGGGAGTCAAGACTCACTCCAGAAGAGCCCAGCAGCAGGATTCAGGGCAGATCCAGTTTTGACTGGGCAGCTAGGAATGCAGGAAAAGGATTCTTGAAGCTTGTTGTGTCCCTGTAGCTGAACAAGGAGGTCAGCCTTATGAACCTTGTAGTCCACTTCTTTTTCTTGGGTGCAAGAGGGAGAGCAAGTCCAGTCTTCAAACCTCTTTTCAGGTCACAGACAGCAGGTCCATTCCTCTTCTGTTCTTCCACAGGTCCAGACGTGATCTGTGGAGGGTAGTGTGGGTCCCTTATTCATGCCCAGTGCCAGCCTGTGGGTGGGGGAAACTCCGTGCCACTCCCTACCCAATGGGGTAAAAATTCCCACTGGTGACCCTGCCCACATTTGCAGCACTTCCTGTGTGTTTTGCTGCAAACAATCCCACAGTGCCCTTCTCTGCCCAAAACTAGCATGGGACAACCTTTATACCCCTGTGCAAAGCTCATGCGCCCTTTCTAGAGGTGTTGCCAGGGAAATGAGCAACCCAATATCTGTGATCACTCAAAACTGGTTCTGGGGACAGCTCATCTCCCACTGGGCCTGGCTCCTGACTGGCTATGTGGACAAAGGGAGGGGCGGGTCCAGATATTAGCTACATTTTCCTGTGACAGAATAGGCCATCCCTTTCAAGTTAATTACGTTTCTGGGAACAGCCCAGATAGTCTACCTGCCAGAGAAACAGACCCCCTCCCCACATCCAAAGCTTTTGTCTCAGCTTTGGCGGTAAGTTCACACCTCTTGAGGGGAGCTATTCATCTACTGGGTGGAAGTTGGTAGTTGATGGAAATGAGTTTCTAGAGGATTTAGGCATGCAACAGGTAACTTTTCTGAAAGCGCCTGTTCTAAAACATTTATTACAAATCTGACTTTACCAATGAATTCGGCTGTTCTAAAACATTTTTTACAAATCTGAGTTTATCAATTAATTCGGCTTGTAATAAATATTTTACAAAGTCCTGATGAACTCTGTAGCTGTTTTCTAAGCGGAGGTAGCAAATATTGAATTTAACATTGTATTCCAATGCTTTCATATGGAACAGCCAATCTTGTTTGCATTGAAAATAGCTTTGAGGGTTTTCTTACTGTAAGGACATGTTTAATGTTAAACATGTCCTTTGCATGCCCTACTTTTAAATACAATGCACCCTGACGTACAGGCATGTAAGGTCAACCTACGGGTGACTTAATATTTAAAAGGAGGGTTTAGGCCTGTCAAAAGGGGTTATTTTGACAAGTCTAATTTGCAGTTTAGTCCTCCACCACCAGGCTACTGGTGGCAGGACTGCTATCATATTTACACTGCCACTATAATGGATAGCACAATGAGTGCTGCAGTCCACTTGTGACATTTAACACACAGGCCCTGGGTACACTGTGGTACCATATACTAGGTTAAATATGCCAATCAAGGTTCAGCCAAATTCATTATGTTGAAAGGGGAAGCACAGGCACTTTACAACTTGATGCTAAGGTATAAAGTGAACAGAGTCTTACAGCCAGCAAAAACGGACAAGGTAAAAATCAGGGATGGTATTATGCAAAGGAGGGTAATTTCCAACAATTTCCATTAGGTAGATGGTGATGGTGAAACATGAAACAGTAGTCTTTGCTGTTAAGGATGAGAAGGGTCCTCTTGGTGAGGCAAGCCTTTCGTCTCTTTCTTGGATCACTATCAGTGTCGCCGTTGATGAGTTAGGTGTAGAAAGCTCACGCCTCTTTTTGCCTCTGTTGTAGGTACTCCAGGCTGGAGACTACCCAGCTGTAAGGAGCATTACTCTGCACAAAGGTTGTGTCTGGATAACAGCCTGGGAGAACAGAAGAAAGAACCTGTTCTGTAAATGAAGACAGGGAATACACATCCATTATCTGTTTTGATTGTATAAAAGTAGAAGCCACTGTCCCACTGTTCTTCTAGTTCCCAGTTCTCTTCAACCAAGGATGGGAGTGCTCAGCAAAATACTCAGAGGACTGCTACACAATGCCGTGATGCTGTGAAAGGGTTGTTTGGATGGACACAATGCTCAGTCTAGCCCACCTCTGGCAGCACCAACTCTCTACATTTTTTGTTGAGGCACAGAAAGTTAGAGTCCAAGTGAGGGGAAGGATCTGGGGTCAAGGTCTTCAAAGTGTGGGGCGCGATGCGCGGTGTATGTGACTTGATCCCCAGGGGAATCATTACTTGGCCCAGACACATCCAAGGACCATTGCACTGTAATGACTTGGGGGGGTAAGGGCAGTGCATTAAAACCTCTTGGGAGCGTGGCTTTGTTTTACACATTTGTAAGTTCTCTTTGTTTAAAAAAAGACACAGGAGAGAACTGGGGAATGGTTCTGGGGGAGAAACCCCAATCAGCGAGGAAATGGAGCATGTATACAGAGTCAGCCAGTGCCCTGATTCCAGGGGGGTCTCTGAGTAGGATGTGGCGTTACTGCTACAAATGCCAATTTTGGGACTAGGGAACCAGAGGTGTCAGCTGAACATCATGTGATTCTGGGCACATCCCTTAATCTCCTGTTCCTAAAAAATGAATGCAACCTTGTGTAATGTAACAAGTGCTCATGTAAAGTGATCCACTACCTTCAGGTCTAGCTCGCGATATATAAAACTACAAACAAAAAGTGAAGTACAGGGACGATTTCTTTACTTAAAGTCTCAGAAAGGACAGATAGCTGGCTGGAGGCCTTTCTGCTATGGCCCACAGGTGGGAGATGAGATTAAGGGGTCATATTTGTTTTCACTGGAAGCCCAGAGGGGGCAGGCTGATGAAGCAGCACTCATCCTCCCAGGTCCATGCGTGAGTAACTAATCCAGAACATGTATGTTTTTTCTCTGTGTAGGAAAGTAGGATCTGCTTCTATGGTTACCCCCACTTTTTGTATGGTGCTAAGCTGTTACTGACTAGTCTGACAGGGATCCTGCTAATCAGGACCCCAGTCTATCTGCTTTCTCCCTAAATTGTTATGTTCAGCACTTAGGTACCTCCCAGATAGGATACTGGGGTACCCCAATAAGTCCCTAGTATATGGTACTAAGGTACCCAGGGCATAGGTACCCCAGAGGTCTCCCATGGGCTGAAGCATGCATTATGCCACCCATGAGAGACCATTCAAAATGGAACTGCAGGCCTGCCATTGCAGCCTATGTAAGTTGGTGCTAGCACCACTTACTAAAGATATAGGTTTCCTATATCTAGGGTCACGGCACTTAAAACCTATAAGTCACCCCATTGCAGGCCTTTGCAATCCTGAAGGAAGGGTGCTTGGTTCTAAGTGAGAGGGTGCCTCTGCATGAGCAGGACACCCCTACAGCCTACGGAGTCCATTCTCCCGGGTTGTCAGTGAAGCAGCCATACTATATAGAGGGGCACCGCGTAATTACACGATGACCATCTCTAAACTGGCTGCAACGAATCCTATCATGTTTGATATCAAACATGTTGGAATCATACCCCCACACCGTAAACGGTTTTGGGAGGTATGATTCCAAGTACTGGAAGAGCCCTCCGTTAGGCTCTCCATGTCTCCGGTACCAGTCTTCCAGACCCGGACAGCACAAAACGGTTGTTGCCGACCAGACACGCTTCTGCCCTCCTGCTGCTGAGCCAAACTCAAGCAGGGGAAGGCAGAACAATAGGCATCCTGTCAATGGGAGGTGTGACCACCTCCCAGACAGGATTTGGTGTAAGGGTCCTTAATCTTTAAAAATCCAACCGCGACTTACACGTGGACTTGTACGGAGCACGCAGTCGTGTACTCACACTGCACACGCTCTCCGTGGGGTTCCTAGTCACTCACCTCGGGTGGTTCCTCGGGTCCCCAGCACTTCTACGTCCTCTCGACATTGTCTTGACTCCAGTCGTGGTTCTTATACTACTTTCTTAGTATATGGTTTGTTCCCCCCCTGGGGCCCACTGTGTATTTCGTGCTATTTACTGTGATTTCCTTGCAAGTATTGTGTGCATTGTGCATATATCCGGGTAGGAAATATTTGTATGTGTTAGAGAGTATTATATAATAAATACATATTGTTATAAATACCTTGTGGGGTTATTTTTCACTTAATCTATACTATAAGATTGCATTCTGGTAAAACAAGCTGCTTTACACTCGTTCTGGACTAAGCCTGAAGGCTGCTCTCCACAGCTACCACTTAGGGAGCTTTCTAAGGTTGTCTAAGACCTCTTAAATCACCATAAGGGTTGTCTGGACTGGTGCAAAGTGTCCACTTACATGTGTGTACATCATATACCAGGCCAGCTTCTCACATTGGTGTGCAGCGGTTGGGATTCAAGCCTGCATTGTTTTACCAGATAAATCTTTGTGTTGATTAATTGAAAAATTATCACTAAAACTAGGCACATATAATACAAGCTTAGAATAGTAAGTTCTACTGAACTTAGGGTTGGGTAGTTAAGGGTCTAGCACACCTTTTCTCCTACCTCAGAGAGTTTAGTTTCCACTAGGTTAGGCAGGTGCAACACCTCACCACACTTAGTATGTCTATCAAAGGAGATGCCAGTGGCTCTCTGACTGCTAGATACAGTGAACCTTCGTTCCAAGAACTGAAAGCACTGTGTGCATCTAGAAAGTTGAAGACAGGGAAAGGAGCCAACACTCAACGCCTCCTAGAGGTGTTACTGTTAGATGACCTCAGGAAAACTAGTGGGTCAGATGAACAGGAAAGAGTGGGTGGGCAAGGGCATGAGGATAGGCCAGGAGGGGAGCCTCTTTGACCTTGAATCTAACCTTGATGGCTCCCACCTGGAGAACTTAGAACTCCCAGAGGATACAGCAGGTGGCCTTGAAGAAGCCCCCTTTGTTCCTCCTGGGAAAGTGCAGAGTAGAACAAGGAGGTCTAGACCCTCCTCTGCAGAATCCAATGCATCAGGACATTCAGTAGGGACCTGCATTTCTAATCAGAGGGGGAACTTTTTGGATAGGGAGTACCAACTTCTTGAGCTTGAGAAAGCTAGGCTTAGGCTCAGGCAAGAACAGTTGGCCCTTGACAGAGAGTCCCTAGAAGGTCAGAGAGCGAGGAAGAAATTGGGGCTAGAGTCCCATGGTGGCAGCAACAGTGTCCCTAGACCTAAGGAATATTCCTTTGAACATAGGAACCTGAACATGATTGTCCCTCCCTACCATGTACGGGATGACATCCACAAATGGATAACTGCTTTAGAAAGGGCCTGTAAAGTTCAGAGGGTCCCTCAAGAGCAGTGGGCAGCTATCTTGTGGCTCTACTTTGCTGACAAAGGTAGAGATAAGCTCCTCAGAGAAGAGGATGCTGATAATTACACAGTTTTGAAGAGTGCTCTCATTGATGGGTTTGACTTAACCACTGAGCAATACAGAATTAAGTTCAGAGATACCCAGAAAGCCCAACGCCAGGACTGGGTAGATTTTGTGGATAGTGCCATTAAGGCTCTGGAAGGTTGGTTACTTGGCAGAAAAGTGCCTGACTTTGAAGGGTTGTATAATTTGATTATGAGGGAGCATAATCCTTAATAATTGTCAGAACCAGCTTTTGCATCAATACCTGGTAGACTCAGATCTGACTTCTCACCAAGAATTGGGAAAGAAGGCAGATAGATGGGTCAGAACCAGGGTTAAGCAGAAAAATCAGAGCAATGGTGGTGACCAGAAGAAACAGGATTCTTCAAAATCCCAGGATAAGGATGGGGACAAGGGCAAAGACAAAAAGAGTCTTCCCAAGGGCCCCACAAATCTGCATCTGGAGGGGGAGTCACAATCATCCAAGAAAGGTAAGAAGAAACCTTGGTGCTATGTCTGTAAGGTAAAGACCCATTGGACAAAGGATAGTGTTTGTCCAAAAGCCAAGGAGATAACTACTACCACCACTGCCCCTAAGGCAACTGCTCCCCTTAGCACAAGTACAAGTGGTGGTACAGGAAACAAGGGATTAGTGTGGTTAACCTTGGATTCAGAGGTGGGTTCTGACTTAGTCAGAACTCCAGCTCAGGCTGTTCTAGTCTGTCATGGTGGCATAGATCTTGCCACCTTACTGGTAAGTTCCACTAACTTGGGCAAGTACAGGTAACAGCCTTTGATAAATGGAAAAGAAGCCATGGCTTACAGGGACACAGGTGCCAGTATCGCTATGGTGACAGAGAATCTTGTGTCTCCTGACCAGATTATACATGGACAAGTGTACCAAGTGACCAATGCTAGCAATGTCAGGACTGAGCATTCCTTGGCAGTTTTTAATCTCAGCTGGGGAGGGGTAACTGGACCTAAAAAGGTTGTGGTATCTTCAGACCTACCTGTAGATTGTTTGTTGGGTAATGATTTGGAAACTTCAGCCTGGGCTGAGGTTGAGTTCAGGACTCATGCAGAAATGTTGGGAATCTCTGCAAGTTTGTTTGCTGTGACCAGGTCACAAGCCAAACAGCTTTCCACTGAACAGGCCCTGGATCCTGGAACAATGGACCAGGTGCTTTCCAAGAGAAGGAGCAGGAGGGGTAAGGCTTGACCTTCCCCCCAGACTCAGAGTGAGGATCAATCTCTTAAGGGAGATGATCCTAGTATCTGTGAAAGTACTGCCCCAGATGAGCTTGAACCTGATCAGGATGAGTTTTTGAGGGCAGGGGGCCCTTCCGGAGCAGATTTAAGTTTGGAGCAGCAAATCTGCCCCTCCCTTGAACCCCTCAGACAGCAAGCGGCTGCTGAGGCTGCTGGGAATATCAGTGGGTCCCATAGGATCTACTGGGATGAAGGACTTCTTTATTCAGAGGGTAGAGACCCCAAGCCTCGTGCCACCAGGAGGTTGGTTCTAACCCAGAAATGTAAAGGTTTCCCACTCATCCTTGCACATGATGTTCCCCTAGCAGGACACTTAGGGCAAAGAAAGACTTGGGACAGGCTTGTCCCTCACTTTCACTAGCCTCACATGTCTGAGGACACTAAGGAGTTTTGTCGCTCCTGTGCCACTTGCCAAGCCAGTGGTAAGTCAGGTGGCATCACAAAAGCCCCCTTAATTCCACTTCCAGTGGTTGGGGTTCCCTTTGAGAGGGTTGGAATTGATATCATTGGTCCCATGAACCCTCCAACAGCATCTGGGAACAGTTATATTCTACTGGTGCTGGACCATGCCACTAGATACCCAGAAGCTATTCCCCTTAGGACCACTACAGCTCCTGTGGTGGCAAGGGCCCTCTTAGGAATTTTTTCCAGAGTGTGCTTCCCTAAGGAGGTCTTAACTGACAGAGGTACAAACTCCATGTCAAGTTATATAACTGCAATGTGGAAAGAGTGTGGAGTGAATTACAAATTCACCACACCCTACTATCCTCAATGCAATGGGTTAGTTGAAAGATTCAATGAAACCCTCAAGGGTATGATTATGGGTCTCCCAGAAAAGCTTAGGCGAAAATGGGATGTCCTACTACCCTGCCTTCTCTTTGCCTACAGAGAGGTCCCTCAGAAAGGGGTTGGCTACAGCCCATTTGAACTCCTGTTTGGGCATCCAGTTAGGGGTCCCTTGTGTCTGGTGAAGGAGGGATGGGAGTTACCTCTCAAACCTCCCAAACAGGACATAGTGGACTATGTACTTGGTCTGCGCTCCCGCATGGCTGAGTACATGAAGAAGGCCAGCAAAAACCTTGAGGCAAGCCAAGAACTCCTAGACCTTGGCATGACCAAAAGGCTGTCCTGGCTGTTTATCAGCCAGGTCAGAAGGTGTGGGTGTTGGAGCCTGTGGCCCCAGCAGCTCTCCAGGACAAATGGAGTGGGCCCCACACCATACTTGAACAAAAGGGTGAGGTCACCAATTTGGTAGACCTTGGCACTCACAGAAGCCCCCACAGGGTGCTTCATGTGAACAGGCTGAAAACCTTTGTTGACAGGGCTGACATGGGCTTGATCATGGCCACTGATGAGGGACAGGAGGAAGAGAGTGACCCTCTCCCTGATCTCCTCTCACAAAACCCTGATGATGGATCAGTTGATGAAGTAGCTTTGACAGGCAGCCTCACTGATCAACAGCAGATTGATTGCAGGAAGGTCCTCAATCAATACAGGCATATGTTTTCTCTGACTCCCAGTCAAACCACCTGGTGTACCCATGAAGTGGACACAGGTGAGAGCCTACCTGTTAAGAATAAAATCTACAGGCAGCCTGACCATGTCAGAGATTGCATCAGGACAGAGGTCCAAAATATGCAGGAGTAGGGAGTAATTGAGCCCTCAGATAGCCCTTGGGCTAGCCCAGTAGTCCTAATACCCAAACCTCACACCAAGGGTGGAAAAAGAGAGATGATGTTCTGTGTAGACTACAGGGGACTCAATGCAGTCACTAGGACTGATGCTCACCCAATTCCTAGGGCAGATGAGCTTATTGACACTTTGGGCTCAGCCAAGTTCTTAAGTACATTTGACCTTACTGCTGGCTATTGGCAAATCAGACTAGCTGAGGATGTCAAACCAAAAACAGCATTTTCAACCCCTAGGTGGCATTATCAACTTATTATAATGCCCTTTGGCTTGAAGAATGCACCTGCCACATTCCAAAGGTTGGTGAATAAAGTTCTCACAGGTCTGGAAGCCTATAGTGCAGCATATCTAGATGATATAGCTGCCTTTAGCTCCACCTGGGAGGATCACCTGGTCCACCTGAAGAATGTTTTGGAGGCTCTGCCGAAAGCAGGCCTCACTATCAATGCTACTAAGTGCCAGATAGGGCAGAGCAATGTTGAGTAATTGGGCCACCTTGTAGGTGGAGGCCAGGTTCAACCACTACAGAGCAAAATCCAGACCATAATGGAACTACCCAGACTCAGGTCAGAGCTTTCTTGGGCCTGACTGGGTACGACAGAAGATTTGTCAAATGATTTGGGTCCTTAGTGACTCCCTTGAATGATCTTACATCAAAGAAAATGCCCAAGAAAGTTCAGTGGACAGTTAGCTGTCAGAAGGCATTTGATGACCTCAAGCAGGCCATGTGCACTGCTTCCATTCTGCAAAGTCCTGACTACTCTAAAACATTCATTGCCCAAACAGTTGCATCTGAGTTGGGGGTAGGGGCTGTGTTGTCACAACCTAATGCAGACGGCCAGGATCAACCAGTGGCTTTTATCAGAAGAAGGTTGACCCTCCAGAGAGAAACGTTGGTCAGCTATAGAGAGGGTGGCCTTTGCTGTGGTCTGGGCGCTGAAGAAGTTGAGGCCATACTTGTTTGGCACTCACTTCATTGTTCAGACAGACCATAAGCCCCTCTTAGGGCTTAAACAGATGAAGGGTGAAAACCCCAAACTTTTGAGGTGGTCCATTTCCCTACAGGGGATGGACGGACAATACAGTGAAACATAGACCTGGGAGTAACCATGCCAATGCAGATGGACTCTCCAGATATTTCCACTTAGAAAATGAAGACTCAACTGGGCAAGGTTAGTCTCATCTCCTTACGTTTGGGGGGGGGGGGTTGTGTAGGAAAGTAGGATCTGCTTCTATGGTTACCCCCACTTTTTGCCTGGTGCTAAGCTGTTACTGACTAGTCTGACTGGTATCCTGCTAATCAGGACCCCAGTCTATCTGCTTTCTCCCTAAATTGTTATGTTCAGTACTTAGGTACATCCCAGATTGGATACTGGGGTACCCTTATAAGTCCCTAGTATATGGTACTAAGGTACCCAGGGCATAGGTACCCCAGAGGTCTCCCATGAGCTGAAGCATGCATTATGCCACCCATGAGAGACCATTCAAAATGGAACTACAGGCCTGCCATTTCAGCCTACCTAAGTTGGTGCTAGCACCATTTACTAAAGGTATGGGTTTCCTATATCTAGGGTCACTGCACTTAAAATCTATAAGTCACCCCTATAGCAGGCCTTTGTAATCCTGAAGGCAGGGTGCTTGGTTCTAAGTGAGAGGGTGCCCCTGCATGAGTAGGACACCCCTACAGCCTACGGAGTCCATTCTCCCGGGTTGCAGTGAAGCAGACACACTATATAGAGGGGCACCGCGTAATTACGCGATGACCATTTCAAAACTGGCTGCAACGAATCCTATCATGTTTGGTATCAAACATGTTGGAATCATACCCCCACACCGTAAACGGTGTGGGAGGTATGATTCCAAGCATTGGAAGAGCCCTCCGTTAGGCTCGCCATGTCCCCGGTACCAGTCTTCCAGACCCGGACAGCACAAAATGGTTGCTGCCGACCAGAGACACGATTCTGCCCTCCTGCTGCTGAGCCAAGCTCAAGCAGGGGAAGGCAGAACAATAGGCATCCTGTTACAGGGAAGTGGGACCACCTCCCAGACAGGATTTAGTGTATTGGGGCAGGGTAGGTGCGCTTGCCAGCGCCACTCAGTCTGCATGTGGGGCACATTTGGTGTCCCCATGCATAGTCCAGTTCAAATCAGTCCTGGGAGCCGTTGTCTCCCGCTCTGGCACGAAACTGGACAAAGGGCATGGGAATAACCTCCCCTCTGTCCAGGCCCTCACCTGGGAGGGTCCCCTGAATCATCCCAACCCTTTCCCTAGGGTACTTAAGGGCTTACCTGGGTGTAGGTCCCTAGATTCATCGTGGGATAAGATTCAGATCAGACACCACTTCTACTTCTACCGTCTGAGCACTCTGGACTACGCTGGAGTTCGTTTGGGCTCAACTTCGTCTCCCTTCCAGTCTGCTGCATCATCTGTGCCTGTGCACCATACAGGAACCTTCCAAGGCCTGTGGGCAACAAAGACACCTGAAGGAATCTCACTTGGAGTGAAGGAGTTACTCCCCTGCATTCGCAGGCACCGCAACTAAGTGGACTGGTCTGCTGATCCTGAGCTCCTCCGGACTCCGAATGGCTCTGCAACACAGGTGGTGGTTTTCCACAGCTCCCGAGGCCTGCCCTGCCTTCTCACTAAGTTTGAGGCCAGTATCCCTTGTGGGGGTTGCAATAACCGGTACCCTGTGCACTGCGTCAACTTGCAGTTGCAAAGGCTTGTTGACTTCTCTCCAAGAAGATCCCTGGGCTCCAAGTAGCCCCAACCTCGAGCATCGCCTGTGACCAGAATCTTCAGCCACACCACATCGTGTGCATCGTGGCCTGCATCTTTTGGTGAGCTTCTTGAGGTCCTCTCACGACTCCAGTGCCTCAGGCCTGTGGGTCCATTTGAGGGTCACCTTTGTTTCTCTTGGGCTCCTCTGATTGCTCGGGCCTGCCCTGACTCTCCTGCTTTTGGTGAGTCCCCTGGACTTTGCTGGTCCCGACGTTGCTCCTTCTTCAGCTCCTGCGTTGGTTGCATTTGCCAAGGCTTGTTGGTGCTCCCGCTGGTCACCGACCTCTCAGCACTCGACATCCTTTGTGGGACAGCTCGCCCATGGCTCCTGGTCTTCCTCAGTGTCGCCTGGTCCTCACAGCTGCAGAGTCAAGGTCCTTGTCAACTCTCCTGCAACACTCGACATCGGAGGGCATTCGTCTTCCAAGTCTCCTGGTCACTCCTGAGTGACATAGACTCTGTCCCCTCTGCTTGCAGGTACTTCTTGCCTAGAATCCACCTTCAGATTCCACTGGACACTTTCTCCTCTTCCAGCAGCGGCACTTTCCTGAAGTCCTCCATTAGAAATGACTGTGGTTTCCGACACCACTTCACACGTTTGCACCTGGCTTCCCTGGTGCAGGTAACATGGGCACTAGGGTATCCAACCTGCTGCCTTCCACAGGGTTTCTTCAGGGTCCACTGGCAAGGGTCCTTAATCTTTAAAAATCCAACCACGACTTACACGTAGACTTGTACGGAGCACGCTGTCGTGTACTCACACTACACTGCACTGTACTTACACTGCACATGCTCTCTGTGGGGTTCCTAGTCACTCACCTCGGGTGGTTCCTTGGGTCCCCAGCACTTCTACATCCTCTCGACATTGTCTTGACTCCAGTCGTGGTTCTTATACCTCTTTCTTAGTATATGGTTTGGTCCCCCCTGGGGCTCACTGTGTATTTCGTACTATTTACTTTGATTTCCTAGCAAGTATTGTGTGCATTGTGCAGCTCTCCGGGTAGGAGATATTTGTATGTGTTAGAGAGTATTATATAATAAATACATATTTTTATAAATACCTTGTGTGGTTATTTTTCACTTAATCTATACTATAAGATTGCATTCTGGTAAAACAAGCTGCTTTACACTCCTTCTGGACTAAGCCTGACGGCTGCTCTCCACAGCTACCACTTAGAGAGCTTTCTAAGGTTGTCTAAGACCTCTTAAATCACCATAAGGGTTGTCTGGACTGGTGCAAGGTGTCCACTTGCATAAGTGTGCATCATATACCAGGCCAGCTTCCCACAATCTGCATTTAGTTTAGTCTTGTTTGTTGCATTACTAAGTCAGGACTACAAGTCCCGGAAGGCAAAGAAAAAATACCTGTACTAGATAAGCTGCCCAAGTATGTGCCTAGGACACTTGGGAGCTCTCTTCGGGGCTCAGAACTATAGCCCATGGAAGGGAATCGAGGTGCAGTGCTATTTTATTTAAAGGTCCATGGGGGGCAGACTTCCGGGGGCTACTGCGCAGTGGCCCAGGGGAGGAGGGGAGGTGCAGGGTTGTTTTTTCTACCTAAAGCCCTGGAAGCCCAGGTTATTTTTCTTTGCATTCTGGAACTTGAACACATGTATATTACATTATTAAATCAGGACTACGAGTCCAAGAATGCAAAAAAGAAATTAAAAAACTGGACTTGGAACATGTACCTGAGAAACTGGATGCACGTACCTAAGAAAGCTGAAAGCTTTTTAGGTGGCCCAGAAGCTGTCCTAAGCCAGGGGAGCAAACCGAGAAGCAGACTGTGGGGCAGCACTTTCAATTTCCCTAGGTCCTTTGAAGGTCCAGTTTTTTTTCTTTGCATTCTTGAATTTTTTTGTTCTGTTTGCAACGTTGGCAAATCAGGACAAAAAGTCCCAGAATGAAAAGGAAATAAATGCGAGGAGTAGATGAGCTGCTCACACATGTACCTGGGAAAGCTCTTTTGGTAGCCTCTTAGCCGTAGCCCAGGGGAGTATTTTAACAAAAAAGCTTCTGATTTAATAAATCCTGTCCCTCCTGCCACTCACGCACTCCCTCTTCTGGACCTTAAACTATAGGAGGGGGAAAGGGATGGGTGGGGGAGGCCGAATTGAAATAATTTTACTCAGGGGCTTCGGCACACAAAAGTGTGAAGACCTCTGGTCTAAAGGAAAAAAACAGCTGCGAGGGGGATTTTAGTACAGGTTGTCTACTTAATAGTCCACTGTTGTCTTATATTGAAAAACCTAATAAATGTGAAATACTTGTTTACTCAAGATCAGCCTCTGATACCATTTGGGACTTTGGTTCTTTCAACTGCTTCGGGGCAGAACATTACAGAACAGAACAGAAAATTAGCATATAACTGTGACTCAGGTTAACACATTATGCATACATTGCTTTCTTCGTGTTTTCCCATCTTGTTCCATTGACATTATTAAAATACCTCACAAAACCACGTCTAAGGGTGGCCTCCGCCTACTACACATTGAAATATACTTGCTAGCACACTCTATCTATATCCTACAGACGCACAGGTCCAAGCCTGCATGAGTCCAGTTTGAAGGACATCTTTTAAATGTGCACGCAAACTTATTGTCCTACTATACGTTATACCCGGCCTGAAAGGACACTTCTAACCCGATTCAAGACGCCTCCGGGTATTCCTGAGCTTTATAAGATATTTCATTAATTCATTCATATTTGCTTCAGCCTCAGCTTGGACCACGGCCCACAAATTATTACACATTCATGAATGACCATATACACTTAAAGGCCCCTATATAGTGCAACACTGCTATCGAAGTTGAGGGGAGTGAGATTAGTTGTCTCAATGGGAAATATATAGT
This sequence comes from Calotriton arnoldi, assembly GCA_963921515.1. Classification (NCBI taxonomy): domain Eukaryota; kingdom Metazoa; phylum Chordata; class Amphibia; order Caudata; family Salamandridae; genus Calotriton; species Calotriton arnoldi. The sequence goes on from CAWUFW010010715.1 coordinate 302,604, forward strand.
GCATACCATATAGAAAACGTGTTGACCCAGAATACAAGGAAAACGTTTGGTGAGCTTGCCAGAGACTATGAACTCCCTGCCACTGAAGAATGACACTCCTCGCAGTTGATACATGCCCTTCAGGCCCACCTACAACAACAACAAGGTAATGGATGGAATACTTGAATTAATCTCAGCCACTAGAAATCGCTTGGGCTGCCTCCCAATCCATCATTATTTGCCCACCTTGCCACCTTAGTTTGGACCCAGCCATATCCAAATCAGTCTTGACCCTGCTCCAACAGGAACAGTCCAGCCCAAACTGCCAGGTCAGGTCTTAACTGAACCAGAACACAAGCAACCCAGGACTAGTTTCACCCTGATTAGGGCTCATCAGCCAGGTATAGCTTGGTTCCAGTGGCAACATTATATTATATTATATAAATCCAAGAGACCCAAGACTGAGCTCTAAGGTTCTTTCTCCTTTGATGGAAAAAACAATGTTGCATGGTACTGCAGTCCTACCTGTTCTGGCATTTTTCCTCTTTGATATCTGCAGTTTTCTCTGGCATTTTCCCCAAAAGCCGCTCAAAGCGGGACCCAGATTTCAGGACTGGGGGCTAGCCTATTGCCTCTCTGACATCGGCTCACCACTGCCATCAACTGTAACCGACGAAACCCCGAGACATTTGGGAACCGTTCATTGCCTGGGTTCAGGAACAGACGGTTGAGGAAGGGGACGTTGTGATACGCGATGACCCCACTGGGGAAGTATAATAATCCAATGTGGTTATTTGATATGTTTATGATGTGGTTAAAGCCAGGAGGGGTCTGGACTCTGCTACTATACTCATGACACTGCACTCCTAAATGCCTACTGTTACATGACTACTGTTCTTGGTGATACTAGGGTACATCGTTACATTGGGCGCATGTTGCCTAACAATTGCTGTGTATCTTATTAGCTGTTGTATATCTTGTAACATGTATAACTGGCATGTTGATTTGTTGCATAAAAATGTATGTTGCACTTATTTGGAAATATCAATAAATAAAATTACAAAAAAAAAAAACTGTAACCGACGAAAATAGGTGCACCCGTCCCAGGAAAGCTAACCTGCACAGCCAGTTGCAGGCTTCTGGTTTTGACTAGGAAACCTCCCTCCTACTAAGCATGTGAGTGGGGGCGTTGTCCTGTTTACAGGGAGCCGCTATTGATGGCCACCGCTCAAGCGTTCTGGGAGATGTAGTTTGCACTCCCTATTACAGTTTACTTCAGATGCACAGTCAGAATTAACATGAAGTTGACGCAGATGATCAGGACCCAAGAACCATAAGCCCCTCTTTAGATGCAAGGAAATAACTCTTCCTATTTGAACAGCTCTAGCAATGTTTGTTCCTGGTTTGTTCCTGACACACAGCCAGAGCTGGTGTCTGAAGGACAGAAAGCTTCCTAGAGGTGGGAAGACATCAAGGTGAGTCTGGCTTTGCTTGAAGAAACTGAATCTCTGACCTGAGGCACCTTGAAAACAACATTCTGCTCAGAGGGAGAAGTTGTGCGAGGTGGAGTGCACCACTGTCAAGATTGTGCCCCACGGCAGAGTGGCTTGGACTCCACCAGAAAGGTCCAACTCGTTTAAATTTCAACAGCGTAGGGTTGTGGTTTGAACATAGAATTTAGTTGACGCCCCCAGGAAAGTGGCGGTATCAGATACCCTGAGCGTAACGTCTAGCAGGTATATCCTCGTACATCCGCAATGCCCCTGACGAAGGGACTTGGGTCCCGAAATGCATTGGGCACACATTTTGATTGTGGTTTTCAGAATTCATGAACCTGCTGTTTCACTTTACGTCTTAAATATATGTTGTGTATAATTTGCATTTGGCATAATTTGCATTTGACTTGTGCTCATTGAAGTAAAGAGCACACATGCAAAAATGTTAATCACTGGTTGAAATAGAAGTAATGCATTAAATAATTATTGTGTAAGGAAATATTGTCAAACCATTGATATATTGTTTGAAAGTTGTGCACACCTTTGTCCAAGTAGCCCACTGGAACTTGGCCTTTTCTCACATACATTCTGTGCAAGGCAGATACTTGAAGGTGTAGCACACAGATCGTTTTCCTAGTTCTTTATTTTTAGTACAGATTATCAAATAATTTGAGTGCACAATCTACACATCTTTATCACGGCAGAGTGTGCCATCATTCCCAAGATTGAGCTATGGTAGGTCGTGCCATCACCTTTCAAACAACTCTACCCAAGGTGCTGTGCCATTCCACCTGTGATCCCCGTGACGGCTGCCATATCAATGCTTTGAACTCTGACCTTGGTGACTTGTCAACCACATTGCATCAGTCACCAGGAAGATGGTCCTTCACTTGCACACAGACATTTGTTGTGAAGCTTACACCCATGCTAACCACACTGTACCTGGTTTGTGTTTTGTAGTGTTTACTGTTCCACTACTTAAACACCAACACAATTGGCTTTGTCAGTTCCTATTTGAAATGGCACAGTGAGAATTGCATGCATTTTAGAATAACCGTCAGGAGAATTACATGTATAAGTGATCTAGGTCCAGATGTACAAACATTAGCAATACCCATTTCCTAATTGCAATTCTCTCAAAATCGCAATTAGGAAATTGGTATTCCAAATGTATGAATCTCATTGAGTTTCATTTAGGGATTCCTTGTGGGTTGCAAATCGACCTACCTCATGAATATTAATGAGGCAGGTTGCAGTTTATGACCCATTAGGAATCACAGACATCAAAGGGATGGTGGCATGCTGCGGTCAGCAGACCACCATGTCTATGATTGCTTTTTAATAATACAATCTTTTTTTTTTAAATTCAGACCATTTTCCTTAAAGGAAAACGGGATGTGTTTAAAAACAAAAAAATTAAACCTTGAAGTTTCATTTTTTAAGAGTAGGCAGTGGTCCGTGGGACCACTGGCTGCTTTAAAATAAATTATCATTTACATTTTCAAAGGGGAAGGGGTCTCTTGAGAACCCCTTCCCCTTTGCGAATGGGTTACCACCAGTTTTAACCTGGTATTAAAGTATTATTGTTTTGCAATAGCAATTTGGTTGCAAAACAGTAATAATACATGCGATACCGATGCGGTATTTGGAAGGGATGCCCTAAACTCACCCCTTCCAAAGACCGAATCGCAGATGCAAAATACGATTCGGTTGCAAATTTCCGAATCACATTTTGCATTTTGTACATTTGAGAAAGCATTTATCTGGTACCAAATGGCCTGATTCTGATAATCAGGCCATTTGCAACCGGAAAAATGCTTTATACATCTGGCCCTAAGTTCCCTATTTGGGCATGACTTGACAACGTGACTGTCTGCAGAACATATTGTTCCCAATAATTTGAAATATACACATAGCGTGCTTTGGCTCCATCCAGAAAGTATTGCTTTCTCACTTCATACTATTGGCTACTTGGTGTATCATTCCGCCCTCCAGGAACTGTTTCCATTGGAATGTAAAAGGGACTATTTTTCTGCCGAAGACTATATCCAGTCATCAAGTTGTCTGTACATTCAGTTCTTTATCTCCTATTTGCATTCTATATAGAAAGCAATCATCTTTTGCTACTTTTCCCAGCATTGGAAAGCCCAATAGGACAGGCTTTAATATGATAAACTGTATTTGTGCATGCAGCATGTGTAACCAGAATTTGTGAATGCCTTTGTTTGCATGTGTTAGCACATTAAATCCAGACCTATTGGCTTTACCAACATTTCTTTTATCACTCATTCAGAATTTTTCAACATTTCACATAACATAAAATGTTGCTTGATTTTTGTCCATCCAAAACTGATTCCAGTAAAAGATGTCTCGTTGAGACACATTTTCTTCCTATAACAGGAATTTTTCAGTTTCCAGACAATGTTTTGCAGGAAAATTGAACATAGAAATCACTCAAGTGAAATTTTCACACAAACTATCACCCAGAGATATTTGCGTAATTCTGAATAATTTGGGGGGAATTTATATATGGTACACAAAATACAATTTTGCGGATTTTGCAATCCCCTGGAGTAGGGGATAGGAGAATCGAACCAGGATATGTGAGGGATGGGTCAGGAGAGAGAGAGAGAGCAGAAGTGAGTAGCAGGCATGAGATATATGTAAGTGGTGTGGATATATTGGTCAATGCAGAGCACCCATCAGTCAGAGAGTAGGAAAAACATGCCTGAAAACTAGATAAGTAAGCCAAGTTAAGATCTAACAAAAATAATTGGGCCAGGAGATGTAAGAAAGAGGAGAGGAGCTGTTAGAAGTGCCGAAGTGAGATAGGTTCTACATGAGGTTAAGTTAACATGAGAAAAGAGGAATGGAGGTGAGTAAAGGGAGAGTAGAAGTAGATGGGAAAGCTGAAAAGAGGGCTTGGTGAAAGGAACACTAGACTGAGAGAGAAGAGAAAGAGTATGGTCTGTCTATGAAAAAAGGTACATGGTGAAATGTGTGCTTCTAGGAGCTAGAAGGCTTAACATAGGAATTAAAAATCTCCAGCAAAATCCGTTCTTGAATTTAGCAACTCTGATCCTCAACCTTTAATGTTCTTTAACTGAACGTTATTGGTTTTATGACTTTGAAAGGCTCTGTCAGTTTTACGACCTCCAGCCCCCTCATATAGATCTAGTAGGGTACTCACTATGGGTCTCATTACGAGTGCACAAATGTAGTACCTGGTAACTGCCCTTTTGGAGCTACTGATAACAGGGGCTGATGCCAGGCTAAGGTCTGCGTCGCAGAGGTACCAGATATTATAAGTGGGACCACGCGAGTCCCCTAAAAAATGGGAAATTACCTTGGAAATTGGTAATTCTGATCTCAATTCCCCTCGTGACTCCTTATTTCATAACCAGTATTCCACCTGGAGAGTTTGCCTGCTTACAGGACGATGTAATTCATTTGGGGCCATTGACTTCTGTTACCGACTCCAATGGAATTAAAATGGCACTCAAAATGGGGACCTAAATTAAGAAGATGCAATTTAAACGTGAACCTTCAAAGTCTGGAGCCAGGAGACCTGGGCTCCAATCCTGGCTTTGGCACATCGAAATAATCATGTGATTTTTAGACAAATCAGTTCATCTTCCTCTACCTAAAATTGAAAATATTTATAATGTAATATAAAATAATGTTTTGTTCACTGTCGCAAGTAAAAGTTTTCATCTGCCCGCCTTGACTTCTCGGTTCAGCAATGATGTCAGCTCAGACTTGGTCACCTTATTTAAAGCATCTCCTGGTTGGAGTACTTTTGCTGCGATAATGGTGTTCCCTGTAAAGCAGTCTGCAGCTCCTCGATGCTAGTTTCATGCAATACCAAATTCCTAAAATTAAATCAAATAAAGTTTGTGATGCATCATGCTACCCTAGCATAAAAGCCCAAGAGGTAGCGGTGAATCATCACCAAGACTGCGCTAGATGAAAAGTATTACTTCTTTCATTCATAGTAGATAGTGTAGATTGGGACACACTAGTACGGATACCTATGGGGCTGAGACCTTGTTAACAAGTTGTGTGTACTTGGGGGATATCTGTAACTCTTGGCCTGCATGCTGTACTTGTTGCGACTACAATATTTTACTCTGTATTGGTATAAACTCAATAAAAAGATTTTGAAACACTTATAGTACATATGTGCTTTTATGGATACAGCTATATATCTATATGTACGGCACCTCAAGCCCACTCTTAAAGTTCTCCACTGGTGACTTCCAGTAGATGCCAGAATTGAATGGAAGGCCTTGTGTACCAGCTAGATAGCTTACTTGGACAAATGTCCTTCATACCTGCAGAACGTGATGCCTCCCCACATCCGTATCAGGGAGCTATGCCCAACGTTTGCCCATCGGATCAACCTATGATCCTTCAAGAGGACGAATCAGTGGCAGGCAGATCCATGGGTGTGTAAGGCCTGAATCTTTGGAATGCCCTAGACTACCACAGCTGAACACATGAGGTTCAAAAATCTCCCGAAACCTCAATTTTCAGGCTTGCGTCAACTGAGAATGTCTAGAAACAAGGGTCATGCAGAAGAATACCAGACACAGTTAATCACCACATCCGATTGGATGATAACTTCCCCTTCAAGTTGTTCTTCTGAAGTTACCAAAAGAGGACACCAAATGCTATATCTATATTTATATATAAAGATATAATTATATAACTGTATAGTGCCCTCATCGCCTCTGCTGACACTGCTACCTGCCTTGCCCTGACAGCACCTTGGTGGCTTTTTTCCAAGCCACATCGTATGCACTAGCAACATGAAAAGAAATACTAGCATTGCAAAAATTCTAAAGCTAATTATCTGTAAAAAAAATTCTCAATGAAAAAGTGTATTTTGTTTGAGAAGTTAAGCAGTACATGAGATTTAGGAGCAAAGCCATCCGAAATGAATTTTGGAAGATCACATTGCTTAAAGCCCTGGCCGCCTTTGCCCAATGCAAGCAGATCACGTTTATTTTATTATTTTCAACCCGATAGCATTTCACCGAACACCACCTGGAAAAGGGGCCAGATTAAGCTATAATGCCGTTTATCTGTGCCATGTTATTGCCTTTGACTGTGCGCGTCTGTAGTGCATGTTTGCTTTGGATTTCCATTTGGGTAAAGATTATCCTTATTAATATCAAGCGAAAACAGTTCATTTGCCGGCAGACCGAGTACATTCGCCCAGAAGCCTGACATGTCGCCCCCTTCGTGAAGGTCGCTCGGATCCTGTTGGGGAAATATTTGCTTTATTTAACTGAAACCCTCCCTTAGCCCAAGCTGATTCCAAACAACGTCTCGTGTTACCGTACAGGAGACGATATGACTTTGCTTCCACAAATATATCAGTAACGCTGGTACATATGAAAAAGGATTTGATAAGTGATATGTTACATCGTGTTTTAGCGTGTGGGGCCCGGGTTGGGGTAGAGCTTCGCATTCTGTTTTAGCAGTGCCCCCGTACACAGTGCAGTACTTAACCCACAAGACACCCAGGCACACAATCGTTTCACGACCCAAAATACACACACCAGCGTTGTTAGAACAGAAATAAAAGGCAACATCTTATTTACTTACAGTAGCTGGAAAATCTCACTGCTTACTGCTTCTGGAATCCCAAAGACATTCTCTGCCGGTTATTTCCGTCGCTCGCGGTTTGAATAGGACAGCACAGGGCGGCTCCTCTGCTGAGGCGGAGGAGCGTCGCCCTACTGCTTTATGAGCAGTGCAGAGGAAAAATAAAATGATAATAACGAAGCGTTATGATTTTAAATTTTTCCTTCGGGGAGGGGTGGGGCTGGACAAAGCGGGTTCCAGGGGAGGAGCCAGGGGAGGACACTCAAAGTGCGCAGGAATGTTTGACCGGCCGTCTTGTGCTGGCCAAACATTCATGCGCACTTTGCATGTTCCCTACCAGGCTGCTTTATACAGCCTGATGGGGAACATGCACAGGCTTCCTGTCCCCGTCTGAGCACCAAACTACGGTGCTCAGACCAAACACAACGCTGCAATGCAGCGTTGTGATTGGCTTAGGGCATGGGTACTCACAAACTTTCTCTCGGGGGCCAAATTTACAGTGTGGTTTGTGGCCGAGGGCCGCACCGGTGGGGGCGGGGTCAGTGGGGGAGGGGGCGGGGCTAGAGCAAAAAAAAATAACTATGAACATGAGGTTGAACACAGGCCCCTGCAGCGGACGCCTTCGTCCACTGAGCCACCAGACCCGGCATACACACATCTCTCTCTCTCTATCTATCTCTCTCTCTCTCGCTCTGTCTCCTTCCCTCTCTCTCCGTCTCCCTCCCTCTCCGTCTCCTTCCCTCTCTCTCCATCTCCCTCCCTCTCTCCGTCTCCCTCCCTCTCTCTCTCTCTCTCCCTCTCTCTCTCTCTCCCTCTCTCTCCGTCTCTCTCCCTCTCTCTCCGTCTCCCTCCCTCTCTCTCTCTCTCCCTCTCTCTCTCCCTCTCTCTCTCCCTCCCTCTCTCCCTCCCTCTCTCCCTCCCTCTCTGTCTCCCTCTCTCTCTGTCTCCCTCTCTCTCTGTCTCCCTTTCTGTCTCCCTCTCTCTCTTTCTGTCTCCCTCTCTCTGTCTCCCTCTCTCTCTCTCTGTCTCCCTCTCTCTCTTTCTGTCTCCCTCTCTCTGTCTGTCTCCCTCTCTCTGTCTGTCTCCCTCCCTCCCTCTGTCTGTCTCCCTCGCTCTGTCACGTCACCCCGCGTGTGTGTCAGCCCGGGCTGAGACAGCTTCCCGGGCGCACACACAGCCGCACCCGAGTACTTCACAGCCTCAGGTCTTAAAGACCATTCACTTAGTTAATGAGGCTTTGTTGTATTTCACCTCTTCTTAGCGCCCCTGCATGGAGATGCAGGGGCGCTAAAAAGAGGTGAAATAAAACAAAGCCTCATTAACAAGTGAATGGTTTTTAAAGAATCGCCTGGCCCCCATAGAGCGCTGCTGCAACCGGCGGTGTTTGCTGGCACTTAAAAAAAAAAAAGAAGAAAAAACACAGGTAGGTATCTGCAAGGTCCGCGGGCCGCCAAGGAAGGCTTGCCAGGCCGCCGGCGGCCCGCGGGCCGTACTATGAGTACCCGTGGCTTAGGGGAACTTAGGGCAACCAATCACAATGCTGCAGAGCAGCGTTGTTATTAGCTTAGGGAACCTGGGAGCCTGCGGGGAGGAGAGGCGGCAGAGGCGGAGGAGAGGCTGCAGCTGGGACGCGACCTGCAGATAAGTTTGCTTTATTCTTTCTATTTTTTTTATTTTCTTGGCCACCTCCCACTTCCCCCCATCAAGGTTCCCTACCAGCCGCCACTGAGGACTGCTCAACAGCCTCGTGCAGAGAGAATACTTCTTAGGCCTTAAATCTGAACCTTAAGTTCAGAAGTGTATCAAGACAAAAATGCACTCAACACGGTTAGGATTCCACTTCATGCGGCACAGCTAGCCAAAAAAAACAGTTCCATTCGTCTGTTTGAGTCAAAACCCAAGAAAGAATGAACACTTTTTTGTATGTTAAACAAGTATTTGCACAACCCAACGCACTGTGATGTGAGCGGTAGAGCTGTACACTTGGGGACTTATTTACAAGAGGCCTGCACCACTTATTTTGATGCTCCGGTGGCGCAGGCCTCTCAATCATATCTATGAGGCGACGCAAAGCCACCCTGCTTGGCCACATAGATATGGAGTAAGGAAAGGCAGCACAAAGTGCTGGTTGCCTTACTCTGCGTCAAGGAGGCATTTCATGGGTGTTGCGGTGGGTGTTCCCAGGCAACACCCATGTGTTTTGACGCTGTCCCAGATTTACAAAATAGTACAAAAAACGTAAACCTGGGGCAGCGCCAGAACCTTACGCCTCCCCAGAGCAGGCGTTAGGAGGAGAAATGTTTTCTTTTCTCCTTGTTTTTTCCTCTTCCCATGTGTGCTGCATTCTGCAGCACATATAGAACAAGAAAACGCCTTAGTGGATTTTTTTGTGCAGCAGGGTGCCCCTTCCTGTGCAAAGACAATCCTACCAACAATGCAGGCACCCTTGCACCATGGTGCAAGGGTGCCTGCATTGGCACCAGGCACCAAATTGTGCGCCGGTGCAGTCAGAAAGGACAGGAATGCACCGTATCTCATCGATACGGTGCATTCCTGCTCTTTCAAATTGGCGTATGGCAGTGCAGTAAAAAGACTTGCGGAGCTGCCCGACGCCATTTTTTTTGTATATGAGGCCCTTGGTATCTTTCTCCACTAATTTCCCTTTGTAAAGTTGAGATCAAATGTGCTTAATTTCCAAGAATAATTTCTTTTCTACTACATACTTACTAAAATAAACATGGTACTTGTTAATTTTGTTTGAGTTCCAAAAAACATTTAGGCCCAAATTTACTGTTTCATGCAATGCTACAGAACAAGGGAACTGGCTGTGCTGTGTTGTATGAAACGGAGGGAGCAGAAATTTGCCATATCTACTAACATATGGCGCACTTTTGCTCCCTCCTTGTGCTGGCTTACTGTGTGCTGCCCAGCGCCAATGCAGAATCCCTGGCACCATGGTCTGCATTACAGGCAGGATTGTCTTCGAGCAGAAAGTCATACCTTCCTGCTCATAAACAATCCTAAAAGTAAATTTCCTCTTTCACTGTGTGATGTGGAATGCATCATGCATAGATAGAGGAAGTAACGAGCGGAAATAAAAATATTTCTCCTTGTTACACCATCCTCAGGTGCAGAGTAGAGTAGAGTACAGTGGAACAGAGTTCAGTGGTGTAGAGTAGAGTGGCGTAGAGGGCAGTGGTGCAGCATAGAGTGCAGTAGCATAGAATACAGTGGTGTAGAGTGGAGTGGTGCAGAGTAGTGTGCAGTGGCTAAGAGTAGAGTGGTGCAAAATACAGTAGAGTGGCATAGAGTTCAGCGGTTCACAGTGTTGCAGAGTAGACTGCAGTGGTGTAGAGTGCAGTGGCATAAAGTGGTGCAGAGTAAAGTGATAGAGTGCAGTGGAGTAGAGTGGATTGCAGTGGCGTAGAGTGCAGTGGCACAGAGCGATGCAAAATAGAATGCAGTGGCATACAGTGTAGGCATAGAGTGCAGTGACACAGAGTGCAGTGGAGTAGAGTGCAGTGGCATAGAGTAGAGTGGCGTAGAGTGCAGTAGCATAGAGTGCAGTGGCATAGAGTGGTGCAGAGTAGAGTGACGTAGCATGCAGTGGCGTAGAGTGCAGTGGCATGGAGTGCAGTAGGATAGAGCTATGCAGAGTGGAGTGCAGTAGCGTTAAGTGCTGTGGCTAGAGTGCAGTGCCGTAGAGTACAGGGTAGGGGTATGGAGGGATAAAAAGCAACATGAAAGAGTGACACGTGGGAGGGAAGAGAAGCTACATAGATAGGGATGTGAGAGATGGACTAAAAACACAAGCACTCATATGAAGTGCTTGAACACAAAGAAACAAGTAGCTCCAAAAATGTGAGCAGTGGATGGACACAAGTAGATGGTCCATGCTCCAGGGGAGGGCCAAACACAAAAAGAGAACATGACCCTCAAATGCCATGACAAACGGGAACTAAGCAAATGAGACAGACACTGAAGCTAACAAATGGTATACTATGAGCAGGCTGTAAGCCCACTGTTTGTAAACAACATGTCTCGAAGAGACAGCGCATGCATTGTTTAGGTGAAACCTAAAGAAATCTCTTCAGGTTTTGTTCCTAACTTAAAACATTAGATCTGGGCTTGGGTGGGTGATGCAAGGGCCTAAATGGAAGAATCTGGCTGCAATATTGTGATTTGACTTAAGGAAAGAGATTTACAGTTTTTTTTTTTTCATATAGCACGTACTCGACCAGAAGGTATTGGTGAGCTTTACACGATCAAGTGATTTGCCCAGAATCACACGATGGTGAGATGACGCCAAGACTGGAAACTGCTTCATCAGTTCCAGAGTCGGCAGCTCTGGCCGTTACCCCACATCAACTCCCCTTATGCAGGTTCTGCCTTTATGACTCACCATTGTTTCACAGAAACCTGATCTGGGACATGACGGGGGGTGTGGTAGGAGGAGAAGAAGAGACACAGGACACTACATATGGAACTCAAGGAACCCCAGCTTAGCTCATTCGTTCATTCATTCATCATTCATGTATACTCAAACGAGCCATGAACAAAACGAAGGATAAGTTCCCATCATATAGTCTTTAAGAAAATCTAGAAGTCTATAATTACCAAAATACAATAAACAAAAAGAATAAAGGCAACAATCAAATGAATAAGCTGGTGATCTTAAAGGGTAGTAAGTATACCGAGCCAGTGGGTATCCTCACGCTGTGGTAAACGGTGAGATAGAATCATACATGTCAGAGATGCATGCAGAAAATGAAATGTAAGGCCCTTGCCTATCGCCTGATGGAATTCCTACATACATGGAGGAATGGACAGGTTTGGGGAACTGCTCTTCCTGGTAACTTGGAACAGCCCCAAGACAATTCCTAAAACAATGAGTACTTGAACAAAACGTATCTAAATTTTAAGAGTCAGTGACCCAGTGAGTCAGCCAGTGAGTGATTTTGCAATCGGGTCAGTCAGTCCCAGACTGAGAGATTGAATTAATGATACCATTTATACAGCTCACAACTGTGGATTTCACCCTCCTGTTGCCGATCACTGCTAGAGTTTGACCCCAGGTAAAAAAACCTTTGTACCTAAATACCAGTCTTAAAGCCTTCTGTGTTGTTGCTAAGGATTGCAACTATATATATTTTGTAGGTAATAAAGATTGTATTTTTATTGAAACCAGAAAGGTTGAATCACTTTCTACTTTAATGCACAGTAACGACTCTGAAATCATAGTGAGGCACTGCACTTAAGGAAGGCGCTGTACGCGCCGTTTTAAATGTACATGGGCAAATTGGGCCATATCACACAACGAGGTTGTGACAAGATGTGCCGCATATTCAGGCAAACGAAACAAATTCGAACAGGTACTGTTCATTTGGGAGCTCATCACTGCCCTGACTCTGGACCCTTTCCCACCAATTAGTGGTCAAAGGAGTGCAGACATCCAACAGTGGCACCAGTAATGCACTCCTGTGACACCAGTAGTTATCCTAGGAGTCCAAACTTACGAGACCAGCGGTGGCACCAGAAGTGCACACAAATGAGACCAACAATAGCGCAGGAGTGCACACATATGAGCTCTACAATGGCACTGGTGGTGCACTCATATGAGACCAGCAATGGCACCAAGAGTGAACACTTATGAGACCAGCAATGGCACAACATTGCACTCCTGTGAGACCAGCAATGGCACCAGGAGTGCACAGGTATGAGAGCAGCAATGGCACCAGGAGTGCACACATATGAGACCAGCAATGGCACCAGGAGTGCACATGTATGAGCCCAGAAATCATACCAGGAGTGCACAGGTATGAGGCCAGCAATGGCACCAGGAGTGCACACATATGAGCCCAGCAATCATACCAGGAGTGCACAGGTATGAGACCAGCAATGGCACCAGGAGTGCACATATATGAGACCAACAATAGCGCAGGAGTGCACACATATGAGATCTACAATGGCACTGGTGGTGCACTCCTATGAGACCAGCAATGGCACCAGGAGTGCACATTTATGAGACCAACAATAGCGCAGGAGTGCACACATATGAGATCTACAATGGCACTGGTGGTGCACTCCTATGAGACTAGCAATGGCACCAGGAGTGAACACTTATGAGACCAGCAATGGCACAACAGTGCACTCCTGTGAGACCAGCATTGGCACCAGGAGTGCACAGGTGTTGGACTTGGCCCTTTTTGCAGGGTCCTCCCTAAACTTTTTGCCTTTCTCCTAGCCTTTTTTCTGACATGGTGTTGGTGGTTTTAGGACTCTGGGCACTTTAGCACTGCTGTCCAGTGTAAAGTGCGTGTGCTCTCTGTGTTAAATATGGTAAGATTGGTCTACACCTGTTTGGCCTATTTAATTTACCTGTCAGTCCCTTGTAAAGTGGTATCCCATATACCCAGGGCGGGTAAATTAAATGCTACTGGTGGGCTTGCAGCGCTGATTGCGCCACCCACCAAAGTAGCCTTTCAAACCTATCTCAGGCCTCTGCAATTGCAGGGCCTGTGCGCGCAGTGTCACTGCCGCTGTGACGTGGCACCTAAAGTGTGTGCCATGTCATTGACCCCCCTTTTACTACATGTCAGTCACCCCTAAGGTAGGCCCTAGCTAGCCCTATGGGCAGGGTGCATTGTAGGTAAAAGATAGGACATGTACCTTAAGTGTGTGACATGTCCTGGTAGTGACAAACAGCCATTTTGGTTTCTCACTACTGTGGGGCTGCCCTCCCATAGGAATGCATTGGGGATTCCCTGATAAGTGTTTCAGTGGTAATTCCTGATATGAGAGGCGCAGCGTGGTCAAGTTTGGTATATTTGGAATAGTGATAATAAATGCTGCGCAATGGTGTGCGCAGATTTATTATAACTATTTTAGAAATGCCACTTTTAGAAGTTGGCATTTCTGTGTGCTATGTGTCTGCCTGCCTGATGTGAATTGCATGTCTGGCTTTTGAGTGACAGGGGCTGGTGAGGTGTGTGTGGCTCCAGGAGGGGCAGGGTGAGTCAGCGCTAGGCTGAATGGGACATCTGCATTTGGAGTAGTGGGAGGAGAAGTCCCTGGTCCCTGAATAGGTCTGTGCCTAGCCTGTACAATGCTGGCTCCGCCCCCTGTGGTGTGTCTGATCACCAAGCCCCCACCTCACAATAGGGAAGAGGAGCCTGGTAAACAGAGTGCTCCAGAACCAGTTGGAACTGGTTTCCCCAAGCCCTGTGCTTTGCAGACAAATGGGAAAAGTGGTATAAAGGTAGGGGCTGTGACCCCATGAAAAATGTTGTTCCTGTGCTTACTTGGGCTGGGGGGACACACTGCCAGGAGGAACCGCCGTGGGACCCAGCTGCAGCTTCTTGGGGGTCCCTGCGTGCTGGCCTGCCTGGCTGCACCCTGCTGGGGTGTCCCCAGCCCCAAGGACTTTGTATGCCTGGCCCAGCTTACCCCAGGAACTTTGAGGGGCTTAGCGCCTCGAGAGCACTATATTCTAATGGCCCAAGAGGAGAGTGAGGAGCTGGCGGCGTGCAGCGCGCTGCTGCAGTGATTATAGAGGGAATCCCGATGTGGGGATTCCCCCGAGCTGCCGGTGGGAGCGGGTGCCCACCCCGCACTGATGTGTATTTTATGACGGGTGCCCACCCCACACTGGTGAGGAGAGAGAGAGAACCGCTGGTTTGTGCCCCCCGACGTGAGCCTCTCGACGTGGGCTCGTGCATGCACCGCCGGACCGGCAGAGAAAACCGGAAGTCAGGCGTCTGTTGCCTGACCAGGGGCAGGACCGTCCAAGGAGCCAATCCCTGCCCGGTGCCAGGAAGAGGAGCGGGACGCAGGAAGCGGCTGCTAGCATCGAGGCGGGGCTCCCGTGTGAGTGAGGGGAGCCCCGTGCAGCCCAGACCATCCGGAGCCTCGCGGGCTCCACAGAGAAGGCCCGTGTCCCAGGAGAGGGACCGGGTGAAGTAAGAAGGAAGCAGAGTGGGCCGCAGAACTTCCATTCCGGCGGGAGCCCACCCCGCGTATTACCGCCTGAAGACCTGCCGCGAGGAGACGGAGCTTGTAGCAGCCACGAAAGAGCCCGGTGAGTGGGGCTAAGTAAAGTATTGTCAGTGCCCTCCAGGGCACGGTGGGGCTTTCTCGAGGCACATTGTCGGTGCCTGAGTGGTCCCGCAGGAGAGCGGGCCACTCCAACGGTGGGGGCTGTAACGGGGGCATTTGTTGGTGCTCCCCCCCAGGCACAGTTAGTGCCAGTGCCGGTTTCTTTTCCATAGCTGCGCCGCAAGCACGGGCAGCTGCAACGTGGGGGCAATTTTACTCAGAGTCCCAGAGGGGCCTAAGGGGCACAGTTGTGCCAGGCCTCATTTCCACAGCTGCCCCGCTGGGCAGCTGCGACGTTTGGGGGCATTTTTGCTGATGAGAAGAGGGGGTGAGAAGCACCCCAGGCCCCAGCGCAGTGCGCACTTTGTGTTTGCTGCTGAGGCAGCCAGGGGGCCCTTTGCGAGGTCCCCCTCAGAGCCCTGACTTTGCGGGACATAGGGCATTTGAGCCCTCTGAAAGGCCAGTTGGCCTGGGGGTCATTTTATTGCTGTGTTACTGTGGTGCCCTGTTCAGGCTTATGATGCCTATTGCGTAATGTGGCTATATTGGTGATTTATTGCCCGATGTCATTTATGTGATGCCTAGGACAAATGTGATTTATGCACCATGATTATTGCCTAATGTGTTTGGGCTGCTGAGGTCCTAGTGCGTAATGTGTTTATGCTAATGAGGTTTGGGCCTAATGCGGATATGCCTAATGTCATGCTATGATATTTTAGGATGGTGTTTAATGCTAATGTGATAATGCTTAGGTCATTATGGTACCAGTAGTTACTGGTTGTGTTTTGCATTTACTTACCTGCATTTTGATGGTTCTGACCGTGGCCCGATTGGCCCGGTCCTGTATATAATCCCCTGTGAATATTGCCTAGTGCCAGTTGGCACAGTGTAAATGTGTGATTATGTTTCTAATGTGTTTATGACAATACAAAGGCTATTTTTGATATAACCTTGTGTGGAGTTTCTTTTGTAGTGTGCCTAGTGTGTTGCTGCTGTGTGTGTGTGTTGCGCAAACGCTTTACACATTGCCTCTGGGATAAGCCTGACTGCTCGTGCCAAGCTACCAAGGGGGTGAGCAGGGGTTATCTTCAGCGTGTAACTCCCTTGCCCTGACTAGAGTGGCGGTTTCTGCCTGGCTTAGGCGCAAGCCCTAGCCAACCAGAAATCCCATTTCTAACAACAGGCATGAGAGCAGCAATGGCACCAGGAGTGCACACATATGTGACCAGCAATGGCACCAGGAGTGCACATGTATAAGCCCAGCAATCATACCAGGAGTGCACAGGTATGAGTCCAACAATGGCACCAGGAGCGCACACGTAAGAAGACCAGCAATGGCACCAGGAGTGCACACGTATAAGACCAACAATAGCGCAGGAGTGCACACATATGAAATCTACAATGGCACTGGTGGTGCACTCCTATGAGACCAGCAATGGCACCAGGAGTGAACACTTATGAGACCAGCAATGGCACAACAGTGCACTCCTGTGAGACCAGCAATGGCACCAGGAGTGCACAGGTATGAGAGCAGCAATGGCACCAGGAGTGCACACATATGAGACCAGCAATGGCACCAGGAGTGCACACGTATGAGCCCAGCAATCATACCAGGAGTGCACAGGTATGAGACCAACAATGGCACCAGGAGTGTACATGTATGAGACCAGCAGTGGTACCAGGAGTGCACACGTATGAGACCAACAATAGTGCAGGAGTGCACACTTATGAGATCTACAATGGCACTGCTCCCGGCGACCGATCGGCGTCTCCTTTCTGAACGACATCTACCTATCTCTGGAGCCCCAATCTCTTGGCCCGCTTTCGTCTCCCTGCCAGCGTTGTTCGCGGCTCCGTGAGGCGAATCCTATCACACCGGGGACATTCGTTTCCCTGCTTTGAAGGAACTTGATACCGCTCTCCCCTGAATTAAGAGTTTCTTCAACCTTTGAGATTTATCTTCGTCTCTCCTCGGACTATCCTTATGGTCGCTAACTTAGTTGCCGTCTGCTGGCAGGAGTTCCTGCTCTAAACATTTTGCCTTGCTTATCTCAGCATTCAGATACGTCCCTCTGATATTTGTACTTCAAACCACCGCCCTGAGGAAGGTGAGACCCTATCGGGTCTGTCACCGAAACGCGCGTCGGCGCTGATTCACCTCTGTGGACCTATATTTATGTAGCGAATCCTATATTGACCTGCAATTTTGCTTCTGGATGTGCTTCTTTTCATTTTACAAAACCAATTTGTGTATTATAGACTTGAACCGTATATAAAAAATGAATCATCATTGTTGCTTGATTTAATTGATATAATTGTATCTATGATGCACAACGCACTTCATTAATGAATTTGGTATATTTTGTGTCCACATTTTATGTTGTTTGTTAAGAGAGAGTATGTATGGTGTGCTTTTTTGGATTGTGTGAGGTACGAATGAGTTCCAGTATGAATCAGAGTTAAGGTATGTTTGTTTGTCTTCGTTATGGGACGTATATCATTTTTTGTTTTTTATTGAAATCTATCATGCCCATTATGTAAATTCTAATAAATTTTGATATGCTTTGATATATATTTGGTCAGCTTTTCAGGTGTTGTTATTTATATATGATGCAGTGCACACTTTAAACTAAATAGGTTGAGATTTCGATGTTGAGATTAAACTGTCTATTTCCCCTGCTCATCTCTTCCTCCTATTCACCTCAGGGGCCCCCTTCTTTCTAGTAGTGCACACGTATGAGACCAACAATAGTGCAGGAGTGCACACTTATGACATCTACAATGGCACTGGTGCTGCACTCCTATAATACCAGCAATGGCACCAGGAGTGAACATGTATGAGACCAGCAATGGCACCAGGAGTGCACACGTATGGGCCCAGCAATGGCACCAGAAGTGCACACGTATGAGCCCAGCAATCATACCAGGAGTGCACAGGTATGAGACCAGCAATGGCACCAGGAGTGCACACGTACGAGACCAGCAATGGCACCGGGAGTGCATATGTATGAGATAGCAATGGCACCAGGAGTGCACACATATGAGACCAGCAATGGCACCAGGAGTGCACACGTATGAGCCCAGCAATGGCACCAGGAGTGCACACGTATGAGCCCGCAATCATACCAGGAGTGCACAGGTATGAGACCAGCAATGGCACCAGGAGTGCACACGTATGAGACCAGCAAAGGCACCAGGAGTGCATATGTATGAGATAGCAATGGCACCAGGAGTGCACATGTATGAGACCAGCAATGGCACCAGGAGTGCACAGGTATGAGAGCAGCAATGGCACCAGGAGTGCACACATATGAGACCAGCAATGGCACCAGGAGTGTACATGTATGAGCCCAGCAATCATACCAGGAGTGCACAGGTATGAGACCAACAATGACACCAGGAGTGCACACGTATGAGACCAGCAATGGCACCAGGAGTGCACACATATGAGACCAACAATAGCGCAGGAGTGCACACATATGAGATCTACATTGGCACTGGTGATGCACTCCTATGAGACCAGCAATGGCACCAGGAGTGCACACGTTTGAGCCCAGCAATCATACCAGGAGTGCACAGGTATGAGACCAACAATGGCACCAGGAATGTACATGTATGAGACCAGCAGTGGCACCAGGAGTGCACACGTATGAGACCAACAATAGCGCAGGAGTGCACACTTATGAGATCTACAATGGCACTGGTGCTGCACTCCTATAATACCAGCAATGGCACCAGGAGTGAACATGTATGAGACCAGCAATGGCACCAGGAGTGCACACGTATGGGCCCAGCAATGGCACCAGAAGTGCACACGTATGAGCCCAGCAATCATACCAGGAGTGCACAGGTATGAGACCAGCAATGGCACCAGGAGTGCACACGTACGAGACCAGCAATGGCACCAGGAGTGCATATGTATGAGATAGCAATGGCACCAGGAGTGCACACATATGAGACCAGCAATGGCACCAGGAGTGCACACGTATGAGCCCAGCAATGGCACCAGGAGTGCACACGTATGAGCCCGCAATCATACCAGGAGTGCACAGGTATGAGACCAGCAATGGCACCAGGAGTACACACGTATGAGACCAGCAAAGGCACCAGGAGTGCATATGTATGAGATAGAAATGGCACCAGGAGTGCACACATATGAGGCCAGCAATGGCACCAGGAGTGCACACATATGAGCCCAGCAATGGCACCAGGAATGCACACATATAAGCCCAGCAATGGCACCAGGAGTGCACATGTATGAGACCAGCAATGGCACCAGGAGTGCAAACATATGAGCCCAGCAGTGGCACCAGGAGTGCACACGTATGAGACCAGCAATGGCACCAGGAGTGCACACATATGAGCCCAGCAATGGCACCAGGAGTGCACACATATGAGCCCAGCAATGATACATGGAATGCACACGTATGAGACCAACAGTGGCACCAGGAGTGCACACATATGAGCCCAGCAATGATACCAGGAGTGCACACATATGAGACCAGCAATGGCACAGTGAGTGCACATGTTTGAGACCAGCAATAAATAAACCACTGGATTTTCCTCTGACCTTATGTTCCGGACAATTGCTCTACTCGCTGTAAAGCACTTCAACATTTCTTTGGTGTAGTGAGCACTATTTAAATGCAACCACAACGGTATTCAGACAGAATCCCGCGTCCCGAACGCGACCAGCGCCAGAAACCCTGGACCTCCGAACCGCCAACGCTACAACCCAGCAGCACTCTACGCACTCAACCCAGGTCACAACAACAACTGCAAGCTAGCATCACCAGCCAACACCCATGGACCTTTCAGCTGTCACTGGTGCCGCCACTCCTGCAGCACCGCCAAGACCACGGATCCAGCACAACCCACCCGCAAGAACGCAACTGCATCAAAGACCCTACAATGCATCCTCCTCAACGTCCGATCCCTCCACAAACACGCCACAGAAATCTGGGACCTCCTCGACAGCACCACCCCGGACGTCGCATTCTTCACTGAAACCTGGACCAACACCACCTCTGGACCTGACATCGCCATTCCCCAAGGATACAAGATCTCCCGGAAGGACCGCCCCACCCGCCCTGGTGGGGGAATCGCCATCGTCCACAAATCCACCCTCCGGCTGAGCACACTTCCTGACGAGCCCACAGACCTGATTGAACACCTACACTTCAAGATACAGGCCAGCCCTACCACCACCCTCCGGGGAACCCTCATCTACCGACTCCCCGGACCCAGCGGACCATTCACCAACTCCATCACGGACAGCATCACCCCGCAGGCCATCGCGTCCACCAACTACACCTTGCTGGGAGACCTCAACTTCCACCTCGACAACCAACAAGACCCCAACACCACATCCCTCCTGGACAACCTCCACAACATAGGACTCCGCCAGATCGTAACTGAACCTATACACTCAGCAGGACACACCCTCGACCCCATCTTCACAACAGGAAACTCCATCACTTTCAGCCACACCACCGAACTCCCGTGGACAGACCATCGCTGCATCCACTTCACCTTCAGAACACCCACCATCCACAGAACCCAGCACCTGCTCCCACGAAGAAATTGGACCAAATCACCGACGACCAGCTGAACTCCTCACTCAGCAACTTCACCCCAACCATCGCGGACAACGACGACCCCAACACCGCAGCCCGAACCCTGCACAGATGGATCTCCGACTGCGCCAATACCGTAGCCCCCCTCAAGAAGAACAACAACACACATGCCAGGAAAGCCAGCTGGTTTACCACCGAACTCCAAGAGTCCAGACGCACATGCCGCCGCCTCGAAAAGGCCTGGAGGAACTCCATATCTACAGAAGCCCACAACAACTTCAGAGCCGCCACCAACGCCCACCACCAACTCATCAGAAATACAAGAAAGAAAGCGATCAAAGACAGAATCTCCACGCACGCGCACAACAGCAAAGAACTCTTTAGCATCATCAAGGAGTTCGCCCAAACCATCAGCGAGTCTACAGACATCCCTCCCTCACAAGACCTCTGCGACAAACTCAGCACCTTCTTCCACCACAAAATCAAGAACATTTACGACAATTTCGACGAAGACAGCCAACATACAGAACCCTCACCAACCACCCCCGACACCTTGAAGCCAACGATTGACAGCTGGACAGCCCTCACCACCGAAGACACACTGAAGACGATGAAGTCAATCCACTCCGGGGCCCCCACAGACCCCTGCCCCCACCACATCTTCAACAGAGCCGCCGACACCATTGTACCCATGCTTCGCCACACCATCAACCGCACCCTCGTGAACGCCTCCTTCCCCTACGACTGGAAGCATACCGAGATCAACCCCCTCCTGAAGAAACCCTCGGCAGACCCCACCGACCTCAAGAACTACAGACCCATCTCCCTGGTCCTGTTCCCAGCGAAAGTCATCGAGAAAGCCATCAACAGCCAACTCGCCACCTTCATCGAAGAGCACAACATCCTCGACTCCTCCCAATTCGGCTTCAGAAAGAACCACAGCACAGAAACCGCCCTCCTTGCTGCTCCCTCCTGGACAGAGGAGAGACAGTAGCCCTCATCCTCCTCGACCTCTCAGCGGCCTTCGACACAGTCTCTCACCGCACCCTAACACGCAGACTTCACGACGCAGGGATCCGGGACAAGGCCCGCGACTGGATCTGCTCATTCCTCTCCGGTAGAACACAGCGGGTCACACTCCCTTCCTTCCTCTCGGACCCTACACCGACCACCTGCGGAGTCCCCGAAGGATCCTCCTTCAGCCCCACGCTGTTCAACGTCTACATGGCTCCGCTCGCCCACATCGTCAGAACCCACGGACTCAACATTGTTTCATACGCAGACGACACCCAACTCATCCTCTCCCTATCCAACGACCCAACGCAGCCAAACACAACTTTCAAGAAGGCATGGAAGCAGTCGCCAAATGGATGAAGAGCAGCTGACTCAAATTCCACGCACCCCAAACGACCCTACGATCAGCCCAGCTCTCCCACGCCGTGGTCCCCCGCACCAGGGAGTCCAGATCGGGAGGCCGCTCCTTCTCCTTCCTTGCGGCCAGAGCATGGAACGCCCTCCCGCTCCACCTCAGACAGACATCACTCCCCATGTTCACGAGGTACCTCAAAACATGGCTCTTCGATAGACCTCCTCCTTGATGGACAGGATCCTGCACCTCCCCTCCACCCCAGCGCCTTGAGACCCTTACAGGTGAGTAGTCGCGCTTAACAAACCCATGATTGATTGATTGAATATCGAGTTGGAAATGTCGACTTACACAAATATTGAGTTGGAAATATCGTGACACAGAAATATCGACAGCAAGAATATCGTGGTCAAGAATATTGAATTTAAGGTAAGAAATATCGTTTTCAAAAATATAGAAGTCATTAATATCGTTTGCAAAAATATAGTTGTTTAAAATATCGATTTTTAAAGTAGTGTTATGTACTTTAGTTTATATTTTGACTGTATGTGATGTATGTTTTTTTGTATAAGTATTGTTTATGTTTTTTAATATATGTGTTAAATTTTTAGTAGTTATCAGTTTTATTTTAAGTAAATTTTGCGGTTTTTAGCTCCGTAGCAGGTTGTGGGTTTATAGGGGAATAGGGTGGGAAGTAATTTAATTATAATAAATTAATGATTATTTTTATTTATTAATATTATTTATTTGAGATTTCATAGTGTTAATTGTGGGAAGTAATTTATTTGTAATTAATTAATAATTAGTTGTTAATTTATATTAATTAATTAATTGAAAATTAATTATCGTAATTGTGTAATTAATTTTAGGTGCGGGTTGTGGGGCATATAGGGGTAAAGGGTGGGAAGTCATTTATGTTTAAATAATTAATAATCAGTTGTTAATTTATATTAATTAATTTATTGTAAATTAATTATGGAAATTGTGTAATTTGTTTTAGGTGTGGGTTATGGGGTTTATAGGGGTAAAGGGTGGGAAGTAATTTTTGATTAATTAATAATTAGTTGTTAATTAATATTAATTAATTGATTTATATTTAGTTAGGGTATTTGTTTATTTTTTTGTGTGCGGGTTTTACTGTTATAGGGGTACAGTGTGGGGAGTAAATTAATTTTACTTACTTTATAATTAGTTGTTACATACTATTAGTTTTTAATTGAAAATAAGTTTTAATTGTGTAATTTTTTTACAGTTTAATTTTAGCTGTGGGTTGTGGGGATTATAGGCGTAAAGTGTGGGAAGTCAATTAATTTTAATTCGTTTTTCAATTAATAATATTTCTTTAATTGGTAATTAATTATGTTATTTAAGGAAGAAATTATTTTTTATTTTATTTAATATAATATTTGCAGGTATTTTTGATATGTATTTAACATTATAATATGTTTTTTTAAATTTAATATTGAATATATTTTTATTTTTAACATATTTATATATTTTTTAATTTATTTTTGTTTTTTAAATATTTTTGTTGCTGTGAATATTTTGTTTGTTTTTAATTTTGAACTGACTGGAGTGAGAATATTAATTGCTACTCCCCTGCAAGCCAATACTTTCACTACTGTTGCACTCACTGGAGTGGGAATAGTAATTTTTACCCTTCCGCTATCCAACACTTTCCCTACTGTTGCACTCACTGGAGTGGGAATAGTAATTTTTACCCCTCTGCTATCCAACACTTTTCCTACTGTTGCACTCACTGGAGTGGGAATAATCATTTTTACCCCTCCGCTATCCAACACTTTCCCTACTGTTGCACTGACTGGAGTGGGAAATTTAAGTCTGAAGATTTTTAAATAGTTTAATGATTTAATTTAGAATAGAATGTTTTTTTAATTAGATTTTTTTATTGGTATATATATATATGTATAAATATATATATTTGTAAATTTTTATATAATTTTCAAATTATAAAATAAATTAAAATGAAGTTTATTAATTGTTTTAAAGTAAATATAAATTAATTATTATGTAAGTTTATTTGTTATATTTTTTTACATTTGTATTAAATCTACTTTATTTTTATATTAATTTTATTATTTAACATATTTAATATTTATTATGTTATTTTATATATATAAAAAAATCGATATTTTGTACAACTATATTTTTTACATCGATATTTTTTCCGATATTTTTTTACTTACCTGTTTAAGTATAGGGAGTTGATATTTTTGCATTCTATATTTTTTCATCGATATGTTTTACTTCTATATTTTTTACATCAATAACACCATACAACGGGAACGTACCCCTATGAGACCATGAATGCCACGGAGAGGGCACATTTATTAGAACAGCAATGGCACCAGAAGTGCGCACTTATGAGACCAGCAATGAATGACACTCCAAAAGGCAGACCCACAGGCTGTACACGTTTTAGACTGTATTATGTGTATTGCGAACTATCCTCCGTTTTACGAAAATTGTGTGATCCTGAGCAAATCGCTGTATCCCCCCCATGTGCTCCGGTTGTCTTATCGGCAAAATTTGAGGTCGCTTAGAAATTGGATAATCCCTGTGCTAAATAAACAGGTGGACGTTTAAGTTTCTGTGACGACAGAATTGACCACAGACACACAGCGGGTCTCAGTCCGCACGTGCTGTGGTCGCGAGGCGGCAGCTCGGCCGTCAATGGATGAGCTTGTTCGCCTTACACGCAGCCCTCGTGCAGCTGCTGCTCAGAGAATGACCCTGGGGACGTCTTCTGAGGAGACACCACGGGGCCGGCCTTCTCCTAGAGGGCCCGCACTTGTCACTGTTCCTGCGTGCACTAGCCAGCCACCACCGACAGGGAACTGCTTTCAATACGCCACGCTGTGAAGCGACTACCCTGGCACCTTGCGCCATATACTGCACGTATATGTCCCGTAAAGTACCTTAGTATGACGTACGTCTACGTTTACCAGAGAGCGCAGTGCATGCAAGTCGAGGCCGTTTGTCTGTTTTCTATCATGGTGCTGCAGGGGTGTGCAACTTCATATGTTTTTCTTGCGAAGTTTTGCAAGTTTCTGATTTGACCTGCGAAGCTTGAAGTTTCCCAGCTGAGCTTCGCTTTCTCCATGCGAATATTTTCCTTGTATACCAAGATAATATTCACAATATAGCGAGACTATTTTCACACTAATCAAACATAGCCAAGTTGGAAAATGTATGCAGATGTTTTTCTCTGCTATTTTACCATTTGCTGAGCTCTTCTGTGCCCAATGACACTGTGCAGGAGAAAAGCAAAGACTTTTCACTTTCAGGCCACATTCTGGCACTTAATTGCAGTTGGTACCTTCCATTCCCACTGTAAATGTTTTAGTAGATTTCACTTAATTATATCGTTTGATGAAGTTCTCGTGTAGCACTATTTTCGTTGGTGTTCCCGCTGGCCCGTTTGTAAGAGTTTGGGTGATATTGGTTTGTCATTGATAACATCACTTTTGAGCAGTCAGAGTCTGGTCCGCACCTGTGGTTCGGGGTCTCTGATTGGCCCTTGTCAGTTGCTGGATGCTGTGTTTTAGCCAATCGTTTCTTTATTCCATCTCTTCAGTGAACTCATTTGGCCTGAGGTTGAGTATTCTGCCCCTGCACTCCTGCGGTTGGGACTGCCAGCTCTGGCTAGCTCTTGTCCATGTAGACAGTGCTTGATTCCACTGGAAAAGGGGGCTTGATTCTCTTGGAAGGGTATGCTGCTGTCTGTTCTTTATTGAGTTTTCCGAGGTTGTCAGAAGAGGTCCTCAATAGGTCGAAGCAGAGGTTTTGGATTTTCTCCTAGCAGCGACTTGAAAGTGCTTCAGAGTTTCAGGACTTTGACTCTTACTGATCTTCCCCAGTTCATCTGCCATCTAAATTTCAGTTTCAAGACATAAGTCATGTCATGTTATGCTGTCCTATATCATGCCATGTCATGTTATGTCATACAATGTGTTGTCTTGTGTCGTATCGTGTCATGCCATGTCTTGTCATGTTATGCTGTTATATCTTGTCATGTCATGTTATGTCATAGAATGTGTCGTGTTGTATTGTGTCATGTTATGCTATGTTATATCATATCATGTTATGCCATATGTGTCGTGTTGTATTGTGTCATGTCACATCATGTTATGTTACAATATGTTATGTTTTGTGTTTCTTTAAAGGAACGCCTGAACCCCAGCCAGAGTTTGCTGCTTAAAGTTTGGTGAATGCGATAGTGTGTTTGGTTTGTATTGGGGTGTCCCTCTCTGAAGGCAGTCAATGGTTTTGCTGTAACAGGCCGTGCGCACAATAATCTTTTTGATTTTAATTTCATTCTAGACTCCACTGATAGCAAAGTAATTTCCCAACAGAAGGATGTTTCTTACTGGTTCATTTAGGGTTTGTCAGTATGCTGTGACCGACTCTGTCTTGGACTGCTGTCTCAGAGTATGAACGCTGTCCGGTGGTCCTCCTCCAGAGCAGTGAGCGTGGCTTTCATTCAGATGCTCCAAGGAGATTTGTTTATTTCATCAGTCGTAAACCTACTGATCATGCTGCAGTCTATGATGCTCTATGAACCCTTGGAGTCTTGTGACCTCGCGTTCCAGGTTTTACTCAGGTTCAGGAGGTTGGGGATTGGTCTGAAATTAGCAGGAATCTTCGGTCTCTTTTAGATTTCTTCAGGAGTGGGTGACATTGCTCTTTGTAATGTAAGTATTCACTACCTCTTGATGTTGGGGTGAGTTGGAAGGGGCACCATGATGCATGTAGGAGAACATGGCTGGACAAGTCTTTTGATGCTTTTATCTGAGAACTAGTCTGGTGAACTCTGATTCCTCAAGGGGAGCTAGTGATGTTAGTGATGTCGGCTGGTTTGGTGGTGGTAGAGTGATTCATGGGGCTGTTTGATGTTTGTTATGGCTTCCCTTATTTTGGTAACTATGAAGGTAAAAGTATTGGTGAGTCCTCACAGTGCTGTTGGGTTGAACCAGGAATGTTGGTTAGAATCTTCGCAATAGTAATTTCACGGAAGATGTTGAAGATTTCTCTAGGCTGATGATTCACTTGATGACGCATTTTTTTTCTCCCTTGAGAGTTGTATGGTGCCCTCTTCTGCGTTTTAGCACCTCATCGTGCCTTCCTTGCTCTTTTATCATTGCCAGGGGTCTATAGGTTTCTAGGTCTCTCTAATTTGTGCAATGTTTTGGTTCTTTGATCATTAATTTCAACCTAATTCATTTCATGGAGGGCATCTTACTCTTGCATATTTACTAAGTTTGTATAATATGTCTAAATGTTTTGTTTCATAGCTAGTTTTTTTCTGTCTTAAAATGAACATATTTTACATCTTTTGTTTCCTTTTTTGAACTGTCAGACTATTTTGAACCCCGGTTGTGATTTTATTTTCCAAAGTGTATAGTTTATTTCATGTACATTAAGTTGAAAGAGAGGATTCAGTTCTCTGATCAAAGTAAAGGTTGTTGCAATAAGTTTGGTACTTTGTATTATACGTAAACACGAGGTTTGTTCTAGGTAAATAGGAGGTGCATGTTATTAAAATGTGATATCCTGTATGTCATAAGCTCCCTCCCTTCACACTTCTCATTCTCGCTTTATATCCATCCATCCACTCTCTCTCCTCTCTCTCTTCTCTGATATTTCTCCATTTTATCTCTCTCTTCCTTGTACTCTCTTCCAATCACCTATATCTCCCTCCATTTTATCTCCCTCTTTTCCTCTCTCTCTCTCACTGGGCCTGCTGCTGGGGAGAGTGGTCTTTCAAAAACCTGCCTCCAGTTGTTCCTGCACAACAGGGAAGTGCCCCTTGAGACAAATGACCATTAGGCCCTTGTTCCTCATGCATTAAAGTCAGTAATTTGTTGCAAATATGTAATTTCCATGAATAATGGAAAATAGTTCACAGGTATGTCATCAATATTTTCTCCCATATGTTTTAAAACCACTGATTTGTGTGCCAAATAGACATGGTTTCAGATCCCACACATATAGGTGCTGATGTCTTATCTGTGAAATATTTTCCATAATTCAAGAAAATGGCATTGATGAATAGCACACACACATTGCATAGTCATCTGTTACCTAATAACAGGTTTATTTATAGCGACATATCTCAGTTGTACTCCTTTTGTGGGATTTAAACCCGTGATTCGCTGGTGGCAGATAAGAATCTGTCACAAAGAGACCACCCTAATGTACATGTTGAGGACTGGGGAGGAGACGTGGCCTGGCGGCCATAGCTGTCGACTTTGGAACTGGGGAACCAGGGTCGAGTCTCGAGCTGAGCTCAACAATCTATGATCTTGGGCAAATCTCTTAGTCTCTCGGTGTTCACAAAAGATACAAAAAAAAATACTGTTATGTAATCTGGCGTTTATGTAAAGCGCTCTGAAAACAAATGTTATCATCTTTTTTCATTTTGGGAATATTAGTGAGAGAGTCTCTGTAGGAAATGGCCCTTTTACCTTATTTTGGCTGCTTGAGCCCAGTCCATAGAGCCTCCAGCGGCAATGAACCTGATAGAAATGGCACTCACTCTCACTGAGGGAATATTTTCATGGTACATATGTGAATGCACAAGAGTTGTGTTATGGAGTGGTTGTCAGTCACTGACTTACTTCTATCTGCCCAGGGAGTCGTTCAATGCAAGTTGGCCAGGCCATGAGTTGCAGCATTGCCATAAAGCACATGCTCCTGTGTACAGTAGGCACAGCTATGTCCTCTCCAGGCCCTGGGATTCAAAACTGTGTTTTTGTGTATGTTAGATCTGGCCTTTTAACACCCGGCCACAGTTGTAAAACCCCTTCTCCGGCTCCGTGTTCCATGCATGTAAGTACTATGTATCATGGTAGTGAGCTGATTCCGGGGGTCAGTGGGGCCGAAGAACTTGACAGCACTACATTTACTGTATAGGCGTCTTTGTTAGTTTATAGTAAATAAATCCAGTTATTGCTTCGTATATATACGTCCATTTTTAAAACAAAAGATTCTTAAACCACCTGCATTTTGCAAAAGCACCCTGGCAGAGTGCTTGAATAATGCGGGATTGGTAGCTCAGTGGAGTCTTGCACATGATGTGAGTGTTTATGACCTACGTAAAGGTAAAATGTTGGAATTTCAGCCCATGGTTCAGCCTGCAGAGCATCAGTGGTTGATGCAAAGTGACATTTTGCAGTTGCGTCGCACACATAATTTTGCACAGCGCTCATAGGCTTTTCTAATGGTAAGTTAATTAATGCAATGCTTTATATGGCTTTGCGCCATACATGTGCCACACAAGCTTTGGTAAACAGTCCGAAAGAATGCAATACAGTTAGAAAATACCCACATGCATTTTCAAACCAATCAAGTGCCTTTATTCACAATACAGATTTTGTTTGGACAGGAAGGCCCAGATTTACAAAGATGTCACACAACACAGAGCAGCATTCAAAGTTGCTGCTCTGCGTAACATGAGAGGGAGAGAGCAGGAAAGTGCCATACGAATGAAGATATGGCACTATCCTGCTCTCTCCCTTGCGCAGGCGCACAATGAGGCTCCCTAACGCCATGTACACACCTTTGCACTATAGTGCAAATGTGTCTGTGTCACGTCTGGCATATGTATTGTACTGGAAGGGTCCCCGTCCAGTCAAAATACTATGCTTAGGCTAACTTTAAATCTTTTCGCACTTCGGATGTGTCTGTACAGTGCAGCACACATGCAAAGCTGGAAAAGTTAAGAGAAAGAAAAACATTTCTCCTTTCTACACCTGCTTGAAAGTGTTGTTATTTTGTGTTTTAAAACCCTGTCTGCTACTGTTGGTAGGCAGGGTTTTGTATCAAAAAACACAGGTGGTAGCATGAGAATGCCTACATACCACCCTTCGAAAGCCCCTTTGACGCAGAGTAACACAAACCTGCTCAAGTGCTGCTTTGCGTAACTTTGATGCAACTTTCAAGCGCTAAACAAGTTTGGCGCTGGGAAATACATAAATAAAACATTTTGCGCAGGTTTGCGTCACCAAGCGCAAAATGTTTGTAAACCTGGGCTGAAAGGTGAATACACTCAGGGCCTAAGCAATCATAACAAAACAATTGTTGTCCCTCTCTGTAGCGACCCTACAGTTACTGTGAGATCATAGATAATATGATGCCAGAACACACTGATATAGCATTCGAAATGTACACACTCAGAAATAAGACCTCCTGAGCCCAGGGACTGACTGGACTGACAGCAAATCCCTTGCTTCAGCACTTTCATTCACAAGTGAGAGCTTAGCGATTTGTCCGGCTGTTTCCACCGCCCTTCATTCAACCTAGAGGGGGAGGAGCACCCTCCTACACCACGTACATGTCCGGGCAGCGACCGAAAGGGCCTGGAATCACCAGGAATCATTATCATCCGGGCATCTGAACGGGCCTGACGTATGATCAGCGCTGATCACGGATTGGTCTCCTTTTGCTAGCCCCCATTGCCTGGGAATCTCCCAAAGCAGTTCTGGATCCCCTTTTATGTACTTTCTTCCGGTGTACCCCACACAGTAACCAAAACCTCCAGCAGCAATGAGCCTGGTAGAAAGGGCACTCCAGTAGCTACAAATGTGTTTTCACCGAAGCTTCTTGATGTATATAGTTTTAGGGCGTGCTCACATGTGAACAGCAGGAGAAATGAAGAACATCTCGTGGATACATAACAATTCCAACTGAAACTCCACAAAACAACAGATGACAAAAGAAAGCAGGGCCCGGATTTATTAACTCTTTGCGCCGGGTGTGCATTACTTTTGTAATGTAAACCTGGTGCAAAGTGTTATTTACTTTCCAATGCAAATCAAGATTTGCGTTGGAAACTTGGACGAACTAACACAAAGTAGCGTGTGGCGCTACTTTACTTAAGTTTGCATCTGCGGAACATTCCATGGGTGGTCCATGGGCGATCCCATGCAACCACTTGTGGATTTTGATGGAAAGCCCTATCTACTAACGCTGATAGAGAGGGATTTGCTCCAAATTATAGCCGCCTAGAGGCAGGTGTAATTGTGGAGAACGTTTTACAAGTCTCCACATATTTCCACCTTTGCATGTGCGCTACACTGTATTTACTTTACCTACTTATGCATACTACCCCTCCTGGGATATAGGCCATCAATCAGGACTCTCAAGCCATCTCTGTCCTGGGCTTTTCTTTCAGTCTGACTACAGATGTAACCCTTCTCCTTGCAGTTAGCCTCGGCGCCAGGTGTTTCTTGGCCTTCCTCTTTACTTTTTCCCTTGAGGGTTCCCGGTCAGGGCTTGCCTGGTGGTGGTTGATGCAGGCTTGCATAGGGTGTGACCTATCCAGCCTCAGAGTCTTTTCATGATATCTTCATGAGCAGGGAGTTGGAAAGACTGCTGACATAGGCTGTTGTTGTTGATGGTGTTTAGCCAGTGGATTTGGAGGATTTTCCTCAGACAGGTGTTGATGAAGGTATGGACTTTGTCAGTGATGATCACTATTGTCTTGCAAGTTTCTGCTCCATACAGATGGGCCGATTTTATGTTTGTGTTTAAAAGCCTGATCTTAGTTTACAGCTTTAGGTCCTTGGAGCTCCAGATTTTCTTTAGCTGAATGAATGTTTTGCCAATTCTTGCCTTGACGTCGGTGTCTGTGCTGCCCTGCTTGTCTATGACACTGCACAGGTAGGTGAAGGCCTCAACCTCTTCAAGTGCATCACCTCCAAGAAGGACTGCAGTTGTGCTGGCCATGTCAGTGTTCAGAATCTTAGTTTTTCTCCTGTGGATGTTGAGGCCAAGTTGTGTTGATGTGGCTGCCACATTGTCAGTCTTCTCTTGCATCTGCAGATGGGAGACTAGGGCCAGGTCGTCTGATAAGTCCAGGTCATCGAGCCTCATTGTCGGTCTTCTCTTGCATCTGCAGATGGGTATGGGAGAGTAGGGCCAGGTGGTCTGCAAAGTCCAGGTCATCGAGGAGCGTCCAAGGTGTCCACTGGATCCCATTTCTTCTCTTTGCTGTGGATGTCTTCATGATACCATCTATAGCCAGCAGAAAGACAAAAGGCAAGAGCAACCCACCCTGGCGTACTCCGGTCCTCCTTTGGAAGACTTCAGTGAGTTGTTTCCTGGGCTTCTGTGGCAAGACCATCAATGACTCTTCGCTTGTCTTCTCTTAAGCTTCTCTTTGCTTCCTTGTTAGTTTTGGTGTACTCGCCTTGAGCTTTTGCTTTTTCTGCTCTTGTTCGGCTGGGGTTGACTGCAGCTTTCTTTGTCTTTCTTTCTTGGATTTTGTGGAGAGTCTTGGTGGAGAGCCATTCTTTATGCTGGTATTTCTTGGGACCCAGTACCTCCTGGCAGGTTGATGTCTCTGTTTCTTTGATCTTCCCCCACTGACTTTCTACTGGGTCTCTGTCAGCCTCTAGTTCTTTCAGGTCTTGAAACTTTTTACTCGTGGTGACTGAGTAGTCACTCTGCTTCTGTATATCTTAGAGGAGGGTGGTGTTATATCGCTGGCATTGCTTTGTCAGTTCTGTCCATGCTTTCTTCAGCTTTAGCTTTAGCCTGGCCTTTACAAGGTGATGGTCTGACACCACGTCCACTCCTTTCATCACTCATACAACCTGCAGGGACCTCTGTAGCATCTTGGCAATGCAGACATGGTCAATCTGATTCTCTGTTGAATGGTCTGGTGACACCTACATGCCTTGTGTATTCTTTTGTGTGGTAATACACTACCACCTGTCACCAGACTGTTCAGGGCACAGAGATCTGCAAGCCTCTCACCATTCTTGTTCATGTCGCCAAGGCCATGGTTCTTCATACTCAGTGTTGTCCCTTAGCATTGAGGTCCCCCATCGGTATGGTGCTTTCTCTCTCAAGGACGTTCTCCAGGATGGACTGGAGTCTGTTGTAAAAATGTTCTTTTTCCTCTTCTCTTCTTTGCAGTCATATGTAGGTGCATAGCACTGGATAACATTCATGTTGATCCTCTTTTTCTTTGTGCGGAAGGTCACTGTTGTGATTCTGGGATCATGGGCTTCCCATCCAATCAGAGCTCTGTTGGCTGCTAGCTTTAGCATCAGTACTATTCCCTGAGTGTGTGGGGTGTTATCTTTCTTGTGTCCAGAATACAGCAGCATTTCGCCTGGAGACAGTCTTTTTTTTCCGGATTGTGCACATCTAGCCTCGTTGATGCCAAGCGGGGCAAGGTTGTATTTTTCCATCTCTGCTGCCACCTGGGCTGTCTTGCCTGTCTCATACTTGATGCTCATGTTCCATGTACCGATGGTGTTGGTCTTGCTCGAAAGCAGGTGGATCTGCTTTGTGGCTTCCAGGGATCTCTGGCTTTCAGCACATGCCATCATAGCTCTTTGTGAAGGACAGCCCTCTCTCCCCAAGGCAGAGATGCCTTTTGGTTGACGTTTCTGTAGATAGGATTATTTTACATGGTAAGGCAGCTAGCCCCTCGCATAACCCTCCTCCTTTCACAGCTAGGCTTGGGACCGGCCATAGCGAAGTTGTGCTGCACTGTGCAGCACACAAAGTGGGAAAAGTATTAAAGGACAATTTTTGTACTGGAAATGTCCCCTTCAAGTACAACTCATATGCTTGATAGAACATACAAACCCTTGCATTGAGGTGCAAGTGTGTGATTTGGTGCTTGGCAGCCGAAAGTGCTCCAGTGTAGGGAAAGAGTAAAACAGAGCCTTATCTTTCTAGATATGGTGCTGTTCTGCTCTCTTCTTTTCATGCAGCACAGCACAGGAACTTAGGCTGCTATGCCAGACTGCATTGTGTGAAAAGTAAGTAAATCTGCCTCAAGCCTTAAATGTAATTTGCCCAACATAATTTTCATAGACATATGCTTCACTGCAATCCCAATGTACATTGTAACATACTGAAGTCTTTCACACATTAACCCATCAGAGTTTAAGTAAGGTTTGTTTTATTATTTTCAACAAGATTGTTTTAATCTCCATTTTCTTTTTACTTTTTGGCTGTGAGAGAAAGTATATGATATATATCTTCTCAACTAGGCTTGACATTGTATATCTGCACTCGTATTTAAATAAATGAATGTATTGAAAGTGGAAAATTTGGTCAAAGAATTTCCTAAAAATTAACCATAATCTCTGATTTAAAAATGAAAATATAAGAAGGAAGTTCTGTTTATATGTTTAATTAGACCCATATACGACTCTGCTAAGAGCTTGTTATTCCTGGTTGTTAACAGCACAATGTGGAGATATGAGAGACTGCCTACTAGGACATGGAGTGAAACACTAGTCGGAAATTTCGATACAAGAGCCCGCTGCACTACTGTAGATTACAGAGAGGTAAGCGAAAAGGCCTCACCTTTGTGTGCCCATATACGACTCTGCTAAGAGCTTGTTATTCCTGGTTGTTAACAGCACAATGTGGAGATATGAGAGACTGCCTACTAGGACATGGAGTGAAACACTAGTCGGAAATTTCGATACAAGAGCCCGCTGCACTACTGTAGATTACAGAGAGGTAAGCGAAAAGGCCTCACCTTTGTGTATTACTGACTGATCACTCCATGGCTATTCTTTCAGAGATAATGAGTGTTGGAACTGGCCCTTTTGCATGGGTATCCCCAAACTTTTTGGCTTCCTCTTGTATTTTTCTGAAATGTTTTTGTTGTTTTTGACTGCTGATCAGTGCTAAAGTGCATGTGCTCTCTCTTGTAAACTTAGTAAGATTGGTCTACACATGTTTTGCATATTTAATTTACTTGTAAGTCCCTTGTACAGTGGTATCCTATATACCCAGGGCCTGTAAATTAAATGCTACTCGCGGGCCTGCAGCGCTGCTTGCGCCACCCACCGAAGTATCCTTTCAAACCTGTCTCAGGCCTCTGCCGCAGCAGGGCCTGCGTGTACAGTTTAATGTCACAGTGACGTGGCACTTAAAGTGTTTGCCATGTCTGAAACTCCCATTGTACTACATATAGGTCACCCCTAAGGTAGGCTCTGGGTAGCCCTATGGGCAGGGTACTGTGTAGGTAAAAGGCAGGACATGTGCCTTTGTTGTGTGGGATGCCATGATAGTGACAAACAGTTTATTTGGTTTCTCACTGCTGTGAGGCTACTCCTCTCACAGGTTTGCATTGGGAATTCCCTGATTTGTGTTTCAGTGGTAATTTCTGATATGAAAGGGGTAGCGTGGCCATGTTTGGTATGTTTGGAATAGTAGCGATAGATCCTGCTCATTGGTGAAAGTGTATTTGTTATTACTATTTTAGAAATGCCACTTTTAGAAGTGGGCATTTCTGTGTGCTTATTAATCTTTGTGCCCTGCCTCGTTGTGTATTCAACATCTGGTTTTGGAGTGACAGTGGCTGGGGATGTGCATTCACTGTAGACAGTCACAAGGGGGGTTGAGGTGTGTTCTGCCTTTCCTGGGTGACTCATAGTGGGCTGAATAGGCCTGGCTTCATTTAGAGTGGTGGGAGGAGCTGTCATCTAAACCTGAATAGGGCTGTGCCTACCTTTCACAATGCTGTCTCCGCCGCCCTGTAGTGTGTCTGGAGCCAGGGCTGGGGATTGAATGGGGGTGTTGTGCACTTCTAAAAGTTGTTTCAAGAACAAAGACTTTTGGAGTATAAGTACAGGGGCTGTGACCAGGGCTGGACTGGGAACCGAAACCGGCCCTGGCAAACTGCTCGGCCGGCCCCCCTGTGGGGGCTGAGGGGGTGCGGCCGAGCTGTTTGCAAGGGCCGGTTTCGGCCGATTTTGTTACCGGGGCCAATATTGCAGCCCCCGCTAACAAAAATGGCCCCCCAGGGGCCCAAAACCAGCCTCCACCCTGGCGGCCCACCGGGGACACACCCGGTGCCCGCTACGGCCAGTCCGGCCCTGGCTGTGACCCCATGATTTTAGACACTGCATGGGGCTTGTAACCAGACGCTGCTGGCTCTACAAAGAGCACATTGTCAGGAGGAGCTGTTATGCTGCCAGGAGGAACCACCATGGGACTTTACTTATTGTGCTGACCTGCCCAAAAGCACCCTGTGTGCTGGACTGCTGCCTGCACTCCTGCTTTGGTGCCCCCAGTGCTCTCCAAAGAGTGCTGTTATGCTCTTTGTCCTTGCCAGCTTAGCACCTGGAGAGCACTTTATTCGTTTGGGCTCTTGGCCCTGAAACTAAGCGTGTTGAGTGCTTACGCTTTTTGGAGACAGGGTGTGTGTTCTCCAGCTCAGATGCAGCAGCACGTGTGAGCACTTCCTTTGTGGCACCAAGCGCGTGGAGAATTCCCTTCGCTGCATATTTGAAGGAAGAGTGCTCTTGGAGCACACAAACAGGAGCACACAAACAGGGTCCAACTTATCTGTCAGCAAGATTCACCCCTTATACCACAACTAGGATCCTCAGATCTTCTTCAGCGCATCTTCTTAAAACCCCCTGCTATAGATACAAAACCAGGGGAGGGAAATCAGTTACAGTTTTAGGAACCAAAGCTTGGAACCTTATGCCAGATAAACTGAGATGCCTCGAAACAGAAAAACAGTTCAGGAAGGCTTTAAAAACCTGGATCTTTGGTATACCAGACGAAGTCTGTCACTCTCTTATATAGGTTCCACCTTTTTCTTCAGCATGTATGACCTAAACTGGATAGCGCCAGGATGCTCCTTTCGGAGTGACAGTACGCGCTTTATAAGTTCCCTATTCAATTCAATTCTTGGGAGCAGACACCACTCCCGCGAGCTGTGCGGCTGGAAAATCGTCTGCTGATTGTGCCCCCAGGCCCTACTGTGCCGTGAACAGCCCCTGAGAGGAGCACTGTGCCCGGCTGAAGTGAGTGCATGGTAGGCGCTCCGTGACCACTCCAAGAAGGCAGTGGTTGGATTTCCCCATACGGCCCCCCTCTGGCAAGGGGGCCGCGACGTACACAGTTGGAGGGACGAGTGCTGTCCCGCAGTATCACCTGGCTGCCTGGAGCAAGAATGCTGTCCATCAGGGATCCCCTTGATAGGGCCCCGTTTCCCCTTCCGAGTGGTGAGACCAGTTTGGACTCGTGCTCGCTGTCTAGGAGGGACCGAGCGCAACGCTGTGCCTGGTCCCCAGGAGCTCCTGATGAGTGGAGATGCTCCCAAGACCGGCTTGTACCCTAGGGAAGCCCGGTGGTGCGTGGGGAGTGCACAGCTGCCTTGCACTTCCTTAGTGAGTGGCTAGTGAGGTGCTGGTCCTGAGGGGAAGAACCATTGGCAGTTTTATTTCCCCGCATGGCATTTAGATAAAAAACACTGCATTGGGTTCGGCAGTTGCTCCGCACGGTCACGGGCAGCTGCCGGCGTGGACACCTACCTTTGGGAACAATGTAGTTGGGCACACGGATGGAGTGAAACCCCAATGGATGCCCCCGCTTCCCTTGTGAAGGACCCATAGAATTACCATATCTCAGGCAGTAGGTTTGCAGGTGTTCCTGCAAGCTATGCGCTGTGCAAAATTACCGGATAATAGGTAATAGGAGACCAGGCGGGTTGGGTCGCACTCCTTATGGCGATTCCTATGTTTGTGTTCACTTCACTACCAGCAGCATTTTAAGCCCTGATATTGGTATATATATCGTTATTCCCCAAACTGCTTCATTTTTATGCTTTTATATAATTATTTATGTTGTGTATACCTTGCATTTGTCAGGATAACAGGCAGTACTTCAGTATTTGCCTTATATGTGCAGTGATGGTGGTTTTTGTAACATGGGCAACCTATAGGTGTTTTCTTGAGTGCACTACCTTGTGATGTTATGAAGGCGAAGTGATTTTATGATCTATGTGACATCATGACATGTGCCTAGTTACAGAGTGATTGATGTGATTATGGTCTAAAGTGTTTTATGTACAATGCAAAGGATATTTTTATATAACCTTGTGTAAAGTCTCTTTTTGTGGTGTGCCTAGTGTGTCACTGGTGTGTGTGTGTGTTGGGCAAACACTTAACACAATGCCTCTAGGATAAGCCTGACTGCTCTGCCAAGCTACCAAGCGGATGAGTAGGGGTTATCTTGTGTGTGTAACTCCCTTACCCTGACTAGAGTGGTGGGTTCAGCCTGGCTTAGGTACATAACCTAGCCAACCAGAAACCCCATATCTAACAATGAGTGTTTCCAGAAATCAATACGTATAGGTTTAAGTAAAAGGGATCATTTAGAGTCATACTAACAGGAATCAGCTGCCAAAAATCAGTGGATGTCCTGTCTGCCTGGCTCTTGATTGCGCTGCATCATTTAGAGGAAGTGGACCACTTAGTTTCTGAGGACCGAGTCGAAGCTAGTTCCACTGGCAAAAATCGTTTACCTGCAGGTGTGCCGCCACTGACTCACCAGCTCTATGGCATCAGAAAGCCTTCTCGATTTGATGGAAGGTTGATTTCCCACTCAGTTGTTTTACTGTCTGAAGCCACCATGTCATGTACTGTGGTCCAGTGCATTAAATAATAAACATGATCCCCATATGCTGGAAGAAGACTCAGACAAATTCCCAACCAAGTGGGTTGTTTCTAAAAAAAAAAAAGTAAATCAAGACACCCTGTCATGACTGCCTGGCCGGCATTGACATTTTTTCTGACAGTGCCCCCACCATGTTGGTGAACCCACTTTCATCAAAAATTCCCCACAGATATAGCGGTGAAGTCAAAATATGGCAGACCAGCCCCACTCAGCTGGCAGGCACACAATCAAGTGCCTTGATGACTGTCTGCCAAGCTCTAAATGAACTTGAAAGTATTTAGTGTCAAGGAAAAATTACTGAAAATTGAAATTTATCACTGAAAATCACCTCATGAAAAATCCCAACTAAAAAGTTGGTGTACGATTGGTAAATATGCCGTTTTACTTTATGGAAGTTTACATACGCCCCATAAGAATGAAAATCATGGGGACCATTAAAGCCCATAGTGAATTTAAGCACTTGCCGTTTGGGGAATGCAGTGGGACAGAGTCCATAGGATAAGCTTGATAGAGACTGAAGACATCCAGCAGGCCGGGAGATTTTTCCTGGTGAATTACCTTTACAAAGAGTCTCTGAGATGGGATTTAGAAAGTCACAATGTTTCTTTGTTTGTAATAGTTGTTGTATGGATTTTGATGTATTGTACGGTATGGTTGTGTGACCTTACCATGCAATACACTTACAAACACTGTCTTGGGTCCAGTCAGGCTTATTTGTAAAACCTTAAACTCAACCCTGGGTAGCTATGGCTTCGAGCAGAAAGACCTACACAAAAGAACATGTGTGAAGCATTTTACTGTACCAAGCAATGGAATAAGAAAGCCGCGCAGCACAAAAGAAATCTGACACAAATTTATAAAGCAGATTATATTTTTATGAATTTTTAGAGCCCAAGATAGGCAAAATCCATCAGAGGGTTCCGGAGATACCGATTTGTAAAGAAAACTTTAATCAGTCGGTTAAATAACTTACCTCCAGGGCAATAAAAGTGCAAATGCAGAACTGTTAACGCATTTTAACAGCACGCAAACATTAGTAACCATAAGTTTGTAAACTATTGAAAAGTTTGTAAGAGTTGTGTTTAACTACTCCGGCCATACTTGGGCGACCCAATCTAACAGGGAGAAGGTCTGTGGAGCCAATAAGGAGTATTTGGACAGCTACCTGCCCACCAAAGCGTTTTCCAGTCCAGTTACAAACTTTATAACATGACCGCCATAGACTTTAATGGAGTGGTCCTGATGCTGCGGATGCAGGAGATGGAATATGTTCAAGGGTGCTCTGGGTGCTGTGCAGTCGACAGGGGTACCTTTGTGGTTAATAATCAGTCCACGGGTCAGGTGGGGTGACTTTGGCCACAGAGGTCGAGGTCCCTCGAAGTCCAGTTTGAGGCAGTAGATGGCCAGCTGCAGCTGGGCTACCGGTCTCCGTCCACAGTGGTACTTTGGTGGAGGCTTGTGTCCCTCTTGGACGACCAATATGGACCCAGATGACACTCCCAGCAGACTCAAGTGCCACTTGTGGCCGTTGAGGATCGGTCTCTTGGGGGTACCCAGCGCAGTCAGTGGTGATTCATTCTTCCACTGGCTTGCCGAATTGGGCTACTTCATCTTTGATAGCCCTGGTGCTGGTTTCAGGGGGTCAGCCGATTGACCCATAGAGTCACTTCTTTGTTCTGGGGTTTGGGAGCTACGTTTTACCAAGCCAGGAACAACAGTCACAGTCCTCTCTTCGCTAGCCCAAGGTGCAGAAGGTGCAGTTCGTCAGACGGTGCAGCCTCTCTTTGCCAAGTCCAGTGGTCAGCAGGGCAGTACTTAGTTGGTCCTATCTCCAGTTTTGGCATGATTTGATGTTCAGGGTGCCAGGGGTGCCAAATGTATGTGCAAAAAGTGCCCCTGGGGGGATGATGTGTTCACTAGCCAATGGGCTACCAAGTCGCCTCCTACACTGTGATGACTTTCCAGCTATGTGTGGCATTCAGCAGAGTGCACTATTCTGCCCACTTTTAAGATGTCTGAACCATTCCTCTGAAGTTAGTAGCTTGTTAGCCCACCCTATTGGTGTGGCTACCTGTGGGCTACATGCCCATGGGAAAACCAGTTTGGGCACTGGTCTCCCCTCTCTGTTCCCACCGCCAGCTTGTCTGCCTGAACAAAGGGCAGCCCCTCAAGAATATGATCGCTATTTGTCTTCCAAAGGTGGCTCCGCCTTTGAAGCTCGCCTTTTGGACTAGCGCCCTGAGTGCCTTCCTGCAGGTAACGCCTCACCCTGTAGCAGACTGCTATTGTTCCTAAGCCTGGGAGTCATTCACATGACTTCCCAGGGGGGCAGAAAGCTGTCTGGTGGCCAGTGACCGTGTTACGCCACTTGACAAACTTGATCACAGAGCGACAACTTTCTAAAAGTTGCATTTCTATAATAGTGCCATTAAATTCGACTTGGGCATCAAGTCAGGTTTAATACCACGATTAATTTGATACCTTACAGTACGCATCCCAGTAGTCCATTCGGAAGTTTAGTGAGGCTGAGTGTTAGTCAATGCAGCTACTAACTTCCCACAGCCAAACGACAATTTGGAAGCATTACTGTTAGGACATATGTATAAAATACACATCCTACTTAATAATATACAGCTCCCTGCCTTAGGGCCTGCTAGGCCTTCTTTAAGACATACTTACATATATTCTTAAGGGAAGTAGGGGCTTTGCCATTGGTTTTAATGACAAAGTCAAACTAGAAGTTTAAACACTACCCTTCCAGTCTGCAGTGCCAGGTTGGGAGTAATTTTGTACTGTGTCACACACAGGGTGGCACAATCAGTGCTGTATGCCCTGAGTGGACACTCTGATTTACATGCTCTGGGTACCCTGTGTACCATATACTAAGGACTTATAAGTAAGTCAGTGTCTGCCAATTGGGGGTAGCCAACTTGACATATGGTTTGTAACGGGTTGGAACACTGGCACTGAGGTCAGATTAGCAGGCCTGGGTGCACTTTCAGAGTTGAAAAAGCAGGAGCATCAATCCAGAAATGTGGTGCTGAACATGCAAAAAGAG
This sequence comes from Calotriton arnoldi, assembly GCA_963921515.1. Classification (NCBI taxonomy): domain Eukaryota; kingdom Metazoa; phylum Chordata; class Amphibia; order Caudata; family Salamandridae; genus Calotriton; species Calotriton arnoldi. The sequence goes on from CAWUFW010010715.1 coordinate 344,256, forward strand.
TCATTTCCTTGCAGTTGTGATCCAGCAGTGCAGGTCAAACTTCAGCTACTATTCACCTAATCTTCGATTACCTCTACAGGGCTGGTCAGTAAATAGCCATATCCTCACAACACAGTCCAGGTACTGCGGTAGCATCATGATTAGCTCCTCATTCAGTAAGGCCTGAGCATATGGATTCCAGGCACACTATAGCAGTTCTACTGGGCCCTTCTCTGCACTCCTCTTTTGGTGTGGCTCTCAGTTAGAAATCATTTTTGGTGAATTATTTGTGCTACAGTCACAGTAGCAGGATAGGAAGCAAGCCTCTGGATGAAAGCAAGAGTGTTGCAATAATCAGCAGTGCACAAGGGAGCCTTTTTCACTAAGCCCATGGTACACCATCTTCTGGGTCATCATGCAGGCCAGCTGTTCGAAGCCAGGAATCATCGCCATTGCGCACCTTGGTATAGTTATAGAGACACAACTCTGTTTTTTTTTCCTGGGAAGAGCTTGTGGGATCAATGAGCCTTTTTAGGTGAAAGAAGCTCATCCCAATGCTGGTAAGTCTGGCATTGCCTCATGTAGGTCCATTAGTGGACCTATCATTGTTGTTCTGCATTTCTGGGTCTCTCTGTATAAATAAATACCACTGTTCTCGGGATAAGCACTGGTTCTGAGGCTGAACAAAGGAATGGTTTGAAACCTTCAAGCTACCTTCATTTTGTTTCACGGTACACTACAGAAAAGGTTCATTTCATAAAATGAAATAAATCCCCTTTGAGAAACAATCTTTTCAGATGTTTCAAACGCAATATTTAAAAAGCAGGGCTGCAAATGTGTGAAAACTGTAGAAGCGTATCCTAATTCAAAAAGACAGAGAGTCCCCTTAAGACCAAAGGAATGGGGTTCAAATCAACAATTGAAAAACAGGGCTTCCTTTGGATTGCTAAGTTGCATATACCACTCACAAACAGACACTCATCCACTTATAATCACATCAACTCACACAGGGGAGTCTAGTTGCAGACCCAAGGCCAAAACACAAGAAATAGAAAATATATCTATTTTTTATTATTAAAAGCATATACAAAACATATTAAAATCAACTACTCATTAAAAACAAGATAAAAAGAATTACACATAAAAATTACCTGAATTTCAAGTTCATATATGAATTAGACAAAATTTTCTTAAATCGTGGCTGAAAAGGCAAAACCAATATATCTATAGACAACTCATCAAGATAACAGATAATAAAAGCAAGAAAAATACACAAAAAAAGACAGCACAATTTGTCATGGAGAGTACACAAAAAGAAGACAGTACAATTTGTCATAAAAAACACACATCCGTGTTAAAGACACGTAAAGCCTGGAACCCGATAAACTGAGCCTAATTTAATATCTGTAGTTCCAGCCACTACACGGATTGTGTACCCAAGCGTCGACGCGTTTCGATGGTAAATTCCAATTAGACCATCTTTTTCAAGACCCAAATATGACTCCCACAACACCTGTATGTAGCCAGTGTTAGGTCGAATACCTGTATTATGAAACACATGTGTAAGCATACATTTTTCATACTGTGTTCACAACAAATGACATCTAAACAAAAAACAGCAAATTATACTTATTTGCAGGCACGGCCCGTGGTAGGAGTGCCGGTCGGGCGGTGACGTGGGGCGAGGGAGGGGCAGGGTGGGGGGTAGTAAACTACGGATTAAGGCCGAATACAGGTAAGTGAACATTTAAATAAATAAAACGAATTTCGTTGCGCGCACTGCATCGCATTTGGCGATGCAGCGCTCACAACGAAGTTCGTTTTATTTATTTAAATGTTCACTTACCTGTATTCGGCCTTAATCCGTAGTTTACTACCCCCCGCCCCACGTCACCGCCCGACCGGCACTCCTACCACGGGCCGTGCCTGCTTATTTGTACCTAGTGCTGAAACATCACATTTATATATGTATATTTTTCAAAGCCACATTAAATCACCTTTATATAAAAAACCACCCAATTAAAAAAACATAACTATTTAATTGTGTTAGCCCACTGATTGAGCATACATACTTGGACTCCCCCAATTCATAACACCTCTCTCCACCAGTCATACACATACTACATGCCCATATAACAAAACGTGTCATTAAAACATGGACCAAACTGTCCATTAAAAACGCTCTCCTCTATTATTAGAGAGCCACAATACTAGGTAGACTCCAAAAGCTGGCGGGGACATTCTCACCTCATATTCTGTGCTAAGATGTTCAACTGCTACCTGTGGCCATTAAACTACTAAGGGCTAAATGGTCCCTTCAGCTGTCCTGGTCATAAACAGTGTAACAATGGACCTATCTGAAGACCAAAAACATATACCTATAAGGTTTTATATAGTGCCAATACCAATATTCCATAATGGCATAATTGCAACTGAGAAGAACTTATTTGAATACTCATCTCTCACCTTTAAGGTTATGCCAATTGGGAATGGCAAGATATTATGTAGATGCCTTTTCATATATGAACTTGAAGGGGCATATTTACGTTCCCTGGCGCATCCCTGCATATCAGCATCTGCCGGCGGAAGGTTGGCGCAGTGCTGAAGTAGTGTCGCAAGCGCGACGCAACTCCAGCACTGTTCCAACCTTCCCTATCCCTAACATGGTGCGTCAATCCTTACGCCTGCTTGAAGCAGGCGTAAGGATTTGGCGCACCAGCGTCGGAAAAGTGACTGCGTGAAATCTTGTAGATTTCACTACGTCACTTTTCCGAGGCGTACCTGCGCCGGAACGCCCCCCCTGCGCCGGTACGCCCACATGAAACCTGACGCAGGTTTCATGTGGCGCAGGGGTTTACTACGTGACGCATCTCCCTACATGCGTCACGTTGTAAATATAGCGCAACGCGGCGCATGGTTTGCGTCGCCGCTGCGTCACTTGCGTGACGCAACGGCGGCGCAAAAGTGGCGCAAGGGGCTTGTAAATATGCCCCGAAATTCACATAATTTTTATGTGTAATTCTTTTTATCTTGTTTTTAATGAGTAATTGATTTTGATATGTTTTGTATATGCTTTTAATAATAAAAATAGATATATTTTCTATTTCTTGTGTTTTGGTCTTGGGTCTGCAACTAGACTCCCCTGTGTGAGTTGATGGTATTATAAGTGGATGAGTGTCTGTTTGTGAGTGGTATATGCAACTTAGCAATCCAAAGGAAGCCCTGTTTTTCAGTTGTTGATTTGAACCCCATTCCTTTGGTCTTCAGGGGTCCCTCTCTGGCTTTTTGACAGTGGGCTAACACTATTAAATAGTTATGGTTTTTCATTTGTGTGATATCTTGGTTTTTTATATAAAGGTGATTTAATGTGGCTTCGAAAAATACACATATATAAATGTGATGTTTCAGCACTAGGTGCAAATAAGTATAATTTGCTGTTTTTTGTTTAGATGTCATTTGTTGTGAACACAGTATGAAAAATGTATACTTACACATCTGTTTCATAATACAGGTATCCGACCTAACACTGGCAACATACAGGTGTTGTGGGAGTCATATTTGGGTCTTGAAAAAGATGGTCTAATTGGAATTTACCATCGAAACGCGTCGACGCTTGGGTACACAATCCGTGTAGTGGCTGGAACTACAGATATTAAATTAGGCTCAGTTTATCTGGTTCAAGGCTTTACGTGTCTTTAACACGGATGTGTGTTTTTTAAGACAAATTGTACTGTCTTCTTTTTGTGTACTCTCCATGACAAATTGTGCTGTCTTTTTTTGTGTATTTTTCTTGCTTTTATTATCTGTTATCTTGATGAGTTGTCTATGGATGTATTGGTTTTGCCTTTTCAGCCACGATTTAAGAAAATTTTGTCTAATTCATATATGAACTTGAAATTCAGGTAATTTTTATGTGTAATTCTTTTTATCTTGTTTTAAATGAGTAATTGATTTTGATATGTTTTGTGTATGCCTCTAATAATAAAAAATAGATATATTTTCTATTTCTTGTGGTTTGGCCTTGGGTCTGCAACTAGACTCCTCTGTGTGAGTTGATGTGATTATAAGTGGATGAGTGTCTGTTTGTGAGTGGTATATGCAACTTAGCAATCCAAAGGAAGCCCTGTTTTTCAATTGAAGCGTATCCTAATACATTGGCTGTCATCTTTGAGTTAGTTGTAGTTGATGGCCAGGAAAATTTATAGTTCGTTCATCTGAATTGGTATTTCCCTTTTGGTAGCAGCAATGATTATGCATTGATAGCTATGTTAGATTTCACTTTGGATAAAAATAATAGATATAGAACACGTAGCCCGTAATTCCCTCTGGAGTTTTAACACCAGGATTTTTGTGAATAAAAATAAACCTTAAAACCCTGAAAGGATGATGGACCAATATGTATTAATATCCCCAATATGTTATTGCAAACACTGACTTGTAGAAGGCTCATACTACTCAAACTCCATGAAACATATGGCCTTCAACATTCAAATGATCAGCACTCAGGAGATCAGCCTGTTGAACTTCCATGGGTAAATGGGGATCAGTGCTTATTGGCCAACTGTACCTTAGAGTCAGGGGGGTTCTTTTCCCTTACACCACTCTACTATAGGTCTTCAACCCAAACGTGATCATCTGCTGCAATACTTTGTGCATGGAGCCAAAGATGAGAATTGTTATGTAGTTGCCCAGAAGGGAGAACCATCAACGACAACATCAGGTGAGGTCCGGTGTGGTACTTTTGTAAGAGGTCATCCTGCAGTTGGAAATATGTGGTAAGAGATCATACTTGGTAATCAGTGTCTAGCATATAGTACTGATTAATGTAAAGATATGATAGACAAACTAATTTACAGAACCATGTTTAATAATTTTGGCAAAACTAAAAAAGTACTTGTAGTGACAATACAGCATATGACACTGACGTTTGATCATACAAAAGGATAGTGAACATAGTAGTAAGGCTTTCGTGAATCTCAGTAAAGCAAACCAAAGGACAGATGGCTAATCTTAGATACCTTAAGCAGGAAAATAAAAATCTTATTAAGCATGAAAAAATTATTCTCTACTAAAGAGTGCTGGAATGCTATCCAGAAGTCAATTTTTACTAACGAAAACAAATCCTGTTGGAGATTGGTTTCAAGCGACTTGGACAAAAATTAGATGTGTCAACTGTGAAAAATATTCCACATAAAAAGTTTTTCCAAATGTGATTTCTTTTTATCAGTGGCCAGTGCTTTTGTTTTAAAAAGAACAGGCATTCACAAAACAAGTATGTCTGGCTTGCAATTCGAGTGTCAGCTAATATATTTTTTAAAGAGCTGCTGCATTGAAAAAGATTGCTTTCTGTATTCAGTGCATCTACACGATAAATCAATGAATTTGTCACGATTCAGTGTACTTTTCAGATCTAAAATATTCTCTCACACACTGGGGATTATCATTCCATTTGCAAAGCTCCTTGTTTATTCCTTTACTCTTATCCACTCCTTTCCACTCTCCTGCCACAGCTAGCACAATGAGATGATCTTTTAGAAGTGTAACCAGCTGTAGATGTACGCACCATAACATCTTTCTCAGTCTGTGAGTACAAGTGATTACTTGGTCTTATTTATGACATGCCAATGCAAATTGTAGTAAGCGTCAAGACGCAGAAGCCACACACATTTCATGGTATGATATGACATAACAAGGTTGGACTAACAATGTTGCAAACACATAAACCAATCAATATTTTGGTAAACAAGATAATTCTAGAGACAAGTACTTCCTAATGCATTTCTTTGTTTAGGTTATGCATAACTAATTAATTAACCAAATTGGCATTTTATGTAACACTGCAATACAATGGTTTGTTCAGCTAATGAATGACATACACAGGACATTGGCAGGTAACCTTGGAAAGTTACAAAATAAAGGAACATCGTTATGCATTGCTTCCTAGAAAGAACACAACTATTACATTTTATGTTTGTACTGACGCCACAGTTGAGGCTTCATTTTCAATGCTTTTCCTGACATGGAAAAGCACACAAGCAGAGCAGGAGAAGGGCTCGCACACATAAAATAAACATACACTATTATTCTGCAGATATGAATAGCTTCCAATGCAAGCTGGCTGCAGCCTAGTCATGGTCACAGAAACAAACAAGTTAAATTAGACATTGTAGGAAAAAGCCCCTTTTTGTGTGGTCACTCCCATTTGTTGCTAGGATTTGGGACTCTGCACATTGGGAAATTATTGTCCATTGCCTAGTGTATGTGCTCTGACCGCTAAAAACATGTCACATTGATATAATTAGCTTATCTATAAGTCCCTAGTATATGGCACAAAGTGTATCCTGGGCCTGTAAGTTTAATGTCATTAGTCGACTGCAGCACACATTGAGCCAACACTAAAATGACAATGCAAAACATGACCACAGGCCTCCCACCAGTAACCTGGCTGTGCAAATTTAAAGTGCAAATTCAACTTGTCAAAATAATCTTCCTTTTAAATATGAATGTCACCCCTAAATAGGCTTTAAATGCAAGTCGGTCAAAATTCAGGTCCGTAACTCCAACCAAAAGGTATGCCTGTGCCATGATTTGTACATACTAGTGTTGTATTTCAAAAATGCTCTTTATGGTGTTACTTAAAACAAATGGTGCTCAGGCACAAGACGAGGCTCTTGAAGGTGACATAATTTTGGTTTTTATATGTGGGGTTAGGTGCAAAGGAATGTAAAATATGAGGAGGGCAGAGATGCGGGGGGAGGGGTATCACTCTGTGACGAGGAGCTTACAAAGATTTGATTGCTTCCATTCAAACACTCCATGGCAAAACTAAGTTGAGGCAGCTGTAACTTCGATGTAGCTCACTTATCTCGGTGGGCTGAAATTTCTGTATGCCTGTAGATTGAGTTCACAAATTGCAGCATCAGATCTCATTAAATTGAGGAAGCCAACAGAGGGCAGCACAAATGGCGGTGCTTGGTGATACCTGTAAAGAACTTGGTGAATGGTAATTGACCGGAGTAGTACACTAGTTTCCCAAGCCTAAAAATTGATATTCAAATGTTTTTATTGATGATGCCGTGATGGAGACGCAACTTGTGGTCCTCAGTTATCTAATCCACATACCTCTACCACCCACTGACAAGAGAGTGAGAAGCCAGCAAACATTCACTAACAAAAGTTAAACAGAGCTGCAAACCCTTACATGTTGAAGATAGATGTGTAGAAGAAGCATCACTAGATAGAGTACAAGAACCTAGCCAAAAAGACAGGAATACATGTATCCCAGGTAGGTTAGAGGAGCAGCATTCATAAGCATTAGCTGCCAAGTTGAACAAACCAGTAATAAGCAAATTTAACCTTAGATTTGGAAGCAACTTGAAACATAAGCCGTTAGCAAAGTGGGATTTTTTTCAGTAGAGCACACAGGAACTGCTGTAAAAGTTACCCCTGGGAACTTTTCTCCAATTGGTGAGGGTGGGGCCATGAGTCACCCCCACCAACAAGCTAGTGCCAGGCATAAGTGTGCCACCCCTGGGTACGTTTTTCAAAACACTACTGGACCATTAGAAGACAGAAGAAGGATTGCACCTACTGTTGAGACCTGTGAGGAGAACGCTAAGGGCTGGACCTGCCCCTCACTTGTATCCAGGTCAAAGAAGTGAACAACAAGGTTCAGTTGGCTGACTTGCTGTTAAGCTACAGTGACACAAAAGCAGCAAGGAGCCCACTTTCCTGATAGAGCCCAAATGACCAGTTTCAACTGAACCTGCACTGGACCCTGCTGGTGGCTTCTGAGTATTTGAGTATTTATTTATTTCTTGCATAAGTTAATTAAAACCTTTGCAATACAGTAATAAAGTTAATAAAGATTAAAACTTTAAAACATCATAGAATGGAAAGCCATAGTGCAGAACCTGGCAGGCGAAAGGATCGAGAGTTCTAATAGAGTGCAAATTACTACGTTCGTTCGTTTCGCTCGGAGCTTCTTTTCATGTTTACATTTGTCTTGTGCTCTGCGACTGGCCCCAATCGCCCAGCTGCCTCTCAAAGGTCCTTGTGTTACTGTCCTGCCATTCTCCTCAACTTCCTCAGGCTCCATCCATGGGACGACGTCCCGGGTAAAATGCCTGTGCATTGCGATTTAGTTCAATTTGAAGGAATCTTTTGGTGAGTAATATTTGTTGGGGGGTTCCAGTCTCTGATCGTTCCTCCAAGGAGGGGACAGAAGCCTGTCGTTATACTGAGTACTCCGACTTGAAAGGGTGGGAAAGAATGTTTCTTTGGTCTCGTCTTGTCTAAGGTTCATACTGACTTCCCTTTAAAATAATCCGGGATCACCTTTTGGACTATCCGAAGGCCAGGTGGCTTCTGTGAAGTGAGTCCTGACAGCAAGTGCTGTTCCTTAGGTCCTGGAATCCTTAGGTGGTGTCAGAGTGTTCTCCTCTTTCCTAACCTAAAAAAAGGGACTTAGAACATTTTTTATGTATTTTTGCCTAGAGAACCTACAGAAGACTGAGACCAACCTGCCAAGTCGATCCACCAGGGTGCACTGCTGGTGGACCTGACTTTGCTGCAGCACCTGTTACGTTCTTTCGTGCACCAGCAAACCTAATTCAGCTAGCCTGACACTGACTGACATCCAACGTTGGCGAACGCTCTTTGGCTTCAGCCTTCAGTATTGACCCACTGAAAGAATCTGACTTTCAGAAAAGAGTAAATGTTCAAAGGTAGAAATCTTGACTGGATCCCCACACTGAGCAGCATCCAATGAACATCAACGGCTCCCTGGATGCAAACTCTGGACTTTTCCTGCTCTGAGCTTTCCAAACCTTTATCATCAACTTCACTGAGGCCTCGTCAATTGTTATGTTGTCGTTTGTGACCCAGTCTTCGGATCTAACATGCAGCCTTGACCCGCTGAGGATTCTACCTTCACAGAAAATTTCCAAGTCCAAAGGTACCTTTTTGATTGAGACCAACTTGTTCCTTGTATCCGACCCGCACTCCGTCGTGGTCAACCTTAAAACGTACCTTTATCCCGTGACCAGTTGTCAGTTGTTGGCGCTTTGCACTTTTTTGTGCTATTTTTAATTAAAAAAACGTTACAAATTTGTATCTGTTTCCCCTTAATGAATTGTTGTAATTTTAGTATCATCTTCCTCATTAAAATATTTTCTATTTTTATAAATTGGAGTGGAATTTTTATGGTGTTGTATTTTCAACTTTTAACTGTTTTGGCGCTTCTAAATTCTTTACATATTTTGTTAAATTAAGCCTGACTGCTCTATGCCATAGCTACAAGGGGTTGAGCTCAGGTTTAAATTACTGCAACCTTTACTGGACCTAACAAGAATAGTAACATTATTACTTGCCATCATTATTACCATCCACCTCAACTTATAATCCATTTTCTCATGGGCATTATTTTCTAACATGTACAAATGTGCCTACAATTGTGTGTACCAATACATTTTTATAACCAATTATGGATGTTGTTTCTTATTCCTCTGAAGTGTCATTTAGCCTTAATTATGCTGGTTAAGATTCATGACACCTGAAGATCCAGAAGACACTTTTTTAAAGGCAGTACATTTGTACATTTCCATAAAGTGTAACCTCATTTCAATATAGGAATCAGGATTTTGGGAGAATAATAAGCTCAGTATTGTATTCATGAATGGCATCTTTTACTCAAAGACTACTCACGCTTCTTCAAGTAGAAGAACCTGCCACCTGCCCAAGAGATCCGTTTTTGCTGAAAGTAACATGTTTTCTGTAATGTGATTTGGATCCATAGACTTGTATTGAGATAAAACATATATAAACTGTCCTAAATGTCATGTATTTTAGCATTAACCTCCAAAAGACCTTTCTCTATGTGGACTTTGGTCAGTGGAAAAGACAATTGTCTTTTGAATATTTGCTATCCTGCTTGCTATTTTTACATTGAACACAGTATAGACTTGAGGGCTTCCTGACATGTTGTGCTTTATTTTTAACAATAGTCAATGCTGTTGAGCCAGGCTATAGGAGCCGAACCTCCATGAGGGTGGTCTCATTGCTTGCAGAGCAAATGAAACATGGCTTCTGGAACATGCACACTCCGAGACAGGTAGGGAGCAGGGGATATATGGTTTAGGGACAAGAGATTCCAACATGACCAGCAGTCACACGTGCTGCCTGTCTCACATGGCACACACATCGGGCTACCAGGAGAGAATGGTCTTCAAAACAGTAGCACTACGAAGAGTCAGACACGTCATGATTGTAGAAGTAGCAATGGTAGTAGCAGAAGCAGCTCTGTTACTGGGAGAATGGAGAAGTCTTCAGTGGCCCACCTTAACCGGCGGTTTGTGGAATAAAGGGTGCAATTATTTGTATTTCAATTTTGCATCATTAGAAACAAAAAAAACATTGTTTTCATAAGGAACTATTCAAAAGAAATATCCATAAAATGATGCAGACTGATCCAAAACGTGATAGAAAGCCATGGAGTTAATGGGTGCAGGAGCCCCCCCCCAAACATGCCAAAGGCTGAAGTGGGGTGACCAAAAGCTCTTTTCTGTATGTATATTCTGCATATGTGTATGTCAGTATGTTTTTGTTTTGTAATGTGTGGATTGTGTAGTGATGACATGAGGTCTTCAAGATAGCTAAAGCTGTCTGTGCTAGACCTTAGAAGGACTTTACTCTAGGCACAGTGAAATGTTATACATGAAAAGAGGCACACAGAAAATGATCAAACACTTCCAAAGTAGAGACAACACAAACAATTATAGCATCAGTCACTGGGTCTTTAGTATGCATCTGAATAACTGAGACCCTACCAATCCTTCTCACTACTGCAGAAAGGTTTTCATATGCTTGTAATTCATAGCTGACCTTGTCCATTATGAGGCACGTAATCCACTTCAGGCATGGTAAGTTAATTGAGAAGGAAGGGGGACTGCATGTCCATTAACCCAAGTCTCACTGTCAGCAAATAATTTCTGCCTCAGCCTTTTTCTGGTTGATCTCTTCCTGTCTTCTCAGCAGCCTCAGTGCTGCTGAGGACAGTGGTCCCTTCTATAGTTATACGGGCCTGTTAGCAACTCAGCAGTTCTCCCAGTACTCTTTGTGGAAACTAGTACTAAGAACAGACACATTGAACAGCAGCGACCACCTGGAGCAGGTGAAACAGTACTGGTAGTGACCTCCTCACATTCTGAGGGCATCCATGGATCTTTGCAGTCCTTTTACCCATTATCAAATGGGCCCAAGCACCCACCTCCCAGAGACAAAGGAAACGGTAGTGATGCCGCAGGAGCAAGGGAGTGAGTTCAGAGGGAATAAGGGTTATGATGACAGGAGTCCGGTGCAGGGCTAACACTGGTGGCCCTCAGCATTTTGTGCAGGTGCAACACTGAGGTTCTGATTGCCCAACACCCAGTGGACATGCATTTAAAACCTTTTTGAAGAGGCTGGGACCTTTGGGGGATATTTATCAACTAATCATGCAGCGCAGGACAGAAAGCCATCTTTCTGTGCTGCGTGATAGGGAAAGGGCAGTAATGCTCTGTATTTAACATTATATGGCACATTCATGTCTTTTCTCTACGCTGGCGCACAATGTGCTGCCTAGCACCAATGTAGGCATCCTTGCACCTTCCTGTACAAAAACAATCCTCTGAGGCATTTTCCTCTTTCTAGGGGTGCTGCAGAATGCAGCACACAATGAAAATAGAGGTGGGTGGAACTCGCATAGTTTAACTTTGAGGAATTCTGCAGAGTTACATAAAAACTCAGATAGATTCCACGGAGTTCCGCCCACCCTTACTCCAATTACTCGAGGGCTGTTTAATGACTTTAAATGCTCCAGGGCCTGATACTTGGGTCACTTCGCGAGCACGTTGCGCAGAGTTGATGAGGGGGACCAGAGGGATACACAAGAAACTTGTACCAGTCCGCCCTTTACTCTCTGCTTTGTGTGACCATTCGCCATAATGGGATGGTTAGCGTGACCGTTAACCAATCCAGGAAATGTGTTATAGGCTGTTGTGTTTATTCCTCCCCTTGCCCACATACATTAAGCATTGCATTAGGTGATTCACCAAGAATAAACACCTGCGCTGGAGCTTGCGCCACCTCCCATGTTCTTGATGACCATCCTGTCCAGTGTACCTCCCTCCTTTGGTCAAGCAATGCACAATGATGCCCTCAAATCTCCCGGCTCAATCAGTGCCTGTCCCAGCTTCCATCACCTCAGAGGACAAGTGAAACAGCAGCCATGAACAATAACAGCGACACACTGCTGCGCATGGCCGTATCTCTGCCACACACAGTGAAGCGGAGTGCCCCTGTCCCGAGAAGGAGGAAGAGTGTCCAGAGAAGGGGGAAGAGTGCCCGGACATAGAGAAGGAGGATGAGTGTGAAGATGAGGTCACGGTGTCCCGGGGAGCGGCCAGTGCCCCGTCAAAGGCCGAGCAGCCACCCGTCCAGGGTAAGGATGCAGTAAGTCCATCACCGCTAGCCAAGAGTACTGGGCCAGTGGGGCCCCCAGCCACGCCGAAGTCCAGCAAAACCCCTGAGGTGGGAAAACAAGACCCAAGCGAGGATGTGCCAGTCCAGACCACGCAGCCTGCTCAACCACCCCCGACAAGCTCCAAAACACCACCTCAACCTGCAGCGACCGTGGAAAATAACCTGTCGGCGGGCCTGCTGAAGCTGCGTGTGCTCATTAACATGGACGGAGTCTTGGCGGACTTCGAGTCCGCTGCTCTGAATCTCTGGAATGAAACCTACCTAACAAGCCCTTCATGGCACTGGAGGTGCGATGGGGATATTGCATTAAGGCGCAGTATGCAGCAATGCGTGAAGACTTGAGGGTGAGTGCTAATGTGACTTGTTACCTTTGTAGTGGTCTGTAGGACCTCAGTCTGATCTCCTTCACCGACTCCGACAATGGGGAAATGGCAATGATGCCAGTACTTGGCAAGCATTAGACCTGCTTGAAAAATAAGCTTAATCGATTGTGAAATAAATGTAAAAGAAACCCAACCTACTAAATGAAGTGGGTAGGTTAAACAGTTGAAGTCTTTACGGTAACAGGAAAAAAGTTACACAGCTCCTCATTCAATGTGTGTCCGCACACCTAATGGCAAGCAGCCACTCTCTATCAGTGCTGATTAATTCCACCGGTGGAGCGGAGCAGCAGAATTTATTAGTAATTCCGTGTTACAAGAGTAACGCAAAATTACTAAATCCCTCCAATTCCGCTGGCGAAGTGAAATATTCCACCCACCCCTAATAGAAAGAGGAAAAAACAAGGAGAAATATTTCTCCTTGTTACGCCTCGCCTGGGAAGGTGTAGCATTTTGACACATTCCCAGGTCTACCAGTAATTATAAATCTGGGAAAGTGCCAAAATCCATGGATGGATGCGTGGTAACACCCACACTCCACCCATGGAACGCCTTCCTGGGGCAGAATAACGCAACGCAGTGATTTGCAATGCATTGCGTTAGCCCATGGTTATCAAGTCACTCAGGGCCACACATTAGATGGCCTCGCATGTTCTGATAAATCTAATTTAAGAGTTGCGTTGCTCTTCTGCCCCCTTGAGTGGCACATGGGTGACAAAATTCTTTGATAAATATGCCCCTTTGTGTCTAACTTGAGCATACTTACTTAGGATGTGGCTGAGGTGCTCCAAATAACACTCACCTAACATGTTACAGCTACATCTAAAAAATGATGAAAGCCAAAGAACCAGCATAGTGCTTACCTGTGAAAAATGATGAGAAAGAGAGTGACATGATCAGGAGCAGGCATATAATAAGTGAAGTTAAGTGTATGAGAAGGGCAAGTAGGCAAGGTTTGTGAGGAAAAAAAGAGGATTTGAAAGAGGGTTTATGTGTGTCCCTATCACAACATGGCCAGTGAAGGTATTTGTATATCAGGTGTAGCAAGGTTCCAGCCTGTGATATCTATGGTTTTTGACAAAGTGATGTGTGAATGGCAGCAGTAGGACCTACAGGATGCGACAAGAACAAGACTTTCAGGATGTGAAAGGAACATCACTGACAGCATCATGATTAAAAGCAGAAGGCCTGAAAGAGAGTGACAGCAGTGTGCTGACGCTGGAAATAATCTCAGTGGGAGTGGTATCACCACTTATATATTCACCACATATTCACTAACTCAGTAGAATAAGTACCTACTCCAGGAATCTCTCTATAATCTATATGTCACTCATGCCGTAACCGTACCTGTTCTGTGAGCGATTAAAGTTTGCACTATTCTGCCTTGCTTAATCTATTCTGCAGGGAAAGGGGGCTTGCACTGCCGCTACCTTCTGCGAGGGAGGGAAGCTTATTTTGCTACTTCCACGCGGCACCTGTTCTCTTCGGCCTTGCACCTCTTCTGTGAGAATCAAAACTAGCATTGGTAATGCCCAAGCTGAACCTGTCCAGTGAGGAAGGGAAGTTTCCTTTGCTACTGCCAAAGAAGTACCTGTTCTATATAGAAGCGGCATTTCCACTGATAAGGCCCATCTTACGAAAAAAACAAGGGCTATATTGAATGCCCTCACATAACATGTCCTAGAAACCAGCGACTGTCCAGTGACTGTTTCACAATATTTGATGTGTGGTACTAAGACGCATACTCCCAAGGAAAGCAAATGAATCATAAGGCCAATATGGGGCTACTGAAACATGTCCACTGCAAAGACAAGCAGGGTTCTTGCTCTGCCCTCATGTTTTAATCTTGAGGTAGGAAGGCACAAGTAAAAAATATTTTGAGTACACCCACACCCAATTCTAATAAAGGTCTGATGGTTTAATACAAAAACAACATGCACATTGACGTAAGGGACAGAACCACATCTCAACTAAGGAGGGCATAGTTAAGAGACTGCGCAACCAGATGGTGGAAGCACTGCCGGGCTCTTCCCAGTGCTAAATGGGTAACCCAGTGATGAAACATAACACACTAGATTGGTGAGGGTTCATCATCCTATGTGAGGACAGGAATGTATGATAATTGCACAAAATAATTCTAAGGCACTGATTTAAGTCCACAGTCTGGCATAGGGTTTTTCCAGGACTGTTGTACTTGTGTGTTTATATCTGTCTAGGGAGGTCCTGCAACAGTCCTTTAACTCCTCTCAATCCTCCGTACGTCTGTTAGTTACATCTGCTGTACTAGCTCTGCCAGGGAGAACCCTGGGCTGGGTCCAGTCTGCTGCCCGCCTGTATTTGTGTTACAGGAGGTTGCACTGCTGCTGCACAATTAATTGTACCTGTGTTGTGTTAGTGAAGATTGATATAAAATATTTTCACTAAACAAAAGCCATAATGATTGGCGTTGTCAATATCTGTTGTAATGTATGACAGAAATGGTAAAGTGAATTATCACAACAACAGAAAATTTGAGAAGAGTTTACTTTTGCCTTTGCTTGTCAAACAATCTCAATTTTTTCATAAAGTTTTAAAACACAGGTGCTAAGTGTCAGCATGTCTTATGTAACACCTCTGGTCAATTCCGACTTTTTAACCAATGTAACTTGCCTGCTGAGTTTGGGAACCCATACTAGGGGTTAAAAATAAAGCTACAAATCCCAAACGGCAACATGCTGTTGACTGAAAAGCCAGAATAACAAATGTCGTCACATTTCATAGAGGCGCGTGGCAGCGCTGTGAAAAGCAACATAAAATTCAGTTTGTGATGGTCTACTTTTTCTCAAGTGTGAAACAGCCAAGTGAGCAAGAGGGTGGGCATGGCCTTTCACATGCAGATGAGACAAAGCCATTCCTACCAAACAGCTCCACCGAACTGTCTGCAAGAATGACACTGAGTAATGAAGGAAGCAGGAAGATGCCGGGGCTGTCTTAGCACTTCAAAGATTTGTGTCGCCCTGCGTACTCCAGCCACAGGAGTCCAGCTCACATCCAAGTGGAGGCCTGAGGAGGTTGTATTGCCTTCTCCTAAGCAACAAAGGACCTAAGCATGATCACTTAAATCCAGTGCTTTAAATGGGCCGGTACTGCCCGGTACGGAGTACCGTACCGGCACTTTTTTATTTTGAGAGGGAGAGTACCGGCACTTCTCAAGAGAGACGCAATACTTTTAATTGGAGAGTACCAGCACTTCTCAGAAACAAGCAGGTACTCTGGTACAGAGTACCTGCACTTCTATTTTTCCATTTCAAGCACTGCTTAAATCATCCATTTTGTCAGCCATCCAAGATGAATTCCTATATGCAGTGAAACAAGCTCACACATACAGGCCCAACATACTCTCTGCCTGCAGCTCCACATTCACTCCGCATCCATGTCCCATGGATGGAGCACTAGAGGTCGCTGAGGGAGACTGTGTGAACCTTTTATCAGGGGAAAGCAGAGGGCGTCTCCCATGAAGGTGACAGGGAAAACGTGCCTGCGTTCTTCACTATAATTACTGCTGCTGCTACTTCCGGGTTCAGCCTTTTGCGAGGACAGTAGCCATACTCCAAAGGAGGGGTGCACGCTCGGTGTGTTTCCTGACCTCAGAGCTGTGCTCTGGGGTGTCACCCCACTTATGAGGGGCCCTCAGTGAACATGCGTGATTATCGTATTCACTTAGGAAAAAGTAAAAAAAAAACAGCATTGACATACCATAATTTACTAGCAGTCTATCAAAGGTAAGAGGTGCACACTGTCCAGAGCCATGCGGGGAGGGGAGGGGGGCATTTCCATCTCAAACCCACAAAGTTTCAGAAATTCAGTTAAGATCTGCTTTGGTGACACTGGCAACGTTTTGGGATTTGCCAACTTCACCAAAGCATTGTCTACACAACAGCAATTTTCAAGCCACATTATGTCAGTAAAAGGCGGGACATCCTACGACTGGAACACAGCTATGGACCGACACAGGTATATGGGGGGTGAGGTACAGGGCGGGCATGGGCCCGGAATGGGCTGGTCGTGCAAGGTTATTTAGGGGCATGCCAACAGGGACACTGCAGGGAGTAACGGAGGTCATGGTCAGTATGGATCATACCCCTGGTGGGGGTGGGAGTGTGATAGATGACTACCATAGACTGATCAGAAAAAGAGACAAGAAACCCTTAGAGTCAAAAAGGGACCAAGGGTAGTCGTTAGTTTTAAGAGACAACGGTCCTTTTTACAAGGAAATCAATCTAATTAAGCCAAAATATCACAATCAAGATTGGCTCTGTTTGTGTCTTAATTGGCAGTATCGAGAAATGTATTCACAAATAATGAAAACACAACAATACATGAAAAGGTGAGTGAGCTGGACGTGACAGGGTAATGGGAAATCAGCCGATTTCCTTACCACAGGCAAGTGACTTAAAAGTGACTTTTAGGTAGAAAAATGTAAATTAGCAGAAGTCACAATCAGAAATACATCTTGTACTCCACATATATAATGAATTACAGTTTAGAGTTAAGATGTAAGTGTCGACGACGTTTCGATCCCCAACAAGGTTATGGGATCATCAGGACTAAGCAATAAAGCAATTGCCTGGGAAGTAGCCCTGTAGTGATCAGACGATAGGGTCTGATAGGTCGTACTAACGTAGGCCAACACGAAGTAATCGTAGTGAGGAAATTAGGCAGCCGATGGTAGGAGTGTACCCGGGCTGAAACGTATTGGAATAATAGATGTCTACTGTGGCGATGGTGCGCCCGCATCAACCAACCGGCGTGGTAGCCGCGTGAAGTATCGTCCAGAGTTGGGCGTAGACAGTGTTGTTGCGTTAGCCAGGTAATGGTCCTGTTGGGATTCCAAGCCGGAATCAGGCTGGTGGTGTAACCGATAACATCATGGCGAGGAATTGACCAAGGATTAAGCCGCTGTGAGTTGTGCTCGACGGTTAGTAGCCCACTTGGAATCCCAACAGGACCATTACCTGGCTAAACATCTATTATTCCAATACGTTTCAGCCCGGGTACACTCCTACCCATCGGCTGCCTAATTTCCTCACTATGATTACTTCATGTTGGCCTACGTTAGTACGACCTATCAGACCCTATCGTCTGATCACTACAGGGCTACTTCCCAGGCAATTGCTTTATTGCTTAGTCCTGATGATGATCCCATAACCCTGTTGGGGATCGAAACGTCGTCGACACTTACATCTTAACTCTAAACTGTAATTCATTATATATGTGGAGTACAAGATGTATTTCTGATTGGGACTTCTGCTAATTTACATTTTTCTACCTAAAAGTCACTTTTAAGTCACTTGCCTGTGGTAAGGAAATCGGCTGATTTCCCATTACCCTGTCACGTCCAGCTCACTCATCTTTTCATGTATTGTTGTGTTTTCATTATTTGTGAATACATTTCTCGATACTGTCAATTAAGACACAAACAGAGCCAATCTTGATTGTGATATTTTGACTTAATTAGATTGATTTTCTTGTAAAGGGACCGTTGTATCTTAAAACTACCATAGACTGATGGCAGTCCACTCACAGCTCCTCGCAACCACTGATGATCAGTTAGCCAAGGCTTTGGACAATGATGTTCCCTTCCTCACACAAGCCCTTCTCAACAATGAACGCGTGTGCAACCAGCAGTCCCCTGTCTCTCAGTCCCCTCAACCCCTTGTCTAATCTCAGGCTTACCAAGAACATGCATCTCTTAGGGGCATCGGCCTGGTGGTGTCTGTCCTTGTTGTCTTCACAGGCAGAGAATTGGAAACACTGGCAGTGGTGCTGGACTACTCTGGTGTAGAGGACATGGGGTCAGACATTCTAAAAGTGTGAAAGGAGCTCTATAACACAAAAGGCTACTTGTGCGAACAGAGAATGTGAGGGTGCAAAAAGTGTCAAGTGGAACAAATCTGTGCCTCTGTCTCTTAAAGAGTGCATTATGGCCTACAGAGTTAATCTAACTTAGTAGTGTGTATATAACTGTATATATAGTTTATTGACGTGTTACTGGTTCACGAGGGACATGTGCTGTAGTTGAACTGACATTATCATGGAGTTATAGAAGGCGCAGTGTGCAGGGGGGTGTAATGTAATGTAAGGGCTATTTATAGAGCGCTCTGTGACCCGCCGGGTATCCTGGCGCTGAGAGACGGAAGAGAGCCTGTGATAAAGAGTAGGAGGCATCAAACTCTGGGGAAGAGCCAGGTCTTCAATTTCTTCCTGAAAGGCATAAAATCTGTCATCTGTCGCAACTCCGTGGGTAGGCTATTCCAAAGTCTTGCAGCAGCAACGCTGAAAGCTTGCCCCCAGTTTAGCTCTCTTAACCCTCGGCACTTTCACCCAGTTAGCAGAGGAAGATCTGAGGCAACGGGTGGGAACATACCAACTGAATTTCCTCTGCAAAGGTAATGGCCCACGACCGTGCAATGCCTTAAACACAACACAAAGGGATTTAAAATGAACCCTCTGCAGGATTGGAAGCCAATGAAGGTCCATCAGAGCCTGAGAGGAGGAGGACTGACGAGGTCTCGTCAAGGCCAACTTAGCTGCTATATTCTGGATTCTCTGCAGTCTCCCCATTAAGTATTTAGGAGACTCCAATAGCAAAGCATTACAATAATCTATCCTACTCAGGATGACGCTCCTTACTACCAGAGCACGAGTATGTACCGGGAGCATGGGGAGTACTTTTTTAAGAACTCTGATAAGGGAGTAGCAACTCCCAACCGTCTTGTAAACTGGCAGCTACAGTTAGCTGTGGTTGGGGTGAGGGCTTCCAGCTGTCTTGTTCATTGTCTTGAGAAAGAATAAGACATCTGGCTTTTCGCCCAATGTGACTTTTTCCTTTGACTCGATTTAGCGGCAAATGATCCCCTTGGACAAGAAGTGGCTGTGACAGGGCTCATAAGCTGGCACCTTCTCATCCCAAAAGGTGCCACTGGGCTGATCCATAAGCTGGTGCTGCCGAGTCCCCGGCACAGCCCCCAGCGGCGCCCAGGGCCTTCTCTGTAAAGTGACACCAGAGGCCCATTCTCTCAAAGTGCGTACAGACATTTTACAAACGCTACCACGCTTTTGCTTGTCGATTAATTCTAGAAACAGAATCGAGACGTTTGCTTTTTTGGCGAATATCTGCCGATCCGATGTACCCGAACTGGGCCCTTTGCTTTGATGTTTGAGCACAGTCAGAGGAGACATTTATTTTTAGAGGTCTGCCTTGGAATCTTCGCGGCCCTGAAGCGGAGCCGTGGGATTGTATGTCCTAAACACGGTAATACCCGCTTGTGTTTGATGAGGCCGTGGGGCCCGCGGTGGCATTTCTGGCAGCACGCGCTTCTGATGCCGGAGGATCCTCGCGAGGTTCAGTGTCAGCACAGGAGGCCTGGAATCAAATCCAACTGAAATCTGACTTTTCGTATATTTGTGATCCGGTGGTGGGTGTTAGAGGTGTGGTCGTGGAAGATGTTAGGAATTTAAAATGTGTAACACACGTATGTTGTGTGTTTCAGCAAACAAGCGTGTTTCAATTGTTGCTGGGACGCCAGTTACGAGCATACGTTCTACAATGGAAAGGAAAAAAAATCATTTATACAGTGCCACTTGAAGTATGCTCTGGGATTAACTAGTTTTGACGGATAAAGGTTTAGAAAGAAAAAAAAAGAACGATTGTCAAATTACTTGTATTTTAATCGATCAACCACAATAATTAACGGCTTATTTTTAAAATATGTTATTTATAAATGTTATGGTTGGTCGATAGTGCTGTGCTTTTCCTACTGAGCAGTGGATAAGCCACACTAGCAAAAGGTGTGTGTTTGTATTTGTGTGCGTGCGTGTGTGTGTGTGCGTGCGTGAGAAGGGGGCGGGGCGCGCGCACGAGTGTAGATGGGTGCAAAACAAGTCTAAAAAAACTAATCCACATAACCGTTTCTATATAGCGTTTCTCATTGCCGTTTGCGATATCACGGCGCTGAAAATTACAACTACTGTCAAACCTAACTATACTCAGTTGTTCGACCTTAAAGTGAATAACTTGATTTGAACTTGTGACCTGCATCTTGCACTATTTTGCCATTCCAGTTCATTCCAGTTCAAATTAAGAATTGAGGGATATTATGATGGGTAGTTGAATATTTTCGTTTTGATGAACTAAAACATAAACATCTTATGAGGGGAATCCATAATCATTGGGATTTCATTTAGTTGAGTATTATTCCATATGCAAGCCCTTTAGTTATTTGTAATTTTGCAAACGTGTTATCCATAAAGTTTCGAAACATGCAGATGTTTATTTTCATGTACTAATAAATGTGGGTATGTATATAAATATATACGCATAATTAGTATATATGATTAAGCCGTCACCTCCCTCTTGCTATGGGAAGCAATGTTTCCTCATATCAGTTTTGCAGTATCCTAGTAATAAACTGGAATTTGAACTTTCACTGTAGTGATGCTGTGTAAATGTGAATTTATTTATACCGTTAATCGAAATAACGTGTTTTGGATCACATTAATTTTCACTTCTGTGGCTCGCAGGTGTGTGTGCGTGGCACAATAAGCATATGGAAAAAATTTAGAGAGAGGGTGCTAAAAGAATATTAAATATTTTTTACAGTGTTGTGAATTTAAATGCAGATTAGTCATGCAACCAAACGTGCAATTTCACAAAGGTGGACTTTTGATGATATGTTGGTAATATGTTGTGAAAACTTTAGAACCTCTTCTCTGTATGTTGACGTTCTTGCGCGAAGAAAGGAAGTACAATGAGGCATGATGCCGTAACGAAGAAATATAAGAAAAATGTCGACATTCGGAAAGACCGAGAGGGACAAGCTTGACTTAAGAAATCATTTGCCCCTTGGTGTTTAGGGCTCAAAGCTGTCACCCCCGCGTGACGTCACAGTACGTAGATGTGGCACAAGCCGTGGAAACCGCCCTTCTGTAGGGTGCTGCCTTCTTGTGTGGGGTGATGTGACCGTCCGCATCGGCTTCCACTGGGTTTCCAAAGTCGAATCACAAGTTACACTAATTACCGGAGCGGGGAGGGGGCGAGGAAAGGCGCAGGACACTTCCACTTGAGGCTGGCTGTAGGGGCGTTGGTGTAGTGGGGTTACAACGCTACAAGATATTCCTAAAGGTTGAGACGTCAAACCATGAGTGTGGGGGCTGTGGCACCCCGCCCGGGCACCCACAGTAGGACGGTGTGAGGTGGGTCTGTACAGCGTACCCCTACCCTACACGTGACTATCCCTTCCCTGGTATTCCACCACGGGAGTAGTGATAGGGCCCGGAGTGCGTGAGACCCCCTGCTCCAACCGACCCTCGCAGCCGTCCGATGAAAGGTTGCCCCTCCTCTGTGGGGTTCGTGGGGTGTTAGCAGGTCCGCGCCGGACACTGTGCGCTTTCAAGCGGCCCCTGCTGTATTGGGGTCGGGGCTCTTACAGTTGCCCCCACTTTCCAGTCCGCCTACGCGGGGCTTCTGTGGTCACATGCGTGAAAGGTCGCTTCAGTTCCAGCGGCAGCACCGGCACCGGCTCCTGGTAGAGGCCACAGACCCCTCAGTGCCTGCACCGCAGTTCATAACAGCAGCCCGGACCGGAAGGGCGTCATTCAAGGTCAAAGGGGCAGACACCTGCATTCAAGGTCATTGGGGCAGACACCTGCATTCAAGGTCATTGGGGCAGACACCTGCATTCACGGTCACTGGGGCAGGCACCTGACAAGCACGTTTAACGTGGCTCTTCCTGGCAAATATCCCGGTGCGTGTTTCAAGCCCCTGCGCCGCGAAGCCAGTGTTTATAGAGCTACACAATAGAGGGAAGACAAGACAATGTACCCCTCTTCAGGTGCACTCCAAGCTGCTGCCAGTTGATGACTGCGTCCCCTTAAGGAGGTGATTTTTAGGCTGTGTTGTTCTTCGTTTTCCTAAAGGATGAGTTTTGTTTGTAAAATTATTTCGCTAATTTTAGCATGCAGGGAGGGCTTCAGAATGACCCACGCTGGCCATTGTAAACTAAAAACCTGTCCAGGCTTTACTGTGTGGTTGGCGCAGGAGCCAAGCCCTGGTTTATCCACTGACAGACTTGCAGGCAGGGAGCTGTAAGGTTTGACTCGTACCAGCTGCTCCCGAGCCCTCACTGGGGGCCTCTGGACCCCCATCACGCAAGGCACAGCTCAAAGCAAGTACAGTGCGCCTGCTGGAAACCCGAAACTATCGCCGAAAAACGAAAGCGGAAAAATTAAGAGCGAAAGAACAAAAATGGAGAAACTGAACACTAAAAATTAACGACGAAGGGCAAAAAGAAAAGAGTAGACCAATCTGTTAAAATGGAACAACGAGATTACAAAAAGCAAAAGGACATTCCCGTAAAAATAAAAATAATTATTTTAAAGTTACCAACAAACTAAAATGTACACCTTAAGAAAACTCGACGAAAGTCCAGCACAGCAACTTTCCTTGTTAGGCTAATGCTCAGAGTCTTGAAAGCCAGTAACCCCAGAACCACGTTCCCGCAGTGATCCAAGCGTATGTCAGGCCGAAACATGCATAAGAAAATTATGTGCTTTTGTTTTGCTCTTTAAAAATAAAGACAAGAGAGACTGCAAATAATTACAGACAGGTAGAATAAAATGTATATTTGTTCCACATTAAATATATATTTTTACAAATTTTACATTTCTTAACACAAATAGCTTTGTTCGACAACGCGAGTAAAGGGACATTTTCGTATATACAGTATGACGACCCATATCTTTAAATATATTTATCATGTTTATAAAATGCACTACTAACATTATTTACAAAAAGAGACATAGGTGTATCCTATCGATTCGAAAGCAAGGAGTCCCGCTTTCATTTTTGCCCAGAGAGGAATGAACTTTTTGTTCCGTTTTTACACAAAGTGTGTCACCACAACACCACAAGGAAAGATTGTGCAAAATATACACCAGTGAGGCAGGATGCGTAATAAATACGGGGGGCGCTGTGAGAATAAGTTACGTCTGGTCGAGCGTGGGTGTGACTCTAGAGCCTGGTTTGGGGGTGGGGGGTTGCACTGCATGCTTGTGCACTTGTTGTGTCTTGTTCCTGTCCCAGCTCATGCAGTTTTACCTATCTCGGAGGATAGGCGGCAGGGCGACCGTGCGCGCGGCCCTGCAGAGGTCACACTGCCCTCTACTTCTCCGCCGCCTCTTCCACGCTGCTCGGCGCTTTAGGCTCCTCGGATGAGATGCTGTCCACGATGGAGGACAAACAGCGCAGGCTGCTGGAGGCCGACGACTCCAGGATGGCACCTCCTGGCGGTATGAAGCAGACAAGGCACTCAGTACTATACAGAGACCGCGACACTGTTCCACACACGCAGAGAGGCACTCAGAACTGTACAGAGAATCAAGACACTCGGCATCACACAGGCAGGTAGGGCTCATTCTTGTACAGCAAACCAACGCGCTTCGAACCTGAAATGAAGACAAGGGCTATACAAAGAATCGAGACAATCAGTCCCACGGAGGTAGGCAGGCAAGGCACTCAGTACTGTACAGAGAGACCCGAGACACTCTGTTCCACACAGGCAGAGAGGCACTCAGAACTGCACAGAGAATCAAGACACTCGGTACCACACAGGCAGGCAGGACTCATTCCGGTACAGCAAACCAAAGCACTTCGAACCTGAAATGAAGACAAGGCGCTATACAAAGAATCGAGACAATCAGTCCCACGGAGGTAGGCAGGCAAGACACTCAGTGCTATGCAGAAAGGAGAGCAACCTAGTACTGCAGAGAGAATCGACACACTCAATACCACACGGACAGGCAGACAGGGAGACTCTCAGTATTGTACAGACAATCAAGGCACTTCAAACCTGAAAGGAAGACAAGGCGCTATACAAAGAATCGAGACACTCAATACCAGGGAGGAAGGAGGGCAAGACACTCAGTACTATACAGAGATCAGAGAAATCTAGTACTGTAGAGAGAATTAAGACACTCAATACCACACGGACAGGCATACAGGCAGGCAGGCTTTCAGTATTGTACAGACAAGCAAGGCACTTCGAATCTGAAAGGAAGCGAAGGCGCTATATGAAGAATCGATGCAGTAATATGGATGCAGGCAGGCAAGACACTAAGTACTATACAAAGAGTCGAGAAACCTAGAACTGTAGAGAGAATCAAGGCACTCAGCCCCACAGGGCAGGCAGACTCTAAGCACTGTACAGAGAACCAATGCACTTCGAACCAGAAAGGAAGACAAGGCGCTATACAAAGAATCGAGACACTCAGTACCATGCACGCAGGCAGGCAAGGCACTCAGTACTACACAGAGAGCCGATAAACTTAATACTGCAGAGAGAATCAAGACGCTCAATACCGCAGGAACAGGCAGGCAGGCTCCCAGCACTGTACAGAGAACTACGGCACTTCGGCCCAGAAAAGAAGACAAGGCACTTTACAGAGAGTCGAGACACTCAATGCCACGGAGACAAGCAGGCACGACAGTCAGTACTATACAGAGAGCAGAAAAGTAGGCGAGACTTCACAAAGAGGCAAGACACTCAGTACTATAAATATTCAAAACACTTTGTTTCAGCCAGGGAGACAAGGCAGACGGTTCTACATAAACAGCCCAGACTTTTACTACTGTAGCGAGAGAGAGAGAGAGAGAGAGAGACCGAGAGACAAGACTCTCGGGGCTACAAAAGAAGACATGACACTCAGTGCCACAAAACCAAACCAGACATGCAGTACTGTACCGAAAGGCAAGACACTCAAAACTACGAACGTAAACAGCCTAGTCAGTACCATAATAAGGAACTCTGTACCAGGCAGACGGAGGAGGCCCATAGTGTTAGACAAACAGACAACACACCCAGTACTGCAAGGTAGAAGCGAAATTAGTACTACATGTGCAAGCCATGCAATATCGTGTAGGCATACAAGGAATCGCGTACTGCAAAGGCAAGCAGTGAGTACTCCAGCGGGAGACAAGGTACTCCGTACTACACCGACATGCACGACTCCGCGCTCCCGGCTGACAAGGCCCTCGGGACTATAAGGCCCTCGGTACTATAGGGCACACAGACAAGGGCTGTGTTCTATATAGAGAGACAAGTCACCGCACTAGGCAGGCTGACAAGACAATGAAAGGTAAGGGAAGCAGACGATGCGCCCACCAGCTCAAAAACACACACTCAGTACAGAGCATACAGGCAAACTGTCGATACTACACGGCCACTTGGCCCAAGATACTCAGTGGTGCTACACAGGAAGTTACGACACCTAGTACTGCACGAGCAGGCAAGACACTCCGTACAGGACAGAGCGGCAAAAGGCCAGGCGTCAGTACTGCACAGAAAACTCTGACTTCGACACGGTGGCGTACCAGGTTATAACGGGAAGGGGGAGCTAAGACCCACCACACACTGTCCCAGAGGGTGGCCCAGTCGCCCCCTAGAAACGCTGCGTCAGGCAGCACCACAGAGCGCCACTGCGAGGGATCGTGAACACTCCCTACGGTGGCCGCTGTGGGACCAGCTCCCTCTCAACAGCTGCCTTGTTCAAATAATTAGAAGTATTCGAGATAGCCTTATTAAGGTTGGCAATAATAGCGCCACGAACACGATTGTCAATAGGCCATGTGTTTTAAACGGCTTACTGCAGTATGGTATGCATATGACAAACGCCATATATTTTACATTATGAACAATTGATGCTGATGTAAACAATACAAAGGTAAGACTAATAATAGAGTTACTTTAGAGTTTATGAACCGTTTTCAGTTTTTATAGTCTTCAGTCAACTATTTGCGAACTGATAAATATACCCCGCCAGCTGGCGGTATCCATTTCTCTTTCTCCCGTTCTTTCTGTCAGCTTGCCAGTTTTGCCTCTTTCCGCCCCTGGGTCCTCCCATTTTCGTTTTGAATGTCTTTCTGTTCACCCATATTTCTCTTCCTCCCATTACATCTCCCCATACACCGCCCCTCCATATCTGTGTCACTGTTTCTCTCAGCCATACTCACAGACCGAAGGGCTTCAGCACAGACACACAAAGGAACACAGACTTGTGAGAGCACCGCCACTTACAACCACAAACAGCAAACAGCAAAAGAACCAAGCGAGAGACAGAGAGAGAAAGAGAGCGAAAGAGAGAGATCGTTATTCACAGCAGCACACATCACACACACCCGCCAAAGGCACAAACGCACACGAAACGGGTAGATATGCAGCTAGATAAAGAGGAAAAAGTAAGAAAAAGAGAAAAAATAGAAACACCTGCAGACATACAAATACACAACCATACATACATAGGGACAAGTACACACCGAGACACACGAAGGAACCCCTTTCTCACAGACAATAGCCACAGACATACACACATTTGTTTCTTACCGTCCTTGGGGTTAATCGATAGCATTCTGGAATGATCGGAAACTGTTTGCCATTCGGAATTGCACGTTCTCAGGAAGTCTGAGCTGGAGACCTGCAGTGAACACAGACATGACACCATAAGGCCCAGCCTCCCCACGAAAGCATGTGCACTTTTCTAGCTCTGTATCCTAATGTGTTCACCCAGTGCTGTGTACCGCCACGGCCCTCACTCGAACGAGCTACCTGCTTCTACTGTGGCACGGCAGCCATTTTGACATCATACAACACATACAGCCGGGTACCCTGATTATTAATGGCACGTTCTCCCGGAAGGCAAAGACTGAGCGGCGCGGGTTTAAGGCTGGATTTAAAAGATCTGATTACATTGGTTTGCTTGGGGTTGTAGCTGAAGGGGTCTTCCCCCCCTTGCTGCATCTTCTCCTGCTGGTCCAGTCTGTGCAGCAGGTCCTGTAGCTTCTCGATGTAGCTGATGGCGCTGCGCAGGATCTCCACTTTAGGCAGCCGCTGGTTGGGGTTGGCCACTGTCCGTCTCTTCAGCGCCTCGAAGGCCTCGTTGATCTTCTTGAGGCGCCGCCGCTCGCGCAGGGTGGCGGCCTTGCGCCGGTCCGTGGGCGCCGACTTCCGCTTGCAGGTCTTGCAGGCCCAGATGAGGCACTGGCCCGGGCAGTGGGGCTGCAGGCCCGGGGGCGCCAGCACGTGCTCCTCGCCGCTGCTGTCACTGCCCGCCTCCGGGATCATTTGGTCCTGACAGGGGGACAGTGTGCCGTCGCTGCCCGGGTACAAGGGCGAGCCCTCGGTCATCTCCAGCTCCTGCAGGGCCCCATTCTCGCCGTCCAGGTAGAAGAAGTAGGAGCTTGTTTCGAAAAGGTCCATCATCATGATCCTGCGTTGGTCTCTGTGCCTGCCCGAGCCGGGAGAGGTGCTCAAAAAAACCCACAGACCCCGGGAGGAATTTAATTAGTCCAGTGACATAAGTCCCTCTGCTTTATATATAGAAGCGGCTGAAACTCAATCCAACTTTTAGCTGTCGCAGTGCATCACCCTCCAAATCCGAGCTCAACAGTGCCTCCGCGTGCTGCCCTGGGAGATAGAATGGCTCTGCTTGGACATGATACTCACGGGCCTGGGCCTCGAGCACGCGGATTAAAAACAGAGGAACCGTGAATGTGGGGCACGGGGAGACGTCAATGTTTTCAGCCCCGTGTATTAGGGTGCAGAGACATAAACCAGACAGTCGTGTGTTAAAAAACTGGAGGGTGCACGTGCTCTCGGAGCCTCCAGACCAAACTGAGCTACAGGGAGCCTGAGTGCCCGGCCTCTTAGCAGAAGGGGCTCCAGTCACAGGTGTCCCCTCTCTCACTCTCGTTCCCTACCCTGCCCTCTTCACACGGGCGTCACACAGGCCACCGCGTGAGAGACCCGCTCCCGAGGGAGCCCACACGTGTCCCAAGTCCGCTGTCTGTATCTGTGAGACAGCAGGCCTACGGGGGATTTTGGGAAACGATTGACTGCTGACTCCTTGCTTAAGTCTTGCGGAAAAGGCCGCTTTATTTGGAAGCAAGCAGAGCTCAGAAGAAACACAACCTTAACAGCCGAGCCGAACATGCTAGTTCCTTACAATTGTACTGACACTTCATTCGAACCCAGCCACATCTCATCACTCATATTGTCCTCCACAACTGTCTAACCTCCTTTTTTCTTTAACTTCAATTCCACCAACATTGTAGTACTTAAAACACTCCTATTCTTCCAACACAATTCCCCTCTATTTCTTTTCCAACCTGCTCACCCTAGGCCAAGGCTGTCCCAGTTTCTTGCTTGTTGCTGGTCTCCCTCCCTACTTATTGTTGCGTAAAACCTACCTGGTGTCCCCATGCTTGAATGTCAGCGCTCTCACTAGCTTGCCCCCATCAACAACCATATATATATATATATATATCATGAACCTAACTATTCAGTATCCCTCCCTGCCTGCTTCCAAACTGGCTTATTTTGTTCTGAGGGTGGGTGGTGGGTTTTCACTCTGCGCACCCAAGGGAATGCTTTCCCTTTGCACACATGCACTGTTTAAAGCAGTGATGCAGAGGCCAGAAGGTCCCTAACATCACCTGCTGCATCCCCCGTTAGAATTCTCATATAGCCAGTGATTCGCCGATGTTCCATGAGTACTTACCATTACCTATCCCCCGACGTCACAACAAGGCAATGAGTCTATTTCTTATTTCTTTGGGTTAGGGGTCGTGAGACCCCTGGCCGTATTTATTATTTTCACACAATCAAAAAACATTTTTACACAGTATCCACATTATTTACATCTTGTTTACAGGTGAGACGTAGCCTTAACAGAGACTCTAGTACATGGAAATCACCTAACCATAACTAGTCTGTTCCTGTGCAACAAACAAAATATTCATAACCGTTCCAAGTGAGGTCAAGACTGTCACTGTGCCCCTTCTTTTTACATCTCCTTAGTTCCAGCTTCCTTCTCCCATTGACACTGGGAGATCTCCCACCTTGGGAGTTCTTGTACAAGGGGCCCGGCTGCCTTTAGGATACCTACAGCGGGCACCACCTACACCCAGGTTCCTTGTCCCCCAAGGACCAGTGCTTGGTTGTGCCCCATTGCGCCTGCGCGGGTGGTTGATAGGTAAGGACCGTGTGTCAGAGACAGCCCAGAACCCCCTGCGCCCCTGCCACCTCCTTCCGACTTGGTGGCAGCACCCCTTGGAGGGTCCAGGGACGCTGATATTTCATTTGGTATAAAAAATATGCTGTAAATGGTCCGAAGTGTCCCCCCAATCTTGAGGTCACCCGCCACAGGCCAGGATAGTTCACCGACTATTTCTCCCCACCCCAACACCTGTTGAACAGTGGCCTAGCCAGGCCAGAAAAGTTTCCAGAAACATTGCATTACCTTCTTTTGACAGGTGCACTCCATCCTGTAATGGAAAACGTACCCCTTGATGCACCCATGAGGTATGGTTGACAGACGGGCTTTCCTGAACAACTTACCCACTTTCCGGTTCAACCATTTTACTGACTCATTAATAGCTCTTACCGACTTGCCACCTCCCTAACTCAACTTTGGGATAATGTTGGATCATGCAATTATTGCTCCAGGAATTTCTATGAGAGGCAACACATTTCAGAGACAATCAACTCAAACAAGTCTCTCAGACCTAGATCTGCCAAATCATCGCCCCCTAGATGGACAGTTACCACCCCTGGACGCGTAAGCCTCTGGGGCAACATCTTTTGCCGATGCAGTTCTCCAGTGGGCCAAGTGTAGCCCCCCTTGTCTGCAGAAAGTCAGCTGGTATCCGTCTTTTTTTGCTCGTGATGCGTAGTCACCTGCAAAATAGAAACTCTTTGTGTGCCTCACATAGGAGTGGCCCAAGACCAGCACATCTGTAATGTTTCTTGCTCACGCGTAAGCCGGACACAATGAAGTATCTAGCGGCTGGCTGTATCCTTTTATTATCTCCTCCACCTGTGTTGACAGGAGAATATGGTAAGGAGTGGGAAAATTACACAAGAAGCCCAAAGGGGGCATTCACAACATGTTCAATCTCACATAGCGCTTGTAGCAATTCGACTTCCATCTGCCTATCCTTTGAACTATCTGTCCCGCCAACCCTATACTTGCGGCGGCGGTCGCTGCGCCAATCTGGGATGAATGGGAAGTATACTCTTTAGGATCCA
Source organism: Calotriton arnoldi (assembly GCA_963921515.1). NCBI lineage: Eukaryota > Metazoa > Chordata > Amphibia > Caudata > Salamandridae > Calotriton > Calotriton arnoldi. The sequence continues at coordinate 375,253 of CAWUFW010010715.1, forward strand.
AACCTGCTGACACCAGAGCCCTGCTGAGTACCCTGGCTAATTGGAATCTTGTGAGTGGCATCCCATCCTCATGCACAAAAAGAGGGCCTCCTGTCCCATGCACCCGGTGAGCCATAAAGGCTTCCATATTAGCCAGTGGATGACAGTCATTCCCTGGGGTTCGGTGCAGCAATATGTGATCCCTCTACCCATCTGGTCGGTCTTAGAACGGGTAATGGTGACCACCAGCGAGCGTTTTGGCTATTGAATGTCTGTTCGTTGCAGACCATCCCTCATATCTCCTTTGCTCTTTGCCACCAGCTTGCTCACCCTCAATGCCCCGTGAAATTCTATGGTGAATGCTGCCCTAAAATAGCAAACATCCTCGGGTGATCTACATACCTTATCAAGACATGCCATGATATTTGTCAGTTTCGCCGTGTCTATGGGGCACCTGGAGTCTTGGCTACCCCCTCTAAGTGCTGCCAGCCCTTCAGTGCCCTTTGCACAAGGAAAGTTTTTGTGCCATCCGTGTGACCCAACATCTTTGCAAGTAATGAAATTGCCACAATATGCGTTTGGCACAGGACGCCAGCCTCCCTTCCCCTCTCAGGTGCCCCAGGAATGAGATTACTGACTCCTGTGACCCCCCTCCCACCCGCTGCACTTCCTGGAACCTGTGATATGCGCAATATGCCCCCTCATATGCATGCTTTGTTCTAGGCGCTAAGCTGGCCGCCATGAGGTCTGGTAGACTGGGGCACCAAGCCGCCATAGTTGCTCCAGGAATGGTGAGGGGATCTCCGCCGCTTCTGGGTGATGATACCTGAAACCTGGATCTTAAAATGAGATAAAGCATCTGCTGCATTGTCCAGTACACTAGGCACATGTTTAGATCTGAAGACAACATTTAATCTCAAACTATGCAATATGATTTCTTTCAGTAATCGCAAGATCATTTTACATTTGGCAGTTTGTTGGTAATGCACTCCACCACTGTCATGTTATCAGACCAAAATACCACTGATTGGCTGTGGAACTGTTCTGGCCATATCGTGAGGGCCACAAAAATGGACAAAAGTTCGAGGTAACCAATGTTCGCCACTAGACCAGATTCTATCCAGTCTCTCGGCCACCGCTGTGCACGCCACGCTGTCCTTAAAATGGCACCAAAGCCTGTGCTGCCTGCGGCATCTGTAAAGAAACCCAATTCCTTATTGGTCTTGACAGGGCTTGGCCACACCATAGTCCCATTAAAATCCTTCAAAAATGCTTCCCATATTCTCATGTCCTGGTGAAACTCACTTGTCAGCCTGGCATGATGGTGCTTCAACTTCAGACCAGACATGGTCTGTGCAATAGACCTAAAAAAACGGCAGCCCATGGGTATAATGGGGAGTGCGAAATTCAACTGTCCCACTACCACCTGTAACTGATACAGTGTCACCTTTGGGGCCTTCAGGCATTCTTCCAATGCCTTTGGAAAAGCCCTGACTTTCTCCTGTGGGAGCCTGCCGTTCCATTTGAGTGCCTTCGATCTAGTGTCTATGTCTACATGCATCCCTTATTCCCATACTATGTTACTCTCAACTACCAATGATATTGATGTGTTAAATTGGTGCCAAGTCTTTAGCTGCTATTTGTCTCTGAGCATGTATGGAAATGTCAAGGAATAGAAACTACATAAGGTGTTTTGTATGGCAGGGCTTTTGTATGATAATAATGCATGTTGCATGCAAGACAAGCCTGAATGCATACAAACATTAGTGCATCTTATATTTTAGAATGCAAATAATGCACACAGGACCCAGAAATCTGGACTGTTTGCATGATAATGCTAAAAGTGTGTACTCAATCACCTTTTTTCAGTTTATAAACTCCATGTTCACTGACACCCTGCAAACTAACAAGACAGAGTAGAAAAACGTTTCCCTTCCCTGATGCATGTGTTGTAACCGCTGCTGCATGAGAATATGGCCTTGCATAGATCTGTCTTGGAAGGAAGAAGGAAAAGTAGCACTAGGTTCCATATGCTTCTGCAAAGAAGCACAGTTTGCTCATTTTTATAACAAAACAGGAGCTTAGCAAGTGATTTCTCCTCCCTACATAGGGCATTATTAGTGATAAGGTACCAATAGAGGGGCCCAGTTGGACACAATTGCTAGGGGAAGATGCTGATTGACTGAGTTCTGACTGCTGCCCTATGAAACATGAGGTATACTGGGAAAGTATGCGTGGTTTAGCCTGATATAGACTTAATAAATCAATACAGCCCTATCAGTTAAATGATTGACAACATTGAGGCTCAGCTCTTTGGGTAGGGAATAAATTAAAAATTAGGGATGGGTGATGAAAGGTTGTGTATCAAAATATTGGCTACAAAGCATCCTGCCACCAAATATTGTGTCAAAAAATGTTGGGCCAAATATAGAGAAAGTAAGTGCATATAGGTAAGTACAGGGATTTACTATTCTTAACTCCACATCTAAACACCTTAAAAATGTGTATATCGTAATGTTCATATATGTGAAGTTAAGTAAAGTAAACCTACATTCACATATATATATATATATATATACAGTGAAAATAGTGGAGCGGTGCACTACCAAAGAGTTTTCTTCAATAAATCCAAATGTTCATTTTGTATAGTGTTTTATCAATCCTTTTTTTCAATATCAAAATGTGCAAATTCCAGCCAACGCGTTTCGTTCATACATAAAATGAACTTCTTCAGGGCTGAAAGTTATAATACATAAAAGAAAACATAAGTATAAAAATATATATACATATGGTGTATTCACACAATATGCTTTTACTTTAAAAACGAGAGAGAAACTATATACAAAGGCAAAGGTTATTTCATTAGAAGGTGACTCTAAACACAAGAAAGGAAACCTAATGGGGGGTGGGAAAAATACAAAACAAAAATGGAAATTCATGGTCGACAATATGTCACTTCAAGTTGAAGAAAAAACAGACAAAATAGGGTGAAGGGGAAAAGAAAATGGGGGGCGGAAGAGTAGGGGTTGAAGACAAGAATAGAGGGAGGAAAAAACATGGAAATATAAAAATATAAATATATATATATATAAAAAGGGCAGACATTAACAATCTTATACATATTTTGTAATGTAATGTCCATTGAGCATTTGGTCTGTAAATAGATATGTAAATCAAAATAGATCAGTATCAGTTGTTAATTAATAGCAACAACGGTGTCAGGAGCTATTGTCACTAGTGGGTCTATACAGTTCACCCTAAGCGTAGCTCATAGTGTCCAAGTAAACAAGTAACAGTTAGTCCAGGGCCTAAGTAAAAGCACATGATTGGAGAAACCTTTGAGCCATACAAATACGAGAAAAAGAAGACCAAAATAAAACAGAGAAAAGGCACTACATGTACCTACCAAATGGTGATGTGAAGAAGACACAGGAACACAGAGGCAATGAAGAGCCCTTGATCTGAGATATTTCAAATTCCTGCTGTCGACGCACAAGTATTTACATTTTAAAGGCTATCATGATAAGTGCCTGATGGTTGTATCTCTAAGAAAGTAAAAGAAAATGTATTAAAACAAGGAGCGACATAGTGCGTAGACACTAAAGATTTATAGGGAATAAGCACCGGTACCAGAGAAATAATATGAATATATACAGGCACCAAAAAAGTGGCATGACATTGAGTTCATAATAGTTAAAGAAAAAGAAAAAGAAAAAGAAAAAACTGTGTTTCAACCATGACTTGTGCTGACTCTCTTTTTCTGTAATAAGGAAGGTTTGAGCAACCTATTTGCTATTTATTTCTTGTGCTGACACTACCTCTCTCCTCTGTTTACATGTCACACACTTGTGCTGACACTTCCCCAGCCTTATCACCTATTGGAAAAGCGGATTCATCCTCATTTCTGCTGGCCACCGTTCTTCCCTTATAGTCTTTCTTCGGTGTTCTTTCACCGATTACTTTCCCGCCCATTCTCAAGGTGCTTATATTAACCAGGAAGTGGGACCGGCCAGTTCAACACTGACTGCCGACCGGACGATAATAACAGGACTGTGTCCCCAGGTATTTAGATCTCTACCTGTTCATGTAAGAACCTCTTGGCTACTATGACTAGTTTCTGGCTATGGTGCTTGTTTTTCAACCTTACTTTTTATGACTTTCTTCCTTTTAGTTTAATAACTCTGTTATTCTATTTCTTTAACTTATGCCTAAGAATGATTTACAGCGCATTCATTGTAATGTGATTTTCATATTATTTAATTTGTTACTTAGCTTTCATCTTAGCAGCTTGTTTATACTCAAGGAACTCTTTCACTTTATTTATTTACTGTTCCTTTAAGTTTGTCTTTTGGGTTGCAAATAATGCAACCATGTGGATGTGATTTGTACATCACTACAAGCCTAAGCATTAAGGGGCCGATTCCGATTCGGGCCGGAAATCTCTCCGACCGAGCCGGACCCGGAGAGATTTCCGACCGAATCGGACTCTGGCAGTCCGACCGAATGAGTACGATGCGCACGTATGCCATCGGACTCGATTCGGTCGGACTCCCATTGAAGTCAATGGGAGCCAGTGGTACGACGCGTACACGGGCTCCCATTGACTCAATGGGCACGATGCGAACAAGGGCGCCCCCTACAGCGTGTTCGCGTTGGTGCGGGTCGCACCGTACATGCACGTGTAGGGGGGACCCATGGCTCCCCCCTGTGTGCGACTCGCATGCCTACGCTTCCAGGGGGGTCCGACACGGACCCCCAAAGTGCGGCTCCGACAGCTCCTTGGAGCCGGACTGCGCGAGTCGGTCGGAGCGGGCGCGATGCGCATCGTACTTACCCACCCGGGAAACGTCTCCATTGCGCGGTGCGAGTCGTCCCCGTGCGAGTCGGTCGGAGCGGTCGGGTCCTGCGAATGAGTCGGTCGGAGATTTCGCGAGCGCACGCATCGTACTCGCTCGCCCGGACACACGTACGATTCGATCGGGAAACAGGGCTCCGAATCGGATCCGGTAAAGCCGAATCCGATTCGGAGCCCTACCGGCCGAGATCGGAATCGGCCCCTTAGTCTCTTTTAGATTGTATTGCCTTTAAATAGGTGATTGCAGCGCGTCACTGTTTTATTTATACCTTTGGTATAATTGGCGCTTCTGCGCATATATTCAGGAGACCGCTTTGTAATGTTTTAATCTTACTACTTCACCAGCTTTTCATGTTTTTGATCATGAAGCTTGCCAAGTGGGTCTGCTCTCCTTCCATAGGTGTATTGTTACATGCCTTTCACTGCCATCCTCTTCTATTGCCCAGCCAGCAAGCCGTCCTTCACTTGGACACAGTTTTTTCTTTTTCTTTAACTATTATGACCTCAATGTCATGCCACTTTTTTGGTGCCTGTATATATTCATATTATTTCTCTGGTACCGGTGCTTATTCCCTATAAATCTTTAGTGTCTACGCACTATGTCGCTCCTTGTTTTTTAATACATTTTCTTTTACTTTCTTAGAGATACAACCATCAGGCACTTATCATGGTAGCCTTTAAATTTTAAATACTTGTGCGTCGACAGCAGGAATTTGAAATATCTCAGATCAAGGGCTCTTCATTGCCTCTGTGTTCCTGCGTCTTCTTCACATCACCATTTGGTAGGTACATGTAGTGCCTTTTCTCTGTTTTATTTTGGTCTTCTTTTTCTCGTATTTGTATGGCTCAAAGGTTTCTCCAATCATGTGCTGTTACTTAGGCCCTGGACTAACTGTTACTTGTTTACTTGGACACTATGAGCTACGCTTAGGGTGAACTGTATAGACCCACTAGTGACAATAGCTCCTGACACCGTTGTTTCTATTAATTAACAACTGATACTGATCTATTTTGATTTACATATCTATTTACAGACCAAATGCTCACTGGACATTACATTACAAAATATGTATAAGATTGTTAATGTCTGCCCTTTTTTATATATATATATATATATATATATATATATTTATATTTTTATATTTCCATGTTTTTTCCTCCTCTATTCTTGTCTTCAACCCCTACTCTTCCGCCCCCATTTTCTTTTTCCCCTTCACCCTATTTTGTCTGTTTTTTCTTCAACTTGAAGTGACATTTTGTCGACCATGAATTTCCATTTTTGTTATGTATTTTTCCCACCCCCATTAGGTTTCCTTTCTTGTATTTAGAGTCACCTTCTAATGAAATAACATTTGCCTTTGTATATAGTTTCTCTCTCGTTTTTAAAGTAAAAGCATATTGTGTGAATACACCATATGTATATATATTTTTATACTTATGTTTTCTTTTATGTATTATAACTTTCAGCCCTGAAGAAGTTCATTTTATGTATGAACGAAACGCGTTGGCTGGAATTTGCACATTTTGATATTGAAAATAAAGGATTGATAAACCACTATACAAAATAGACATTTGGATTTATTGAAAAAAACTCTTTGGTAGTGCACCGCTCCACTATTTTCACAGTTTTCTCTCTGCTTGGCAGCTGGCATCCAACAACGGCAGGTGCAGGAGCTGTATGTGCACACCCAATCATACTATCCATTACAATTTCTTAAACAAGAAAAGGAATAAAGCAGGGAGGTGCGGTTACTCAAATCCGCCGTTGCTCATTCATTTTATATATATATATACACTTTGCTTCACAATAGTGTGGTCCTAGATATTTTGTCCTTGATATTCTAGAAGCAAAATATTTTGGAGTTGATATTAAGGTGGGGTACCACAATTGGGGCATAGCTAATATTTGCACTGATCTGTATATTAGCAGCTGAATTGTTTATAATTATGATTATTCTGATACATATGATTTGTTAAAGAATACAAGTAAAAACAGGTTTCCTTGGTTTCTATATACTAGATTAGAGGCAAAAATTCAACTTGCATCTCACCATTCACCCCCAGGCTGGAATAGAAATATTCTTAATGCCCACACAATAGACAACCAATAAAAAACAGAAAACAAGAACAAAGATTATTACAAAATTAAATCATTACAAAAGAATTTTTATTAAAAATTATTGTTTGCAATTGCTGTTTAAAAAGATTAACAGAAATTATTAAAATCATGCAACGAAATAAATCTCAAACACCTTATACACACAAAATCCCCATACCTAGTAAGAAAAACAAATAAATTGATATTAAGAGAGAAAAAAACAGACAATACACTTTGTCATTAGATTATACACATTCGTTTAGACAAGTTATCACTAGGACCTGGTAAGAAAGAGAACGTTTTCTAATGTCTACAGATCCAGTCACTTTCACAAATTATGTGAGTAGTGCGTCGACGCGTTTCGATGGTATTACTGTTTATATCCCATCTTTTTCAAGACAAACAATAAAAACTCTCTATGTTGCACCGTTTGGTTGCACCACAAGTGGATCCTGTGTGTAAAACAAATACATCTATTTAAACATACAACTAAAATACAATTTTTATAACTGAAATGCACAAAAAACTGATTAAAAGAAAGGGGGAATACTCTCTCTATTGCACTATTTAAATGCAATGAAATAAGGGTGATATATGACAAGCAAATACATCTGTTAATGCAATTACAACACATGCCTACAATACACAGCTGATCTTTGTATTCCTAAAATACATGACTAAAAAACACAAAAGATCTAACCTAGAAGGAATAACTCTCTATATTGCACTGTTTAAATGCCATGAAATAAGGGTCTTATATATCAAGCAACTACATCTATTGAAACGATACCTATAATACTCATTGCTGAGATACACAACAAATCTATGCTGTAGAAAATATCGTTCACCAACAAACTTTTAACAAGTCTTGAACAATTGCATCTTTGAAAGATCATCGATAAGCTAGATCTAGACAGAGAAAAAAAAAAAAGAATACTTCAAAATAATTACTCACATGGCAGTAAATTACCAACCATTGTGTGTGCATACTGAATTGGTGTACAAGGATGGGGCTCCGTTTATCATTACCTTCAGCTAAGAGATTCACTGACAGGTTTGTCTAGTGCCTTACACTTCTCATCTAATATAACACAACTCAGTAGAGTAGAGGTGTGCAACAACTGCCTATTCCCTGTTTCGCACGAAAAGGGCACATTTCCTTTTGGGGTTAGGGCATCCTCCATTTGTCACCCCAATAATATTGGAGGAAAACATGGCACAGGGGTCCTGGAGTGATTTGCTTTCTCCTGCCATTGCCTTCATGACCCCTGAGAGCCGTGGTAGCAAGGTTGTGCCAGGGATACTTAAGTCATGCGAGATAGCTAGCTTAAGAGGGCTGGAAACTGGGACTTATGGATTGTACATACATCTCTGCAGTTGGTATTTTACCCACTGAGGCTTCTCCCTGAAATAATAACATGTAAGCTAGAGTAGGTGGCTAACGTGGTGTGAAAGTGGAGTGTGTATTTGTGCTTTATGGGGTGGGTACAGGGTACAGGAATCCAGGTTGGGATCCCTGTGTGTTGATGGTTATACAAAATAGGCAGGTTATATCAGACTGCCCAGGTCCATTTTGCTGGACTTGCAAGTAGCCTGGAAGAATCCTGTATTTTACCCAGAGATGTTTTCTGTAGCTGGACTCTGGTGGGTGTTAAGCTGTTGGGATTTCTTTTGGGAGTGAACACCAGAACGTTTCTGCTATTGACTCCTAATGGCATTCCGAGTTTGCTACAAATTGGACCTACGATAGAAAGCATCATCCAGGTTAATGCTTCCGGATGCCATGAAGGAAAAATGAAGTGCCGGTTGAGATCAAATTTGGAGGGTGATACTAACACACAAAGTAATACCTTTAGCCAGTTTGGGGAGAGCATCTTTAGAAGAAATATCTGGCATACCCTGATTGGTGGAGTATCCAAAAATGTGAACGCAGCAGGGAATTAAAAGGCCTAAAGAAGAATAAATACAGGCCAGCTGCTCTGCTCAGGCTGCAACCAGAGGATTCTCATTGACCACTGCCAAATCCCACAAAGCAGTGTGGTGAAGAAGGCTTCTGTGAGTCAGGACTGGGATAATAGATTACCAGTGTTCCATTTCATGTGTGACACAAACTTGAAAGAATACATAGAAAGAGAGACGCATCAGCCAGATTAATGCTTCTGGATGCCATGAAGGAAAAATGAAGTGCACAACACTAAAACAACCATAAGAAGGAAAACGGAAAGGCCACGAGCAGCACTCCACCCAAAGTGAGTGTAACATCAGATCCACAAAAACTGTGTTGCCTCAAAGCCCATCAATGAGGGCAAGCGCGCCAAGACTTGCCTGATTGTGCAGAGCAAAGTAAACAGGTACTTTACATATTCTGACATATATGATGTCAATCCACATTAGCACTAAAGGTGTGGTGAGGGCACCATGAATGTCAATATCATTACTTAATTTGTTGTTTCACACTCACAGAATGCAACTGTGGTTGAGAAAGAACTGCCTGGGTATGCATTTCAATGAATTTCACATATATATCAAAATGAATATGTATACAGTTAAGTATTGATTATTGCATACGCGTTTATGTTTAGTGTCCCATTTGGAAAGTCAGGGAATCACCCTGAGGAAGCCCTCTATCAACAATTATGTCCCACGTTCAGGAGGTCAAAACACGTTGGCAGCACATATTATGGGATACACCCCTGCTAAAAAAAACAAAAACCCTATCAATATCGAATTTTGGGGACATTTGAATAGGAACAACCCTCTCTTGGGGCTTAACGACTGTAGATAAAGCATACTAAACCTAAAACAAAATCCATATTTAACACGTCAGACGCTATAATTTACTTCGTTTCACTATTGTGTCTTATTGTTTAATGTATGTCTCTGATAAATAGATGGTCTTATTGATGTTATGTGCTGAGTCTTTTTTTTCGTAAGTACACAAATAAGTAACACATTGATTAAAGTCTTTTTGTAACAGACGGAATTGAATTTTGAATCTATGGCACGTGGTTGGCTGTAAGAAACTGTGGTGTTAATTGTGCTGGATGTGATACATGGGCAAGTAATGGGTCCACAATTGGTTTCTTACTCAGTCGCGGCTGGCATGACTTGCGGGGGGGGGGAGGGAGTCGCGCGGGGAGGAGGGTTGTGCGGGGAGGTCACGCGGGGGGTTTAATTTAACAATAAAAAAAATTAAACTTACCATCCCGCCGGCTGGGTCCCATGTCATCTCTGCTCCTGCTCTCCTGCTCTCAGGAACAGGAAGCAGGCAGCCAGGCTCCCACCCCTAAGCCAATCACAATGCTGCAAGCAGCGTTGTGATTGGTCGGGACGCCACCCAGCCAGAGGCTAATGGCCCGGCCATGTTCTCCATGTAGGCTGCATTGCAGCCTACATGGAGAAGGATAGAGTGCACATGACTGGTTGGGTCGGCCGCAGAGGGCCGACCAAATCAGTCATGCGCACTCAGGAGTGGGCACACCACTCCTCCCCTGCCCAGCCCTGGTTGCAGAGCAGCCCCGCCCACCCGCCTGCCCGTCCGCAACCAAACCCTTCTGCTTTCTCACAGTGCAAGAAGCAGAAACATAAAATGGTAGTTATTACCATTTTATGTTTCTGCTTCTCGCACTGTGAGAAAACAGTGGGGCGACGCTCCTCCACCCTAGTGGAGGAGCCGCCCCTGTCCTTACTGGGAACCAAGCACCCCATTATAGCACTTGACTCTCCCTCAAGGTAGCGAAACAGAGCAGTCCAAGGCCTACTCAGGGGAGGTGGTGTGGGCTTGTAATCTCCTTTCGCTGGCACGCAGAAATAACATTCATAAATGATTGTCCAGTCAGAGATTTTTCTTTGAAAAAAGTAAATAACATTTATTACACATACATAATTATTACTAAATACTATGAATTAATTTAAATTTACAAATATATACATCAGGGTGATAGAAATAACTTTGGTGACATTCTGAAATCACATTTACCCTAATGGATCATGACCCCCAAATTCACAATACCGCTCACCTATACCAGAGAGAACCTCATAATAGGGGGGAGGGGAATTTTAGATAAAACTAGCAAATTGGCTTCGTTAAGGGGTCACCACATTAAAATATAGGGCAAGCCGATTGGCTTTGTCAAGGAGTCAAATATTAATATATAAGGCAAGCCTATTGGCTTTGTCAAGGGGTCACCATATGTATAAAAACAATAACCACATGTTAAAAGTGAACATCATATCAATGGAATCAAGAACCATGTTTAAATGCAATCATTATTGTTAAAAAATTAATTTTAATGTTTACCAACAATCATAGTCAGCAATAGACTTTAAAGAAAGCATTGTAAATCAATAATAACACATGCATGAGCCTTTCTTTTACACACTGAGGCCATGTGAAATGCAGCCATAGGCCCAACCACAAGGGATTCTGCAATCAGAGCACAAGAGCAAAAGCAAGAGTACTTTAAAAATAAATGTAACCTGGCCTGGGGGTCCTAATATCTATGTTTTCCAAAACATAGGACATGTTTCTAATGTAACAGTATGGGGGGGTGGGCTGCTGCCCGCCTGCAGATCACAAAGCACTGCTTGTAAATGGTGCCCCTTCCCCCCCTTTGGGGCACCACGAAGACCAAAGTATGCAAAACATGGCCCACACAGCCAGACCCGGATTTTGGCATGGGTGAGCTGAGCCCAGGCATGGGGCACCTGCAGTTGGAGAGGTGCACAGGTAGATAACCTCCTGAGCTGCCTTGAATAAATCTTTCATTCCAGACGCCAGTTTAGGTAATTGCCTTCAAGCTGTGTGGAAGTCATGTTTTCTTTAATTTTCTTAGCCTCTTTCAATTTCCTCTCTCCAACTTCCCTTCCTTCTCACACAGCCCTCTACTAAGGACGTTCACCTCCAGTTTAGTAACTAAATAGGTGATTGAGGTGAATTGGACAAGGTGCAAATGCGTGTTCACTGTCAATGTCAATGCTCCCAGGCATTTAGCCTAGACGTGCCCTGTGAGCACAAATGGCCCCCCCACCCCACTAGGGTCACCAATGGGAGGGAGTGGTTGGGGAAGAAGTGGAGGAGGAGGATTAGGACTGGCACCAAATATATTTTCATCCATGGCTTTGTCTCAGGACAGACCGGCCTTGCTCACAGGACATTATGGAGCTCTCCCATCTGGAACTAGTGCATATTTTATTAGGGGTATTGCCACGCATGCTGTTTGTTTGGTTTTGGATGTGATGGTGTCCCAGTCCTGTCCAGGACACCCCAATGCCTCCATCCACGTTGGGGGGCAACAGGAGGAGCCCCAACACCCCTGCGCCACTGCCAGCTCCACCCACAGTACTCCTGTGAAGCTCGGGAGCCCGCAACTGCCTTCCTGCTCCCTCACCGCACTGCTCTCCTGAAGGCAGGGAGAGTATGAGGATCCTTCTTCCCTCAGTCTGCAAGCAGCATGGATGGGGAGTGAGGTAGCAGGGTTGCTTCTGGCTCCATCCGCTCTACAAGCCTTGTGTCTGGGGTCCTAGGTATAGGATCCCAGACCCATTACTACTGCACTGGTCCCGAAGGATGGGATCCCCTGGCCGAATGTGAGCCAGAGTAGGGGGCTCCATGCACACCATTTCCCTAGGCAAAATTAAATAAATAAAGAGGAGCGTTGTGCCAACCCTGGGCACTAGTCCACTCCGGAGGGAATTTTAATTTTCATTTTAATGGATACGGTGGGCCACTCTGTTTCTTGAGCGGGGGTCTATGGACAAATCCTTTAAAAATGAATATCTTCAGCCCCCTTGGTCTGATTTCAATAACTTTGGGACTTTTGTTTACTCTTGGTGGTGAACTCTAGCCACCAGGAGTATTTTAAGCAGGCCTCCTCACCTCTAGAGGGTGCACTTTGGGGGGAGCTGGTTTCACTGTCTCTCTGGGCCAATGTTCTCCTCTGCTTTGTCCCCCAGAGACCCAGTTGCCTCCTGGGTGTCTTGTGGGGCATCTTGGGGCAGGGGAGTCCAAGTATTTCCCCAATTTGCCCTTAGGGAGTGTAAGGGGCAAGCATCCCTGGCCCTGGAGAGACCAACCTGGAAGTCAGATGCTGACAGAGTCCTTGGTCCATCAGGGCATCTGATGGCCTATCCTTCCAGTTGTCCATAGTACAGGTGTTGTCACTGCCAAGGCACAGGGTCTTGCGCTTCCTCAGAGTCTGGGGATGCCACTTATATGCCCACTGCCAGCCTGCAAGTAGCGGACACACTTTGGTCTAACCCTAAACTGGTTCTGGCCAGGTCCTCCCTTTTCCCTGGTGTTGGCTGCAGCCTGACTAGTGAAATAAAGGTATGGTCAGGCTTGGTGTCGGGTTCTTTTATGAATGCAGGGGCAGATCCCTTTGAAGTGTAAGCAGGACAGGGCACAGCTCCTTCCCAGTCACCCTTTCAGGAATACCCACTCCCATCTACACCCAGGCCCCATTTTCCACTGTATGGCCCCAATACACATTTCCCAGTGGGGGAGTCATCACCAGCTCAAGAGCATTTGGGCACCCACAGAAATGCCCCCAAATACTTTAAGCAGGTAAATTCCAACTTTCTAAGAGTGGCATTTTCAAAATAATAATTTAAAATCTGACTTTACTATTAAAGAGGATTTTAAATTACAATGAAAAGGAGTGGCATAAACATTGCTCTAGCTACTACCAATCTAAATTTATCATTTAACAAATGTAACAATGCAGTCCCAATGATTCCCTAGGGCAGCAGCCAGCCTTGCTACAGTGAACATCATTTTTGGGGATATTTAATCGTAAGGACATGTTAAACATTAATTTCTACATGTCCTACATTTAAGTATCACGCACCTTGCCCTTATGGGCAATAAGGTATACGTATTGGTAATTTATTAATAATTAACAGGAAGGTTTAAGCCTTTTAAAAGGAGTACTTTGATAGGTTGAATTTGCAGTATGAAATTGGCACAAATAGGATACCTGTGTGCAGCTACCAAGCTGCGCTCGACTGTAGTCTCTCACAAGCAGCCTGTACTCATGCACACAACCGTGTGCACACATGTAACCAACCTAGTGCCACTTACTCTAGCTGTGTCGCTGTGGTCTTATCTTAAAAAGTGGACACTGGTGGTAAACATGAGCAGTCCAATTACCATGAAATTACCATGAGTGTGACTCGGGTAGTGGGACTCACCCGCAATAAAGGTCCAAAAGCCGGGTAATCAAACATAAAAAAAAATCCTGGTATACTAAATGGGCAGGACCCATTTGCAACAGGGGCTCTATTTGTATGTATTCTTGATTTTGATCCACCCGCCCCCATGGGCCTAAACAGGATCAAACCTGTAGCACACAAACCTGAAAGAAAGCCCTGCAATGAGTGATGAAGGAGGAACTGCTTGCCGGTTAGAGGGTAGTCCTGAACTGCCATCCGCAGAGAAGCATCTGCTTTGTGGAGTTATCAGCCCTTCTGCCTTGTGAATAGAAGTTTGTGAATGAGACTTGGGTGTATCCCTACTGCAGGGGCTGTGGCTTCCGCAAAGTAAAAGGCCAACTTGCTATGCGTATGAGGTGCTCAAAGTGTATTCCTGCAGAAGGACGGAATTTAGAAGTGGAGCCCAGTGCCATGCTGGAAGGATAAAGAACTGAGATCAATATTGTATGAGGCCCAGAGGGAGGACCAGGTCTACATGATTTTTGTAGTGAACCCCCTCTATCTCTGATCACCAGAATGTGCCTTTGGTTGCCTCCAAGAAGACTTTGAGAGTGCTCGCTTCTCCCTCCTGAAATGGAGGTTATCAGTAGGGTTGCTAGTGGAGGCCAAGAGGAACAGATCCCTGCAAACCATGTAAAAACTCCTCCAGGCAGCTGTGGAAATATTTGGATTGAAATCCCCATTTCATATGAGCCATGGTCTGACAGCAATGCCCCTCGCAGCTCTATGGGTGGCTCAGATGTGGGAAAAGCAGACCACATTCAGCAAGATTATTGTTTGAGTCCGGAAGTGTGTGGTATTGAAAAATGTTAACTGCAATGTAGCAATTTAAACATTGGCAGCTTGGCGTTTCTCTACTGTATTCAGTAGTTTTGGAAGTATTGTCTTGTGGAAGAATTGTCTCTCTATCCCTGTTGAGCCCATGAGTTCCAGTGTGGGTCATGTATGCCCCTTTAATCCCCATGAGGACTCCTATTCACACCCTGCTTGCAGTCTGCCTCGTGAGGATCATTCTGGGCTGCTAGGTCGACTCACCATTATTTGCTTGTCTTTTTGATCATCATTTGTTCGTCTCTAAAAAAGAAGAAGCAGGAACCGCGGGTAGTTTGAGGCCAGGGTTGCAGAGGAGAGGCTGCACTACTCATGGAAGTTGTTTCTCTCACCACAGCACCAGCAGAGAGCCTCTCTGCATTGACCTCAACTGACAGCTCCCCACTCTCACCTGTTTCAGATGCATGCATGCACTTTAAAATAGTGAGCATCTGGTTCTGTGAAGGGTGTATGGATGTTTATTGCACATAAAGTATCTCTGCAGTCTGAACACGGACCTGTCTGCTCCATCCAGTCAGAATAATTCCCAGAGATCTGATCCAAAGATCTGTGATTGTCGTATGACAACCCCATGTTAAAATCAAAGGCAGAGGCTCAGTGACACTGAATACCCGTTGTCAAAGCCAGTACACAGAAGTGGTGTATTGTGAAAGCCTTTGCCAGTGTTTGATGTTTCCTTGTGCGTTTGTATATTTGCAAGAGTAGTACTTGAACGTTTGTAAATAGTTACCTTTATTTAGTGTTTGGGTGCTTTTATTATTTTAGTTCTGAATATCTAGACCATTCTGCCTCCTCCGAGTAAGCCTTGGACTGTGCTGCATCATTTTCTGAGTGCCAAGTGCTAAATGGGTGTATCCGGTGCTCCGTTTTGGGTCCAGTATTCAGCTGGTGCCAAGACACCAGGGGTAAAAGGGTACAATTGACTCAATTGATGAATGTAAAAGTCAGGTGCCAAATCGGCTGAAAATTGACCTGAATGACAGGTGTTCTTATAAATAAGGGTCTGATGTGTACAATGTAATTGGTTCCATTAATGAAGAAGAACATGGATTATTAATTTCTGCATGAAAGCTTGAAGTTTAAGTTTTTGAACCATCGATCGCTTTGCTACTAAAGGGGAGTTATATGACACAATAATGACCACAACATTACTGAACTACACTAATATGGACAAAAAATATTGTTTACAAAATTATCCTCACCCTATACTTAAAGAAGAAAAACACAAATATAGACTGCAAAAATATTGCTGTACTAAATTTCTAAAATGCTATTGTCAGAACCCCTTTCAGTGAGCCACGGAGCAAGCAGGAGTTACTGGGTCCACCCATGGTGGCTGAGGCCTTTTAATCCTGAAGTCCTGAGGCCAGAGTTACTGCGGATCGTGCTCAACTGGGCCAAGCACTCCTTCTGCACCTGACTTTTCGTTATGTTGCGCGGTACTAGCATTCAAGGCTCCTTTGGGGCTAAGCGCAGATACAGTTCAGTGAACCCGCCTCATAACTCAACCTGTAAGCAGCGCGAACAATAAATCACTGTCCAGTTAAATACTTGTTTTTATATAAAAATAAGTATTTTAATTCTAATTCTACACATGCAAAGGTAAACGACATTCAAAAGCAATAACACAATCCCATTGAGGTCGGGGCTCTAGTAGTCATCTGTTACTCCCTGTCCTACTAACTTTAGTGCAATAGGGTTCAATGTTATTTTCCAATCACTGCTGGCCACATCAAGGGAATGTAAATTATTAGACCATACTCAAGAGTTTTCCCTCTGACTCCTTTCAGACGTTCAGACTCAGGAGTCTACTGGGTCGCAGTGCTGATTGTGGTATGTACCCCAGGGCCTCAAAGGCCAAGCTCATGTCTTACCCGCTCTGGCGGTATGCACCTGCTCAGTGGCGCAGCAACGTCCTGCTCTGGATTGGCAAAGTCGGGCTGCATGCAGTCACACCTTACACAGGGAGTCCTTGCGATAGGGCTCCCCCTGGACCTTGCTCCTTCTAACGCTCTCCTCTTCCTCACCAAGCACACTGGTCTTAGCAAGCAGGCAGGTGCTGGTGCTCCAGGGCAGGTGGGCTTGGTTTCCCTGACTGATGTCCCCTCACTCAGCAGGGGGAAAAGCAGGCCTGGGCCCACAGTCCTGGTCACTGGAAGAAGTCTTACAGGGCTTCCCCATCTTATGCAGCCTGTCTGGCTGCTCGGCAGATGACAACTTTTGGGGTCACAAATTCCCCTACTTATAGTCCTTTTCCAGACACAAAATGTAATTTAGTGTCTGAGTTTTTAAGTTTAATGTTGGGTTTCTGCTCTTTTGAAATTGACATATTTTCCCTTTTTTCTTCCTCCTGAAGGATGTCTGTCACAGCAGGCAGGATTCCGAAGCTGATGAACACACAAGATTCATGGAGTTCACACCTGGATGTCAGCCACAGCAATATGTGCATCAAAAGTTTCATTCTGGGCTCCTAACCCCACTCTTTATGATTCTTTTATCAGTCCCATCTCTCTCTTCCTGAGATGCATCCAGGCCCCTTCCTTGTTGTTAGAAATGGGGGTCTCTATTTGGCAGAGGTAGGTACCTTTGACCAAGTAGGGGCCCTTGCTTCTAGTCAGGGTAAAGGGGCTACACTCCTAAAATAACCCCTGCTCACCCCCTTGGTAGCTTGGCATGAGCAGGCAGGCTTATCTCAGAGGCAGTATGTAAAGCATTTGTGAACACATACAGTAATACAGTGAAAACACTACAAATGGACACCACACCAGTTTAGAAAAATAAGTAATCTTTATCTAGACTTAACACAAGACCAAACGACAAAAATCCACAATACAGTAATAAAAATATGACTTTCAGATGGTAGAAATAGCTTAGTTCAATGTAGATGGTAAATGCGACACTTTACTGTTCAAAGTACCTTGGATGCGTCACGCAAAACAAACAAAAGGGTCGCAGGGAAGGTGGTGCATCGGTTCCTTGCTTCGGGGAGGTGATGCGTCGGTTCCTTACTGCAGTGCAGGGGAGGTGATGCGTCGGTTCCTTACCGGAGAGGAGGTGATGCGTCGGTTTCTTACTGCGTTCCGGTTACGATGCGACAAGATGGCGCCTTGATGCGACGCGACGAACCAGTGCGATGCGACAAAATGGCGTCTTTGATGCGATGCGACAACTTGGATGCGATGCGTGCACGCCCGACGGCCGTGCGGCGAACTCGGTAGACTCTTGAGCCGCGACAGGCCCTGCGACACGCTTCTCCGGTGATGCGACGGCAACCTCTGCGGCGGCGACACGCTTCTCCGGTGATGCGACACTCTTCGTTGGTGATGCGACGGCGAACAGCTGCGGCGGCGACACGCTTCTTCGGCGATGCGATGGCAACTGCTGCAGTGGCGACACGCTTCTTCCTCGTAGCGTCGCGCTTAAAGCTCCCAGCGACACGCAGTCTCCAGAGGGCAAAACAACAGCAGGCACCTCTCTGCAGGTAGAACTCCCAGCAAGGGAATTCAGGGGGAGCTGGTGGTGAAGTCTTTGGGTCCCTGAGACTTCAGAACAGGAGGCAAGCTCAACTTCAGGCCCTTGGAGATCTTCCTCAAGATAGTTAAAGTACACACAAAGTTCCTTTTCTCTTTTCCTTGGCAATAAATAACCACTGCAGGCCAACCCCACACAGCAAACAGCACAGGGGCAGTCTCCTCCTTCAGCTTCCTTGGTTTCTCTCCTTGGCAAAGGTTCGTCTTGATTCCCAGAAGTGATCTAAAGTTATGGGGTCTGGGCCCCAATATTTATACTGCAAAATCCTTTGTTCTCTGAAGGCAGAGAGTGTCTGTGCCCAGCCAAAACCAGTTCTGTCCTCCCTGGTGCAGCTTCCTGGCAGGAGGTGGAGACAGCATTGTTGAAAGCAGGCCTGGCCCAGGTAGCTGAAAGGAAATCTCCTCCCCTACTCTCTATTCTATGAAGGCTCAGGCAAGTGAAAGGAAATCTCCTCCCCCTATGAAGGTCTTATTCAGCCCAGCCCTGACCCATCAGACTGCTGGAGCCAAAGCCCTCTCCAGCCCCCTGTCACCCACAAACCAGACATGAAATACACAAACCTAGCAGAGGCATACTGGATGGTTAGGCAAGAAAATACCTACTTTCTAAAAGTGGTATTTTCAAATTCAGAATGTAAAAATCACCCACACTAAAAGATGTATTGTAACATTCTGAGTTAAGGCATACTAAACTTTATTTTCCTATCTTGTTCCTAGGGTCAGTTAAGATTATAAGATGTTATAATCAAACTGCCCATTCTGGCCTATGGGAACAGATAGCCTTGCAATAGTGAAAAACGAAATTGGCTGTAATTCACTATCAGGACATGCCACACACATCAGGGCATGTCCTACCTTTCACATACAATGCACCCTGCCCTTAGGCCTACCTTAGGGGTAACTAATATGTAGAAAAGGGAAGGTTTAGGGACTGGCAAGTGGGTGCCCTTATCAAGTCGATATGGAGGTCCCAGACTGCACACAGGCTCTGCAATGGGAGGCCTGAGCCATACTTTACAAGCTGCTTCTGTGGGTGGCACAATCGGTGCTGCAAGCCCACCAGCAGCATTTGATTTACAGGCCCTGGGCACACATGGTGCACTGTACTAGGGTCTGACAAGTAAATCAAATAAGCCAATCATGGAGTCACTAATCCATTACAACAATTTACAATAGGGAGCACTTGCACTTTGGCACTGAACAGCAGTGGCAAAGTGCCCAAAGCATCTAGACCAGCAAAAACATAGCAAAAATACAGGAGGCAACAGCAAAAAATGGAAGGGAGACCCACACCAATGGTGCCAGGTCTAACACTTGTGATCTATCATTGAATCATTGAGCCTTTTGAAATGCAAAGAGAGAGCCTAGATCTCCCATCCTCCAGTGCATGTCCCTCCCAGCTAGGAATGCAGCAATACACAAAACTCTCTTGGGGGATTTCTCTACTTCTCATGTTTTCCTCCAGGCAGGCCTGGGCTTCCCAAAATGGAACCCAAGGTCCTCCATATAATGTACAAGTGCAGGCACACTTGTACTCAAGTACATTCAGAGCACTCTTATTGCACAGCACTGTTATTCCCATGTATTAAGCCACCACATGCATAACTACATGCAGCAATTGCATTCAGTCTGTGCACACTGTTCAGTACTGCAGCCTTTCTGTATTGTACCAAAGTGTGCTATATTAACAACACTCACTGCCAGCAAACACACATTTATCATGTACTCACTGTACCACACTTCACCCCTTGTGTAGTGTACGTCTTGCAAGCACACATGCACTCAGCATGTTTCCATTGTGCACGCCCTTCACATCTACCTGATGCAGGCCAGGGGTGAGTTAAGCACACAGCAGCTTAACTTTTAAAAAGGGGAATGAGCCTGTAGGTCTCACTCCAGTGACAGAAGGTAAAAAGGTCCTGTTCACTACTACTGATCACTACACAGTATGCGGCCACCACTGCACTTGTGCTGCTTAACACATGGTGAAGGCAGCAGCCTTCCACCACTATGAGGGTAGCACTTTATGCCCCCCACCTGGCCCAACAAGATGGCAATCAGTGAGACAGGCCTATATCATGGCGCACACCCATGATCCGTGTTTGCCTATGAGAAAAAAATAGTAGAGTTGGGCACTCAGGGCAGGGCACACGTCTCTTACCATATAGAGGATTTTTCTGTCCCAATAGACGCCCCTTCCAGATCAGAACACCACGAGCCAACTTCAATCTGGAGAGGTAGGGTGGTCAGATCGGTAAAACAGGCGGGAAAGTCCTTTAGCATTCCCATGGCTCGATCGGTCTCTCTGCGCCACAAGAAAAACTAACCCTTGCAAAGTAATAGACCATCGCAATAACTTGGGATTCTCTTCCTTTCATATCCATCAACCATTTCAGTGGCATATGATCTGTCTGCACCACAAACTTAGTGTCAAACAAATAAGGGAGGAACTTACACAAGGCCCACACTATGACAAAGCACTCCTTCTCAATAGCTGCCCAGTTTTGCTTTCTGGGGAGTAATTTCAAACTGATAAAGGCTACCATACATTCTCTACCCTTATCATCCAGTTGAGTTGATACTGCTCCAACTCCCTTGTCAGAGGCTTCCGTCTGTACAATGAAAGGCTGACTGCAGACAGGCGTTTTCAATACCGGTGCAGTGCATAGTGTCTTCTTCAGTTCCTCAAATGCCTTTTGACACTCTGGAGTCCATATTACCTTTCTGGGCTGCTTCCTAGAGGCCAAAGCAGTCAATGGGGCAACTATACTTCTATTGCTGAAAGTTTCAGTAATACCCGGTGAGTCCCTCATTTCAGTCTGGGTAATAGGTACCCCCCACTCAATCACAGATTGAATTTTGGCATCCAATGGGCAAATCCTCCTATTCTCCACCTCATACCCAAGGTAGACTACAGAGGACTGTCCCCCGACACTTAGTTGCCTTGATGGTCAGTTTTGCCTCCTGTATCTAAGCCAACACCTAACCCAGGTGCCTCAGGTGGTCTTTCCACGAATTGCTGAACAGCTATGTCATCCAAATAGGCCACACAAATTTCTACAACTCTGCGAGAACATGGTTCACCAGGTGCTGAAAAGTGGCAGGAAATTTTTTTCAACCCAGAGGGCATCACCTTGAACTGATATAGCCCCTCTGGCATAGAAAATGCAGTCTTCTCAGTTGCATTTGGTGCCAATTCGATCTGCCAATATCCACTAGTTAGATCACAGATGCGCAAGTATTTTGCAGCACCCAACTGATCCACAAGTTCATCTGCTTGGGGGATTAGATGGGCATCGGTTTTGATTTCCTCATTGAGGGCTCAGTAGTCCACATAGAACCACAAGTCAGTAGACCTTTGTTTTGGTACTAGAACCACAGGACTAGACCAAGGACTGCACTATCTACCCATGACTCCTAGGTCCAACAGTTTGGCAACTTCCACCTTAATGCATCCTTGAACCCTTTCAGGCATTCTGTACATCCTGCCCTTTACTGGCAGACTGTTACTTGTGTCTATGTTAGGCACACAGACAGGTGTCAACCCTGGAGTCAGCAAGAAGAGGTTGTCAAATCGCCCCAACACCTCTTTACATACTCTCTGCTGCTCAGGCGTAATCTTAACTCAGGGGCTAACTGCACCCCTTCCACAGTGCCATCCTTCATATCACTATGCAGCAAGTCAGGAAGATGCTCACTGTCTTCCTCCACTCCCTCTGCCATAGCCATGCCATTCACTGTGTAGTCTCTGTGGAGGTAAGGCTTCAGCCTGTTCACATGAAACACTCTCTTGTGTTCCCTTGTGGCACCTGTGTCCACCAAGTAGTTTACCTCAGACACTTTCTGAACTACCTTGTATGGCCCACACCATTTATCCTCCAAAGCCCTTGGACAAACAGGCTTCAGCACTAACACCTCCTGACCTTCTTGATACCCAGTCAGCTCAGCTTTCTGGTCATTAATTCCTTCATCAGTGCTTGGCTAGCCTGAAGGTTTTCCTTTGCCTGACTGTGGACAATCACATGGTCTACCACATCTTTCTGTGGAGTCTCCGAGGTTCCTTTCCATCTTTTTCTTACTAAGGCGATGGGACACTGCACCGGGTGTTGAATACAGAAGTTTAAAGAGACTGAACCCCACTACCTTCTGCGGAAACTCTCAGTAGCAACATGGCATATTGGGTCGCTGCCACAGCACTACCAAGTCCGGTCCTCTGGCACAAGGGGCTATCCACCACAAGGTTGTGCAGGCCTGGTGCCCTCCACACAACCCTCACTCCTCTGCGTAGTCCACACGGCCTCTCTGGGCACACGGGGTCACTTAATCACACCAGCACACGGGCTATGCTCTGATCAGTGCAAAAATGGATTCCTCACACCTCGCACAGGGAGTACTCATGATAGGACTCCCCCAGACCTTGCTCCTTCCAACGCTCTCGTTCCCTCACAGGGCACACTGGTCTTGGGGAGCAGGCAGGCTCCAGGCTTCAGGGCAGGTGATTTTGGTTTTCCTGGGTGATGTCCCCTCACCAAGTAGGGAGACTAGCAGGCCTGCGCCCCCAGTCCTGGTCACAGGCAAATGTCTTGCAGAGCTTCCCTTCCTCACACAGCACGTCTGACTGCTAGGCAGATGGCAAAGTTTGGGGTTTCATACTCCCCTACTTGTAGTACTTTTTCAGACACAAAATGTAATTTAGTGCCTCTGTCTTTGAAGTTTTATATTGTGGTTCTGCTCCTTTGAAATGGACATCTTCCCCCTTTCCTCTTCCTCCAGAAGGATGTCTGTTACAGCAGGCAGGACTCTGAAGCTGAGAACCCACAACAAGATTCATGGGAGTGACCAGAGTTCACACCTGGATGTCAGCCACAGTGATATGTGCGTCACAAGGTTAATCCTGGGCTCCCAGCCCTACTCTTTATGATTCCCTTATCAGCCCCATGTTCTCCTTGTGAGATTAGTCCAGGCCCCTTCCTTGTGATCTATCATTGAATCAAAGAGCCCTGTGAAATGCTCAGAGAGAGTCTGCCTCTCCCATCCTCCAGTGAATTTCCCTCCCAACTTACGGGAATGCAGCAATATACAAATCTGTCTGGAGGGATTCCTCTATTCCTCATGTTTTCCACCAGGCAGGTCAGGGTTCTGAAAATGGACCACATGGTCCTCCATGTAATGTAACACTGCAGGCACACTTGCAATCAGTGTACATCCACAGAACACCTACTGCACAGCACTGTAAACCTCATGTATTATGCCACCACAAGCATAACTACATGCAGAAAACTCATTCAGTCTGCACACACTGTTTAGTATTGCAGCCTTTCTGTATTCTACCAGATTGTGTTATTAAAGCAACAAATACTGCCAGCAAACACACATTTACCATGCGGGCACTGTATCACACTTCACCCCTTGTGTAGTTTACTTCTTGCGAGCACATATGCACTCAGCACGTTTCCATCACACATGCCCTTCCACCTCTACCTGATGTAGGCCAAGGGTGAGTTAAGCAGACAGCAGAGGAACTTTTAAAAAGCTGGGTGAGCCTGTAGGTTTCGCTTTAGTGACACAGGGTAAAAAGGTCCTGTTTATTACTACTGATCACTACACAGTATGCTGCCATCACCGTGCTTGTGCTGCTTAACTCCTGGTGAAGGTGGTAGCCTTCCACCACTATGAGGGCAGAGCTTTGTGCACCCTTCCCTGTCCAACAAGACTGCAGTCATTGAGACAGGCCCATGTCATGGTGCACATGCATGATCCGTGTTCATCTATGACATAAAATCAGCATTAGGGATCCAGACAACATCACAGTTGGGCACTCAGGGCAGGAGTACACATCTCTTTCCATTTAGAAGACTTTTCCTTCCAAACAGCTATTATATTGAAAACAAAATTATAGTAACAGAAAATATCATGATACAGTTAAATATATACAACAAAATATCAACAACAACAATATCGTCTACAACAATATCGTATGAAAGAAATTGAATACTATCATTTAAAAACAACAAATAACTACTTATAAAACTCTGAAAGTTAACAAAATACATTTTAAATATATAAAATAATTTACTTGATATATAAATACAAAATAAAAGAATATTAAACATTTTTAAATTAATATCTACTGACAATGAATATAAAACATTAAAACACATTTAACATGAAAAATACTTAAATAAATTAATGAAAAAGAATTGACAACTTATTTGATAATAAATCATTAATTTTAAATTACACACAATTTTAAAAATATACTTTATAAATCTACTTTTGCATAACATTAAACCATAAAGTATAGTTTGAATCCACCAAATAAGGAAAAACTGACAAACATGATATAAACCGCACGCAAACCCATCAATAATATTGAACTTTAAACAAATAACCAATACCAACACTTTACTAATTAAATTAGCACTATAAAGAGAAAACATAAAACAGCATTACTTTGCATCAAAAATGCCACATCTACACAATAGTGATACTTTGCTTTACATCAGAGAGAAAAAACAATGATCCAGTCTTCATGAAAGCTGCAATTCACTTAAAAAAGTAAGAAGTATGAACACAGTAATGTAAAACTAAATTTTATTAACTGCTAAACTTTTAAGTTAAAATTAATCACTAATATATTTAATTTTTCTTTATATCTCAGAACTATAGTTAACATAAGAAGATCCGATACATAAATGCAATTCTGCAAAACAGAAATACCGCCGTTCTAAACAACAAACTCGGCAAATAAATGTTTAAAGCAAGTAAATGCAAGTACATATTAAACAACTTAAAACCAGTACACGCTAAAAATAAAACTAACACCAATCTAAACCTAAAACTAAATAATATATTTTTAAATACATTTAATTCAAACAAATGTTCTATTTTGAACAGGCAAAAAGTCATCACTTGTCCCTCATCGCAACAAAATTGAAGTAAACCTGAAAAAAAGAATTCTGTATATTAAATATACTTACACACAAGAGAGTACAAGCAAATAAAATATGCATTGGAAATGCACAAAATACTATGCTAAAGCTTGTTATGGGAGGGCTACTATTACAAATCATGTTTTAATTCACATTAGAGAGCATATTCACCCCCCCAAATGTGACTTAAATAGAAGTGAGAAATGTTTTGCAAGACGTTAGAAAAGCAAGCATTAGTTCCCAAGAACCAACAGGAACTATTTAGAAACATGTTCTACCCAAAGTTCCTGAGTACACTAAAGGGCAACTGCCAGGGATCCCAAATTTAAAAAGATTAATAGCACGCACTAGAAAGACTACAATGGAAAGTCATGTCTCTTTAACGAATCCAAGACATAAGCATACCAGATAATTTAACGTCTACACATACTGAAGAATCCTCCCTCATGTATGATAATAATAATAATGACAGGCTAATAACAATCTATGTAGCACAAAATAACCTTCTTAGACTAACCCAAAGACAAACAAGGATGAGAGATGACACTTTCAAATAGTGCCCTCCACGATTCACACAGGTGTACACCAAACATGGTGAATATCCTAACATAAATATACCTTTAGTATACACACTGCTTGGTAACAAGCAAAGTGATACGTACTACAAGCTACTTACCAAAATTAAAAGCAGAATTAACAACTACTACCCCACCAACAATACCATTGACTTTGAACAAGCAATTATGAACACAATAATTACAAGGATTGGCAAAGCCAATAGGTCTGGTGGTGGCTACCAACCTTTTAGCAGGTTTTTTTTTTGGTCATGGTTTTCACACAGCTTTATTGTTCAGGAAGCTACCAGGCCCTTACCAATCTAAATAAAATCATTTATTAAAGGCACATTTTGTTGCTTTGGTCTCAAAAAAGCACAGATTGCCACAGTACTCCGTGGCACTCAAGGGAACTACTTTGTGTGTTGATGTGAGCTGTGTGAATGGGCAGCAATCCATAATTCATAATACAGTCAGCCAATGGCTGAAGCGGGATGACACATTGCCCCTGGCTGAAAACCCTTATTGGTATCTATGTTATACACATAAGTTTAGAAAAATGAAAAGGTCTTGGCTAACACAGACTGAAAAGGCCAATTAATATGGCATTGGCTGTCAGCCTCTTGTCTTTGGGAAATGAAGAAAGAAAGAAAAATGGAAGAAAGAAAGAGGAAGGCAATAAAGAAAGAGGATGTCAAGAAAGAACAAGCATTGGCAGAGCCAATAGATCTCACATATGCGAGATCTGTTGGCTTTGTCTATTATTTTTTGCTATATTGTGCTGCAGCACGGCTGCTGTGCAGCATGATTAAAAGTACATTTAAAAACAAAATGCTTTGACGCAGTCAACGATGGCAGCACCATAGCACTTCTTTTTTACACTTTCGACCATGCTGCACAGCAGTCAGGCTGCTGTACAACATAACTTAAAAAACATTGACAAAGCCAAATACAAACAGCTATTTGGCTTTGTCGATGTTCTTTTAGCTATATTGTGGAGCAGTGCGCATACTGTGCAGCATGGTTGAAAGTAAATTTTGAAAAAGCGATATGAAGTGATCAACGCTGGCCGCGGCATAGCACTTTTTTTCTGACTTTCAGGCATGTTTCACAGATGCCACGCTGCTGTACAACATGGCTAAAAAACATTGACAAAGGCAATAAATCTCACATAGGCAAGACCTATTGGCTTTGTCCATGTTTGTTTAAATAGTGGTTAAAATCAGCAGCGCCTCTTTCAAATGTGCCTGTGCTTCAAATAGAACACACAAAAATTACAAGCAAAATCCATAGAAGACACTGATTAAAGAATTTTCAGTTTTCAAAAAGAATACGCAATGGTGGTGATTTGATCTCCATTTGATAACATTTTCTTTGAACATTTCATTGTTGCAAAAAGCAGCACCAATGCATCTATTCAAAACTGGTATCCAGTTCAATAATTTCCCCTCAATATTCAATGTTTACTCAGGTGCAAGGGTTTTTGTTTTATTTATCTCCTCTGTTTTGCAATGCTTGCAAAGTGTGCTGTAGCTTTAAGTCTAGGGTGTGCACAAACACACATTACTTTTGTGTTAACACACTGCACATTTATAATGTCTATTTCACTAGGATTGCCTCACTTTCATCATGGTACGATTCAGCAGCTGTGTCTAGGCTCAAAAAGGCTGAAAGCCTCTACAGAAATATCAGCCTGAGTAGTGTGCCATAAAAGAGACAATGTGAGGCTTGCATAAATGGTGGTGCAGATGTACTGTATGCATTTTAGGAGCATTTTCCTAGTAACACAGACTGGAATCATATTTTTCTAATGGATAAACAACCGAAAATATTTTTGAACTGCTCAGAGCATGCACGTTTTTGAGAGCAGTGCATTAATAAACACTTATTAAATTACAGAAATGCGGCTCTGGCTGCAAACTCACTGCTCCTTTCCCTGGTATAATGGAAGGAGGGCGGGACATCAGTTAACAAGGAGGGAGGGAGGGATGTGGAGTCAGGAGCAACATGGGCAACGGAGGGTGGAAGGGGTTAAGGGCAGGACAGACAGCGGAGGGATGGAAGGGCTGGAGCAAGCACCCAGACAATGGAGGGGTGGGAGGGATCTTCTGGAGATAAGCAACAACACAGGCATCAATAGAAGGATGGCATGTGTGGGCATGCAACAACACAAAGAGGGGGAAAAAAAGCACTACACGTACATGAGGGATGCACTCTGGTAAAGTGCTTAAACCCCCAAAAACGTAGCACCTAGAAGAAGAGCAGTGGAAGGACACAAGTAATGGTTCCATGCTCGAGGAGAAGGACAAACCCATGAAGAGGAAGAAAGCCTAAGGCTGCTGACTAATAAGAAGCAGGCAAAGGAGAGTGACAATGAGGCCTACCTGTGGTAAGTAGTGGACGGCCACCAAGCTCACTGATAGAAAACAACATGTCTTGAAGTGACAGCGCATACGCTGTCTAGGCGAGACCTTAAAAGGGAAGAAGAAAGCAGGAAGGAAGGAAAGAAGAAAAAAAGAAAGAAAGAGAGAGAGAAAGAAGCAAAGAAAGAGGAGAGAA
Organism: Calotriton arnoldi; assembly: GCA_963921515.1. Classification (NCBI taxonomy): domain Eukaryota; kingdom Metazoa; phylum Chordata; class Amphibia; order Caudata; family Salamandridae; genus Calotriton; species Calotriton arnoldi. The sequence goes on from CAWUFW010010715.1 coordinate 403,803, forward strand.
AGAAAGAAGCAAAGAAGAACAGCATGAAAGACAGAAGCAAAGAAAGACATACAGAAAGAAAGAAAGAGGAAGGCAAGAAAGAAAGAGGAAGGCAAGAAAGAAAAAAGAAAATGGGAAGAAAGAAGGAAAGAATAAAAGAAAGAAGGAAAGAAAGAAAGGAAGAAGAAAGAAAGAAAGAAAGAAAGAAAGAAAAAGAAAAGAAGCAAAGAAAGAAATGAAGAGGAAAGCAAGAAGAAAGAAAGAAAGAAAGAACGAAAGAAAAAGAAGAAACAAACAAAGAAAGAAAGAGAAACAGATAGGGTTGTAAAGACAGAGCACCATCATGAAAATGTGAGCTGCTGGTATGGTGTGAAAAACCAGCAGCCAGATAAACAAAGCCACTTCAAAAGGAATTTACAACAACTTTATCAGGATGGGAGGAACTGATAAAGCTGGATTGTGCCCTGTGCTCTAATCTGGTAGAAGGTGTCCTGCTATCACACCAGGTTCTACAAACAAAGGCAACACTATAGTAATAACAAAGGCACCTCTAAATATGTGCACTAAGGCCCTCATTATGATGTTAGGCGGACCACCTCAGTGGCAGTCCGACCGACATACAGGGCATCGGTCCGACTGCCGCATTACGATGCAGGCGATCGGACCATTGACAGATGGGGGATAGCCCACTGCCCCCGACAGGATCCATTGATCCCGATGGGGCGGTGGTCGAAATCGTGATCATGAATGGAGGCGGTGCCTGTTCAGGCACTGCCATCAGGATTACAATGTCCGTTTCTGCCTGTTCATGGCGGTTCAACCGCCATGAAAAAAGGCAGCTGGAAAGGGACTTTGGGGGCCCCAAGCAGCGCCCCCGTCCCCCGTGAGCCACTGTTATGTGGCCCTGGGGGCACGTGTGGTGCCCCCATTCACATTCGTGCACCATGTGCCAGGCACCACATAGTGCCTTGCACACAGTGCATGAATGTCCACAAAATGCTCGAAAACACTGCAGCTTTTGCTGCTGTCCTATTCCAGGGCAAGCACACACAAGCCACAGTGTTATGAAGCACTTTTATGCCCGCCAGTCCGGCAGGCACATTGTAATTGGGCGGTAGGACTACCGACATCTTGTCTGGTGGTCTCATGCCGGTGACGATGGCGGTCGGATGCTTGTCCGACCGCCATCGTAATCAGGCCCTACATGTAGAATATACAACAAATGCCCAATTCACCTACAACAAAAAAATGGAGAGCCCTAGCATATGTATCATTCATAGAAATAGCTAAGCACTATATCCTCTTCTTAGAGTTCCTTTACTATGAAACACACAAATGCAAACTAAGTCTCCCTAATGGACAATTTTGAAGATATCTGGGTTCACAGACTGTACTGTTCTGGCCACAGATGCCAATACAAGTATCAAATGCCATGGTGGAACATATACAACAGCATGGCTCAACAAGCCAAAACAAACAATGCAGTGGAAGAATGGCTCATCACCTTCCAAGCTACATCAGGACCAGACCACCCTTCCATCCATCAATTCCTATAAATCTTAAAAAAGTATCAACCACTTAGAACTGAATATCACCCAGATTAAGCCCAAAATATCAAAACAAGCAAGAAATATTCAAAATGCCACAGCACAAAGTAGAATTATTCATTTATAACAAAGGCCTACTCTTCCTAAAATCCTTAAACAACAAACTAAATATCTTTATTTATGAATATTATTTAAATTATATGTACTAATCAGTCTAAATTCTATGTTTTATTTGGTAAAGGTGTTGGACTTTAAAGGGGTTATTTTTACTGTTCCCATTCCAAGCTACACTAGATTGGAGAAGGTGTTGCACAATAAAGGAGTTACATTTACTATTCTCCCTCCATTCTCAGCCACATTGGGTAATGTTTTGGACATTAAAGGGATTATATTTACTTTTCCCACTACAATCTAAGCTATATTTGAGAAGGTGTTGAACATTATATGGGTTATATCTACTATTTCCTCTCCAATGTATGCAACACTGGGAAGGTGTTGGACATTACAGGGGCTACATTTACTATTCAGACTTCAATCAAAATTACTTCTGAGAAAGTGTTGGACAATAAATGGACTATGATTACTATTCACACTTCAATCTAAGCTTCATTGGGAAATGTGTTTCTCGTTAAAAAAGCTACATTTACTATTCCAACTATCACATATGCCAATTTGGGGAAGGACATTAAAGGGATTACTTTTACTATCCCCTTTCTAATCTAAGCAACATTGGGGAAGGCGATGGATATTAAAGGCGTTACAATTACTAATCTCACTCCAATCTAAGCTGCGTTGGGGAAGTTGTTGAACATTAAAGGGTTACATTTGCTAGTCAAACTCCAATCTGTGCTATACTAAGGAAGGTGCTGCACATTATAAAGCCAATAAACAACATTCCCACTCAAATCTAAGCTACATTAGGCAAGGTGTTAGAAATTAAAATAACAAAATAATCTATAGACAAACAAAAATATGCTAATTATATTTAAGAATAGAAATGTAATAATTTACAACAATATGAAGTGTATTTAATTTCAACAACTAAACTCTACTATATTTAAATGTATGCATTTTCTTCATTAGTTTATACATATGAAGTATAATAATCATAACAAAAGTTTAAAAGCAATACTTAAAAAAATATTATCATAGTTTTAAAATATAAAAATTCTAATGAGTAATCAAAATGTAAAACTAAAATGTAAATATATATTTGTAAATACAAATATATACACTACATTACTTTTAGAAGTTGAAAATATTTTTTACATTTTTATAAATTATATTTTACATTTAAAGTAGTGAGAATACAAATACTACATTCAAAAATTTCACAAGGCAAAATAATTAGCAACAAATTATATATTTAACAAATGTAAAATGAAATTTAAAAATATTCCAATTAATGTTACACTAAAACAACTTCATATTTTTTATTAAACATGATATAATTAAATCACTATAATACCTTACAATTTAAATGTAATGTTATCATACAATGTTCTTACATATAGATTTATTTATTTATAAATTTGAAAAACATAAAGGAAACAAAAAGAGAACAACAGTTTTTTGATAACTATGCAATTCAATAAACATCGTAAACATTTTACTACAAAAACAACAAATACAGTTAGAAATATATAATACTTATAATATCACAAAAACATCTGAAAAACTATATAATATACAATGATATTAGCAATGATATTTTTAACAACGATATTAAAAACAACTGAAAAAATATATTCTTACCTACGAAAATATCATATCAATATTGATACAGCAGAAACGTGGGGAAAACATATATTCACCGCACGTCACCAAATTAATAACCACTTGACACTTCTCTCATGAACAACCTAAATTTGACCCACACCTATAACTAGTCCTCCGATGAACCTTTTGAGCGTTGTCAAAGACTGACAACTGTTAAGACGGATTATACCCCCCTTATGAGGACCTACAACAAAGGGAATATTCTTCATTCAATCTAAACATTATATGTACAAATCACATTAATCATGATCATCAATAAATGACAGACTCAGTTTTACTAATCACTTAGCTTTATTTAATTCTTTGTAAGCAAATAAAATGGTCATACAAAGTCACGGTGTTGAAAATTAGATAATTATACAAGAAAGTAATTCACAATAACATCTCATTTAGACGAGCATGAGTGAGTGGATAGGAAGAGAGACAAAAGAGAATTGTAACGAATTCAATGCAAACAGATTATCATACGAACCTAAGAAAGTACTATAGCACAGCGTGCTAATAGTCTGAAGAGGTAACCCTCCGGCCGGAAGGGAAAGCTGGGGCAACCTCACAAAGATATGAGGAGCAAAGTTAAAGAGTCAGGATCAGACTACTCCAGCCATAGAAGAGCTTAAGGAAACAGCTCTCAGCTCACACGAAGATGCTCACCCTCGTCACGTCTGCCTAAGCTACACCGCTTGCAGAGAGAATTCTAACACAAATAATTATACCCTAAATGTTAAAGTCCATCCCTAAATTAGTAGCAAAGTCCAAGCAATTCACAGTTCTTAAGAGCATAGGTTGTTCAGTCACACCACTTCCATCGCACCTCACTCTCAAGAGTTCTTTGTTAAGAGCCATGTAGTCATCTTCGTCCTTCAGCAGAGGAAACCACGTTATTCCTCTTCCTAGACTCGCGCACATCTTTAGACGATTTGCAACATTTACTAGAGCGGTTATCCACAAAACTAAACATTTCCCCAGACAATAGGAAGTTCTGTACGATAACCCAACCACGTAGCCGTAGATAAGAAAAGAACACAATAATCATAATGAAGGACAAATACATTTCTCTGCAAGAGCCGGCCTACGTTAAAAAGCAAATTAAATCCTAACAGTGGTTTGAGGCCTTCTCTGTAAAGCGTGCAGTTTCTCTAGGAGAAATAAACAGATTCAGTTATTTGTTCACATGAAAAGCTCCATTTCATTCATTCATTTTAGTCTTCATATTATTCTAATATTAGCACAATCATTTTCAATGATTATTCTATGTAATTAATGTTACTCGTATAAAACTCTTTTTGTCAACGCGTTTCATTTACGTTGCACATGAAAAACAAAACCTCTTTCACATTATTTCTTCACTGTCTCTCATGCAGAAATCATTTGCGGCCTACAGAAACCATTTGTCATTTTCCTGCATGTTTCTTGATTCTCTTCCCAAATACCCCATGTTAATATTTTCTCTGTTAATTTCACAACTCGTTTTAATGATTTCACATAAACGGAGGTTTATTTCGAGCAGGTTTTATTTACCAAAATCCTGCTCCATCAATCCCTCCTTTTATGGCTACTTAAGCCATCATGAATCCAAAAATCTGATTCAATCTGATTCGACTACCGCATAGTCATCCTCATCTGTTTCAACTGAACCGCATCTATATCTTTCATTACCTCGTAATAATTTATTTTCCTGTCTTCCATTTCTATTTCTTCTCTCTTTCTCTTCTTGGCTCTACATTTTGTCTCTACTGTTTTACCCTTACACTTGCAGCACTTATATATCAGGAACAGTATTAGTATCCCAGTAGCAGTAGCAACAATAGGTGTTAGTATTCTCCCTAACAAGCTATTACCAAATGTTAAAAACCAGTCTCCTACAGAGGAAAAACCCTTACCAAATTTCTCCCAAGCACTGTCAACCTTCAGTTCAGTTAAATCTTCCCGTAAATGCGTAATATTAGTAATATATCCCTCTAGATACTTACTTTTATCAGGGATATATGTAAAGCATTGTTGAATTTTCAACATGCTACAGACTCTACCCTCTTTTGCCAATAATACATCAAGGGCAAGTCTATTTTGCAAAACCATAGACCTTATAGCCATAATTTTGGTATCAATCATCAAAAACCCACCAGCAGTGTCTGTTGATAAACAATCAACCACTGTGGACAATTTTCTAGTTTTTTGCGAATTTAAAATTGCCCCAACTGAAGGAATCAATGCTCCAAAAATATCTCCCACAATTTCCGCAGCACTAATTCTCCTTTTACTACGTTAGTCCACTCTTACTCTTTTCATTGGTTCCATGACTCATCCACACGATAGACCTTAGGAAAGACTATCCCCATATAACAACACCCATACCAACGTGCTGGTAACCTATAGTAGGCATTCTTACCACACACATAATAAATTCCAGGGAAAACTGGGTCCGTACCACCTCTTAATCCCGAACCACCTGTTATCAGAAAAGTATGATCACATTCACTAGAACCAATGAAATAGTTATTATATTCTGTTTTCTGTCTTAGTAAGCAAAGGTTTTCCCCATGATGCCAATCCAGAGTCATTACAGCATATGTCTCACCTTTCTTGTAATCCCCCTCTCTATGGGCCAAAGGAGGAATGTGACTCTTTTTCTCAGCAGCTTTCCTCTTAAAATTTTATCTTCTATCTTCTACAACATTAATAAATTCAATTTCCTCACTTCGTAAACTACAAGTTAAGTTATTTCAATAGGCATATACAGTATCTATAGTCTTAGTAGTATGGAAAAATTCTCCAAAGTACTCAGCATTCCTTGCACTACTTACCATATTCATAGTCTTTCTAATAGGAAGTTCAGAAAAAACGAAACCTAAATTCGAGTAGTAATATTGCAATTGGCTTTATTCATAGAACAAACTTTTTAGTACACTACACGAAATACCATAAGTTAACGGAAGGTGGTGATAGGTCACCCCTTCTGACACAGAAGACAGTAATTGCATGCACACATAACAATCTCTCGCATCCATAGTATTAACATACTCATACAAGAGTTTAGTAAAGACATTCAATGAAAAATCATTAATAGAGTTATCTTGATGTAAGTCATTCCCAGTTAATCTCTTAATGTTAGTCTGTGGGTCTTCTTCAAGATCTTCCCCCACATTACTCTTTGCATCCCCTAAATCATTAGTGGTATTACTCTTAGTATGATACATAAAATAAGGCACAACAACTATTAGTATTAACCAAACAAACATTATTAATAAGACACATATGAAGCAAGCATTAATACACTTACGCCTAGTTGATCCCTGATTCTGATTACTAGTCTCCTGAATCCTAGCCATTTCCAAAAATCTATAGTAAAAAAGACTAAAAACTAAAAAACTAAATTTTTGGAAAAGTATGTGCGTCCAAGCACTTTGAAGCCTCAGGTCTTCTCAGGTCTTCTTCTCAGAACTTTCCAAGACCTTAATCCATTCCCCTCTCTTTTTTTTTTTGTTTCTCAAATGTCCTCAGTTTTTATTCCAGTTCTTTGAATTTTCAGAACAATTCAATCTTCTGCACCCCAATTTTCAACACAGTTCATTTAGGGTGGCTCAAAGCAATCTCTGTGACTTGGTTCAACAATTTCTCCACAACTTTCTGTTGGATCAACTGTTTCAGCAACCAAATACGTCCATTCAGGTGTCGAATATTTCTTGTTTGGAACTCTTGCTCTTTTTGTTCTCCGGACTGTATCTTCTTCAGGATCACTTTGTTCAGATATTTCAGTTATTGTATTTGGAACACTCTCATTCAAAGTATATTTCAGTCTTTTGACTCCTTTTGGCCATATATCTCCTTTTCTTGCTCTTTTCTTTTCAACAATTTCAATTTCATTCGATTTAGGACTTATTTCTATATATTTTTTTTTTTAGTTGATTCCCTTTTTTCTTCTTCAGTGTTTTGTCCTGGAATCAATTTCTTCACTGTGTCAACATTGACAGTCTCACGAGACCGAGTAGCTGGTGCCCACTTTACTCGATTTTCAGTCTGTTCTGGTTCTCTTTGATCAGTTTCTTTTCTCTTTTCTCGATCACCTTCAACTGATTCCTTACTTTCAAGTGGACTTGGGACTCTTCGATTGTGATGGCATGAATCCAATTCGGCAAGCCACCACACTTCACTGCTGTCATCGTCACCAGTATCACTTGATATGGCCCATGCCAACGAGGTTCCAAACACGACTTTCTCATGTGCTTCTTGATAAGAACCCACTCTCCAGGGCTCAAGTCTTGCGCTTGTTCTTGCTGTGTTGTGGTTGCAACTTCTCCAACCTGATGAAACACAGAATGCACCACATCAGCCAATGTTTTGCAATAATCAAGCACTAAATCATCAGTTATATTCATGAGTTGATTTGCTGGAACAATTGGCTGTCTCATTGCTCTGCCCATGACTATTTTGTGCGGAGACAATCCAATCTTTCTATCAGGAATACTTCTTAGGCTCATCAGGACTAATGGCAATGCATCTGGCCATTTCAATGTAGTGGACGCACACACTTTTGCAAGTCTTGACTTAAGTGTGCCATTCACTTGCTCAACCACGCATGATGTTTCTGGTCGTTAGGCACAGTGCAATTCGAATTATTTCATTGTTAAAATGAGTCCCTCTATCTGATTCTAAAGAGACTGGAAATCCAAATTTTGGGATGATCTCTATCAGTAACAATTTAGCAACAGTTAAGCTATCATTGCATCTTTTTGGATAAGCTTTCACCCAACGAGAAAACAAACAGACAATCACCAGTATATATTTTAGTCCATTACATGGTGGTAGTTCTATGAAATCAGCTTGCAATCGTGTAAATGGACTAGCTGCTTTTCCAATTCGTCCCCAACTAACAACCATCTTTCTCCCTTACTGCTGGAAAGTCACACACCTCTGTCAAAGACTTTCTGCAATGACTTTAAATTTAGGGTTTAACCGTGACTGTTTGACCAACCTAATCATAGCATCTCTACCTATGTGTGTGTAGGACCATGATAAAACCTCGCCATTTGGGACAACAAACTATCTGGCATTATTGGTCTCCCATCAGTGTAGATCCACACTTCATCTTCTTCCCTACGTGAACAACCTGCCTTGAGCCAGTTTTCTTTTTCTTCAACACTTGCTTTTCTTGCGACTGTCTAATTTCTTCCGAAGTTTCAACAGATGAGAACATCAGATTGCACACTTTTTCTTCAGATTTCTGTATCTTTTTGTTTATCGAAATTGAATTTAGCGCACAATAACGCGCAACTTCATCAGCATACCTATTTCCAACCATGATATAATCACTGCCAGATTTGTGTGCTGAACATTTCACAACCCCAATTTCTTAGGGCAATTGTAGTGCCAACAACAGGTCTTTGACATATTCTCCATTTCGAATTGGTGAACCTGATGAGGTCAAGAAACCATGTTGGGACCACAATTGTCCAAAATCATGAACCACCCCGAAAACCATATTGACTATTAGTAAGTATGGTTATTCTCAAACTTTTCCCAAAGCAACACGCCCTTGTCAATGCCACTAATTCCAAAATTTGTGCAGATTTTACTCCCTTTAAGCATGAATCTTCAATGACATTAGCCACTGTACAAACTGCATGGGAAGCTCGCAAAGTACCCATTTCATCTCTCAAGCAAGGTCCATCCACAAACATCACACAATCTGATTCTGGTAATGGAGTATCTTTTATGTCAGTCACATCCAGACAATCATGATCCGCTTCATCCATCACCACTTCACAATTCAGATTTGGCAACAAGGTAGCTGGATTCAAATTTGTGCATCTTGTCACAGTTACATTCTCAGCTCCCAATATCACTCGTTCATATTTTGTCAACCGATTACTAATAAGATACTGTGTTCGAGTTCGGGTTAACAGAATCTCAACAGAATGCGGTACATACACCTTCAATGAATGTCCCATCACAATCGCTTCACTCTGTTCCAGGCTCACACAAGTAGCAGCAACTGTTTTCAAACAACCTGGTAACACTGCAGACACAGGATTAAAAGTGGCAGAAAAATATGCCACTGGACGACGTGTTGTTCCATGCATTTGCGTTAGAACTGAAAGTGCACAACCGTCTCTTTCACAACAGAACAATGCAACGTCCTTGTTGAAATCTGGCATTCCCAATGCTGGTGCTCGACAAAGACTGTCCCACAACTCAATTAATGTCTTTATACACTCCTCATTCAATTGAATCAGATCTGACACATAATTGTGAGTCAATCTTTGTAATGGCTTGGCTGTCAATGGGAACCCATTGGTCCACTGTCTACAGGAACTGACCATACCCCAAAACATCCAAATTTCTTTTTGTGCCTCAAGTGGTTTCATTTGCAAGATCGCATTTATTCGATCCTGTGACACTTACCTGACTCCTTTTTCAATTTTGTGCCCCAAATAAAGAACTTCTTTCTGGAAAAATTGTGATTTCGCTGGTGACACCTTATGCCCACCTACTGCCAAATGATTCAGTAGAGCAATAGTATCTGTCACACAAGCCTCTCTCGTCTTTGATGCAACAAGCAGCTCGTCAATATATTGCACCAGAACTGAGTCATTGGGCATTACCAGTGACTCTAAGCACCTCTTCAAAATTTGATTGAAGATTGAGGGGCTCTCGGTCTACCCTTAAGGAACTCGGCACCATGCCAAAACACAGTCTCCGAACCGGAAAGCAAACAAATATTGACTATCCGGATGCAAATGTATCGAGAAAAACGCTTGACACAAATCAATCACTGTGAACCACTCCGCATCACATGGAATTTGGTAAAGAATCACTGCTGGATTTGGTACTATTGGACAACAAGTTATTACTATCTGATTTATTTCCCTTAAATCCTGAACAATCCTATATTTACCGCTTGGTTTCTTAATTCCCATTATAGGCGAATTACAAGGACTGCTTAATATTTCTTTTAGAATACCTTGTTCAATCATTATTTCAATCACAGGCGTTACACCTGCAATTGTCTCAGGACTCATTTTATAAGGTGGAGTTTTTGGAAATTCTGCTCCTTGTTTGACTGAAATTTGAATAGGATCAACTCTTTTCATTAATCCGATGTCTTTCCCTGAAAAATCCCACACGTCAGCCAGCACAGTGTCTCTCAATTCAACAGGCAAATCCTTTGCTGTAAATAAAGGATACAAATCATTCACTTCTGTCCCTTGCCTTGCCATCTTAAAGACAACATCCTCATCTTTCGTATGAAATGCTATTCCATCTGGTGTACAATAGATGGTGCAATTCATTTTACACAACAAGTCTCTACCCAAAAGATTAACTGGACTTGTGTCACACACCACAAAACGATGCAAGTCTCGAAAATCTCCAATGTGCACTTTCATTGGTTTTGTCACTGGAGTTTTGTTCAATTGATTGGAAACGCCTACAACTTGGATAGTATCTCCCGAGAGGGGTAGGTTAGGAATTTCCACAGTTCTCACAGTGGAACGGGTAGCACCAGTGTCTACAAGGAATGTAATCACATTACCTTCTACTTCACCATCCACAAAAGGACCACACTGATCTACCTCTAGGGATGCGCCACGCACGCACTCCTCCTCACCCCTTAGGCAACGTCATTGAGATGTATCTGAATCACTCCCCTGGTACTGCAACCAATATTGTGAAGTCACTTGTACATTTGGATTTACTGATTCATCTGTATGAAAACCCATATTTGCACTCTATCTCTTTATTTGACCATTCACATTATGATTTGGCATAGGAGCTTGAGGTATTTGTGAACCTTGTCCTCTCCCATCTTGTACTTGAGAATTCTGATTTTGCATTTGATTCACCTCATTTACACCTGTGTCACCTGTGTTTGCCAACAAACTCCTTAACTCGCGTCTCCAATGTCCCAACTTACTGCAAGCATGACACGGATATTTCTTTTTCAAATCCTCTTTGTTACCTCTACCTCTTCCACCACCCTTCGTAGCAGTAGTAGTAATATTCTGAGCATCTTGAACATTCTGACCTTTCCCCTGAAAACCTGTCTGAGGGAAATCTTGCAAAACCACCCTTCTGTGCCACTTTTATCTGAGCCCACATTAATTTCTCTTTCAACTTTTTGTGTCTCGTTTCAATGTCATCACTACAATACTTCGCATAACGCAGTATTTCATCAATTGTCTCACTCTGCCAACAAATTAAATGCTGTTGAATCATCATACTAATCTCTGGTCTCAATCCAAACACAAACTTATAAACAAAATGACCCATATCTTTGTCAGTGATATTCTCAATGCCACTATACTGTTTAAACACTTGAAGAAGCTTTTCATAATATGCATGCACTGTCTCGTTCGTTTCCTGAGTAGTTCTATCTATTTTGACCCAATCTGTCTCTTTAGGTGAAATCTTCCCCTTCAGATAACTAATGATCTGATTATATTTTTTCATCAAAAAATCCGCCATCGAACCCGAACTACAACACACCATTAACACCACTTTCAAAACAGGCACCTTCCCAGACGACTGGAAGCACGCAGAAGTCAGACCCCTGCTCAAGAAGCCCACAGCTGACCCCACCGACCTCAAGAACTATCGGCCCATCTCGCTCCTCCCCTTCACAGCCAAAGTCGCAGAGAAAACAGTCAACAGGAAACTGACACGATTTATTGAAGAGAACGCCGTCCTCGACACGTCCCAATCCGGATTCCGAAGCAACCACAGCACAGAGACCGCCCTACTCGCCGCCACAGACGACATCCGCACCCTCCTGGACCAAGGCCACTCCGCAGCCCTCATCCTACTCGACCTATCAGCGGCCTTCGACACCGTCTCCCACCACACACTAGTCGCCAGACTACACGACGCGGGCATACAAGGAACAGCCCTGGACTGGATCCGATCATTCCTCACTGGAAGAAGCCAAAGGATCAGACTCCCACCCTTCCTCTCCGACCCCACGAAAATCACCTGCGGAGTCCCACAGGGTTCATCACTGAGCCCCACCCTCTTCAACATCTACATGGCCCCCCTCGCAGCCATCGACCGACAACACGGCATCAACATCGTATCCTACGCCGACGACACCCAGCTCATCCTCTCTCTCACCAAAGACCCCACCACTGCCAAACTCAACTTCCAGAAAGGAATGCAAGATGTCGCAGTCTGGATGACCAACAGCTGCCTGAAGCTCAATGCTGAGAAGACAGAAGTCCTCGTCCTCGGTACCACCCCTTCTGCATAGGACAGCACCTGGTGGCCGACCGCCCTTGGAAGCCCACCTACCCCCTCAGACCACGCCAAGAACCTCGACATCCTACTCGACTCATCACTCACCATGAACCGACAGGTCAACGCCGTCACCTCCAGCTGCTTCAACACCCTCCGCATCCTCCGCAAGACCTTCAAGTGGATCCCCCCTGAGTCAAGGAAGACAGTCACCCAGCACTCATCACCAGCAGACTGGACTATGGAAACGCACTCTACACCGGCATCAACAAGTCCCTACTCCGCAAATTCCAAACAATACAGAACACCGCCGCCAGACTCGTTCTCGGCATCCCCCGACACGAACACATCAGCCAACACCTACGAAGTCTCCACTGGCTCCCCTTGGAGAAAAGAGTCACTTTCAAAATCCTCACTCACGCCTACAAATGCCTACACAACAACGGACCCAAATACCTCAACGACAGAATCAACTTCCACGTACCCAAAAGAAACCTCCGATCTTCCAACCTCGCACTGGCTGAAACCCCGCGCATCCACAGAGCCAGTGCAGGCGGAAGATCCTTCTCTCACATTGCAGCCAAGACTTGGAACGAGCTACCGGCAGACATCAGATGCGCCCCCCTCCCTGAACACCTTCAGTAAGACCCTCAAGACCTGGCTCTTTGGCTAAACAGACCTGCGGATCCCCCCCCCCCTCAGCGCCTTGAGACCCTCACGGGTGAGTAACGCGCTTACAATTCCCTGATTGATTGATTGATTGATTGATCACTTCATCTGATGGTGCTCCAGTTTTTGCATCTCTTGGATATTCTTCTTTCGGCCAATCTATAGCAATTTTACACTCAACCCACAAATCCGCTGGAAGTACAATATCAAACAAACAATCTCAGGGGCCGATTCTGATGCGGGTTGGAAAAGCTTCCCGACCGAATCGGTTGGGAAATGGTGTCCGACCCACTCGGATCGGGAAAGTCCGACCGGCGGAGTAGGATGCATCCGGATGCTTCCAGATACGATTTGGTTGAACTCCCATTGACTTCAATGGGAACATTTGTTCCTAACCGCATCAGAATTGGGCCCTCGGTCGGGAAGCTTTTCCAACCCGCATCAGAATCGGGCCCATAGTCTTTCCATAGCACTTTAGAAACTTTCACAAACCTTTCTACTTGTTTGTACCACTCCACTGGTTTTTCTCTCAATCTGGGAAATTCATTTGTAAATGACCATATATCCTGTCTTGACCATGGGACATGAACATACCCACCTCCTGGTACTTCTCTCATTGGATATATCATTTCAGTCACCTCTGTACCTTTTTCTCTCACCGGATACAGTGGTAAAGCCCCTGTATTCGCAACAGTTTCTTCCTTCTTTTTAGCCCATCTGTCTTTCCAACTATCCAACTCACCCCATCGTCTCAATGTGCTAATTAACTCCTTAATTTGCAATTGTTTCCCTTAAGCATTCAAACTCTCCAGATCCTTGTCACTGAAATCCAATCTGTATGTTTTTTGTAAGGCCTTTGACTTTTCTATATCCACACCATATGTTTGTGCAACTTCAGCAAACGTCTCATGTAGATTTCTCGCTCTCATCATAATATTCTTACACAAGAATCACAACTCCTCTTCCTGATACCTACTTAATTTCTCTGGACTAATTGTACCTAATATAATTTCTTCCAAATCCGCTTTCAATTTACTCACATCCATGCTCTTGTCAATTTTATTAGATGTCATTCCTCTAAACCAATCTTCCAATTCCTCTGGTGAAGGTCCTAATGACCCCCCTGAAGTAGGTGTTACTCCCTTCGTATTCTGCAACAATCTCCTTGGACCGATTTGTACACCACGTTTTGGAGTTTCCACTGACCTTTCAGAAATGTCAGTCAATGACTCTGATTCACTCGCACCATTACTAATCCTGTCATTCGCTACAGGAATATAAGCCTCATCTAGAACTGTAGGAACTGTTAGAGCATGTACTTGTGAAATACTCTGTCCATCACTATGTAATGGAACTATAGGACCAATAGTCACTGGAACTGACAAAGCATCTGCATTCAAATTCAGCTGATTAATTCTTTTTGTTAAGTCTCCTTTCGCCTGATTAACTACACTAGAGTTCTTCCCTTGAGGTACTTCTATCTGAATCAATGGAGCACTTGGTGAAGGTCTCTCTTGTTCCTCCACATATGGTGGCGTTCTGTTCAACAATAATTCATCTAACAACTCATCATCAACCTCATTTGAATCTGTTTCTGTTTCTGAAATATTCTTCTTTTTACACTTTCCTCCCTCTTGATTTTCCACTAAAACGACTGGATGCATTCCTTCACCCATTGCCACTACATCTCTTCTCCATTTCTTCATTTGTGCATCCCATTTTGCCTCTGAGTATCTACTCACAGTGTTTCTGTATTTACTCTCAGTCCTGTCTCAATCTCTTTTGTATGCCTCATGTTCCCATCCTTTAAGCGCTTCATACTGCATAGGTCTTGGACTTGGTCTCAACTCGTTCATCTGATATCTCAAAATTCTCTAAAATCCTGGTATTAATACTCTGGAAATTCTAAATTACCATCTCTTTCTGTGTACTTCACCCAATTCTCCAACCATGTACACGTATGGTAACCCCTTTCCAATTACGTAAACGAAGCATGCTACCTTCAGGAGCTACAGGTATTCCCTCTCTAATGGGTATAGGCTCATCCTTTCTAAACAAAGTCTTCAACAATTTTAAGAACTTAATTTTTGTCTTGATCGCTAAACCCCTATTCAAAAACTCATTCCATACTTCTAACTAATCTGATTTGTTCACACTGACCAATACTAGCGCGACTCACACCAACCAACTAAGAGCAGCACAACACTCTTGTGACAATTCACCCTAGTTAACCAATGTCAGCTCGGGTCTCTGTGACGTCATCATAACTCCTGCGACAGACCCTTCCTTTACAAAATTATCGTCAACAACAGAAAATAACTTTTTAGACAAACAACATTAGAACACATAAGACGATTCAGCTTGTCTGCTCTACTAAAAGAAAGATAGATACAATTCACTCTAAGAATTCTTCTGCTACTAGTAAAACCTCGACCAGTGCGATTCTACTTTCAATCAAGTGAAATCTTTCGGGACTTCTCCAGATGCGCTTTCTGAATGATACCCAAATAAATCTCCCCTATACAAACTTCAAAGTTCCCTGTGCAATACTGACAATACGACCATTGCTCAGCACTGCATCAACAGCAGACAAACCAATTCTACTTAGTGTATGGCACACTAAGACACGCCCTTGGGCTTATCCCGGGATCTTAGGCCTACTCCTGGACCTGCTAACTCAATTCCTTTAAGGTCAACCGGTCTGACCACAACATTCAACAAAAGGTACGTAAACAATATTAATAACAAATAATGATCTCCATCTTAAATCAACTGCCAGTATAATCAATCTAGACAACCATCCTAGCTCTGCTACTAAAAACTGATGCAGCGGAAACGTGGGGAAAACATATATTGACCACATTAATAACCACTTGACATTTCTCTCATGAACAACCTAAATTTGGCCCATACCTATAACTGGTCCTCCGATGAACCTTTTGAGAGTTGTCAGGGTCTGACAACTGTTAAGACGGATTATACCCCCTTATGAGGACCTACAACAAAGGGAATATTCTTCATTCAATCTAAACATTATATGATCATCATGATCATCAATAAATGACAGACTCAGTTTTACTAATCACCTAGCTTTATCTAGTTCTTTGTAAGCAAATGAAGTGGTCATACAAAGTCACAGCTTCGAAATTTAGATCATCATACAAGAAAGTAATTCACAATAACATCTCATTTAGACGAGCATGAGTTAGTGGATAGGAAGAGAGACAAAAGAGCATTGTAACAAATTCAATGCAAACAGATTATCAAACGAACCTAAGACAGTACTATAGCACAGCGTGCTAACAGTCTGAAGAACTAACCATCCGGCCGGAAGGGAAATCTGGGGCAACCTCACAAAGATATGAGGAGCAAAGTTAAAGAGGAAGGATCAGACAGCTTCAGCCATAGAAGAGCTTAAGGAAACAGCTCACACGAAGATGCTCACATTCGTCACGTCTGCCTAAGCTACACTGTGCGCAGAGAGAAATCTAACACAAATAATTATATCCTAAATGTTAAAGTCCATCTCTAAATTAGTAGCAAAGTCCAAGCAATTCACAGTTCTCATTGGTTCAAGAGTATAGGGTGTTCAGTCACACCACTTCCTGCGCACCTCACTCTCAAGAGTTCTTTGTTAAGAGTCCTTCAGCAGAGGAAACCATGATATTCCTCTTCCTAGACTCGTGCACATATTTAGACGATTTGCAACATTTACTAGAGCGGTTATCCACAAAACTGAACATTTCCCCAGACAATAGGAAGTTCCTTATGATACCCCAACCACGTAACAAAAGAACACAATAATCATAATGAGGGACAAATACATTTCTCTGCAACAGCTGGCCTACGTTAAAAAGCAAATTAAATCCTAACAGTGGTTTGAGGCCTTCTCTGTAAAGCGTGAAGTTTCTCACGGAGAAATAAACAGATTCATTTATTTGTTCACATGAAAAGCTCCATTTCATTAATTCATTTTAGTCTTCATATTATTCTAATATTAACTCAATCATTTTCAATGATTATTCTATGTAATTAATGTTACTTGTATAAAACTCTTTTTGTCAACGCGTTTCATTCATGTTGCACATGGAAAACAAAACCTCTATAACATTATTTCTCCACTGTCTCTCATGCAGAAATCATTCCTCCCTCTCCATGACCTGACAGGTCAACACCGTCGCCTCCACCTGCTTCAACACCCTCTGCATCCTCCAAAAGACCTTCAAATGGATCCCCCCCGAATCAAGGAAAACCATCACCCACGCACTCATAACCAGCAGAGTGGACTACAGAAACAGCCTCTACGCTGGGATCAACAAGTCTCTGCTATGCAAACTCCAGACTCGTCCTCGGCATCCCTCGACACGAACACATCACCCACACCTGCGTAACCTCCACAGGCTCCCCGTCAAGAAGAGAGTAACTTTCAAGATACTCACCCAAGCCTACAACTGCCTCCACAACACCGGACCCCAATATCTCAACGATAGAATCTCCTTCCATGTACCCAAGAGGAACCTCCGATCTGCCGACCTCAACTTCGCCAAACCCCTGCGCATCTGCAGACCAAGAATGGGTGGAAGAACCTTCTTCTACATTGCGGCCAAGACCTGGAATGCACTCACGATCAACATCAGATGCGCCCCCACCCTCCACATCTTCAGGAAGACCCTCAAGACCTGGCTCTTCGACTGAACGGAGCTGCCCTCCCCCACCCCCCCCAGCGCCTTGAGACCCTCACGGGTGAGTAGCGCAATTCAAATTCGCTGATTGATTGATTGATTGATTGATTGCGGCCTACAGAAACCATTTGTCATTTTCCTGCACTTTTCTCGATTCCAAATACCCCATGTTAATATTTTCTCTGTTAATTTCATAACTCGTGTTAATGATTTCACACAAACGGAGGTTTAATTTGAGCAGGTTTTATTTACCAAAATCCTGCTCCATCAATATCAATAACATTTTTGATATTATGATATTCTTGAGACGATATTCTGGTAACACAATATTTGAGCCTTAATATTTTGGTCAAACACCACTACAGGGATATCACTCTTATTTGTAGATATAAATGGAGCCCAAACCTAATGACAATTGTGGCAATTAAATTGGCCTTTGTATTATGTTATGTTGTTATGTTAGATTGTGCTATGATAAACATATAACATAACTTTACATAATATAACCTAACAATTCAGAACATAACATGATATAACATAACATGTTAAACAACAAAATAATTTAGCTTAACCCCTTAACTGCTGGGCCTTTTCCCCCCCAGTGCTGAGCCCTTTTTGGCTATTTGTAGTAGTTCGCAATTAGGCCTCTGTAACTTTTTGACCACATAAGGTATCCACGCCAAATTTGCGTCCTTTTCTTCCAACATCATGGGGATTCTAAAGGTACCCAGGGTTTGTGGATTCCCCTGGAGGGGTCCCAGATTTTAGCCAAAATACAGCTATATTTTGGTTTTTTGGGAAAAATGGGAAAAAAGTCCCGCATATGAAAGTGTCTGGGTTTTTCCCTGCAAATGGTATCAAAAAGTGTTTGTGGGGCTGAAATCTCCATTTTCCCAGCTTTTAGGGAATGACAGACTTTTGTCAGAAAACCAAAAAATTTTACACAGTTTTGGCATTTTTCTGGAACATAGCCTATTTTTGCTATTTTTTGTGCTTTCAACCTCCTTTCAGTTAATGGTAGAAATGGGTATGAAAACAATAATGTATCCTGGAAATCTATACATTTTAGAAAAGTAGACAAAATGCTGAATTCAGCAAGGGGTCATTTGTGTAAATCCATCAAGGTTTCTTTATAGAAACTAACAGTTAAATATAGGAAAAATGAAAATTAGTTGATAAAAACAGCCTTTTGTGTCAACGTTTTCACCTGTAACTTCTTCTAATTATGACTGCTCTTTGAAAGCAATATACCGTTACATCCACTGGACCTCACTGGTTGTGGGGATATATAGGACTTGTAGGTTCACCAAGAACCCGACGAACCCAGAGCCAAAAACTGAGCAGCGTCTTGCAATGGTTTTTTATTATGTACCAGGTATATAGCAATTATTCTGGGAAAATGTATACATGGAATATTCGGTATGAAAGACTCCCATGTATTTCTGAAATGGGAACACAATATAGAGTTTAGAAACAGTAGATATTTGCACATTTCTGAAATTGGTAATACTCATACTAGCATGAGAATTATAGGTCATTTTTCAAAATAACTTCTTTTTACACATTGTCTTTCATTTGGAAGGCAGAAATGCATCGAAAGTCAATAGGTAATAACAGTTGCTTTACAAATCTGAATTACCGTAAGTGTCCCGATAAAAATGGTACCTCACTTGTGTGGGTAGGCATAGTGCCCACGACAGGAAACGGCTCAAAACGCAACGTGAACACAACACATTTTCACAATGAAAAATTACCCTTTTTTTGCAAAGTGCCTAGCTGTAGTTTTTGAACCCTTGCTCTGCCGGCACCCAGGGAAACCTAGCAAACCTATACATGTTTGAAAACTAGACACCCAGGGGAATCCAGGATGGGGTGACTTGACTGGCTTTCACCAGGTTCTGTTACCCAGAATCCCTTGCAAACCTAAAAAATTGTCCAAAAAAACACAATTTCCTCACATTTCTGTGGTGGAAAGTTCTGGAATCTGCATGGATCCACAAATTTCCACCCACCCCGCGTTCCCCAAAGTCTTCCGAGTAAAATGGTACCTCACTTGTGTGGGTAGGCCTAGTTCCCACGACAGGAAATGGCACAAAACGCAACGTGGACACACCCCAAATTCACAGTGAAAAATGACCCTTTTTTGGCAAAGTGCCTAGCTGTAGTTTTTGAACCCTAGCTCTGCCGGCATCTAGGGAAACCTAGCAAACCTATACGTTTTGAAAACTAGACACCCAGGGAATCCAGTATGGCGTGACTTGACTGGCTCCCACCAGGTTCTGTTACCCAGAATCCCTTGCAAACCTAAAAATGGTAAAACAAACACATTTTCCCTACATTTCTGTGGTGGAAAGTTCTGGAATCTGCGTGGATACACAAATTTCAACCCACCCTGCGTTCCCCAAAGTCTTCCGAGAAAAATGGTACTTCACTTGTGTGGGTAGGCCTAGAGCCTGCAACAGGAAATGGCGCAAAACGCAACGTGGACACACCCCAATTTCACAGTGAAAAATGACCCTTTTTGGCAAAGTGCCTAGCAGTAGTTTTTGAATCCTAGCTCTGCCTGCATCTAGGAAACCTAGCAAACCTATACATTTTTGAAAACTAGACACCCAGGGGAATCCAGGATGGGGTGACTTTACTGCCTCTCACCAGGTTCTGTTACCCAGAATCCCTTGCAAACCTAAAAGATTGTCCAAAAAAACACATTTTCCTCACATTTCTGTGGTGGAAAGGTCTGTAATCTGCGCGGATCCACAAATTTCTACCCACCCCACGTTCCCCAAAGTCTTCCGAGAAAAATGGTACCTCACTTGTGTGGGTAGGCCTAGTGCCCGCGACAGGAAACGGTGCAAAACGCAACGTGGACACACCACAATTTCACAGTGAAAAACGAACCTTTTTTGGCAAAGTGCCTAGCTGTAGTTTTTGAACCCTAGCTCTGCCGGCACCTAGGGAAACCTAGCAAACCTATACATTTTTGAAAACTAGACACCCAGGGGAATCCAGGATGGGGTGACTTGACTGCTTCTCACCAGGTTCTGTTACCCAGAATCCCTTGCAAACCTAAAAATGGTTAAAAAAACACATTTTCCCTACATTTCTGTGGTGGAAAGTTCTGGAATCTGCGTGGATACACAAATTTCAACCCACCCTGCGTTCCCCAAAGTCTTCCGAGAAAAATGGTACCTCACTTGTGTGGGTAGGCCTAGAGCCTGCGACAGGAAATGACGCAAAACGCAACGTGGACACACCCCAATTTCACAGTGAAAAATGACCCTTTTTTGGCAAAGTGCCTAGCTGTAGTTTTAGAATCCTAGCTCTGCCTGCATCTAGGGAAACCTAGCAAACCTATACATTTTTGAAAACTAGACACCCAGGGGAATCCAGGATGGGGTGATTTTACTGCCTCTCACCAGGTTCTGTTACCCAGAATCCCTTGCAAACCTAACAAATTGTCAAAAAAAACACATTTTCCTCACATTTCTGTGGTGGAAAGTCCTGGAATCTGCTTGGATCCACAAATTTCTACCCACCCCGCGTTCCCCAAAGTCTTCCGAGAAAAATGGTACCTCACTTGTGTGGGTAGGCCTAGAGCCCGCGACAGGAAATCGCGCAAAACGCAACGTGGACACACCCCAATTTCACAGTGAAAAATGACCCTTTTTTGGCAAAGTGCCTAGCTGTAGTTTTTGAATCCTAGCTCTGCCTGCATCTAGGGAAACCTAGCAAATCTATATATTTTTGAAAACTAGACACCCAGGGGAATCCAGGATGGGGTGACTTTACTGCCTCTCACCAGGTTCTGTTACCCAGAATCCCTTGCAAACCTAAATAATTGTCAAAAGAAACACATTTTCCTCACATTTCTGTGGTGGAAAGTCCTGAAATCTGCGTGGATCCACAAATTTCTACCCACCCCGCGTTCCCCAAAGTCTTCCGAGAAAAATGGTACCTCACTTGTGTGGGTAGGCCTAGAGCCCGCAACAGGAAATCGCGCAAAACGCAACGTGGACACACCCCAATTTCACAGTGAAAAATTACCCTTTTTTGGCAAAGTGCCTAGCTGTTATTTTTGAATCGTAGCTCTGCCTGCATCTAGGGAAACCTAGCAAACCTATATATTTTTGAAAACTAGACACCCAGGGGAATCCAGGATGGGGTGACTTTACTGCCTCTGACCAGGTTCTGTTACCCAGAATCCCTTGCAAACCTAAAAAATTGTCAAAAGAAACACATTTTCCTCACATTTCTGTGGTGGAAAGTCCTGGAATCTGCGTGGATCCACAAATTTCTACCCACCCCGCATTCCCCAAAGTGTTCCGAGAAAAATGGTACCTCACTTGTGTGGGTAGGCCTAGAGCCCGCGACAGGAAATCGCGCAAAACGCAACGTGGACACACCCCAATTTCACAGTGAAAAATGACCCTTTTTTGGCAAATTGCCTAGCTGTTATTTTTGAATCCTAGCTCTGCCTGCATCTGGGGAAACCTAGCAAACCTATATATTTTTGAAAACTAGACACCCAGGGGAATCCAGGATGGGGTGACTTTACTGCCTCTCACCAGGTTCTTTTACCCAGAATCCCTTGCAAACCTAAAAAAGTGTCAAAAAAACCACATTTTCCTCACATTTCTGTGGTGGAAAGTCCTGAAATCTGCGTGGATCCACAAATTTCTACCCACCCCGCATTCCCCAAAGTGTTCCGAGAAAAATGGTACCTCACTTGTGTGGGTAGGCCTAGAGCCCGCGACAGGAAATCGCGCAAAACGCAACGTGGACACACCCCAATTTCACAGTGAAAAATGACCCTTTTTTGGCAAAGTGCCTAGCTGTTATTTTTTAATCCTAGCTCTGCCTGCATCTGGGGAAACCTAGCAAACCTATATATTTTTGAAAACTAGACACCCAGGGGAATCCAGGATGGGGTGACTTTACTGCCTCTCACCAGGTTCTGTTACCCAGAATCCCTTGCAAACCTAAAAATTGTCCAAAAAAAACACATTTTCCTCACATTTCTGTGGTGGAAAGTTCTGGAATCTGCGTGGATCCACAAAATTCCACCCACCGCGCGTTCCCCAAAGTCTTCCGATAAAAATGGTACCTCACTTGTGTGGGAGGCCCAAGTACCCGCGACAGGAAACGGCCCAAAACACAACGTGGACACACCACATTTTCGCAGTGAAAACGGACCCTTTTTCAACAAAGTGGCTAGCTTTAGATTTTGAACCCTAGCTCTGCCGGCAACTAGGGAAACCTTTCAAACCTATACATTTTTGAAAAGTAGACACCCAGGGGAATCCAGGATGGGGTGATTTGACTGGCTCTCACCAGGTTCTGTTACCCAGAATTCCTTGCAAACTTAAAAAATTGTCAAAAAAAACACATTTTCCTCACATTTCTGTGTTGGAAAGTTCTGGAATCTGCATGGATCCACAAATTTCCACCCACCCCGCGTTCCCCAAAGTCTTCCGATAAAAATGGTACCTCACTCGTGTGGGAGGCCCAAGTACCCGCGACAGGCTAGGGCCCAAAACATATTGAGGTGACATTAAAATTGCCTATCACAAAATAACCTGGTTTTGCAAGGGGGTCACCTCGGTTTTTGGCCCGTGCTCGGCGGCCAGCTAGGGAAACCTATCAAACCCACACATTTCTGAAAACTAGACACCCAGGTGGTTCCAGGGAGGTATGGCTTGCGTGGATCCCCCAACGTTTTCTTACCCAGAATCCCCTGCAAACCTCAAATTTAGCTGAAAAAATCACTTTTCCACACATTTTTGTGTGGGAAAGTTGTGGCATCGTCGGGCAGACACGCATTTCCTACCACCCAGCGTTCCCCAAGGTCTCCCGATAAAAATGGTGCCTCACTCGTGTGGGAGGCCCA
Source organism: Calotriton arnoldi (assembly GCA_963921515.1). Taxonomy (NCBI): domain Eukaryota; kingdom Metazoa; phylum Chordata; class Amphibia; order Caudata; family Salamandridae; genus Calotriton; species Calotriton arnoldi. The sequence goes on from CAWUFW010010715.1 coordinate 427,568, forward strand.
AGTACCCGCGACAGGCTAGGGCCCAAAACGTATTGAGGTGACATTAAAATTGCCTATCACAAAACAACCTGGTTTTGCAAGGGGGTCACCTCGGTTTTGGCCCCGTGCTCGGCGGCCAGCTAGGGAAACCTATCAAACCCACACATTTCTGAAAACTAGACACCCAGGTGGTTCCAGGGAGGTATGGCTTGCGTGGATCTCCCAACGTTTTCTTACCCAGAATCCCCTGCAAACCTCAAATTTTGCTGAAAAAATCACTTCTTCCACACATTTTTGTGTGGGAAAGTTGTGGCATCGCCGGGCAGACACGCATTTCCTACCACCCAGCGTTCCCCAAGGTCTCCCGATAAAAATGGTGCCTCACTCGTGTGGGAGGCCCAAGTACCCGCGACAGGCTAGGGCCCAAAACGTATTGAGGTGACATTAAAATTGCCTATCACAAAACAACCTGGTTTTGCAAGGAGGGTCACCTCGGTTTTTGGCCCCGTGCTCGGCGGCCAGCTTAGGAAACCTATCAAACCCACACATTTCTGAAAACTAGACACCCGGGTGGTTCCAGGGAGGTATGGCTTGTGTGGATCCCCCAACGTTTTCTTACCCAGAATCCCCTGCAAACCTCAAATTTAGCTGAAAAAATCACTTTTTCCACACATTTTTGTGTGGGAAAGTTGTGGCATCGCCGGGCAGACACGCATTTCCTATCACCCAGTGTTCCCCAAGGTCTCCCGATAAAAATGGTGCCTCACTCGTGTGGGAGGCCCAAGTACCCGCGACAGGCTAGGGCCCAAAACGGATTGAGGTGACATTAAAATTGCCTATCACAAAACAACCTGGTTTTGCAAGGGGGTCACCTCGGTTTTTGGCCCCGTGCTCGGCGGCCAGCTTGGGAAACCTATCAAACCCACACATTTCTGAAAACTAGACACCCAGGTGGATCCAGGGAGGTATGGCTTGCGTGGATCCCCCAACGTTTTCTTACCCAGAATCCCCTGCAAACCTCAAATTTTGCTGAAAAAATCACTTCTTCCACACATTTTTGTGTGGGAAAGTTGTGGCATCGTCGGGCAGACACGCAGTTCCTACCACCCAGCGTTCCCCAAGGTCTCCCGATAAAAATGGTGCCTCACTCGTGTGGGAGGCCCAAGTACCCGCGACAGGCTAGGGCCCAAAACGTATTGAGGTGACATTAAAATTGCCTATCACAAAACAACCTGGTTTTGCAGGGGTCACCTCGGTTTTGGCCCCGTGCTCGGCGGCCAGCTAGGGAAACCTATCAAACCCACACATTTCTGAAAACTAGACACCCAGGTGGTTCCAGGGAGGTATGGCTTGCGTGGATCTCCCAACGTTTTCTTACCCAGAATCCCCTGCAAACCTCAAATTTTGCTGAAAAAATCACTTCTTCCACACATTTTTGTGTGGGAAAGTTGATGGCATCGCCGGGCAGACACGCATTTCCTACCACCCAGCGTTCCCCAAGGTCTCCCGATAAAAATGGTGCCTCACTCGTGTGGGAGGCCCAAGTACCCGCGACAGGCTAGGGCCCAAAACGTATTGAGGTGACATTAAAATTGCCTATCACAAAACAACCTGGTTTTGCAAGGAGGGTCACCTCGGTTTTGGCCCCGTGCTCGGCGGCCAGCTTGAGAAGCCTATCAAACCCACACATTTCTGAAAACTAGACACCCGGGTGGTTCCAGGGAGGTATGGCTTGCGTGGATCCCCCAACGTTTTCTTACCCAGAATCCCTGCAAACCTCAAATTTAGCTGAAAAAATCACTTTTCCACACATTTTTGTGTGGGAAAGTTGTGGCATCGCCGGGCAGACACGCATTTCCTATCACCCAGTGTTCCCCAAGGTCTCCCGATAAAAATGGTGCCTCACTCGTGTGGGAGGCCCAAGTACCCGCGCAGGCTAGGGCCCAAAACGTATTGAGGTGACATTAAAATTGCCTATCACAAAACAACCTGGTTTTGCAAGGGGTCACCTCGGTTTTGGCCCCGTGCTCGGCGGCCAGCTAGGGAAACCTATCAAACCCACACATTTCTGAAAACTAGACACCCAGGTGGATCCAGGGAGGTATGGCTTGTGTGGATCCCACAACGTTTTCTGACCCAGAATCCCCTGAAAACCTCAAATTTTGCTGAAAAAATCATTTCTTCCACACATCTTTGTGTGGGAAAGTTGTGGCATCGTCGGGCAGACACGTATTTCCTACCACCCAGCGTTCCCCAAGGTCTCCCAATAAAAATGGTGCCTCACTCATGTGGGAGGCCCAAGTACCCGCGACAGGCTAGGGCCCAAAACGTATTGAGGTGACATTAAAATTGCCTATCACAAAACAACCTGGTTTTGCAAGGGGGTCACCTCGGTTTTTGGCCCCGTGCTCGGCGGCCAGCTAGGGAAACCTATCAAACCCACACATTTCTGAAAACTAGACACCCAGGTGGTTCCAGGAGGTATGGCTTGCGTGGATCCCCCAACGTTTTCTTACCCAGAATCCCCTGCAAACCTCAAATTTTGCTGAAAAAATCACTTCTTCCACACATTTTTGTGTGGGAAAGTTGTGGCATCGTCGGGCAGACACACATTTCCTACCACCCAGCGTTCCACAAGGTCTCCCGATAAAAATGGTGCCTCACTTGTGTGGGAGGCCCAAGTACCCGCGACAGGCTAGGGCCCAAAACGTATTGAGGTGATATTAAAATTGCCTATCACAAAACAACCTGGTTTTGCAAGGGGGGTCACCTCGGTTTTTGGCCCCGTGCTCGGCGGCCAGCTAGGGAAACCTATCAAACGCACACATTTCTGAAAACTAGACACCCATGTGGTTCCAGGGAGGTATGGCTTGCATGGATCCCCTAACGTTTTCTTACCCAGAATCCCCTGCAAACCTCAAATTTTGCTGAAAAAATCACTTCTTCCACACATTTTTGTGTGGGAAAGTTGTGGCATCGCCGGGCAGACACGCATTTCCTATCACCCAGTGTTCCCCAAGGTCTCCCGATAAAAATGGTGCCTCACTCGTGTGGGAGGCCCAAGTACCCGTGACAGGCTAGGGCCCAAAACGTATTGAGGTGACATTAAAATTGCCTATCACAAAACAACCTGGTTTTGCAAGGGGGGTCACCTCGGGTTTTGGCCCCGTGCTCGGCGGCCAGCTAAGGAAACCTATCAAACCGAAACATTTCTGAAAACTAGACACCCAGGTGGATCCAGGGAGGTATGGCTTGCGTGGATCCCCCAACGTTTTCTTACCCAGAATCCCCTGCAAACCTCGAATTTAGCTGAAAAAATCACTTCTTCCACACATTTTTGTGTGGGAAAGTTGTGGCATCGTCGGGCAGACACGCATTTCCTACCACCCAGCGTTCCCCAAGGTCTCCCGATAAAAATGGTGCCTCACTCGTGTGGGAGGCCCAAGTACCCGCGACAGGCTAGGGCCCAAAACGTATTGAGGTGACATTAAAATTGCCTATCACAAAACAACCTGGTTTTGCAAGGGGTCACTCGGTTTTGGCCCGTGCTCGGCGGCCAGCTAGGAAACCTATCAAACCCACACATTTCTGAAAACTAAACACCCAGGTGGTTCCAGGGAGGTATGGCTTGCGTGGATCCCCCAATGTTTTCTTACCCAGAATCCCCTGCAAACCTCAAATTTTGCTGAAAAAAATCACTTCTTCCACACATTTTTGTGTGGGAAAGTTGTGGCATCGCCGGGCAGACACGCATTTCCTACCACCCAGCGTTCCCCAAGGTCTCCCGATAAAAATGGTGCCTTACTCGTGTGGGAGGCCCAAGTACCCGCGACAGGCTAGGGCCCAAAACGTATTGAGGCGACATTAAAATTGCCTATCACAAAACAACCTGGTTTTGTGAGAGGGGTCACCTTGGTTTTTGGCCCCGTGCTCGGTGGCCAGCTAGGGAAACCTACCAAACCCGCGACAGGCTAGGGCCCAAAACATTTTGTGATAGGCAATTTTGATGTTGCCTCAATACGTTTTGGGCCCTAGCCTGTCGCGGGTACTTGGGCCTCCCACACGAGTGAGGCACCATTTTTATCGGGAGACCTTGGGGAACGCTGGGTGGTAGGAAATGCGTGTCTGCCCGGTGATGCCACAACTTTCCCACACAAAAATGTGTGGAAAAAGTGATTTTTTCAGCTAAATTCGAGGTTTGCAGGGGATTCTGGGTAAGAAAACGTTGGGGGATCCATGCAAGCCATACCTCCCTGGAACCCCCCGGGTGTCTAGTTTTCAGAAATGTGTGGGTTTGATAGGTTTCCTAGCTGGCCGCCGAGCACGGGCCAAAAACCGAGGTGACCCTCCTTGCAAAACCAGGTTGTTTTGTGATAGGCAATTTTAATGTCACCTCAATACGTTTTGGGCCCTAGCCTGTCGCGGGTACTTGGGCCTCCCACACGAGTGAGGCACCATTTTTATCGGGAGACCTTGGGGAACGCTGGGTGGTAGGAAATGCGTGTCTGCCCGGTGATGCCACAACTTTCCCACACAAAAATGTGTGGAAAAAGTGATTTTTTCAGCTAAATTCGAGGTTTGCAGGGATTCTGGGTAAGAAAACGTTGGGGGATCCACGCAAGCCATACCTCCCTGGAACCCCCGGGTGTCTAGTTTTCAGAAATGTGTGGGTTTGGTAGGTTTCCCTAGCTGGCCGCCGAGCACGGGGCCAAAACCGAGGTGACCCCTCTCGCAAAACCAGGTTGTTTTGTGATAGGCAATTTTAATGTCACCTCAATACGCTTTGGGCCCTAGCCTGTCGCGGGTACTTGGGCCTCCCACACGAGTGAGGCACCATTTTTATCGGGAGACCTTGGGGAACGCTGGGTGGTAGGAAATGCGTGTCTGCCCGGCGATGCCACAACTTTCCCACACAGAAATGTGTGGAAAAAGTGATTTTTCAGCTAAATTCGAGGTTTGCAGGGGATTCTGGGTAAGAAAACGTTGGGGGATCCACGCAAGCCATACCTCCCTGGAACCACCCGGATGTCTAGTTTTCAGAAATGTGTGGGTTTGATAGGTTTCCCAAGCTGGCCGCCGAGCACGGGGCCAAAAACCGAGGTGACCCCCCTTGCAAAACCAGGTTGTTTTGTGATAGGCAATTTTAATGTCACCTCAATACGTTTTGGGCCCTAGCCTGTCGCGGGTACTTGGGCCTCCCACACGAGTGAGGCACCATTTTTATCGGGAGACCTTGGGGAACGCTGAGTGGTAGGAAATGCGTGTCTGCCCGGCGATGCCACAACTTTCCCACACAAAAATGTGTGGAAAAAGTGATTTTTTCAGCTAAATTCGAGGTTTGCAGAGGATTCTGGGTAAGAAAACGTTGGGGGATCCACACAAGCCATACCTCCCTGGAACCCTCCGGTGTCTAGTTTTCAGAAATGTGTGGGTTTGGTAGGTTTCCCAAGCTGGCCGCCGAGCACGTGGCCAAAAACCGAGGTGACCCCTCTCGCAAAACCAGGTTGTTTTGTGATAGGCAATTTTAATGTCACCTCAATACGTTTTGGGCCCTAGCCTGTCGCGGGTACTTGGGCCTCCCACACGAGTGAGGCACCATTTTTATCGGGAGACCTTGGGGAACGCTGGGTGGTAGGAAATGCGTGTCTGCCCGGCGATGCCACAACTTTCCCACACAAAAATGTGTGGAAAAAGTGATTTTTTCAGCTAAATTCGAGGTTTGCAGGGGATTCTGGGTAAGAAAACGTTGGGGGATCCACGCAAGCCATACCTCCCTGGAACCCCCGGGTGTCTAGTTTTCAGAAATGTGTGGGTTTGGTAGGTTTCCCAAGCTGGCCGCCGAGCACTGGGCCAAAAACCGAGGTGACCCCTTGCAAAACCAGGTTGTTTTGTGATAGGCAATTTTAATGTCACCTCAATACGTTTTGGGCCCTAGCCTGTCGCGGGTACTTGGGCCTCCCACACGAGTGAGGCACCATTTTTATCGGGAGACCTTGGGGAACGCTGGGTGGTAGGAAATGCGTGTCTGCCCGGCGATGCCACAACTTTCCCACACAAAATGTGTGGAAAAAGTGATTTTTCAGCTAAATTCGAGGTTTGCAGGGGATTCTGGGTAAGAAAACGTTGGGGGATCCACGCAAGCCATACCTCCCTGGAACCCCCAGGTGTCTAGTTTTCAGAAATGTGTGGGTTTGGTAGGTTTCCTAGCTGGCCGCCGAGCACGGGGCCGAAAACCAAGGTGACCCCTCTCAAAAAACCAGGTTGTTTTGTGATAGGCTATTTTAATGTCGCCTCAATACCTTTTCGGCCCTAGCCTGTCGCCGGTACTTGGGCCTCCCACACGAGTGAGGCACCATTTTTATCGGGAGACCTTGGGGAATGCTGGGTGGTAGGAAATGCGTGTTTGCCCGGCGATGCCACAACTTTCCCACACAAAAATGTGTGGAAAAAGTGATTTTTTCAGCTAAATCCGAGGTTTGCAGGGGATTCTGGGTAAGAAAACGTTGGAGGATCCACGCAAGCCATACCTCCCTGGAACCCCCGGGTGTCTAGTTTTCAGAAATGTGTGGGTTTGGTAGGTTTCCTAGCTGGCCGCCGAGCACGGGGCCAAAACCAAGGTGACCCTCTCACAAAACCAGGTTGTTTTGTGATAGGCAATTTTAATGTCGCCTCAATACCTTTTGGGCCCTAGCCTGTCGCGGGTACTTGGGCCTCCCACACGAGTGAGGCACCATTTTTATCAGGAGACCTTGGGGAATGCTGGGTGGTAGGAAATGCGTGTCTGCCCGGCGATGCCACAACTTTCCCACACAAAATGTGTGGAAAAAGTGATTTTTCAGCTAAATTCGAGGTTTGCAGGGGATTCTGGGTAAGAAAACGTTGGGGGATCCACGCAAGCCATACCTCCCTGGAACCCCCGGGTGTCTAGTTTTCAGAAATGTGTGGGTTTGGTAGGTTTCCTAGCTGGCCGCCGAGCACGGGGCCAAAAACCAAGGTGACCCTCTCACAAAACCAGGTTGTTTTGTGATAGGCAATTTTAATGTCGCCTCAATACCTTTTGGGCCCTAGCCTGTCGCGGGTACTTGGGCCTCCCACACGAGTGAGGCACCATTTTTATCGGGAGACCTTGGGGAACGCTGGGTGGTAGGAAATGCGTGTCTGCCCGGCGATGCCACAACTTTCCCACACGAAAATGTGTGGAAAAAGTGATTTTTTCAGCTAAATTCGAGGTTTGCAGGGGATTCTGGGTAAGAAAACGTTGGGGGATCCATGCAAGCCATACCTCCCTGGAACCCCCGGGTGTCTAGTTTTCAGAAATGTGTGGGTTTGGTAGGTTTCCTAGCTGGCCGCCGAGCACGGGCCAAAACCAGGTGACCCCTCTCACAAAACCAGGTTGTTTTGTGATAGGCAATTTTAATGTCGCCTCAATACGTTTTGGGCCCTAGCCTGTCGCGGGTACTTGGGCCTCCCACACGAGTGAGGCACCATTTTTATCGGGAGACCTTGGGGAATGCTGGGTGGTAGGAAATGCGTGTCTGCCCGGCGATGCCACAACTTTCCCACACAAAAATGTGTGGAAAAAGTGATTTTTTCAGCTAAATTCGAGGTTTGCAGGGGATTATGGGTAAGAAAACGTTGGGGGATCCACGCAAGCCATACCTCCCTGGAACCCCCGGGTGTCTAGTTTTCAGAAATGTATGGGTTTGGTAGGTTTCCCTAGCTGGCCGCCGAGCACGGGGCCAAAAACCAGGTGACCCCTCTCACAAAACCAGGTTGTTTTGTGATAGGCAATTTTAATGTCGCCTCAATACCTTTTGGGCCCTAGCCTGTCGCGGGTACTTGGGCCTCCCACACGAGTGAGGCACCATTTTTATCGGGAGACCTTGGGGAATGCTGGGTGGTAGGAAATGCGTGTCTGCCCGGCGATGCCACAACTTTCCCACACAAAAATGTGTGGAAAAAGTGATTTGTTTCAGCTAAATTCGAGGTTTGCAGGGGATTCTGGGTAAGAAAACGTTGGGGGATCCACGCAAGCCATACCTCCCTGGAACCCCCGGGTGTCTAGTTTTCAGAAATGTGTGGGTTTGATAGGTTTCCCTAGCTGGCCGCCGAGCACGGGGCCAAAAACCAAGGTGACCCCTCTCACAAAACCAGGTTGTTTTGTGATAGGCAATTTTAATGTCGCCTCAATACCTTTTGGGCCCTAGCCTGTCGCGGGTACTTGGGCCTCCCACACGAGTGAGGCACCATTTTTATTGGGAGACCTTGGGGAACGCTGGGTGGTAGGAAATGCGTGTCTGCCCGGCGATGCCACAACTTTCCCACACAAAAATGTGTGGAAAAGTGATTTTTTCAGCTAAATTCGAGGTTTGCAGGGGATTCTGGGTAAGAAAACGTTGGGGGATCCACGCAAGCCATACCTCCCTGGAACCCTCCGGGTGTCTAGATTTCAGAAATGTGTGGGTTTGGTAGGTTTCCCTAGCTGGCCGCCGAGCACGGGGCCAAAACCAAGGTGACCCCTCTCACAAAACCAGGTTGTTTTGTGATAGGCAATTTTAATGTCGCCTCAATACGTTTTGGGCCCTAGCCTGTCGCGGGTACTTGGGCCTCCCACACGAGTGAGGTACCATTTTTATCGGGAGACCTTGGGGAACACTGGGTGGTAGGAAATGCATGTCTGCCCGGCGATGCCACAACTTTCCCACACAAAAATGTGTGGAAATAGTGATTTTTTTCAACAAAATAAGAGGCTAGCAGGGCATGTTGGGTAAAAAAAACCAGTGATAACCACGCAAGTCATTCATCCTTGTACTTCCCCCTTTGTCTACTACTCAAAAATGTAAAGGTTTGCCTAGGTGACGACTGAGCTAGGGCAGAAAGTCCCCTGCTACCCATTGTGAAAAAAAAATATCTTACAAAAGGCCATTAAACCAACACAAATATAAATCTAACACTCATTTGATAAAGCTAATCCACCACTTACACAGGTTGGTTTTAGCACCTCCAGAAACGCTGGCTTCAAAGCACAAATACTTATCAAAGTATATAAATATTGAAGCCAAGCCTTCTGAAGGGGAGCCATAAAGCCACATCACGGCACCAACCACTTTATGGTCCATTCACACGCCATTCACACACCACACACAAGACTTCCGTACCGCCAGCCACGGGCCCAAACAACCATATCACTTGCACTCACACAAACATACTGCCGCCATGCAAGGGCCCATCACATTCATATGCCACAAGACATAATGACTTTGACTATATTCTACCACCTGTCAAGTCTCCACCTCCTTCTTCCAGAACGTTACCGAACTCATGCCCAGTGAACCTATACTAATGACTTCCATGACAGCCACATGAGGCTCAGGAAGACATGTCTTTCATGCACCTTTAGTGCACTCACTATGCTAAATCCAACTCCTTCCAGTTTGTGGATGCAAGTTGGGGGGTGCTCGAGTATGCCGCAAAAACATTTCTCGAGCTGAGCAAGCATATCTACCTTTGAAACTAAGGCAAACATGCTGGAAATTTTCAAAAGATAACATCATAAACTATGAACGGATGAATGTGAAACAAGGGTAGTCCGTGACAACGTAGCATATGTCCAATCCACCGTTATGTGCAGTGACTGTAATGCACTTATCATACAGCAAACTGACCATCTACTAAGTTCTAACGGAGGATGAACATGGCAAGCAGCATTGACCCATAAGTACTACAGTAAATTCAGTGTGAGTGTGGCAGCAATGGATTTGAATCCATGGGTGAAGAAGAAGTCAGGACGTGTATCTATACTACCTTTACTATCTGCCTTCTACCTTTGCAATATTCCTCGGAAAGCGTACCTACCGTAAGCTGTTCTAACCCGTTCGTGTGTCTGTCCTCAGAGTCCTGACTAACCCTGTCCAATTGTTAAGAGACCCTATACTAATGCCTTTCATCTCTAGCTACTTGAAGCTTGAGTGAACATTTCTGTCACGAGCTATCAATGCTCTCACAATGCTCTATCCAACTCCTTCCAGTTTGTGGATGCAAGTTGGGGGTGCCCGAGTATGCCGCAAAAACATTTCTCGAGCTGAGCAAGCATATCTACCTTTGAAACTAAGGCAAACATGCTGGAAATTTTCAAAAACTTCCTAAAGAGAACATCATAAACTACGAAGAACGGTTGAATGTGAAACACGGGTACTCCATGACAACGTGGCATATGTTCTGTCCACCAGTATGTGCAGCGTGGGGACTATAATGCACTTGTCAATTGGCGAACAGAACAACTACCACGTTCTGAAAGCAGATAAAGGTGTTGAGAAGTCCATGATTTCATGAAGTAGAGGAAGAAATATCCTGCAGCTGCTTGCGTAGTGAAGGAGTGGCCCACAGACAGTAGGTATCCATTCACACCAATTGAAAGGTTATCCTATTGGCAGCTCCACCTCAGTCAATTTCCCAGTATTTTGCTTTAGTGTGATACAACATAAAGCAAGTAGGAAAACAGAAGGCAGGCTTACTTGGGCACTGGGGACAGTAAACACGAGTCTCCTGCCTCTTTCCCTGCATCGAGCACACTTTACAACGACGACATGGTCGCTCCTTTTTGGGTGTTGCAGGAATTTTATCTGCAAAGTGTCGCTCCTGCAGCCTTGCCACGTCCTCCAGAACACATGAAGTGGAGGCTTCTGCTTCTGTAGCAGTAAGACTTTCAATCACAGACAACTGAAAGTCAAGGAAAGACATGAGTCTTCCTGTGGTGGTCTCACGATAAACAACATACGCATTGTATGTTGCCATCTGGATCAGGTGCGTAAACAGTTTCTTATACCAAGTGCGAGTTTTACGACTCGCATTGTATGGCTGAAGAACCTGGTCGTTCTTGTCCACTCCGCCCATGTACTTGTTGTAATCAAGTATACAGTTGGGCTTGTGGACTTCGGCCATCTGACCCCAAACCGTGACAGGGGAAGTGCTCTCAGCATGAATTGTAGTGAGCATGTACACATCACGCCTATCTGAGAACTTAACTGCGAGCAGTTCGTTGGAACGCAACGCAGTGCTCTGGGATTTCTGGAGCTTCTTGCAAACAAGCTCCTGCGGGAATCCTTTGCGGCGACAACGAATTGTACCGCAAGCCACGGTGCCAGCTTTATAGAGCTCACTGAACAGCTCTACTCCTGTATAGAAATTGTCCACATAAAGGTTATAACCTTTGTGAAGAAGTGGCTGGACAAGCTCCCATACAATCTTTCCTGTGACCCCTAGCATGGGAGGGCAACCTACAGGGTTAAGAGTTGTGTCCTTCCCTGTATACACTCTCAAGCTGTACACATAGCCAGTCGAGCTCTCACACAACATGTACAGCTTGATGCCATAGCGAGCACGTTTGCTCGGAATGTACTGCCTAAACAGCAGCCGCCCTTTATACAAGATCAAGGACTCATCAATGGCTATATTCTTTCCAGGAGTATAAACCTCTGGAAACCTGGCAGACAAATGTTCCACGACAGGCCGAATTTTGAACAACCTGTCATAGTCTGGATGGTCCCGGGGCAATGCAGCAGAGTTGTCATTGAAATGCAGCATGCGCTGCAATAGCAAAAACGATCTCTGCTCATGTATGGTGCGAAGATGGGGGTTAACCAAACCGTGCGAGTAGACCAGTAGGATAGCAAGGTTGGTTTATGCACTACCCCCATTTTAAGCGTGAGGCCCAAAAATATCTTCAACTCCCCTAGAGAAGTGGGAGTCCACTTGCGCGCCCTAGAATGAGGCCCAAGAGTGCCTCCTTGCTCCCTCAGAAATTGTTCGGCACGCAAATTTGTTTGCTGCACAATTTCGTCTAGGAAGTCAACACCAAAAAAGAGATGGAAGTAGTCAATTGGCAAAAAATTTGCCGTATCTACTTTACATCCAGCGTCACCAGTGAAAGGCGGAATTTGGGGCTGAACTAAATTGGGAGGCTGCCAAGACAGCACTCCGTCTGTGCTTGCGGCCGCACGTGCCTGTACTCTGGGTTGCTCTAACCTGTTACGGGTGTCCTGCTGCACAGACTGTGCTGGCAAAGGCACAGCACGACTGACATCGTCTCCTTCAGAATCGCTGGACGATGAGACATCGGATGGAACTGCGCCGACTGAAAAGTCACTCCCAGATTCGGCTCCATTGTCCTCTCCCTCAGATGCTGTCTCAGTATCTGCTGTCTCAGTCTCTGATCCTGCCTCAGAGCTGGACTCCAGAACCAGATTTAGGGCCTGGGCAGCATCCATCCAACGATATGCCATCTCTGCTAGTGCCTAAACTATCCTTTTAAAACACAATCCTACGTAGAAGGCAGATAGGTTGTTGGTTTTAAAGTGTAGGTGGGTGTGTGCGCGTGAGTGAAGTGTTTAAGTCAATAATGACGAAGTCACCTTACCTTTGCGAACTCTGTACGCTCTCCAAAAAGACTAAGAAAGAGAGAAAAAAGACACAGTATTACTTTACCTTGCCACATACCCATCATCGCAGCCTTTTAGCGCTGGTGGGAGCCATTGCAACCATCATTTTGGCGCCAAGATGCCTATGGGTGAACGTGTGCTTTACAATTGCACACTATGACCTCCTTTGATGCGCCCACTACCATCCTTGCAAACGTGCCCCTCATCTCTCCATAGCCCCTCTTTCACATACATTTAGTCTGTTACAAAGTGTTTCTACTTTGTGGCTTTACTAATCCACTTAGCTGTCTACATAATACCGATCTGTTCGTTTCAGCATACCCTTTATGGCGTCAAAACTGCCACTACACAAAAGTCAGATATCTCTATCTAGCAGAAATTTTTTTGTACTCTGCAGCAGTACCACACTTTACTGCCTTTCAGGTAACTTCAAAGAGACTCATTATAGTTCTTTCACAGTCTCATAATTTCAGCACTGAGAAATATCTCTGTAAATAAATATTTATATATATATATATATATATATACATATATATATATATATATATATATACAATTAATTCCCAATGTCAGAGCGCTCAATACCTGGTGCAGGCAGCAACGGGTAGAATCCTTACCCGATATTTAAATTCAGAAACACAAAGGATGCCGCACTCCAAGACCGGTTTCAGAGTTGCTTTATTTTCACCACCACTACCACCAGTCGTGGTGAAAATAAAGCAACTCTGAAACCAATCTCTGGAGTGCGGCATCCTTTGTGTTTCTGAATATATATATATATATAGATATATGCACACGCAATCCGCCACAAAATCCAAACTCTTTGAAAGGACGGTACGGACCCAAATTCAGTGCAAAAAGATTTATTTTCCTTGACCGTGCACTGCTGCCATGACGCGTTTCGGCCTCTGAAAGGCCTTGATCACATGACGCCATGAGGAGTGATCATACATTTTAAAGTGACAGTGCAGTAACCATGTGACCACGGGCTCATAATAGACATAGAGGAAACATTTGATTACAAAGTGCAATGTAGCATTAAATAAAGCATATATTGCTAATATTAATGTGCAAATACTGCAAATAAATACAATTTTAAATAAATGCATATTAAAAATCATATACACTTTAAAACAGATTTTTGGAAAAGAGTTTAGTTGCAAATGCAATGTACCCCTCAGCAAGGCCTATATCGTTAAAATTTATGTGCAAAGCTCAGCAATTTGATACGTTTTAAAAAAAATGCATATTAAAAATCATACACACTTTAAAAACACTTTTCAATAATCTAAAATCATGTTATGTGTGGACATCGCAAGCAAACACATCATGTATCTCCTAAATGCACTACCAATTCTTCCCCACTGTTAAGACCCTTCGGGGTTTTGGTCTGCAAATCAATGATAAAACGAGATTCAAGTCTACGTAGCCTTTGGATTCTGTCCCCTCCTCTGATGTTAACTGGGACATGGTCCAGGCCAAAGAACATTAACAGGTCTCTATTGCTTTGATGATTGCTGGCAAAGTGTCTTGCTACAGGATATGTCTGATCTTGCTTAGAGATAGCTCGCATATGATCTAAAATGCGGACCTTCACCGGATGGATGGTGCTGCCCACGTATCTTAAACCACACGGGCACACCAGACAATACACTGCATATGCATTCATTGATTTGCAGACCAAAACCCCGAAGGGTCTTAACAGTGGGGAAGAATTGGTAGTGCATTTAGGAGATTAATCGAGGTTCTAATACATGATGTGTTTGCTTGCGATGTCCACACATAACATGATTTTAGATTATTGATAATTATTGATTTTGATAGCAGGTATTATTGGTTACAAAATGCCGATTCACGGCATGATAGGTTTTAATAATTTTTAATGGTTTTTCATTCTATGCGGCTATAATTTTGCCAATTCAGTCAAATGTATAATAGATAATTAGTCACAAATAGTAAGAAATTAGGCCCGTGAAGGGCACTTGGCCGATATACGGCGAGATTACAGTGTGACAGATAGTTGGTATTTACATATTGATATAACTACATTGACTGTTATATTGAAGCAAACAATGCATTATTAAGCATAGTTAAGCCGATAATCGGCGTTATTAAGGACACTGAAACTGTTCCAATATTACTTGCTACATTGTTGCTCAGTATGTTGATAATATTGGGCCACTCTAAGATGGCGCTTAAGGATGATCAAGCAATGGTCCTTCTTTCATGTTTATTGTCATTATGGAAATGAGTATAAAAAATGACCGCGAATGCCGCGTCAGTAACACCGACGAAGGCGTCAATGCCGAAACGCGTTCGTTGTTGCTAAGATTAAATAAAGTCATCTCTGCAATTTGCCCCGCGAGTGCCGGTTTTGTTCTGTGGAAAAAGGAACATTTGAGCGTTCATATATATATATATATATATATATATATATATATAAACCATTTCCGAAATCTTCATAAGAATCGGACACCGACACAAGGGTAGCATTGCCATTCAGTCTTGACGTTTATTCGATACCTTTGCTATAATATATATATATATACACACACACACACACACACGGACACGGACACATATATATATATATATATATATATACATAGATTTTATCTCTACATATATTTATATACATCTATATACATATATCTATACATATATATGTATAGATACATATATATATCATTCACTCTTTAGACTTATGTATATATATGTATCTATATACACATACATTTGTATATAGATACATATATATACATATATCATCTACAGAGAGAAAGAGACTCTCTCTCTCTCTCTCTCTCTCTATATATATATATATATATATATATATATATATATATATATATATATATATATATAAAGAAAGATCTCTCTCTTTCTCTAATTTTTTTTATAGCTATGGCTTCCCTGGGGGCCGATTGTGGCCCCCACGGAAAGCACATAGGTATAAAAAAAATGTGTCCCCACAGGGGGTCGGCCACTGAGCAGGAGGACCGACCCCCTGACAATATTGCCACCATTGTACTTTAAAAAAAATATTTTTAGCATTTTTGGGGGGCGATTGTGCCCCCCAAGGAAAGCCAACATGTGTAAATAAAAAATATGCCCCCACAGGGGGTCGGCCACTGAGCAGGAGGACCGACCCCCTGCCAATATCGCCGCCATTTTTTTTCCGTTTTTTTTCCTTCATTTTTGGGGTGCGATCGCGCACCCCAAACAAAGCCAACTTTCAAAAATTAAAATAAATATGCCCCGGGGGCCGACCCATTACCACGAGGGCCGACCCCCAAAGACATCCCTGGTGTCTAGTGGGGTTTCCTGGCCGTGGATCGCAGCGCTGCCGCGATCCACGGCCAGGAAATCCCTTTCAGGAAGGCCTCGTTTGAAAGGGGAGACTCTCCCTTTCAAATGAGGCCTCCCTGAAAGCTGGGGAGGCCGTTTTCGGCGGATTTCCCCATCGGAGTCGAGGCGGCCTTACCTGCTGCTGTCCTCGGCTCCGGTGGGGCTAATCAGTGACGTCAGAGCGCCTCGCGGCGCGCTGAGCGTCACAGATGGGCGGGAGGAGGGCGGGGGAGACGCGGAAAGCCTTCCACGTCTCCCCCAGGGGGAATAAAAAAAAACAATCTCCGGTGCGCTGCACCGGAGGTTTAAGGAGCCCTCCTGGTGACGGCCAATGGACGTGCGCCGCACCAGGGAGGTAGTGCTTGCGTCGGCCATTGGCCGACGCAAGCACCAAAGGGGTTAATATAACATAGTGATATATGTATTTTCCCCAGTATTTGTAGGACGTGCCATAGAATAGTAAATATGCTCTCCCCCAATATATACCCTTTTTCCAATGTTAATGGGACTGGAATTTGAATAGTACATTTGACACCCCCAAATATATACACTTTGATTAAAGTTGTTGGGATTGGGGGTAGAAGAGTACATTTTATGCATTTTCCCAATGATTGCAGGACTTGGGTTAGAATAGTGAATTTGACCTGCCCCCAAATATATGAACTTACCCCAATGTTAGCGGCACTGTTGTAATAGTAGGTCTGACTCCCTAAAGCTATATATGTGCACTTTTCACAATGTTTGGAGTACTGGAGTTAGAGTAGTAAATACGAACACCCACACTAATATATCTACTCTCCCCAATGTTTGAAGGACTGGAATTAGAATAATAAATAAGTCCTCCCCAAAATATATGCAAATACATTTTTAATAATGTAATCTGTGTGGGAATGTAAATTTTATATTAATGTTGGTACCTCACAATGTTGGTAATAATATAAACAATTTAGCGTTTTTACCAGTTTTAGTAAATATACGATTAAAAAATATACTTGTTTTCTTCAATATTTGTTTGATAGGCATTATAGAAGTAATAGTCATGCTCCAAATAGTTACATTTGTCAATTTTTGAAGACTGGAGTTAGAACACTAAGGGCCTGATAAGAATGCCGGTCGGTAAGCCTCCGACCGCTCGCCGGAGGCTTACTGACCGGCATCCTTGGTTTGAAGTCCGACTGCCGTATTACAATGACGGCAGTCGGAATCCATACTGGCCGGTCAATCCGACAGGCTTCTGATGGGCTCAGGAAGCCCTTCGCCAGTTGGAACCGCCACATAATCCCTTACGGACGCCGTTTCCGCCGTTGGGATTATGATGTCTGTTTCTGACAGGCTTTCCATGTCGGGCTTTCCATCATGGAAAGCCTGTTGGAAAGCGACTTTTCGGGCCCCTAGCAGGGCCCCCTTCTCTCTGCGGCCAACGGTTGTGGGCCAGTGGTGCACCTATGTTGCCCCTCCTGTGAATCCCTGCACCGTGCGGCAGGCACCTAATAGGTGCCTGCCGCACGGTGCAGGGATTTACAGTAACTTCCATTTCTCTATGGGAGCTTGTGCTGTGGCCTGTTTCCGACAGCCACACAAGATCCCATAGGAAAATGGGAGTTTGCGACTGCACCATGTGCAGTCGCATCATAATTGCGGTTTTGGACCGCCGACCCGAGGTCAGTTGGTTCCGGAACCACAGTAATGTCTGTCGAAGGCAACTCCGTCCAACATCATAATCTGGCCCTAAATATCCCTCCAGCCCAATTGTATTCACTTTCATCCTATGGTTGTAGGACAGGAGTTAGATTAATAAATCTTACCTCCCCCAAAATATATGAGGTTTGTACAGTAGTGAGTCTGACTCTCTCAAATATATGGACTTTCCCCAATGTTTGCAGGGCTAAAGTTAAAATAGTAAATTTGCCCCCAGGTTATTTTATGTACTTTCCACAATGTTTGAAGGACTAGAGATAGACTAGTAAATCCAATCCCCCAGATAGGGGTCAAACTTACTATTTTAACTCCAGTGCTGTTTCCCCACTGCCAGTGGGAATGGAGTTAGAATAATAAATTTGGCACTGCCAAAAAGATGAAGTTAACTCAATGTTATTAGGATTGATTAGGATTGGTAATACACCTCTGCCCCTAATTATATTAATGTTTGTAGGATTGGAGTTACAATCTTAAATATGCCCTCCTGTCAATATATACCCTTTTCCTAATGTTAGTGGGAGTGGAGTTAGAATAGTAAGTTTGACACCCTGAAATATAGCCACTTGCCCCAATGTTTGTAGGAGTGGAGTTAGAATACTTAATCAAGTTCCCAACCCCAACTTGGGGGCCAATTATGATGTCGGTCGGACTTGCCTTCGACCGACATCATTGTAGAAACGGGACCGACCGACCTCTGGTCGGCGGTCCCGACCGCAAAATTACAATGCGACCGCACATGGTGCGGTCGCATACTCCCATTTCCCTATGGGAGCTTGTGCTGCGGCCGTAAACCGGCCATAGCACAAGCTCCCATAGAGAAATGTGAGATTGGGTTTCAACCCTGCACCGTGTGGCAGGCACCTCATGGTGCCTGTTATGCGGTGCAGGGATTAACAGGGGGGCACCAAAGGAGTGGATGCTGCAAAGAGGAGGGCCACAGAAGATTTGGTTATGATGTGGGCATAGAAGCGCAGGAGCTCTATGTTGTGATTGATGCACCTTTGAGTGCTTTGTGGAGACAAGTTAATTTGGTGCCTAGTTTAGAAGCGGTGCTTTCATCAAGCTGTGAGCACTTTTTTGTGGATAGAAGTGTTTTTGAAGGGCAATTGGGGTGTTTGGCATAGCAAATTGGTGTTTTGCATAGCAATTTTGAACTTTTTCTGTGAGAGGGTGCATGTTGTATGAGGAAGTGCACCATATTTAATATAAGGTATTGTTTTATGATGCAAACATGTCAGGGGGACCAAGGAAGGGTACCAAGAGGGCACGCCCGGTTAGTAAGATGGAAGAAATTATGCACAGGATGGACACAACGGATGAGATTTTAGCGCTTTTGCATCCACAATTTCCCAAGGAGGGAAGACAGTAGAGTCAGCAGTGCCGGTGGATAGGCCTCAGAGGCCAGGGGTTGCACCTCGGACGGCATTCCCCCCCAGTAAGGAAGCATGTTAGGGGAAAGGGGAGATGTGCAAGCGGTCAACGGCCACGGGCCACCCCTGAGGTTGTGCCGGCGGGAGGTATAAGTGAAGGGCAGGGCAGTGCTTCTGCAGAGGTTCTGCCAATTGGCAGAGTAAGTGGTGCCGAAGGGCAGGGCAGTGCTCCTACAGTTGCAGCACTAACAGCGAAGAGCAGCAGTGTACAGACTGGTAATACTTCATGGCGAGTGGGGGTAATGCCAGTGGACACTGCAGAGCAGCCAGAGTTGGTGGCAAACTTAGCCAGTGTTTTGCCTTGACTTTCAAAGGTAGCTGTGTGGTCCGCACCTTTATTGGGAGGTGCACTGGCAGGTGTAGTGGAGAGCGACCATTTGGAAAGGGCCAAGAGGCTGTTGGCACATTTGGATGACATGGGTATTCAAGGACAGGCAACAGTGATAGGTGTGTCAGTGGTGCAGGGGTCAGTAGTAGCTGGTACTTTGCAAGCGGGTAGTGGGGCGCACATAGTGCCAGCAGCAGCCGGGTTCCTACCCCTCCTCAAGGAAGCTACGCCTATAGGTATGTTGCGGCCATTGCCAAGCTTGGGCTTTGGGGATGTACGTTCAGAGCCCGATCAGTTAAGCAGGCACTTGCATCCAGATGTTAAGGAGAAGATCTGGAAAGGTGCTTATGTAGATATATGTGGGTTAATTGCAGATGTGGCTGACAGAGAGGAGAGCAAACAGTGTAAGGAGTGCTCACATTCTAGGGAGTATGGGCATTGGCCTTACAAGAAGAGGGTGGAAGAGACCATTATGAATTGAGTCAAAGGTTTCTCGATTTTCCAGGCAATCATGGTAGAGAGATTCCCAGCTCTGGGGGGACAGTTGGCATGCTACCAAAATAGGAAACATTGTGCGCATGATGAGTTTGAAGGCACTGCCTGGAGGGACAATGATCTTAGCATTGCCAAAAATAAGATTATGAAAGAGAAGAATTTGGGTACGGTGGCAGGTCCTTTTGATTCCATCCCTTTTGAGAATTTTGTGTGTTCCCCTTTGGGGGTAGTTCCCAAAAAAGACCCAGGGGAGTACCTTCTGATACACAACCTGACAGCACCTAGGGGTCAGTCGGTCAATGAGGCTATTGATGGGACACTGTGCTCAGTTAAGTATGCCTCACTAGATCAGGCAATTGCAATGCTCCAGGAGCTGGGACCTAGAACCTTGCTGGCAAAGGCAGAACTAGAATCCGCCTTTCGGCTGCTTCCGGTGCACCCCGAGGACTTTCATTTATTGGGTTTCCAATTTGAGGATGCCTTCTAGTTTGACAAATGTATGCCCATGGGCAGTCAAGTCTCCTGTGCTTACTTTGAGAGGTTTAGTACCTTCTTGGAATGGGCATTTATTAGACAGACATCAGGACACCATTGAGCACTGCATAATTTGGATGACTTCCTATTCCTGGGCGTGCCTGGAACGGAGGAATGTGGGAGGATTTTGGAGGGCTTCCAGGAATTGATTGTTATAATTGGGGTACCACTTGCTCAAGCAAACACCTATGGACCAGCAACCACAATTGAATTCCTGGGGATAGAACTGGATTCCAGGGCAGGCGTATCCAGGCTCCTCCAGGAGAAGGTCAGGGCTTTCACATAGGCTTTGGAAAAATGCCTGGAAGCCCAGAACGGACACTACATCAGTTACAGGTGGTAGTGGGGCAGTTGAATTTTGCACTCCACATCATACCCATGGGCTGCCCATTTTCCAGGTCTATAGCGCAGGCCATGTCTGGTTTGAGGTTGAGGCACCATCATACTAGGTTGACAAGTGAGACAAGTGAGTATATCAACAAAGGGGTGGTGAAATGCACACCTGCGTACTCCATGTTTTTCATACTTAACCTCTTCAGAACTATATAGGCGTGCATATTTGCTCCGCGCTCCGCCCAACTGCGCTGCAGTATCAACGAACACGTAGGAATCTGCTTCGGTTCCAATCAAACTGCACAGCCATTTCAGCGACCGAAGCAGGTTCCTATGTGTTCGTTGACAAGTGAGATCCGCCAGGACATGAGAATATGGGAAGCATTTTTGAAAGACTTCAATGGGGCGGTGGTATGGCCAAGCCCTGCCAAGACCAATAAGGAGTTGGATCCCTTTACAGATGCAGCAGGCAGCATAGGCTTTGGTGCCAATTTTGAGGACAGCTTGGTGTGCACAGAGATGGCCAGGAGACTGGGTAGAATCTGGGCTGGTTGCAAACATTCCCATTTTGGTTGCCCTCACGATATAGCCAGAACAGTTCCGCAATCAATCAATGGCATTCTGCTGGGATAACATAACAGTAGTGGAATGCATAAATCAACAAGTTGCCAAGTGTAAAATGATCTTGCGGTTATTGGAAGAAATCATACTGCTATGCTTGAGATTAAATGTTGACTTCAGATCAAAACATGTGCCTGCTGTATCGAACAATGCAGCGGATGCTTTATCTCATTTTAAGATGGGTTCAGGTATCACCACCCAGAAGCAGCAGAGTTCCCATCACCTTTCCCGGAGCAACTATGGCTGCTTGGTGCCCCAGTCTACCAGACCTCTTGGCGGCCAGTTTAGCACCCAGGACGAGGCGTGCCTATGAGGGGGCATATTGCACATATCGCAGGTTTCAGGAAGTAATAGGGGTGGGAGGATGATTTTTACCTGAGTCAGTAATCGCATTCCTAGGGTACCTGAGAGGGGACGGGAGACCCGTGTCCAATGCAAAGCAACATATTGTGGGAATTTCAGTTTTTGCAAAGATGCTGGGCTACACAGATGGGACAAAAGCATTCCTGGCCAGTCTGAACAGGGGATTGAGTTCACCAGATGAAGTTCGCCTTTTTAGGGCAGCATTCTCCCTGGGATTTTACGGGGCTTTGAGGGGGGCCAGCTGGTAGCGAAGAACAAAAAAGACATGAGGGGTGGTCAGCAGTGAACAGATATTCAATGGCCAAATGGAAGCCTTTATGACCCACCGGGTGCAAGGACAGTAGGCCCCCTTTTGGTACATGAGGATTTGATGCCACTCACAAGGTTTCAAATTGCCAGGGTACTCAGCAGGGCTCTGGTGTCAGCAGGTTTGGATCCGGCAAACTATAGTTCCAATTAATTTCAGATTGGTGCAGCGACCGCTGCGGCAAGTATGGGATTGGCAGGACAGGCAATATAAATGATAGGCAGATGGAAGTCTGATTGCTACATGCGCTATGTCAGATTGAACATGTTGTGAATGTCCAGTTTCTTCCGGTGTGATTTTCCCATTCCTTGCCATATTCTCCTGTCAACCCAGGTGGAGGAGATGTTAAGGCAATACAGCCACTGAATACTTCATTGCCGCTGGTCTATGCTGGAACATGAGGCATTACAGATGTGCTGGTGTTGGGCCACTCCTATGTGAGGCGCGCAAAGCTGACTTTCTGCGGACAAGGGGGGCTACGCTTGGCCCATTGGAGAACTGCATTGGACATAATGTTACCCCGGAGGCTTACGCTTCCAGGGGTGATAATTGTGTTCCTGGGAGGCAATGATTTGATGGAGCTAGGTCAGAAAGACTTGTTTGAGTTGATTGTCTCCGAATTTGTTGGCTCTCAAAGAAGTTCCCTAAGGCCATATTTGCGTGGTCCAACATTGTCCCGAGATTGAGTTGGAGATGTGGTAAGTCGATCAGAGCTATCAATGAGTCAGTGAAATGGTTGAACCGAAAGGTGGGTAAGTTGTTTAGGACAGCTCGTTTGTCAGCCATACCTCAGGGGTGCATCAAGGGTGAGCGTTTTTTATTACGGGATGGAGCGCACCTGTCAGAAGAAGGTAATGCAATGTTTCTGGAAGATTTGCTGGCCGGGCTAGGCCAATGTCAATCAATCAATCAATCAATCATGTCACTTATAAAGCGCACTACATACCCGCGAGGGTCTCAAGGCGCTGGGGGAAGAGGGGGGTGGTGCTGCTACTGATCGAAGAGCCAGGTCTTGATGAGTCTTCTGAAGGCCAGTAGGTCTTGGGTCTGTCGGAGGTTGGTGGGGAGGGTGTTCCAGGTCTTGGCGGCGAGGTGGGAGAAGGATCTGCCGCCGGCGGTCGTTTTCCAGATGCGGGGGACTGTGGCGAGGGCGAGGCTGGTCGAGCGGAGCTGGCGGGTGGGGGTGTAGAAGCTGAGTCGTCTGTTGAGGTAGGCTGGTCCGGAGTTGTGGAGTGCTTTGTGTGCGTGTGTGAGGAGCTTGAAGGTTATCCTCTTGTTGACAGGGAGCCAGTGCAGGTCTCTCAGGTGGGGTGTGATGTGGCTGCGTCGGGGGATGTCGAGGATAAGACGTGCAGAGGCGTTCTGGATGCGTTGCAGCCGTCTCAGGAGCTTAGCAGTCGTTCCTGCGTAGAGGGCGTTTCCGTAGTCCAGCCTGCTGGTGACGAGGGCCTGGGTGACTGTTTTTCTTGTTTCGGTGGGGATCCACTTGAAGATCCTGCGGAGCATTCGGAGGATGTTGAAGCAGGATGAGGAAACGGCGTTGACCTGCTTAGTCATGGAGAGGGTGGGGTCGAGGATGACCCCTAGGTTGCGTACGTGGTCGGTGGGTGGCGGGGCTGTTCCCAGTGATGTTGGCCACCAGGAGTCGTCCCAGGCTGAAGGGTTGGAACCAAGGATGAGGACCTCCGTCTTGTCCGAGTTCACTGTGCACTGTGTTCATGTGCACTGTGCTTGGGGGAGAGGGGGCGATAGTCAGTAAACTACGCTGGCTTGTGGTGGGTGAGGTCAAGATTGGGAGTGGGACACTTCAGGTCCCTTTACGGCATCCCTTTTACACCAAATTTAACATCAGCATCCCTGGACCCTCCAAGGGGTGCTGCCACCAGGTTGAAAGGAGGTTGCAGGGGCGCGGGGGTTCTGAGTGGTCACTGACACACGGTCCTTACCTATCAACCACCTGTGCAGGCGCATTTCGGCACGAGCTGGAACTGGCCTTGGGAGACGAGGAACCTGGGTGTAGAGGGTATCCACGGTAGGTACCTAAAGGCAGCCAGGCCCCCTGCACAAGACCGTCCGAGGCGGAAGAGCTACCAGTATGGGAGAGGGAAGATGGGGCCCTCCCATAAGGAGGGCCCACAACCTTTGGGACGGAGGAGGTGTAAGAGTAAGAGGCACAGCGCCAGACTTGATCTCACTTGGAGCAGTACTAGAGTCTCTGTTAAGGCTAGGTCTCACTTGTAAACAAGATGTAAATAATGTGGTTACTGTGCAAAATGTTATGATAAAATGTTTTTTGCATGTAAAACGATGAATACGGTCAGGGGTCTTATGACCCCTAACCCATGGAGATAAGAAATGGGCTCATGACATTGTTTTTGACATTGATGTTTGTTAGATAATGGGAAGTACCTATGGTCATCAGCGACTCCCTGGCCATATCAGAATTCATTGTTTCTGTGCTTATTTTTCCTCAAAATTACTCTTCATTATGCAAGCCGGCATATTCGCTAATTTTTGGGTAATTCCGCGTCAAAGAGTAATGGGGAATGATCAAAATTACTCGGATTACTCCAGAGTAATAAAAATTATTCCTAGGCCTAGTTTTAATAAAGATTGTAATGGTGTGTTTGGTGTGCATTTTGGATAACGTAACTAACATGAATATTCTTTAAACAAGGGATACTGCACACCCAGGGTCAGCATGCTCAGAAGAACCCTGTCGTAATCTCCAGATTTTCTTCTCAACTAATAAGTGATCTGCGTCATGTGATCTATAATGTGATTCTCAAAAGAAGCAATCCATTCCTTCCCACAGATATCCTGCATGCTGAGAGTCAGATGATGATATGGCACATCCACTAGAGTTACTAGGAACTGGCTGGTGGAAGATATTACCTGCCGTGATATTAAACTTTGTTAGAAGAAATAAAAATTTTCTCATGACTGAATGGAATCAGTTTAGTCATCAGTACTTGCATTATCTTCCTGTTAAAATAGAGTGGAATATAGACTAAGCATGTGGTCATTTTTACTGCATACAGGTCTATAATTTTCCCAGTAAATAACCTTGGGTTTCCTTGTTTTTCTACCTCATTCACATGCAATATGCCTGTTACATGTTGTAATATCTAGAGCGCAGGTAGATAAACACAATAATCTGCACACACAAATGCAGACACAGAAAAATATACACACACACACATTTACCCTCAAGCATTATATGAAGTTCCCCAGGGTCTGTAGGTTGAGGAATGGATGTGGGGGTCCCTGAAGTCTTTCTGTTCCCTGCCTGCCGATGTTGCCACTTTCCTTGCATGCTTTGGGACCAGTGGAAATGCTGTTTTTGATGGTAACCCCACCCACCTGAGACGCACTTCCTCCCATCTTCTGAAGCTGCTCCATACCTGTGGAGAAGACCTGCTGCATGCTGCGTCCCAGTTGTAGTGACCCCACCCGATGAGCTGGGTGCAGTAATATCAATAGCTTCTCATTGGAGTCTAAACTCCTCATCACCAAAACCTTGTCTGTGTCCCTCTCTCCTGCTTTCCTCTTTACCTGCTTAGGAGGCATCTTGTTTGGTGTGAAGAAAATGCAATATAAGGGGAGGAGGACAGGTATGGGATCTGACTGACTGAAAGACGTGTGATCCTGCAACACTTAACTGTTACCACAAATTAAAGCCGATGGCAGGATGAAATGGGAGCACAACAAGAAAACTCACTAGTTACTAGCTCCCCAGCAATCTGGTAGTATCTGCAATTTTTTGTGGAAAATTTACAGACAATGACCCCAGTGCCACCTGCTGTCACCAACGATAAGCTATGCAAAGAAACAATGCAATGCCCCCAGCACTGATGGGTCCAAAAATCAGCTGAGCAGACAAACAAAGATTTTTGGTAACCCACAAAAGTTAATGCTCCCCATCCCAGCTGGCCTGAAAAACGATAGTGCATGCACAAGAAATTGCCTACACTGCCAACCACCCTCATAACCCACCCCCTTACCTCTAACTGTAGAAAGTAGTTCAGCAATGGCACAGTCTAGAACTCAACACCCCAGCAGGGGCGGCTCCTCTGTAATGGCAGAGGAGCATAGCCCCACTGGCCATGCCAGCAGACAATAAATAAAATGATAATAAGACAATCTTATTATCATTTTATTTATGCTGTCTGAGCCCCGCAACACAATACGTATAGGGTGGGGCAGGGCCGAGGTAGAGGGGAGTACTGTGCACTCATAAGTGCGCATGTGTGCTTGCCGGCCATCCTAGGCCGGCCAAACATACATGCGTACTTATGTTTCTCCAAACTTGCTGTGTTACACAACAGGGTTGGAGAAACAGGACAGGTTCCAATGCACCATCTAAGCGGCAAACGAGGCCGCTCAGACCAATGCTGGTGCTGCACTCATGTGAGAGCAGCGTCTGGATTGGGTGTGGACCCTGTGCCCTGAGGGCTCATCCCCTTTCAGCCAACGGTGACGAGAGAAGCAGCGAGGCGACAGGGGGAGAGGAGCGGAGCAGCAGGTAAGTCGTTTTTTTAATGCATATTTTATTCCTGCTCCCCTCCCTAACCCACTGCCCTCTCCATCCACAGCCGCCCTACCACTTTAGGTAGGCGGGGGCTGCCACTTCACCCCGGGGAATGCAGCCAGTTTACTGCGTTGTCCCCACTACCTGCTGCTACTGAGGGTATTGAGGCGAAGGAGAGGTGCGGGGCAGATGAAGAGTTCAGTGGTCGAAGAAAATCCCAATAGCAGCACAAAGCAGCAAGAAACAGCAGCTCAAGTGTGAAAGTCACCAAGCTCATAGGAGGACTATCCGGCCCCCACCAGCATATATGCTGGTTGCTTGGAGCCCTTGCAACCCCCTCCAGCAACCCCGCTGCTCCCACCAGCCAGTTTCAGTGGCGATCGCTTGGCGGGCTTTTTCTTGTGCCCTCGACCCCAACATCAGCAAAACAATTCAAATAAGAATGCCATAGGCCTCTGGAAGTTACCCTCCACCTCCCAGGTGCACCCACACCTATACTCCAGGGCCGCATGTCTGGGCCCCTTTGTTCATATTAATGTGGTGCTTTTGCTAATGTCTGCTTTCCTTTTAAAAATTAAGTAGCAGATTTGCTAATATTTTGCATAGAGGTTGCGTCACTTTTGTGGCGCAACCCCGACACAAATGTTTTTGGGGTATTTTCTTAGCCAAGTAAAGTCAGTTTGCGTGGCTTTGCCTGTTTAGTAAATACAAAGCAATACAAGGCAGTGCACAGTGCTGCCTTACTTTACTTTGCATTGGGAAGGCATTCCTTGGGTGGAGAATGGGCGTTCCCATGCATCAACTTATAGATTTTGTGCATTCCCAGTCTTACTAAAGCTAGTAAACCTAGGAATGCGTCAAAAAGCTAGGCCTCCCTGAAGCAGGCGTAACAAGGAGAAATGTCTTTATTTCTCCTTGTTACTTCCTCTTTCTGAGTGCTGCATTCTGCAGCACAGATAGAAAGAGGAAAATGCCTCTAAGGATTGTCTCCAAGTATGCAGTAGGAGGAGTTGACAGCGGAAGTGGAGACGGTGCTCGAGGCGGGAGCAAGCCTAGTGGAGCTGCAAGCTGTCCGTGGCAGGAGAGGCAAGTGAGCGGTCACAGTCGCGGTCGCACGGGGAGGCCAGTTGGGGCAGCACAGGGGGTGACGAGGCTAGCGCTACGGTTGCCTCCCGTCCGCGCGGAAGCGGCCGGCGAGAGGTCTGTGCGGCTTGAATGAACGGTGAGGGCCGCCCCGCCCCCCCTTGTCCTGCTGTGCCCGCGCCCCGCTCAGCCCACACTCACCCTCACAGGATGCAGACATCAGGAGTCGCAAGTGGCGCACTATCATCTGAACCCCCTCTAGCTAGGATAAAAGGTGCAACTACCACCCAACCCAAAGGTGGTCATTTTAATTCCTTCAGAAAGATGTAAGCTGAGCTATTTTACCAGCCAGGGGGGCAAACTGTAAGGAGAGTTTCAATCAGCGGTGGCCTAATCCCGGAAAGAGGAGCGGACAGCAGGTTGCACATTATTCTGTGGAAACCATAGTCCATGGCAGCAGTAGGAGGAGTGGACACGAACTGTGAGGGCCGCTCTGCCCCTACCTGTTCTGCTGTGCCTGCACCCCGCTCCGTCCATACTCACCTCCCACCCCTCCTGACTCCTCTTCTCTGGGGGGGGTCCATACCCCCCTCCGCCTACCACCAGAGCAACATTAGAGCAACACAGGAGGGCTATGTGCTGCGCAGGAGGACTGTTGGAGACTTCATTGCGCCCAACCCCAGTCCCAAGCCTCCCCAACATTCCCAATATACCTCCAATCCCTCGGCGTTCTGTGTTTGGTGCTCTGTGTTATTGGATACCCAAGTGCTGTGAGTGGCCAGGGCAGTGCCGGCTTCTGCGAGCTCTGACAGGGGTGTTCACAGGTCCTGTGCCTGCACCGTGAAGCGGTCCAAGCCATAAGGCTACTCAGGGATCCATTGAGAAGGTGTCGTGTTTATCACAGTCTGCTGCATATTGCAAATGGACAAGCAGACATCTTCCACATCCCCTCTAATTTATCGGAAAAAGCCGTACGGCGCATGGAAGGCCAAGCTGCTATGCAAACAAGAAAACTACCCTGGAGAAAAGGTACCACTCTTCGAGCCGACACCATACCGAATCCGCCTGGGGAACTCCAACAGCAGCAGCAGCAAGATCTATCTTTACCCGGAAGCCAGCCTTCACAGGCGCGGATCAGTGAATTTCTCAGCAAGGTTTCGTCCTAATCTCAGACCCGGACCTGCTCCCCTCCACCTACTATCTTGCAACCTGGCCCAGAAGCACTGGCCTATGCACAGCCTCTCACCCCCAACCCCATCGCCGGGTCGCCCCCCTGTTTTCCCCCGATCCCGCTCACCCAAGTCCCAGGTAACTTTGGAATTTCTTCCTCAGCCTAGACTATCTCACGGAGGGTCCACTATGACCCCAGACATCGCCCTTGACACTTTGAGAGCTCATTCTCCCAGCTCTGGAGAACCCACTGTCTCAGACTCTACAATACTTACCTCAGTCAACTTTCAAACTCAAGTCCAAGAAAGCAGTCCGTCTGCTGTTTCAAACCTCCATGAATACTGGGGTGGTGATGTAGCAGCCCATACCCCACTTGAGTCCACTTCGCGCTGTAACCTGGGCGCCCACCGAACTGAGCTATCTGACCCCCCGACACCAAAAAAGAGGCCAACGTTTG
The DNA here is from genome assembly GCA_963921515.1 of Calotriton arnoldi. Taxonomy (NCBI): domain Eukaryota; kingdom Metazoa; phylum Chordata; class Amphibia; order Caudata; family Salamandridae; genus Calotriton; species Calotriton arnoldi. The sequence goes on from CAWUFW010010715.1 coordinate 456,682, forward strand.
AAAGCTCCTTTGAATCTAAAAATCTATCTGATTGGTTCCTAGATTCTCTGGAAGCTCGAATTGAGGCCTCACTAGCCCAAACACTGGGCCTCAACGCAGAGGCCAACTATAACTTTCACAGTCCAGCACAAACAGACAAGGATTCACCTATGCATTGGGTCCCATGAGTCCTTCTTTGAGCTCACTGACGTCCTTACATGTAAAACATGACTCTATTGCCACAGCTCTAATATGGCAATCACAGAAAATGGACCTTCCGATTGATTTAATCCAAACTCTGGCCTCAACTTTAGCTGATTTGGGCTCTAGGCTGACTACAATCGAAAGGATCATTAGGCTCCCAGATGCTATCAACACATGTTCTTGCTCTCCATTAATTAACAAACTTTCTCTCCCCGAAATTTTACGCTCGCTTCTGGACAGCGTGAAGACCCATGGTTGTGGCAAACTCACCCAAAATGTTCAAATTGGGTCCCCCTCGAAACAGTCATCGTGTTCCATAATTAATGACATATCGCCACCTCCTAGAGGAACTACCTCTCTCCCTTGAAAACCAGGACTCAATAAGTCAACCTCTTCTGGTTTTCAGACAACGGGCATTAGCTCTAGCGAACCAAAATCCGGACCTACGTCACTCAGTACTCATAGCTCAACCGCCATTTTGTCACCAGTGGCCATTACTTAGCCCGGAAATTTTGATCCAGCTCCACCAAGTGTCCATCAATCGTCCATCCAGCTCCCAATAAAATCAACAACATCTAGAAGAGATAAAAAGAAACTCAAAAAACAAACTAAAAAACAACGACTCGCAAAACGGAGATCTGGAATTGTAGAGGCAGGGGCGTTCACTAAGCTAGCCACAGAAGAGAAGGGGGCAACTCATTTTCCAATCTTTAATCAGGTCTCAAAACCAAAAACAGAAACTGCCGACTACAAGGAGGTTCTCGATAACATCAACGTTCCCCTTGACAACCTTTTGACAATTACTCAGGAAGTTCCCATGGTCAAAGTCATTGATCTCAGTGTCTTGGAATTGTATTCTACTATTGCTAAGACCAGTACCTTGCCCACTCAATTTACGGGGGTACCCTCACAATTCTGAAGTTCAGTCCATCAAGACATCAACACACAGTCTCTAAGGGGTGCCTGAAACTCACGGAGTGGACCCAACAAGTGTATGGGAAATGCAAGTAATAACACTGCTGCCCCACACGTCACAACAGACAGCGGCCTGCCGGGCCCTTTCTTGCCACAGCCAATAGGCGACTCGACCAAAGTCCTTCGGGCCTATTGTCCACAAACTTCACCGCCCAAACAGCCTCAAACCAGACAGGCCATAGATAGGCATAGACAATTGGAGGAGAACTGTTTTCCACTTGATGTCACATCTCTTCACTTTAAGGTCCCCCCGTTCCCCTTTGATGACTTTGGGGGGCGGAATCATCAAGGTCCTGATAATCATGCAGAACTTGTTTTTATCCCGCAGTATGCCCATAAGGGCCCACACGATATTTACAACAAGAATAATCTCCTACGTCTATTCAAGCACGTCTCGGCCCTTATGGGGATAACCTCCTCTGACTTAACAGCAGCCAAGTTCGCCCTAATACCGGGCAAAGGGGCTTTGGAGGCAACCATTACAACCTCATCACGAGAAACTCTAAGGGACTCTATTCTCGGGGAAGCCAGGTCTTTCGAAGATTGGGGTATCGAACTCTGGTCTCCCCCTCAACAAAAATATCCGTATGTACTTCTCCAGGAAGACTTAGTAAGGTCTGATATAAGTGTCCTCAAAGGGACATGGGGTGCAATCCATGATTGGCTGCCAGGCACTTCAAAAGCTGATAACTCTATCAAAATTTCATATAACAACAATCAACGCTTGGTGAGACGTAAATCAAACCCCATAGACCTCCACAATAGTCAGAGCTGCCATGGGTTCCCTCACCGAGACCACTCAGTGTCCTGCTCCTAGCAGGATTCTTCCAATTCTTCCTTCACGGTCCACCTAAGTTGGCTGACTCTAAACTGTCCATCACTTCCTGGAACGTGGCCGGGCTCAAATCAACACTCTTATCCAAATCCGCCGTGGACTACTTGAGCAAAAGTAACATTATCTGTTTACAAGAGACTTGGTCTCTATCCCCATCAGTTCTCTACTGCTCCCATGAACTTTTTCAATCGGCATGCCGGCCTAATCTTTTCGGACGACCTTCTGGGGGTCTTTCCATTTTCATTAAACATTCTTGTGAGATCACGGCTACTCCCCTTTACCAAAATTTCCGGCTGAGCAAGTTCTATTAATCACAGGATTTTCAACCCAAACAATGGACTTCCCTCTTCTTTTAATCAATTGCTATCATAACACAACAAATACATCAAAGCTGTCTACAACAGCCCTTCTGATTCAGAGCTTGGAAAATCTCCTACTAGGGTTTGCCTCTGCTGAAGTCCTGCTACTAGGTGACTTTAACATCAGGGGCTTGGGATCCAATGATCACTCAGCCACTAAAACTAAAGAGCAAGAAGCCATGAACACTCTACTATCAAACTTCAATCTATGCTTTGCAAAGCAAATTATATTGTCTCAGGATGCTAGTGTACATCTCCCCGCAACATTTAAGAACCGGACAACTATCGATTACATCTTTTTATCAACATCCCTGGCAAGCCAATTAGTCAAACTGGAGATTTCCATTCGAACAGAAAGTGACCATAACCCCCTGACTGCAATAATGGACCTACAAGCTCCTGTTGCTGCCAAAGTCATAGAAGCTGGGCATTCAACGCGGTGTGAATTCCATACTCTAGCCAGAAGAATTAAATGGGATTCCTCAGCCGTCGCTAAGGTGGGCAACTGGCTTAAGGAAATAACCCTGAATTTCCTTAACTACCCCCCACCGACTACCATCACAGGTGGGACACCGCAATAGCCAAATTAAGAGACTTCTTAATGGGACCCAGAGCCCACAATCGATCCACCAGGCCTCCCTCACGGCTGCCTCTCAACACGGCTACAGTTAACGCAAGAAGGGCCCTAAGGAGGGCCGTGCGTTTCCATAAACACAATGCCACAGTGCTCTCCGCCAAAAATATGGTCTCCTTACGCAAACTATATAAAAAATCAATATGGGAAGCTAAGGAACTCAAACAATAAAATGAGTGGCTAAGAATACATGGATTGTTGAAAGAAAACAATTTGACCCACTTCTGGAACCACATTAACAAACTTCGCTCCTCCAACAAGAGTAGGGGGAACGCGGTGTCCGCTGTAGCCTGGTCACGGCACGTCACTCAACAATACTGCAGTGAAACCCCCGGCTCAACTGAAGTAAAAAATAGGGAGTCATCTGATAAAACGCCGATGGATACCCGCGTGCTGACCACCCTTGCACAGATTTGCATGTTTCTGAAAATTATGAAAAACGACGGTGCCCCCGGGCCCAATGGCCTTCCAGCCACCATATTCAAATGTGCCCCGGAAGATTGGGCCAAGCTGTTAACCCCCCTGTACAACAACACATTAATTACATGCCAGATACCCGATTCATGGAGAGGCTCGATTTTATGCCAATTCTTAAAAAAGTAGATCCCTCCCTTCCTTCCAATTACCGACTCATAGCCTTATTAGATCTTGAGGCAAAGGTCTATGCTCGGTGTCTTCTCACGTTATTAGAAGAATGGGTTGCGGAAAACAACATCTTACCATACTTCCAAACTGGGTTTCATGCTTCTGCCTCCACAATTGATAACATCACCGCCCTAGCAATTTTGAGACACCAAGCAACCCAAAAAAGTCAGCTTCCTCTTTTTTGCTGCCTCATAGATTATAGTGCTGCCTTCGATAAAGTGGCTCCCAACACTCTTTGGTGGAAATTAGACGCGTGGGGGATCCCAGGGGATCTGCTTGGAGCCCTCATCTCCTTGCACAAGAACACATGGGTGCGAGTCAGAACAGGCCCCTTGACTATCTCTGCAAAACTTTTCACCACAGATGTCCTGAATCAAGGATGCATTCTTGCACCCCTCCTGTTCAATCTCTACACCGCTAACCTTAGGACATTCTTGGAGCACAGCAGCATGCTTCCGCCCCCACCCTGGGTCAATCGAAATTGAAATTGCACATTTTACAATACGCTGACAATATCGTCATAATGGATCATGCTAAATCGGGCCTTCAACGCGCCCTGAGTAAGCTCGACGTATATAATAAAGCTAATGCCCTCAAAATCAATCAGGACAAGACAAGGTCCTGATCTTTGGCCACTGCCAAAAAAGAAATTTCAAACATGGAGCATTTGGTCCGCGAAGATCAAATCGACATCGAAGTATAACTACCTGGGTGTATGGTTTAGCGAGTCCTCCTGACCATCAGTACACCTAGCTGCCCTGAAAAAGAGAGCCGGGGCAATAACATACAGCCTGACACGTCTCAATCAGACCCTGAGCAGTCCCTCAGCCGATCCCATACTGAAGGTGATAAAAGCTACCCTTCTTCCCGCCCTAAGCTATGGGCATCAGGCCTCTACCGAATCATATGCAGTCAGCCTAGACTATGCCCAGAACACGACCAACAAACAAATTTTTCGACTCCCGAAATATATATTCAGGGCAAGATTACGACTTGAGCTGGGCCTCACAAGACAATCTCTTTTATGTGAAGCAAATACCCTGAAGTACTACATAAGGGTACTAAAAGCCCCGGACAACACCCTTAAAGCTCGCTTAAAAGAAATCTTCGCTAGCCCCTGGAATCCTTGGAATCAACAAATTGAAAAGGCCATAAGATCCCTACAAATCGACGATTCAGTGCTAAAAGCAGACTCTGTTCCCTACGCAGTCTGGAAAAGGGCTATAAACAAGCAGGCGAGACAAATCTCCTACCAGCTGGACTTACGGGCATTAAAATTGACTACTATTTTGTTTGCTCTGAATGACTCATATCTCCCAGGGTTACCGCAACCATATGTTTCAGATAGCTTAAATTCCCTGTCTCGCAGGAATATTATGTTTAGGCTCCTTTTAGGCCTGTGAACAATCGATTTTAACCAATGGGCCCCTCGTGGGGAGGAGCGGGCCTGTAGACTGTGCAACTACAGGTCTGAATCTTGGCTCCATCTTTTGTGCTGCTGTCCTTCCTTAGATGCCCGCAGAAGAGTTCTCCTTAAGCCATTATACCAAAAAAGGGGCATTTACACTTGCTTGGAGGCATGTGCACTTTGCTTTACACGAACAGACACTCAAACGCTTGCAAGGTGCGGAAAATATGTGAGAATCCTGGAAGACCTACTTTTTCCTCGTATAGCCCTTCCCAATCTGGCCTCCGCTCCGCAAAAACTCATTATTGAATATTTTATAGTATGCCCCAGAGTTTTATTACTACACTAGTCACTTTATTCATTTTATCTCTGATTTGAACGCTTTTCTTCGTAGTAAGCCATTGTGTAAGATTGCCTTGTTTGAATAATGATTTTTAAATGTGATGGCCAGTTTGGCCACTGCTTCCAATGTTGGATGGATGTATTGGAGGCACCTCCATTGCAATGATTTCAATTGACTGTGCTAAGAAGTTAATAAATAAATAAATAGATTGGTTTTTTGCAGGAAGACGTCCCTTCATGACCAAAAACAATCCTTTCTGTAACGCAGGCACCCTTGCACCACGGTGCAATGGTGCCTTCATTGGCGCTAAGCTGCACACAGTGTGCCATTGCTAGGAGACAGCAGAAATGCGCCATATCTTTGCAGATATGGCGCATTTCTACTGCCTCCCTTTCATGCATCGCAGTAAAGTGCGGCACCTTTGCTGCCCTGCATTGTTTGAAATGTAAGTAAATCTGCCCCTAAATGTAGTTGTTAAATAATGCATGCTAACAGGTCTTGTTCTCACATTGTAAGGATTCCCCTGTGGCAGCAGAGTATGATCAGTTTTGAACAGAATAATAACGAACGAATGCTTCCTTGTTCTTACTGTGTACTCAACCAAATCATGTTACTAAATAATGTTACTGAATGACTTTTCATTTTTTGTAATTTGACAAATAGCTATCGTGGGGTCTTGATTTGTTACAATTTGTTCTGTGAGAGACAAAAATATATTTTTTTGTTATGAGTCGTTTCGATTTAACTTCCGCTTGACTTAGAAAAAAACTGATATGTTTTATTGTAAGATGGTTTACGGACTACATCTCTATAAGTGAATTTGGTAGTCACATTGTCTGATTTAAAAAAAAAATGCCCTGAAAAAGTGAACAATTCATTTTATGACTTTCTTTATTTCCTCCATGCCATTAACTTGCCCCTACCTAAATTTTAAGGTATACTGCCATTACCTGAGGCCCTTTGTACTGGCCCTTCCTTGTCACCCCATGAAACTAGGGGTAGGTGGGCAGATCAGTTACTGCTTCTGCTAAGCCCTTGTGGGTGCCACCTTGCTAACTAAACAGAACCCCCTCAGTGCGCGATGGTAAAGTGGGGATTTCATTTCAGTTCTCCGGTTTCCCTGTTGTGGGTGGTTATGACATATCGCTCTAAGTGACAGATTCTGTAAATCTCGTGTCAGGGGCTCCAGTGACAAATGGTCACCACTGCACAAACACCAGTATTTCCAGAGCAGCCCTGCTATTGGGAAGCCGCTGGCCAACCAGGCAGCAGGAGAAATGCTGTGCCCTGTTACTGTGAGAGCCCAGGCCTGCCAGGATCAAGACGCATTCTAATTTAGCCTCCTGATGTAAGTGATATCTTGGCAGCTGAAGAATTTCCTTTCTATTTCTGATAACATGAAAGAATAAGGCCACCCGATCCACATATTTTATTGCATATTCACAAATACAAGTATGGCTTTGGAGATAACATTACTGCATTATGCAGGTAACAAGAACACGCACTTGAAATACTTTGGCCATATTGCAAAAGCATAGGGTGCATCATTTAATATGTTCAATTGCAATGCAATTATAATATAAGCTTCCAGTTGTTTAATTGTCTCTTTCTCTCAGAAACTCAATTTAAAGTTCTTCTTAATCTGTCCATGGAGCTGAGACCATTATTTGCTAGCATCAATTTTTATGTTAATTCTTTTTAAAGTGGTTTTACTTATTTCATTTTGGCGATTTCTTGATTTCGTTATTATATTTGTTAAACACATTGCAGCGAGATGCAAACATTCGTAGGGTAAAGCTGCAGCCTGTTTACTGAAGATCCTTACAGCCATTTTGGCGAACAGATTTGAGTATTGTTTTCTTTTTCGTGGATGTGATTTCCAAGTTAAAACGTGGGGTCACGTGTACCAGCACATTTACTGGCCACATACTCTGGGTTTCGGTAAATCACAGGGATTGAGACCAGGGGTGCAACTAGACCCAAACCTCGGGGGGGGGGGTGTGGGGGGGGGCTAACAGGGGTGGCCGGCATGGCTCAGGTGTGGCGGGGGAGGGCGCCGGGTGTCACGGGAGTCACGCGGGGAGTCACATGGGGGGTGTTGCACGGGGATGTCGCAAGGGGGGTGTCGCGCAGGGGGGTGTCAAATGGGTTGGGAATCGCAGGGAAGTCGCGGGGAGAGAATCGTGGGCAGTCACGAGAGGCAAAAAAAAAAAAATTAAAACGTACCATTCCGCAGGCCGGGTCCTGCGTCTCTTGTCCTGCTCTCCTGCTTCCAACGTAAGGAGCAGGAAGCAAGCAGCCAGATTCACTCTCCTAAGCCAATCACAATGCTGCAATGCAGCGTTGTGATTGGTCTGAGCGCCGTGACACGGCGCTCAGCCAGGTGCTGTAGGGTTGGGCATGTTCTCCATGCAGGCTGTAATGAAACCTGCATGGAGAAGGGGAGACTGCGCATGACTGGTGCGACTGACCAAACAGTCATTGCACACTTGGGAGTGGGCATACCACTCCTCCCCTGCTCCCTGAGCAGAGCAGCCCTGCCTGCAAAGGAAACATAAAATGATAATAACTTAAAGTTATTATCATTTTATATTTCCTTTCCACGGCTCGAAAGCAGTGGGGCGACGCTCCTCCGCCATAGCGGAGGAGCCGCACTAGGGGCTAACACTCCCAGTCAGTGCTGGCCCTAGCACTGGTCGCTCACGGTGCAGCAGTCTTTTTTGGCGCCCCCTCCCCCATTTCCTCCTTCTCCATAAATTCCCTCACTACCACTCACCAGCAATGCACCTCATCTCTCTATAGCACCTTTCTGACAAACATTTCATTTTTTCATAGCACTACTCATAGTTTACTCACACTCAGTTCTGTGATCTGCATAGTACACGTTCTTTGTAGCAGGCACCTTAACCCTCTGCGCTGTGTGGGTGGCAGGAGTGCCCATGTGAGTGCACAGTGAGCGATGCGACAGTGTGAGAGGAGGGTAAGAGGAGTGACTGCAGGGTGAGTGAGGTGACCATATGAATTTGGGTACGGATGTAAGTGGAGAGTGGGACGAATTAATGCATGGTTAGTGATGGGCTTGTTTGAGTGAGATTGCAGATTGAGCAGTGAGGGGGACATGTAAGTGAAGTGTCACATGAGTGCAGGGTGAGTAGTGTGCTCGTGTGACTGCAGGGTGAGGTATAGGGTGAACCTCACAAGTGCATTGTGAGTTCCTAGTGATCACTGTGAGTGCAGGGTGAGCAGGTGAATGGTGTGAGTGCATCTTGATCAGTGTGAGTGTATTGTGATCGCTGTGAGTGCAGGGTGAGCGTGAAAGTGAAGGGTGAGAATGAGGAGTGAGTTGTCTGAATGCAGGGTGCATTCCCAGACACTTGAAGTAACTCAGCATGTTATTGACGGCGGCGTAGGGTTTCAGATCTAGGTTTAACTATCGCTGTTCTGGCATTAATCAGGGATCCAGGATGGAGAAAATAAATAATGTGCTGATCCTGCAACAAACTTCCAGTTTTATGATTAGGGTTGCCAGCTCATTATTTTGATGTCCCAGACGGTACAAAAATAAACAGTCACCTAAAGGCGCATTTTCAGCACTTATCTGTGCATACTTTGAACAGCAAATATAAATAAAAAGCACTTGTAATTGTGTTCTAGGGCTGCCTGAATGATCCATGAATGATAATTAAAGGAAACAAAGACAGAAAAGTCACATAACCAATGAATACATACTTTTTTATTTATAACCCTATTTAGTGTCTAGACAAGGTCTTTGCAGGCTCTTTAAACAACACATGGCTGACATTTTTCTTTTGGCAACCCTACTTTATATTCCTTTTCGTGAAATGCATTCTTACACTACGACAGTGAAAGTAAAATCGAAATGTAAGGAATAGGCAGAGTGGGGGCCCAGTGGGTACTGGAATATGAAAAAACAAGCATTGGCATAGCCAATAGGTCTCGATTTTGGGACCTTATAAGTATTTAGTTATGCAGTACAATATCCTTGGTGCAACAAAATCAACTGTTGCATGGCTAAACACTTATAAGGTCCCAAAGGCGAGACCTATTGGCTATGCCAATGCTTGTATTTTGGAGCTATCCAGACAGTAAGCTACTGGGGTACGGTAGTATGGCCATTTAGGAGAAATTGAGGGAAGAGTAGCTTTTTCATCTTCACGTTGAAGACTTTAGTAGAGGGATTGGTTCTGATTGAAGGGGGGATGTTGTACAGATCCTGGGGGAGCATCCAGAGAAGGCATGTTAGAGGGATCCTCTTCTTTTGCAGGGAGGTATTCCAGTAGAGGTTGTTGTTGCTCCACAGGGGACGTTGGCCTCCTGAAATGCTACATTTTTTAGCCTGGTGGATCGTGGTCTTTCTCTGAAGGGCTTTGTGAATAATGAAGGTAAGTTTCGGGAGACTTATGGCTTCGATCGTCAGCCACCTGGGTGAAATTGGGATGGGTGTGATGTGATCACATTTTCTGACGTTTGATACAGTTCTCGTGGCGGAGTGAAACACCCTGGTAGCCATTGAATGCATCCGCAATTATCCTTTAGCAGGAGAGGGGACGGATATCTCCAATCGCTTGCAAAATGAATTCCCTCTATTTCTGCAACCGACAATTAATTCATTTAAAAGGTTGGAAATTCAACAAAGCGCAAAGGTGCGTGAGAGCTACAAGTGACAGCTCGTGACAGCCCCATCAACCGCCTCGCTGCAGGAGTACAGCGCGATGAATCGCCTGGAGAAATAGCAGCCTCCGTACAAATGATGGCAGTCGATCTGCTTTCATCTGCACTCCGCTTCCACCTCCGCATGGCTACCCGCAGGGGCCAATCAGGGCTGCTGCAGGCATCGTCGCATGGAGGAGCTCAGAGTGGCTGGAGGGGGAGTGATGGATAAAAGCAGCTCGTGGGCATCTGCTGCAGCAACATACCCACAATCCGGTCCCCTCTGGCTCACCCACCGCAGCGCAGGCAGTTATCAAATGCACAGAAGACGTTTTCAGCAAAAGTCTTGACAAAGACACGTCCTCTCAAAAAATCCGGATGATTTTAGATATCCCTGTCGTGAAACAAAAAAGATGCACATTTAAAAGTAAGGCTTGTAGGCAGAAAGGGAGGTTTCAGTTTTATTCAAGTTCAAAAAGAAGCTAAGTGACAAAGTGCCAGTTTCACTGAAAACGTGTCAATGTCTGAATGAGGAAATTTAACAGGACACTCGTCTACTCGTACGTGGAGGGGAAATCGGAGAGAGGTGGGAGAGTAAGAGAAACTTAATGCCTTAAACACGGTAAACCCAGCAGGGCAAGTAATCTTCGAGACATTATTTGGGAAGCAGGGAAAGCAGCACTAGCGTGAGTCGGCTACGGAAAATATAACTGCAATAAGACCGTAAAACAGTCCAAGTCCTAAAAAAAACAAGCAGTATTTCTGCATGGCGCGCAGGCAGGTCTGTGTGACTGCGAAGACGCTCGGCGAGGCGGCTAAAACAAGCCCGCGAGCGGTGCGCGCGCGAGAGCGTGCACCATGGCCTTTTCCTTGCGGTTACCTGCACGGCCGCCGGGCACGATAATTGGAAACACATGGCGGCCGTGCGGGTAACCACAAGGAAAAGGCCATTGTGCACGAGCGTGTGGTCAGCTTTTTGAAGCCCCTTACTTAAAGTCTCGCAGAGCAGCGCTTGCGCGCTACTCTAGGCTCGACCTAAAAACTAAGCCTCGGTAGCCAGTTTACAAAGGTATGTAAATATGCAAATGGTCTTTAAAGACCCGTGAAAAACTCGGGCGTGCCTGAGATAAGACTCCAGGCACTGCCCAGCCGAGCCCACAGCAGCAGCCCGGGCTGAGACACACGAGCAGCAGCCCGGGCTGAGACACACGACGCGGGGGGGGCTGGAGCCCATTCAGCCCAATGGACTTTGCACGCCTGATTGTGACCAGTAAATGTGTTTTTTTAATGTACTAATCCCATTTCCCAAAAGGGGTTTAAGAAACCACACTGAATCGGTATTTGGAAGGGGTGTGTTTAGGGAGTCCCTCCCAAATACCGATTTCTTTTGGTATGTTTTAATGTTTTCAATCAAAATTCGGTTGCATTACATTAATTTTTTCAGACTACTGAAAAGTAGTGGCAACCCATTTGTGAATGGGAAGGGCTGTATTGCATTACAATATAATAAAAGTGTAGATTTGAGACTAAAAACTGCAGTTTTAAGAATACATCCTACCCTATAACAGATCTCCTCATTATTTGACAGCCGAAGATATGGAAGGGCAACACTACGTCTCACACATTTATGTTTCTTAATAATAGGTAATAAATATTGTCTAGTAAAATTTACATATAATTTACAAAAAAACTGAAAAGCAGAAAGGACCATTCTGAAACCTTATCACACTGGCATGGATGTAGAGTTGAAGTACTGGAGTGGCCTGGGGAAAACCAAATGAAAATATCACAGTACTTGCTCTAAAGTGAAAGAGTAATTACCTCTCTCAGTTACCTACTGCTACTGTTAGGCATAGCTCAGGACCAGGGCAAGACTTAAGCAGGGCGTAGGGCATCACAGTGGGCGTACATAATTCTTTGCTTTCTGTTGTAAGGAGCCGTCTTTCCGAAAATGATTGTTAACACACATTTTTTCTATACAAATAGATGAAGGTTGTCAAAAATGAAGAGAGTGCCCAGCTCAGCAAGACTATGTCTGGCATAGGTAAGCCATGGGATTTTAAGGCCATAATCGCACATGAGACAATCTGTGATATTAGCCTGTTATAGGGAGGCCGAAGAAATAAGCCCTACTGTCATCCATAAGGAGACAGGAGCCCATTTTGCAAAATCCTCTAAATACGGCAGGCCGAATTCCTCGTGACACACAAAGTAAGATGTGGGAAGGGAAGCCAAGAGTAGTCCCCGACATAATCTGTTTTCCTCGGCCTCTAACGTTGCACATTTTGCCTAACCCCACACCCCTACCTCATAAGGGGCAATAGGGAGGCATTGAGTCCTAAATATCTGCAGCAATGATAAAATCGTTTTGCCTCCTGTTGGCCGAGGTAAATTGAAGAGAGCAGCCACAGACTGATTAAGCTTCAATTTTCTATTTAAATTGTTAGGTGACCAACTGCCTGTCAAGTGTGTTACTGCCCACAGTCAAGGTTTGCATGCTCATGCATTTGGGGCCACAGGACATTGCATGGGACTTAATAAAGTTTGTAGACAGGCCAAAGTCTACCATGAACTGTATGAAGTTACTTACAAGACAACGCAAGGCCTTTGGAGTACGGCAATTAATACTGCGTTGTCTGTGTATACTAACATCGGTATAGAGGTGCACTTAATCATAGGGACGTCCATGAAAACCGTTTTCAAGGAGGAACTCAGGTTATTGATGTATAATACACACAGGATGGGGGCACAAATGCACCACGACATACTCCCTGCATTATTGAAAAGAAATATGTCATCTCACCATTGGTGCCAAATCTAAATTTACGTGTAAGATTCTTAAGTAACACATGCAGAAAGTGGATCAAAGGGACAACCATAGTTTTGTATGGTGACATTGTCAAATGCTGATGATAAATCCATAAATGCGAGGTATAGAGGGCAGTGCTCTGTAATAGTATACTTGCCAATTATAAGATTTAGATTTAATTACTGCTCCAGACTATCTAGCTTCGCCCTGAACCTGTGCTGACATGGATCAATGATGTTGTTAAGCTTAGTCCAGTCCAGAATTCTGTTATATAGTACTCTTCCCAGAACTTTAGCAGTGCTGTTGATAAGGTCACTTGACCGATAGCGTATTGGCTCTGACTGTCTGCCCTTTTGGAAATAGGTACTGTAACAGAAGAGGTCAAAGTACTTGACAGTGGAAATATGATAAAAGTGTTAAAAACACAAGTCAGCAGTGGCACCTACAGATCTAATTTGGATTTCTAAAGGTAAATTGACAACCAATTGAGACAGGAGTTTTACCTGTGGGACTTTTAAGTAACGCATAAATCACTTCATTTAGTTCAAAAGTAAGTGCCATGCTGGAATCAAACTGTTTTGCAACAGGGCCGATAGATTGTCATGTTGGGGTGAACTATAAATCAGCTTAAAGTGAGCAACTCATTGATGGCCATTAAGGTGGTTACACATCATACTTTTCCGGCCAGAGACGGTTTTAATGGAATTAACTATGGACCAAAAGAGCCTATCTTTTTTTTATGTTGGCAGCAAAAGTTAGGTGCTGCCATTTATTGCTATTAATCTCCGCTTATCTCTCCTTTAGATCTTACTTATACAGTAAACAGGCTTTATCGAAAAGCAATCACAGACACGTTGGTCTGCTGATCCAAGCAGGTCACTATCACTGTGATGGTAACAAACCGTAGTGGTTGAACTGTCAATTACAGTGCCCTATTGTGTAGCTCCTAGTAGGAATTTCACACCTCATTCACACCTATTTAAATAGTAATTACCGTCTGACAGAAGTTGGAAAGCAAATATAAACTAGCCTCCAGGAGCTACAGGCAGGGAAAAGGTAACTTCTAAAAGTTACTTTTCCTTATATTTATGAAAAATCTGACGTAACCATTGAATGGGATGTTTAATAACTATTAAGGATTGTTATTTAATTATTTTGCTAGCTGTCAGAACCCCTTTCAGAAGGTCATGGGGCACACAGTGGCTACTGGGCCCAACCATGGTTGAGGACTCCTAATATCCCGAGGCCCAACCTTCTATGGATCCCAAGCAACTGGGCCGAGTACCCCTTCTGTACTTGACTTCACACCTATTCAAATAGTAACTACAGTCTGGGAAAGGCTGGAAAGAAAATACAAATTTGCCTCCAGGAACTTCAGGCAAGGAAAAAGTAACTTTCTAAAAGTTACTTTTCCTTATATTTATTTAAAAAAATGACTTCGCCATTGAATTGGATGTTTAATAACTATTACAAATTGGTATTTCATTATTTCACTAGCTGTCAGAAACCCTTTCAGAGGGCAGGGGGGCACACAGTGGCTACTCGTCCCAAACTTGGTTTAGGACTCCTGATTTCCTGAGGCCCAACCTACTATGGATCTCGAGCAACTGTGGTCAAGCAGTCAAGGCTCTCTCAGGGGAAGTGTAGATACAGTTCAGTAAACATGACTCATAACTCAAAGGTCACACAGTACGAACAATAAATCAATGTCCAGTCAAATACTTGCTTTTATATAAACAAAGGAAGTATTTCATTTCTAACTACAGATGCAAAGGTATCCGGCATTCAGAAGCAACAACACAATCCCCCTTGAGGACAAGGCTCTAGTAGTTGTTAGACAAATATCTGTCCTACCCTTCTTTGCGTAACATGCTCAGGGTTATTCCCCATTCGCTGGTGGCCACATCCAGGAAAGGAACACTATTAGGCCATACTCAGGAGTTCCCTTTTGCCTCTTCAGGATTTTAGTCAAAAGTGTTATGGTGCCCCAGCACCATTAGCAGCAAGTCCCCCCAAGAGCCCAACTGGCCCAGTTCACGTCTTACCCGCTCTTGCAGCACAGAGGAGTTTGACGTAGCAGAGTGTGCCCTTGGAGCAAGCACCCTTGAGTCCTGCTCAGTTTAAAGAAGTGGGGCTGTCCACAGCCAATGCAACCACACCCGGCGGCGCAGGCTCTCTCTCCTGAGTGGTGCTGCCAGAGTCCTTCTCAGCTGTTGGAGTATCTACATAATCGCAAAGATGAAGTACGTTGGGTTTACCTGGTGGAGGGGGAGGAGTGGAAATGCTTCCTTTGCTCGCGACTGGAGCCTAGTGAGGGTTTAGCCTCATCCATGGCGTCTTCAGCAGCATTCAGCAAGTCAGGTGCAGTTCACTTAAAGTACGGGTCCAGGCTGCGGAACGTAGCCACAGTCCCCCCTTCGGTAACAAGCGAATACTTTAGCACGTTGGTACCGGCAGCCCCTCAGGGCAGATGGGGTTGCCATGGTTCTTGGAAAACACATGCGCCGACCTTCTTGATGTAAGCACCCTGGGCGGTGAACTACGCTACGCTCGCGGAGTTTGCGGAGTTTCGGTAACTTCGCGATTCGCGTAGAGCGCGAAGTTACCGAGCACTACGCAATTTGCGGCGTAGCGTAGCTGTTTTTCTTCTTCGCGCGCTCAATATGCGTTCTCGCGTGCGCGGTAACGACCTACCATGATTCTGCGTTCGCCGACGCGATTTCCTATCAGTTCGCGGGCGCCAGGAGATTTGGAATCCGGCCGCACGATCCCGCGAGAGTGTGCGAACGCGAACACGTCATTCGGACGCGCGATCTGACTTCCGGCGGCAGTGTTGGTAAGATCGCGATCCCGAACACGAAGAAACTACAATCTGGCGAAGAATATCTCTCGAGCATCATAAAACCTTCTCGAAAATGATTACTTTGCTCCAAAAAAACTCCTCAGATTGTGATTTAGCTGTAGTTTTTTGTGCAAGGAGTCCTTTTTCTTTTTTTACTTTTTTTTTCAAGAGGAAGGAAGTGCCCCTGAGTCTCAAACTTCCTGTTCCTGTCCAGCAGGCTCCTCCCAGTGCTTTGTCCATGTGCTGTTCACTTTCATTTGGATTTGGAGCTGGAAGGATCACTTTTTGTGTCTGTCTGCTGCATCATATCATTGGATTGGATTTGAGGACTTTTGGATTTGAGATTTTACAAGTAAGTTGGAGAATTGGTGTACTTGTTTGTTTGATTGGGGCTTGTTTGTACCTACATTTTTTGGGGATTTTCATTGTTTTTAAAATTTATTGTTGTGGCCTGTAGTTTCAGTAGGGGCCTAGTTTTTTTCTTTGATTGGAATTTCAGCCAGTAGGCCCAGAGGTACCCATGGGTGCATGTTTCTGTGGTGTCTGTTGAATTTAAACATCATGTAGGGCATGGATGGCATTGGATTGAATTGGTAAATGTGGTTTTTGGGGTGTATTTCACTTTTTGGGTGTGTGTTAATAAATAAATACCTTTGTTGGATGTGTGTGTGTGCTTGTTGTGTAACTTTCCAACCTTTCGTAGCCCTGTGGATTTTCGTTTTTGCATTTTTGTATTAAAGCTGTGTTGTTTAGCAGGCCTCCTTTGTCTGGTCATATTATAGGCCTGCTTGAGTTCATTGTTTTCCATGGCCTGTTGTGACTGTGAGTGACCATGTGGCTTGGGGCCATTTTGTGGTGGTAGTTTAGTAGTGTGCTGCTTTTTCCATATAGGCCTGCATGTCTTTTCTTTGTTCCCCTTGGCTTATGCTTGTTGTTGTTGTGGCCTGGCCATGTGGGTGGCGGCCATTTTGTGAAGGCAGGCAGTGTGCTTTTGCCATAGGCTTGCATTGTCTGTCTTCCATTTCTTTTGTTGTGGGTGGCTAGCGGCCATTTTGTGGAGCCATCCAGGCAGTGTGCTTTTGCCATAGGCCTGCATTGATTGTCTGTCTTCACTTTCTTGTTATTATTTGTGGGTGGCCTGGCCATGTGGGTGGCGGCCATTTTGTGGAGCAAGGCAGTGTGCTTGCTTTTGCCATAGGCTTAAGCTTGTGGCCTAGTCTGCCAGTAGGCCCAGAGGTAGTCATCATGGGTGCATAAAAACTGTTTCTGTGTTGTCTGTTGAATTTTAACATCATTTAGGGCAAGGATGGCATTGAATTGAGTTGCAAAATGTGGCTTTTGGGGTGGTATTCCAGTTTTTTGGTGTGTGTTAAATAAATAGGCCTTTTCAGCCAGTAGGTAACACTGGGCATTCAGCTCGCGGACTTTGGGCAACTCCGCACTGCGCGACAACGCAGACTTACACTTTTTTTCTTCTTTGAGCGCTCAATATACGTTTTCGCGCGCGCGATAACAACTTTTTGTGACGATCACGATGCCGAACACGCAGAATTTACAATCTGGCGAAGAATATCTCTCGAGCAGCATAAAACCTTCTCGAAAATGATGATTTTGTTCATTTTGCTCAAAAAACTCCTCAGGTTGTCATTCAGATGTAGTTTTGTGAGCAAGGAGTCATTTTTCTTACCATTTTTTTAAAGAGGAAGGAAGTTCCCCAGAGTCTCCAACTTCCTGGTCCTGTCCTTTGTCTTCACTTTCTTGTTATTGTGGGTGGCCTGGCCATGTGGGTGGCGGCCATTTTGTGAAGCGAGGCATTGTGCTTTTGTCATAGGCCTGCATTGTCTGTCTTGTCTTCCTTTTCTTGTTGTTGTGGGTGGCCTGGCTATGTGGTGGCGGCCATTTTGTGGGACCAGCCACTGTGCTTTTGCCATAGGCCTCCAAGATTGCGGCCTAGTCTGCCAGTAGGCCCAGAGGTAGTCATCATGGGTGCATAAAAACTGTTTCTGTGTTGTCTGTTGAATTTTAACATCATTTAGGGCATGGATGGCATTGAATTGAATTGCAAAATGTGGTTTTTGGGGTGGTATTTCAGTTTTTTGGTGTGTGTTAAATAAATAGGCCTTTTCAGCCAGTAGGTAACACTGGGCATTCAGCTCGCGGACTTTTGGCAACTCCGCACTGCATGACAACGCGGACTTACACTTTTTTTCTTCTTCGCGCGCTCAATATACGTTTTCGCGCGCGTGATAACGACTTTTTGTGACGATCGCGATGCCGAACATGCAGAATTTACAATCTGGCGAAGAATATCTCTCGAGCAGCATAAAACCTTCTCAAAAATGATGATTTTGTTCATTTTGCTCAAAAAACTCCTCAGGTTGTCATTTAGATGTAGTTTTGTGAGCAAGGAGTCATTTTTCTTTTTTTTACAATTTTTTTAAAGAGGAAGGAAGTTCCCCAGAGTCTCCAACTTCCTGGTCCTGTCCTTTGTCTTTACTTTCTTGTTATTGTGGGTGGCCTGGCCATGTGGGTGGCAGCCATTTTGTGAAGCGAGGCATTGTGCTTTTGTCATAGGCCTGCATTGTCTGTCTTGTCTTCCTTTTCTTGTTGTTGTGGGTGGCCTGGCTATGTGGTGGCGGCCATTTTGTGGGACCAGCCACTGTGCTTTTGCCATAGGCCTCCAAGATTGCGGCCTAGTCTGCCAGTAGGCCCAGAGGTAGTCATCATGGGTGCATAAAAACTGTTTCTGTGTTGTCTGTTGAATTTTAACATCATTTAGGGCATGGATGGCATTGGATTGAATTGCAAAATGTGGTTTTTGGGGTGGTATTTCAGTTTTTTGGTGTGTGTTAAATAAATAGGCCTTTTCAGCCAGTAGGTAACACTGGGCATTCAGCTCGCGGACTTTTGGCAACTCCGCACTGCACGACAACGCGGACTTACACTTTTTTTCTTCTTCGCGCGCTCAATATACGTTTTCGCGCGCGTGATAACGACTTTTTGTGACGATTGCGATGCCGAACACGCAGAATTTACAATCTGGCGAAGAATATCTCTCGAGCAGCATAAAACCTTCTCGAAAATGATGATTTTGTTCATTTTGCTCAAAAAACTCCTCAGGTTGTCATTTAGATGTAGTTTTGTGAGCAAGGAGTCATTTTTCTTTTTTTTACAATTTTTTTAAAGAGGAAGGAAGTTCCCCAGAGTCTCCAACTTCCTGGTCCTGTCCTTTGTCTTCACTTTCTTGTTATTGTGGGTGGCCTGGCCATGTGGGTGGCGGCCATTTTGTGAAGCCAGGCATTGTGCTTTTGCCATAGGCCTGCATTGTCTGTCTTGTCTTCCTTTCCTTGTTGTTGTGGGTGGCCTGGCCATGTGGTGGCGGCCATTTTGTGGGACCAGCCACTGTGCTTTTGCCATAGGCCTCCAAGCTTGCGGCCTAGTCTGCCAGTAGGCCCAGAGGTAGTCATCATGGGTGCATAAAAACTGTTTCTGTGTTGTCTGTTGAATTTTAACATCATTTAGGGCATGGATGGCATTGGATTGAATTGCAAAATGTGGGGTTTTTTGGGGAGTCTATTTCACTTTTTGGGTGTGTTAAATAAATGCCTTTTTTGCGTGTGTATGTGTTGTTGTTGTGTAACTTTCCAACCTGTTTTTAGCCATGTGGATTTTAGTTTTTGCATTAAAGCTGTGTGTGTTTTATCAGGCATCCTTTGTCTGGCCATATAGGCCTGCTTGAGTTCATTGTTTGCCGTGCCTTGTGCCTGTGAGTGACCATGTGGCTGGGGGCCATTTTGTGGTGATAGTTAGTAGTGTGCTGTTTTTGCCACATAGGCCTGCATGTCTTTCCATTGTTCCTCTTGTCTTACTGCTTCCAAATCCATCCCCATTGCCAGCTGCAGCTCCCTGATGCTGCATCCATCCCACGTGATGCACAAATTTAGGCCAAACAGGCTCCACTACATTTTTGTTTTTGTTCTTTGCTATTCTTATTCTTCCTGAGTGTAAAGCCCTGGCCTTGTTGTCAAAGTCTCATAAATGGCTACACTGTTGTTGTTCACTGAGTTTCTAAAATTTAATAATTGAGACAACCACACACTAAGTTATATATTATATTAGTTTGATTTGTGCTATCGTTTGACTGATGTTCTTCTGGCTTTTTTGCTTTTAGGTGCACAAAAGACTGAGGAGGAGGTGTGTCATCATTGCCCGTTGTACTGCCAGACAGACATCCTGCTGCTGTACACGACGTGACGTGTGACCTGACCAGACATCTCTGCAACTTGTGCAACTGAGTGCTGCTGACATCTGAAGAAGATGGGCCCAAAGAAAGCAGGTACCAGGTCCTCCAGTACCAAGAAAGTTGCTATTGAGAAGAAGGAACAGAAGAAGGAAGTGACACTTAAGTCTGGTGTGCCGCCCAATACCTTTTTGGGGAAAAAAATTACGCCTGCAGCAGCGGTGTCCGGGGGCAAGCTGGGGGCAGCACCTCCGCATCAGTGGGCCCAACCCACCAACCCAGGCCCAAGCACATGTGTGGAAGAGGTAGCCAGCCTCATGGTGGAAAGCAGTGATGCTGAGCCTGAGATAAACTTATCGCTATCTCAAAGTAGTACCCAATCAACGCAGGAGGAAACACAGCAGATAAGTGGTCAACAACAACAACAGCCGCAACCACCGCCCGCAATAGTAGGTGTTGTTCCTCCCGAAGTAGGGGCAGTTCAGGAAATTGAGCCTCATGCAGAGGTAGAAGAAGAAGCCACTCATCCAGAAGATCCATTGTCTTCCAAATCTCCAGGAAGGAAAAGGAGGGTTAGTCCATCAAGTTCTTCGCCAAGCCCCCTTCTGATGATCTAGATGCCACTTGGAAGCCACAAACTGAGTCTGAGAGGGAGACACGTCCCAAGACCAAGCTAGGGAAAAGGAAGGTTCCAGAAAGCCTTACACTTATGGAGGTCGATGTAGAACAGCAGGATGATGATGATGAGCCAGTCATCACGAACATCACTCCCGGCCCCGAGGAGATGGAGACCAACATTATTACCCTATCCAAAATCGCTGCGAGGGATGTAGCACGCATACCTCCACAGGTAACACCAACACGACCTACAGCTTCCATATTTGCATTAGCAAAGGCCCGGCAGCGACCTACATCCAGCACAACCACCACCTCAGTAGAAGTAGGTAGTGGTACAGCACAGAGTCAAATTCAACACACACCCTCCAGTTCATCCGGCATTGGAAGTGGCACCTCCAGCAGGAGGCAAAAGTTAAGCTCCCCAGTTTGGGACTTCTTTACGGTTAGCGAAAAGGAGGAGAACATTGCTATATGCTCCATTTGTAATACCTCTGTTAGTCGTGGTAAGCTTGGTACAAACTATGGTACCGGAGGCCAAATAACCCATCTGAAAAAACACCACTTGATCAGCTGGGAGGACCACCTTCGCGGCATAAAAACTGCAACCATTGGTGTTGGTGGGGATAAAGGAGTAGAAGATCCGATCACGGTGGAAGAGGAAGGACAGGGAGACATTCTCTCTGGTAGTGGTACACAAAGTCGCCCTGTCCCCAGCAGTGCAGTGTTAACGTCGCCCACATCTTCAGCAACATCTCAGTGGCACAAGAGTAAGAGTCAGCCTGAGACAGCAAGGAGTACCGCAATGAAAAAAGTGCGTTGTTGAGCCTAAGAGAAAGGAAAACCATGCAGCCTACCATTATCAGCATGTTTGGGGGAGGGGCAGTACGAACGCAACCACCCAATAGCACGTTTGTACAATGCGAAGCTGGCTAAAATGTTAGCACTGGACCTTCTCCCTTTTTCTTTTGTTGAAGGGGTGGGTTTTCTGGAATTTGTGACAGCCATCTGCCCAAAATGGCATGTTCCCAGCCGCTACTATTTTGCCAGAGTTGCTGTTCCAGCACTACATCACGACGTGCTGGAATTGCTTGGAAAAGCCTTGAAGCAGAGTGCTGTTCAGAGTATCCACCTGACAACAGACATGTGGACCAGTTGCCAAGCCACTGATTACATGTGCATCACTGCACACTGGATCTCTTTTGCTGGGGTTAGAGAACAGATATCTGCTGGTGTTGACGCTGCTGAGATTTTTCATGCCACTCGCAAACATGCAACTGTAGCCATGTTTGCCATGGAGAAATCTCATACTGCTGCAAACATTTTGGAAGAGTTTAACAGCAAGGTCTTTGAGTGGCTGCGCCCAAGAGGGCTTAAGATTGGTTTTGTTGCCATGGACAATGGCAGTAATGTAGTTAAGGCCATGGGCGATGGTGGCTATTTCAGGGTCCCGTGTTTGGCACACTGCATTAACATTGTTGTTCAAGACTTTGTGAAAAATGAATACAAAGTCAGCAACTTACTGGCCACCTGCAGAAGAATATGCACATATTTCAGCCATTCTTTTAAAGCCCGGAAGCAGCTGAGGGTCATACAACGTGAGCATAAAATGCCAGTCAAAGCACTCATCCAGGAGGTGCCAACACGTTGGAACTCAACTTATTACATGCTTGATCGTCTGTTTGACCTGTACATACCACTCAATGCTTATGTCATGCAAAGATTAGGGGAACCTACTGTGAGAGGCATGACCGTTGAGATGGGTCAATGGGACCTCATTAAATGCCTGACAGAGATGCTACTTCCTTTTGAGATCTTCACACGTGAAGTCAGCAGGGAGGACTGTACTATGGGCCAAGCTATCCCATTGTTGCACATGCTAGAGCAACAGCTGAAGGAGGTGTCTGAAACGTACGCAGGTGTGGATGACAAACAAGACGCATATCATTTGGCGGAGTCCTTAGCCGCTCGCTTATCTGAAAATACAAGGATTCAAAATAACATTGTGTCACAACAACATTACATTACTGCCACAATTTTGGATCCACGGTACAAAGTATTTCTGAACAGTAAGGCAGTAATTCCTTTTTCGGAAGTGGATGTTGCCAACTACAAAACTTTGATAGCTGAGGAAGCCACTAAGTTCGAAAACGAACGGCTGGTAATTACAGGCCCCCCGCCCCAGGCCATAACAAGTACTACAGGGCATCCAGAGTCAAGTTCTACTCGGAGCCTGAGGGCAGTGCGTTTGCCTCCCAGCAGTCACCGACACCAACACTACCAATAACATCAACAACAGCAAGAACAGGATCATCCACAGTACAATCGGCAACTGATTGGTTTCTACGGCAGGGGTATGGTAAGTCCAGTGCTGATGCAAAGGCAAAACAGGCCAAGCACATCGGAGCACCCCTGAGCATTGAGCGGACGGTCCAGGCCTATCTGGATGACCCAACAGAGGTCTTCATGGATCGAAACCCATTGGTGTATTGGTATGGGAAAAGAAGCCAATGGACAGTGCTCAGCAGGCTGGCGATAAAGTATCTGGCTTCCCCTGTCACAAGTGTCTCTTCTGAGCGTGTTTTCAGTGCTGCTGGTGCCATTGTAACTTTGAAAAGGACCAGTCTCTCGCCCAAAAGCGTGGAGAGGTTAACCATGATCAAAATGAATCAGCACTTTATACCACCGGATTACAAAATACGTGAATCACAGCAGGAAGAGGAGAGCGACTTCGATGACGTAAGTAGTGGGTTACAGGACCTACTTCTGTCCGAACCACCAGAGTTTGAGGACGAGCTCCTCTTCCCTGACAACTAGGCTTTCAAATTGTTACTTTCTTCCTTCCTTTATTTGTCTGTGTATCTGTCTTGCTGGTTCAAATCAAATCACAACAAATCCATCACCACCGTCTTCTTTTTTATTTCCCTATTGGAGTTGCACGTCTGTGCATTTAACTGTCCACTCCTCAGAGTCCTGCTCCATCTTCCTGACTCGCCCTAATTACATTTCCATCAAGCCAGACATTGGAGTACAAGAAATGTTGCCTCTAACAGTCCCTCCATAAGAAGTGAAACGTGACTATAGCTATCCTCCGTTTTGTTTCCGAGCCGAAACTCATCACTGGCCGAAGGCTATCGCCTCTGCAGGCATCCACAACTCTTCACTGTCAGAACTTGGGCAGGCATCCAAAAGTAAACCCATCACTGTCAGAAGGCTACAGCCTCGGCAGGCATCCAAAGCTCATCACTGTCAGGACAGAAGGTACTTGGCAGAGAAAGACAAGACTCTTCGAAGAAACTTGCTGACATTTCTGCAAACTCAATTGACCAGCAATGACCGCTACCCAGGCCGCGGCCCATCACAGCGCTGACCATGTGAACCAACTTAAACTGCGACAAAGTGCCACAGATGAATAAGACGCAAACCGAAACAGCGACTACCAACACTCAAAATGAATGTGGAGTAATAATGAGGCCACTGCCTCGTTAAAAAAACACACACCTGTCAGAACTAGGCATCTGATGATCTGACAGCCAAAGAGAAGAGCAAGACAGGTAATGATGGCATGCATTGGATGCTTGCTGACTCTGAGCGATTGCTGTTGTTTGTTGTGTTGATGTTGTGCATGAAGTCGAACTCTACTAGTTAATCTACAAAGTGAAAGTGACTCAAGTGACAGTCAATGTTTCCTTCTTGTTGTTTAATAACCAAATTGTACTCCTACTACTGCAGGTGCAGGCCAATATCCGTTGCAATTTTTTAATATGGAATATGGACTTAATCGGAGACTAGTCACTACAGACTGAGTTGGAGTTGGACAACACGTACCACACCATGATGATGACCATACTACCTTTGCACGCAGTCAGTCAGTTGGATCGGAGATGATTGATGGAATAACTGCGTTTCATGAAGTGGCATAAAAGGTAAACACAACAATTCAACAAGAAAGTAAACACAGCAGACCTACATGTCCATGTAGTGGTGGAGTCGAGTGTAGTCATATGACTGACAGCGGCGCATTGATTTAGTCACTTAATTTTGAAAATGCTAGGTTGCTGTATATGCCTTTTGTCTGGCTCTGTCAAAATTTAAGGTAAATGGAGGTTGGGTCACGGGCTGGTGCTGTGGGCCTGTTCTGTCCTGTTGTTGTTGTAGCTTAATGCTGTAAACAGAATAGACACGATGTATCCAAGCCGCCTCAGTCTGAAAGTGTTCTCTCTCTCTTCTTGGACTCCACCGTAATTGATGCTTTTTTTTATTCATTGATTTTTCAATACCCCTTTTGTTTTTCCATCTACACTTACAGGCCGGCCTTTACCCTGTGCTATACTGGGAGAAACAACTCACACTTACCTTACCAATCCGCATCAGGCAGGCAGTGGCACCCAAGATTGATGTGCGGAGCGTCCATGGAAGATAGGACCAAGAGGAATGACGAGATTCAACTCCACAATTTGACCAGGATAATACAGTAACTTTAGTATCATTCATCATTCGTCTTTTAATTAATTTGATTCCTTTTTTCTCTTCAATCATTACGACTGTGTGTTGTGTTGTTGTTTGTTTGCTAATTGATCCCTACAACTATTTTTTAATTTTCTTTGCTATCTTTAAAAGTAAGCCCGGTACAACATGGAATTTGGGTCTCTCTGAGGGCATACAGGCAAGGCAAATTGCATAGAATATACTGCTGCCCTGTACTGTCTAATTGTCTAGTAGTAGTTAGTAAGTACTACTCATTAACCATCAAGTTATCTTCATCATCATGCATGCATTTCCTTTTCTCCCTTTATAGATTTATTGGATAAGATCATGGTCGCCTGCCAAGATTGTGCTTTGCTTTTGTTGTGTCCATGCGTACTGTTTTTCTTTGTCAAACCTTTCCCCAAACCCCCTTCCCATCCATTCATCAAACCCTAACCCTCTTCCCCGGGCTGTGATTTATATTGAGGTGTGATGTGACTACATTAAATGTACACCAATTGATCACACGCTTGCTGGGGCAGATGTGGTGAAAGCAACACTAATTCAATTTCAAGGCAGGGCGAGGATCTTCTTCTGCTTGCCCACCCATGCTCAGTCTATGTGCAAGCCAATTTTTTTTCCAAAGGGACCTAATACATCATAATTAATTGCCGGCATTGATTGGATTCATCATCAACATCCTACCACACAGCAGTAAAGGTTACGAATTACGATTGTGTTAAGTTAAGTGACTCACTCGACACAACTACAGTTTGTAACTTCTTGTACTAGGCTGTCCCCGCCACCATTATGTTTTATTTTACTTTAGCAGTTGCAATATTGTTTGTTTGGCAGTCTTCTTCTGTACTGTACTTTACTTCATTCTACTACTCCTCCCACAGTCGCTCTCAGGCAAGTGACTGTCTCTTTTTATTTTTTTGCAAATGCTACTGCCAGTGTCTACTACTACCACCACAACCATGGCATCTTCTCCATTCTCTTGGGAAACCATGCAGCGATCGCTGTGCCGAACTTAATCATCATCAATCACAGGTAAGATAAGTTTGGTGGGAGGTATAATGGACTAGGAGGAGAGACTGACAGTACTAGTAGGACAAATAACTCAGTGAGGGGTACCGCATCTATCTGTTTGTGTTACATAATCGGCAGATTATTTAAATCAAACACTGGCTGCGGCCCTGCAGCAGCAAGGAAACCATGTGACGTAAATTCGCAAAACAGTAACCCCCCACAAAACATTAACATCGTATGTTTAAGTATAAATATAATTTATTACCCTAACAAAAATAAACTATCCCACACCTGACCCACCCTCTCCCTAACCCCAACCAATGTCCAAAACCAAAAAGTCCAAACAATGTCCAGAAACCCCAACGTCCAATTCCCACCCACCAACAAAAGGAATAAAAAAGGGGCAATCCAACGGGGTCCTATAGTTCTTATATTCGGCGGGCTTTCAGGTGTTTGTCCACCATGATCTTGACCCGCTCCTCTAGTTGCTCCTCTAGGTGTGAAATCCGGAGGAGCATCTGGCGGCGAAATGCCCTGCAGTGGCATCCAGGGTGGGGGGCAGCAGTGCTGGCTGTTAATGAATTGCGGCGGCGGGCGGCTGCCTGACCGCGGCGCCGTACCACTGGAGGTGGGGCCTGGCTGGGGCCCGGGGCATCGGAGGAGGCTGCAGCTGCTGCCGCCTCCTCCTCCGCCTGAGCCACCAGCCGCCGGTACTCTTCGCAGATGGCCTCCAGTTTCCGGCGCCGGGCCCTGGCTGCCAACTCCTTCCGGGATGGTTTTTCTTGGGAAGGAGGATCTATATCAAGAAAGAAAAAGAATATTGTTGTAACCAATACTCTTAGCAAAACAGTAACACAAAATTAATTCAACACATAGTGGCACAGTAGCACTAGCAAGAAGCACAGTACATAACATTTGTGGTAATAATCTATTCTCCCACTTCCTCGGCCTCTAACATTTGTGGGAGTTTCAGGCATTATACTAGCACTATGGACTCCAGTACACAGTACACCAGTCTTCTTCTTATCTCTAGTTTAGCGAAATTACATAACCTGGTTGTAGCCGGCATGCCAGCTCAGTCAGCTATGCTTGCACCCAAGACAAACATACGAGTCATGACGCAGACTCATGTTAGTTTTATTTACTACTGTCTGCAGGTGGGGAAGCTCGTATTTTTCTATTACGGCGGTGGCACTGGCCATACTCTCTCTGTTACATGAAGGGCAATTGCTCAATTTCACTTTCACAGTGCCCTGGCTACTACAAAAAGGCAGATTATATATCTGATCCAATGATCATTGCTTATATATGGGACGACGACATAAGGTCAGTAGCGGTCGGTGGTGGAGTGCTGCCGGGCGGTGACGTGGGGAGGGGCAGGGTGGGGGTAGTAAACTATGGATTACGGCCAATTACAGGTAAGTAAACATATAAATAAATAAAACTAATTTCGTTGCGCGCACTGCATCGCATTTGGCGGTGCAGTGCGCACAATGAAATTCGCTTTATTTATTTTTATGTTTAGTTACCTGTATTTGGCCGTAATCCATTGTTTACTACCCCCCACCCTGCCCTCCTCCCCACATCACCGCCCGGCAGCACTCCCACCACCGACCGCTACTGCATAAGGTACTTTGTTTTGATTGACTGTGTAACCAACAGATAGGCCACCCTTTGCAGGCTGGCTGACACATTCGAAAATAAATTAACATAGGTAGGGAGTGGTCCTCGGAGTCGAAGGAAGGCGCTTGATAACTAACTATACACAATATATATGATGTGCTTGCAAACTACTGTGAGTCAACTGTATTCTGAAAATACAACTTGTATTCCCTCGGCTTTGCTACTCTGGCGCGGTTTCTTTTACATTCCCTTCAAACTAAGACTCTGCATCCCGTGACAGTCTCCACCTATGCTGTCTATGATGAATACATACAGGCATCCATCCATTCTAAGTAAATGTCTATCATTCTTCTTAATCTCTCCACAAACCTTAGTTTGTTTCACCAACAACCACCCATGCGTCCACTCCTTCCTTGCTTGCCTTGGCTTTGAGTTTCACCCAAACACCGCTGATGATTCTTGCTATCCCCAGTATCCACCCATACTGTGTCACCCACCCAGGCAGGCATCCATTCTTCTTTCACCTTCCACCCATCCTTCAACAACACATGCATCTGATTCCTATCAGCCACCTATGCATGCTTCCAACGTATCCTTCTCTGCCAGTCATATTACATCTCGCCCGTCCTTCCTCCTTCCACCCTTCTTTCCCTTTTGTTCAACACATCCATCAAGGTCATCTGATCTGACTTTTAGTCTTCCATGAAACTTTCACAGCTGAGTTGGAGTCAGATAGAAGAGGCCATTGGTTACTCAACTCACGCTGCTAATGCTATTGC
Source organism: Calotriton arnoldi (assembly GCA_963921515.1). Classification (NCBI taxonomy): domain Eukaryota; kingdom Metazoa; phylum Chordata; class Amphibia; order Caudata; family Salamandridae; genus Calotriton; species Calotriton arnoldi. The sequence goes on from CAWUFW010010715.1 coordinate 485,142, forward strand.
TAATGCATTGCTAATGCTAAGTAAAGGGTGTCTTCTTCAACCGTTGTATAATGTTCACTACAACTTCATACTTAATAAGTCTCAACAGTACAGTGACTGTGAGTGAAGTGAACACCCTTCCAGCTAGTGCAATGTCAATAAGTAATGAATATAACTTACCACCGCCCGCCACTGCTGCTGGCTCACCCCCTGTAGCTCCTGCAGGTGCCGCATCTCCTGCCCCTCCGGAATGGCCGCATCGCCATCGCCGCTGGCCCCGCCGGCACTGGTGGTCGGTAGTACGCCTAGAAAAAACATGACACATTTTTAGATGCCTGTACACCTCCCCTATTTATTCGTTTTCACTAGCAAGATTGAAAAAAAGTTAATACATACATATACAACATACATCACTAGTCCAAATCGGGTACTAGAGTAGAGTCAGTAGACACTAGTAGTGTTATGGTCCCTAGGGTCATTATTATAGTCTACTCTACTCTTTGCAAAGTTAGCCTGAGCCATGCAACCATTTTTCGCTTCATGTCTTTTGCGCATGTTACCTCGCAGCTTGTTGTGCAGTAAGACGCCTTTTGAGCCCACATGAGCTCATACAGCTACTGTCTGAGCGTTGCGTACAAGAGGTCGAAAAACAAGCCACTTTGTTATGGAGTTCGGTTAGTCCGTATTGCTTAGCCATAAGTAACATGTTACACTTTTTGGCATGACTGAGAAATGCTTGCATTATACTATCTAACGCGCACCATTTTTCTCATAACAGGCAGAAGATTCCCTTCTATGAACCAGAGATTTGCAGAGCTTATGAATGATGCATGTAACCAGTACTTCTACGTTCTACGGTGAGGGGTCTCCCAGAATTCGCACAGATCTTTTGTCTTCTATCATGCACTTGTAACAATGTTTATTGTTTTAATCTTATGCATTTTGCTGTTGGAGCTGGCTGTAGTACACTGAATTTTATAGAACAACATACAGAGCTTGTTAGTTGAAAATAAACCTTTTGAACTTACACATAGACTCTGTGGTATTTGGTGTGGTGGTGGTGGACTTACACGAGTGAGTGAGCGAAAGGGTGTTATGTTCTGGGTTGTGTAATCATTGGGTATCTTCGGGTGGGGGTTCGGGGACCTAATGAGACACTATAGCTAGTCGGTCAGGGGATTGTGGGTTCACTTCTGACTGAGGTGTGAGGAAGGTCCAACCTCCCATCACCAACATTCTATTTTCTTGTGCATAGTTCTGTATGTGGCTGTGCAGAATCCCCACAACAGTAGTAGTATGTACTATATCCTATCAAAAATAGTCAAATATCTGATTGGGCATTTTGTTGGTGGTAATTGTCAAAGCCTCAAGATTAAGAAGACTAGAAGAGGACAACCCAAAGGACTGAACTCAGTGGCTAGAGCAATTGGTCAATCTGAGTTTTATTCAAAACTGTAAAATAAAGAGTGGCAAACTGGGCAAGCTTAGCTACAGACAGACTAATAGTAGTAGTACAGAGAGTCATAGCAGAGGCAGTTAGAACTTAGAGGCAGGGATAACCAGAATTTAGAAACAGATAGTCAAGTCAAGATCAAAGAAGCTTTTGTAAAAAATAGAATTAGGAAGTGGAACCAGAATTAATAGTTCGGAAAAATAAGGTGCAGTAAAAGTTAGGGAAATATAATTGTTAATATTAACCACTGGAGGACTTACTGGGGCCAGCAGCAGGGCCCTCGGTAGAGGAGCGGCCCTCTGGTTGTCCCGCCGACTCGGACCCAGTCTTCTTGCCCCTGGGTGCTGCAGATCAGTGATCATGTAAGATATAATAAAGAAAGAGACAAACATTAATGATTGCTGTGAAACAGATAAATTATCTAAAAAAACGCTCAAAAACGTTTTAGGAAACAATAATTGCAATAAAATTGACCTATCTAATCCGATCGACTACTGGCTTGCGGGATTCACGGACCATCTACTTATTTATGAACACTAATCCAGTGTTCCATTCTGATTGATTCGAATCCAGAACACTAACTAAGCCTAAGTACCACCTGACCTAGCCCACCTATTCCAGACGGGCCAATTGTTCACTAAGTCTGCATTTCCATTTTTTTTAGCCCTCGAAAATGCATAGATGAGATGGAGGACACATGCATAAATTTGTGCATACACCAAATTGTTGGTTGGTTGCGTCTGATGTTCTGCTACTGACTGACACTGCTAAGCCTACCACTCACTAAACAAACTACAAAAGGTTCTACTAAGGACTGGGGTAAACAGCACTCAGTGACAGAGGATGCGTCACGCAGACCGCTAAAAATTATCAACTAATACTAACTAAACCTAGTATCAATCCATCCACCACTATTTGACAGGAGGACAAAGGAAGGACTAGAGTCTCTCTAGCAATAGCATTACCTAACTTAAGTTCTCTAAAGTAAACTCTTACATAATAATCAGCCCAAGCGAGCGCAAAGTTGCAAACAAGTAAGAGTAGCGCCGAACACCTGTGTCCTACAATCACAGAAGATTTTGAAACGTAATTTACCTGCAATGTAAACAGCAGTATTCTTGTTATTCGTAAAAAAATGTATACACAATACTTATACTACTATATATATTAGCTACTCACCAAGCCCCACGACCTCGACACCTAGCAGGTCCAACAGGTCCTGCTCCCGGTCCAGGATGTCTGACCACCGGTGGGCCAGCTGGTTATGGGTGCGCCGGACCCCTGAGCAGCGAAACACTGCCCGGCGCACCTTCGCCCACCGGCGGTGACGCTCCTGGGTAGGGTACCCGGAGCCTGGCCTGCCGCCTGCTGCCAAGGTCAAGGGGAGGTGGCGCTGCACAAAAAACAAGGGCGGCCACCTCCGCCTCGCTAAAAGCTGCCGGGCTTGCACCCTGCAGGGCGCAGTCTGCCGCAATGCAGGCGGCTCTGGGTGCACGCGCCTTGCCCTTGGAGCCGGTAGTGCTGCTACTCTTCGCCATGGTTCTGGGGTGTGTGGGAGGAGGCGGAAAAGAAAAGTTAGAAGGAAAAATAAAGTTAGGGGAAGAAGTAGGAGCTTAAAGAAGAAAGTAATATAAAACAGTAGAAAAGTAAAAAAACACAGTAAAAAGTAGAAATAAATGCAAAATATAGACTTAGGCACAGAGAGAGATAGATAATAAATAAAAAAATTGAAAAACAGTGTAGAAAACTAAGGATGGCAAAGATTGAGGGAGGATAGAAAAGCAGGCCCAGAACCATAGCATAGAGTGAAAAACAAGATCGCCGTGCCCATCGCGACCGCTTGGGTAAGTTTGCGCGATATTTCTCTCCGAGCACGCAAAAAGCGTCGAACATGTACGACGCGTTCCCGAACACGAAATGCGCATCGCGAGCACGCTATACGCGACCCGGAACAGGAAATAAGGCATCGCGAACGGGCGGGACAAGTGAAAAACAAGATGGCCGCGCCCATAGGCGACCGCATGGGCAAGTTCGCGAGATACTATCCCCCGAGCACGCAAACAGCGTCCCGAACACGCACAACGCGTTCCCGAAGAAAAACGCATCGCGAACGGGCGCGACAAGCAACTACGCACGCTTGCGTAGCTACGCGTACCAAGCGTAGCGCTTTAACGTCTTCGCGTAACTTCGCGTAGCACGACTACGAGAACTACGCCCAGGCCATGCAGCAACGGTTATGGGTCAAAGTAATTCAGCAGTGACAGCTTTACCAGTGGCCCCCTCTAGCATACAGGGTCACAGCAGTATGGGTTCGCTCAGGCCTGCACTGTGCTTCATTCTCGCCTTAGTCTCCAGCCACACTCTCCTGCCATACTGGGGTTGCAGAGCCAACACAGCACAAGAGTAATGACCTGATCGGTAGACAGCCTCGCACCTTGCTCAGGGAATCCCCCCAAGCTTCCTCCAGCACTCTCTTCTTTCTCACAGGGCACACTGATCTTGGCAAGCAGGAAAGCGCTGGTGCTTCAGGCTCCAAGGCAGGTGATCTTCATGTCCTGGGTGAAATCCCCTCACCTAGCAGGGAAACTAGCAGGCCTTTTCTCCCAGTTCTGGTTGCATGCAGAAGTCTTTCAGAGCTTCCCTTTCTCACGAAGCCTGTCTGGCTGCTTGGCAGATGGCATATTTTGGGGTCTCAACGTCCCCTTCTTACAGTCAATCTCCAGACACCAAAATGTAATGGGTCTGAGTCTTTTAAGTTTTATGTTGAGATTTTTCTTCCTTTAAAGTGGGCACTTCTCTTTTTCTTCTTTCCTCATGAAAGACTATCTTACACAACAGGCAAGACTCTGTTGCTGATTGTCCCACGACATAACTCATGGGAGTGACCAGAGCTCACACCTGTATGTCAGCCACAGTGATATGTGCATCAAAAGCTTAATCCCAGACCCACGTCCAACTTTTTATGATTACCTTATCAGCCCTATCTCCCTTCATGAGATGTGTCCAGGCCCCTTCCTTGGGATCTATGACTGAATCAAAGAGCAGTCTTTTGAAGAGTAAAGGGAGTCTCTTCCTTTTTCCCTTCAGTGTGTGTCCCACCCACTCAACCATACTGACTCTAATTGAAGGAAGGGATCAAATGCTGTTACACGCTGCTATTTGGGCTGCTTAAAACTGTATGATATTTTTAACAGAACACTTTTAGTTGTTGTTTTAATTGTTTTTACTTATTTTGCACTTTTGCACTTGTATGAGGCAGCACTGGGGGTCTCTCGATCCGTGCATACAGAGCACCTTCATGCCATGTTTAGTGCCACCGGTGCTGCTGCCTAGATGCCATTTTTGTTGGAAGTCTAGTCTTCGTCCTAGGCTCTGTATTTAATGAGCCTGGGAACGCGGACGCAAGCAGCGGGCATGCTGCAGGCGCCCCAAAGGCGTGCCAAAGGCAAACCCGTCTGCGCCGTCAGTGCCAAGCCCGGGCCCGGACCCCTGGTCAAAACGCAACTCACAAGTATTCTAGGGCTCAGCTTCTGGAACTCAATAAGGGTGAACTTCTATTGCGCAATAGTCTAAATCCTACTCATGACTTTGATGGTTTTCACTGTGATCATTGTAGATGGACCTGTCAGGTGAATCTAACCCCTTTGAAAGGTGAAGTGGAGACTTCCCGTTTCCTCTGGATAAAAATGTTAAGAGAATGAATTGCGCACTGCTAAATACATGGTCCCTTATTAAACACAGGCTTGAAATTGCTAACTACGTAGAAGACTATTCCCCCGATTTAGCCTTCCTGACAGATACCTGGGCTGACGATAGTTCAGACCCTGATTTGGCTGAGGCCCTAACTATTGGCTACTCCATTAAGAGACTAGATCAAGTTGGCAAGCGTGGGGAGGCCTGGCAGTGGGGTTTTGAGACCACATGGAAGTGCTATGTGAAACTGTTACAGCAACCTGGTGTGAATGCTTTATGCAGTATGCTAACTTTACTATTTTAGGGGATTTAAATTTTCATTTAGAGGACTTTAATAGCAGAGACAGAACTGCTACTAGATATTTTAAACAGCATCAATCTCTCTCAACTGGTGAACTCCCCCACCCATAATGCAGGCCATGTGGTGAATGGTATTTTTTTCTAATAAACCAGATCTGAAGGTGGATGACATTGTTCCTATTACATGGTCAGATCGCAAGATTGTTAATTTTAGCCTAAAGTCTACATATCCTATTGTTTAGGCAAATAAGCATATACAACATAAAAGAGTCCAAGCCTGGAATAAATTCTGCATTCCTGAGCTGGTGGATACCTTCGAGGGGTCCTACTCTCAGTTCACAAAAGATGGTAAACCCACAGCAGAGACCTACTCAGAGTGGTTAGGAGCTGCGATTATTAAGCATGCCCCTGTGAAAATAATTAGGAATTACAGAAGAAGACCATCTGCCCCTTGGTTCTCTCTGCAGCTCAAGGAACTGAAAGGAAGGCAAGAAAAAGTGTGGAGAAAGCAGTATAGAGAGAAAGAAAAGGCTAAATACAATATTCATATTCAAGAATATAAAAATCCGATTGTTTCAGAAAAAACTAAATTCTTTTCAGAAAAAATCTATGCCACAAATAATGCTTTAAAACTGTTGAGTCTTTGATTAGTATATCCTCGAGCCTTACCACAGCTCGCCGTCAGCTGTTCTGTGATCAACTTGCAGATTTTTTCAAAACAAAGTAAAGGAAATCCTCAGCAAATTAAATGTCAAGGACAGGTTGGTCGGCCAGTCCACTAATCAAAATAATTGGGTTTCGGGTCTAACTACCTTAGATAAACATCCACTCCTCACGGAGAAAATGAGTGGTTGAATTAATTTGTCAAACAAAATCTGGGGCCCCTCAGATCCCTGCCCTCCTAAAATAATGTATGAGATTATTGGAGCAATTTCACCTCACTTTACTCAGCAGTTTAAGTCCATTCTGGAATCTGGATCTTTCTCATTAGAATGGAAAAAAGCCTCTATTCTCCCTCTAATGAAAAAGCATGCACTAGATTCTAAAGAGGTAAAAAATGACCGCCTTATTTCTCAACTACCATTACCAGCCACGGTTCTGGAAAAACATATGAATATCATTCTGTCCAAATTTGTGGAGGAGAATGAAGTATTGGATTACGCTCAATTTGGTTTTAGACCAAATCATAGTATGGAGTCTGACTTGGTTGTAGCTACAGATCAAGTAAGAAGTATATTAGACAGTAGAGGGAAAGCTGCTATGATCTTATTAGATCTGTCAGCAGCCTTCGACACCTTCAACCATGAGTTTGCAGAAATAGGAATCGGGGACTCAGCCTTGAAATTGTTCCGATCCTTCCTTTCTCAGAGAGAACATTCAGTGGCTTTGGGGGACCTGGTTTCTAAGTTATTTATGCTGCCATGCAGGTTTGCTTAGGGCTCATCATTCAGCTCCACACTATTTGATATCTATGTGACAAAACTAATGCGGTGTTTCCTGGTGCCCATTTTGCGAGTGATTAGGGGACAGGCAACAAATGTGTGAAACGAGAGATGCGTGCCACTTCTACCACTGCTGTTGTGATGGCCAGGGCTAATTAGGCCAGTCTACAACTAGCCTCCCCCTTTTCCATCCTGACCATTGCGGAGGTGGGGGCAGTTTCCTGGCGCTGGGGACAGCATGATTTACCCAACCACCCAGCCCTCAATTTTCTGTGGGTGGTGTCTGCCTCTATTGTATGTTTTCAGCGACAAAGTGGGCGAGAAATCTACCTCTAAGAGTGCTTCTAAGCAGCAGATGGGACCTCCATCTCATACTTTTTAGAGCAGTACAGAGGGTGAGGAGCAGCACCCTTGATTCAGGTACACACTGACTTGGGGGCTTGGACTCATGGTTCACCATGCTGTAGCACCTGGTCACAGTACTTGTTGCTCCTGTTACAGCCTGGTGATGAGGTGTGAGACCAGGTGTTAGAAATGGGGGTCTCTAGTTGGCAGAGGTAGGTTTCTTTGTCCAAATAGGGACCCTTGCTTCTAGTCAGGGTAAGGGGGATACACACTTTAGATAACCCCTGCTCACCCCCTTGGTAGCTTGGCACGAGCAGACAGGCTTATCCCAAAGGCAATGTGTAAAGTATTTGTACCAACACTCACAGTAACAAAATGTCTTTGTTCTCTTTGTGCAAGGGGCTCTGAGCCCAGTTCAAACCAGTTCTGGGGGGCACTCTGCAAGTGCACAACAACATCCTTTGTCAGTGTGAGCCTTGGCTCCAGACACACCACAGGGGGGGGGCGCAGCCAGCTTTGTGGAAGGCAGGCTCAGCCCTATTCAGGTACAGGCGCTACTCCTCCCACCACTCCAAATGCAGATCAGGCCTATTCAGCCTAGTGCTGACTCATCCAGACTCCTGGAGCCACTGCAACTCCCCAGCCCCTGTCACTCCAAAGCCAGACAGTCAATCCACAAACAGGCAGAAGCACACAGGAAGGTTGAGCAAGAAAATAGCCACTTTCTAAAAGTGGTATTTTCAAACACACAATTGAAAAACCATCTTTACTAAAAGATGTGTTATTAAATCCTGAGTTCAGGGATACCAAACTCCATTGTTCTATCTTATCCCTATGGGAAGATATGCTTGTAAAATGTTACAAAGCATTCCCCATTCTGTCCTATGGGGCAAGATAGCCTTTCAATAGTGAAAAACGAAATTGGCAGTATTTCACTATCAGGACATATTACACACACCAGTACATGTCCTACCTTTCACATACACTGCACCCTGCCCAGGGGGGTACCTTGGGCCTACCATAGGGGTGTCTTATGTGTAAGAAAAGGGAAGGGTAGGGCCTGGCAAGTGGGTGCACTTGCCAAGTCGACATGGCAGTTAACAAACTGCGCACAGGCACTGCGGTGGCAGGCCTGAGACCTCTTTTCAAGGCTACTCATGTGGGTGGCACAATCAGTGCTGCAATCCCACTAGTAGCATTTGATTTACCAGCCCTGGCACACTCAGTGAACTTTACCAGGGACCTACTGGTAAAACAAATATGCCAATCAGGGAGAACCAATCACAATATCAATTTACACAGGGAGCACTTGCACCTTGACACTGATCAGCAGTGGCAAAGTGCCCAAAGCAACTAAGCCAGCAAAAATGAAATCCAGCACAGCATCAAAAACACAGGTGGTAGAGGCAAAAAGTCAGGGAAAACCACGCCAAGGATGCCAGGTCTAAGACCAGGGGATGCAGACAAGGGCACAGTGAGCTGGGACCGCTCCTCAAGAATACAGGTGATTGCACCTGTGTGGTCCATGTGGGTCGAAACATTGCCAAGACTTTGTTGTTGGAGTGTTCTCATTGGGGTCCTTGTTGTAAATAGTGTTAGAAATTGGATTTCTGGTTGGCTAGGGCTAGTGCCTAAGCAAGGCAGAAACCACCACCCTAGTCAGGGCAAAGGAGTTACACGCTGAAGATAACCCCTGCTCACCCCCCTTGGTAGCTTGGCAGAGCAGTCAGGCTTATCCCAGAGGCAATGAGTAAAGCATTTGCACAGCACACACACACAGCAGTGACACACTAGGCACACCACAAAAGAAACTCCACACACGGTTATATCAAAGATAGCCTTTGTATTACTCATAAAACACATTAGAACGTAATCACATATATACACTGTGCCACTAGGCACTTGTCATGACTTTACAGATTACCCAAATCATTAGGCCAATCGGGCCACTGTCATAACATCATCACAGCTCAGTTAGTGAGGACAACCAGCAATTACTGGTAAGAAGGCACTTAGCACACCACCTTAGGCAAACTTAATTAGCAGTGCCCCATAGGAAAATAAACCTGCAAAGTGGACACATTAGAAACACTTTCCCACTGTGACTTTCCTTTCAATAGGCAACATTACCTCAGGGGACAAGACATGTGAATTACCAGTGTGCCCCGTAGTGACCACTTGCCACAGTACCCATCATGAGCACATCATGCCCACCTTAGACATATGCAGATTACCAATACTGCACATAACACTTGTGGAGTGCCCACCTGGTAAACACATCCGACATTAGCCGTAAAACCGTTATCACTGAACCTGAACACACCAGCAATGAACATAGCCCGCAATATGCCAAAATGCCGTAGTCCCAATGTCTCCAGAAGGCCTACGCCCTACAGCCTCCTCTAGGGGATGGGCACCTCCCTCGTGGGCATCCACTAAGGAACGCGGTACTGTACCCCAAAGGAATTCCCCCAAAGGCGGAGAGACCACGCTCTGTCCTCCTCCACTTGAGAGAGGGTCACGGGAAGCCCTTCTCCTGCTTACGCCGCCCGCGAGGTTCCGTCCATTTATGGGTGGGGCTTGGTCTGGGCAGTGCTTGGGTGGAGGCTGATTCCCTCTTCGGCTGCTGCTGCGGCTAATAACGGTCTGCGGTCAGCCGTGCCTCCCTACACCCACTGGGAGGGTTTCACTCACTCCCTCCTCAACAGCACTGATGTGGGCGGCCGCGCCGGGGTCTGCCGCTTCGGCGTAGGTGACCCGGGACAGCTTCTCTGCCCTCACTATCAGCGTTGCTCCTCATGCTGCCGATTTCTGGCCCCGTTGTGGGTGTGCCAAAGGAGCGCTGACGCGGCCGGACTCTCTGCGACTGGCCTTCTCGTAACCATGCAGCGCTCTCCTTCTGGGCAGCCCGGGGTTACGGACCGATGTAGGCAACACGACGTGGGAGGGAGAGCGCTTCTTCTGGGGGTGCTCTCCCCTCCAGCTGCTCCACCACCACTGGGGGCAATGCAGCCCAACACACGCTGCACTGGCAGAAGTCAGCTCCCAGAACCAGCGTTCTCCAAACCCTGCACAGTGCTCCTCACGCACCCCGCAACAACAGGGTGTGAAAGTACAGCGCTCCCAATGCACTGCACCAAAACCACACGGGGCAAGCCACAAATCATGGGAGACCACAGGGGCAGCCCAGCAAACTGTCCCCAGGGAGGCCAGCACAAGGATTCCCTTTGGCAGCATGGTAGTTCCCCCCCTAGCCTTAGAGAGGCAGCAGGTCAGCACTTCCTGCAGCCCAGGTCCATGGCAGTTCCTCCTGGTCCCACGCAGTCTTCTGTTCCAAGCAAGCACAACCCTTTACATGGGGTCACAGCCCCAATATTTATACCACCTATGTTCTTTGTTCTCCCCCTGGCACAGGGCTCTGTGCCTGGTCCAAACCAGTTCTGGGGGGCACTAAACAACATCTTTACAGTGCACAACAACCTCCTTTGTCAGTGTATGCTCTAGCCTCAGTCACACCACAGGGGGGTGGAGCCAGCATTGGGGAAGGAAGGCACAGTCCTATTTAGGGTCAGGTGCTACTCCTCCCACTACTCCAAATGCAGTTCGGCCTATTCAGCCTAGCGCTGACTCACCCAGCCCCTCTGGAGCCACTGCACCTCCGCAGCCCCTTTCATCCAGAGCCAGACATGCTGTTGTGTAGCTCCTATAGTACCCCTGCAGGACCTGCGCGTTTGGATAACATACTGCGGGCTTGGTGGCAGACTAGCTCTGAGTACCCCCACCGTATATGTTAGCCTGGTTTTGCATTAGCTAGCTCGCAGTGCCACTAGTGTCTCCTCTTATCGGGGAGAGATTAGTTTCTGGCAACCTTAGAACATGACAACCCTGATTCCCTCAGAATCGTGGAAACAATGTACTACCTTTCGCTCAGTCACTCGTGATCACTTATTCGGTTTGTCTGAGAGTTACACAGAATAAACAGTATTTATTGAACAGTTGTTATTCTAGTGTAAAATATATGTGCTGCAGAGACCAGCAGACAATAGCAGAGATATATTATCAGCAGTACGATAAAAGCAAAGGGATAAACCAATTCTACCATATTGCGATAATCATGGATACATACATGAATATAAAAGCATTATGCAAGTGCGCGTACTCCTACGATGCCTACCTAGATGTACCTGTGTGTACCTAGCATATGTGTGTAGGTCTTAGAAGCTAAGAGCCAAGAATCCTCCTAGGATTTAGTCTAACCCCCATACCTGAATAGAGAGAGTGTGGGACCCTGTCCTGGTCTCGAGTTGGACACCCCGTCCGGGTTGTGTCAGACCACTGTCAGCTTGAGCGACTGCATGCAGGAGCCTCAGCGTCTCTGGTCAGTGTGTCAGCATGGAAGTCTCGGTTCCCTCTGGTTTACCGGGCAAGATGTGGTGTATTTATACCCTAAAGAGTCTCGGTCCTCAGTATGGTTTGTATTGGACATGAGGAAGACGTCAGGGGTGAACTTTGTAAATACATTATGCTGGTGGTGTATTCTTAGAAAGCCATGCATAATTAATGAGTACAGTGTGGGCCTGTGTTTGGGAGAACCCTGCTGCTTTCAAAACCACAGGTAGATAACGTTCAGCCCTCAGAGCTTGTTGTGTACTAGCTGGGACCAATGTAGGTGAAAGATCATGCCTATATAAGGAATCATACCATAATAGGACATGTACAGTTGTGACCATAATTGGGCATATGCGGCTATGACCATAATTGGGCAAGTACGAATATGACTATATTAGGGTAAATATGAATACGTCCATTTTAGGGCATGTACGAACGGATCTACATTAGGGCATCTATGCGGGATATAACAATGCAATACACAACAGGCAGGCACAAAGACACATAGCACACAGAAATGCCCACTTCTAAAAGTTTGTAACCTAGAGGAGGCTTGGGTCCCTACGCAAACTAGATAGGACCACTTATAAATTGTATACAAACTTGGTGTCTAGTTGCATTAGTTATCCAAAACTTTCACAATAAACGAGCCAATGTCACTAATTCACAAGCCCGTGTGATTTATTTCACTTTTCTTCATCTTATTCAGAAGAATGTTTGATGCATTTTAGTCATGTCATCATAAAGGGCAACACATGATTATACAGCTTATTTGTCAACAATATACATACACAGATTACAAAAACGACACTTATATCTACAAACATTCTTGTGCAAAAAACAACATAAACATATATACTTATATGACATATGAGACCAGTCCCTAACTGAAATCTAAAACACTGGGCGGAAAGTTTAAATTTCTCCAACTGAATGTCTGTTATCTCCTGCCAGTGTATATAGCTCTGGGAACTTTGATTTGGAGTGTTGTCAAAAAGAGAGTACTAATAATGTGAAATCTCTCCTAGAACACACTGCAGGTATCTTATCTCAGAAGCTGGGGTCAACGCGTTTCAAACCCCGAAATAGTTGTGGGGTTATCATCAGGACCTGGACCTGGTCGTGTCTGTTGGAAACAAACAAATGTGTGTGTTATACTCAGGTGACTGTAAAAACCTAGTCCACTGTTATATCCTTATTGTTTTAATACTGTACCTTCAGTAATTAGAACTTGTCGTTAGTGGAAATTTTCCGTAATGAATCAGGTGCGGAGCCAAAATTGTTGACCGATTCCTGCCGGAAGAAAGTGTGTGGCATTTAGAATGAATGTGTGTAATCGACACTGCGTGAATAGACTAGTCAGATAGAGTAACAGAGAGACATGCCTTTGTCTTTTGAAAAACTCTGATCTTCAGTTAATGGTGACTTCTAAGCCCCGTAGTATGAATTTGACCTGTTGGGTGATAAAGCGTATATTGAGGCATATACTGGAACCCACACCAGAGCGTATGATCATAAATTTTGCTTCTGTCTTAATTAAAAAAGGTGAGTTGACAAATGCTCAAAGGATTGGCTATGACGGGCTCGGGATGATTGAGGGCATCACCATTTTTTAACGTGTGTGCGTGTTCTTTTGCGTGTTAGCTGCTTCTGACCCGCTGCGTGTTGTCGAACGCTGCGTATTATCTGTTATAAGTGCACCGATCCTGACTAACGTGGACTCACTACGAAGACGGAGTCACTTGCCTGAAATTCTTTTCTGCATCCGTTCTCGTACTGCGTGCCTTCTCGCCGGTTAAATTTTTTAAATGCCTGCTTGCTGATATGTCCCCGGGCGATACCTTCAAAATCCGAACTGGAGTGCTCAGGACTCATGAATGGCAAAGAGTACTTGAGGTGCATTGTGGGTTCTTGAGTTCAAACAGGCGAACCTTGTTCGCGTGAACGTGAGGGCATGTTGCATAATTCATAATTTGGCAATCTCGGTCATTTCGTTTAACCCTTTCATAACAGTGTCAAATTTCATTATAAGATATTCTTCCTTCCTTATTAACAAAATTTCTGGATCTCCACCTCTGGGGTTCGGTGTGATGGCACAGAGAACCATCCACTTGAAATCTTTTTCAGCATGATTGTGTTCCAAAAAATGATTTACCATAGGTGCTGTGGGTATTTTGTTTTTGATTCTAGAATGATGTTGCACGATCCTTTGCTTCACTTCTTGATTGGTTTTTCCTATGTAAATTTTCTGACAAGGGCATACCATGGCGTACACCACGTTTCTGGTTTTACAATTTGTGAATTCGTTGTGTTGCCAATGTGTATGCCATCTGTAAAGATGGTGTCTTCAATGGTAGAGCTGCACACTGAACAATTACCACACTTGTGGTGTCCTTGGACTGGTTTAAAAAGTGGTGGCCCTATGTCTTGTATCGAGCCTTCAGTCTGGTATGCGTTACAACATTTGGGCCGCATACCCATTCGTTCAAGAAGATTGTTAATAACAACTGGCATCTGATTGAAGGCTTGATACAAGACATAGGGCCACCACTTTTGGACAACAAGTAATACGTGCCACGGAAACCCATATTAAAAGACCAGTCACTCTTCGCACTATGCTCAACCTTAAACCAGTAGCATTTAATTTACTGGCCCTGGGTAGATGAGATACCACTTTACAAGGGACTGATAGGTAAATTAAATATGCCAAACAGGTGTAGACCAATCTTACCACATTTACCATAGAGAGCACATGCACTTTAACACTGGACAGCAGTGATAAAGTGCTCAGAGTCCTAAAACTATCAACACCAGGTCACACAAAAATACCAGGAGGAAGGCCAGTAGCGGCTCCTGGAGGGAGTGCTGCGGGGCGGGGGAGGGTCAGGGTGGGGGGGGTAGTAAACTCTGGCTCACAGCCGACCGGAGTAATGTAAATAAATAAATAAAACGAATTTCATTGCGCGCGCTGCATCGCCATTTGGCGTTTCAGCGTGCGCAATGAAATTCGTTTTATTTATTTATTTACATTACTCCGGTCGGCCGTGAGCCGGAGTTTACTACCCCCCACCCTGCCCCTCCCCCACCCCGCCGCCCCGCAGCACTCCCTCCAGGAGCCGCTACTGAGGAAGGCAAAAAGTTCAGGCATGACCCTGCAAAAAGGGCCAAGTACAACAAATAGTTTGTATGCTTGCCTTAGATCTTAGGACATGTATTCATTCTCTATGTGTACTATGGCTTTTTAATGATTGAATAATCAACGCTTGCTGTGTGCTTATCTCACTTGATACTTTATGATGTTCATATTATTAGGGCTCCCGGTTTTTTAACATTTCCGTTTGTATTTATCCATACTTATTTTTTGGTCATCTTATTAGTATTTGTCCATATTTATTTTGTGTTTTGAGAATAAATGGAGCTGTAAAATGTGATATTTCCACATTTATTTTACTCTTGGATGTGCACTCATACATGGATGCCTGTCACGTTTTAGCAAATTAAGCAGCCAAGTATAAACACTACACTCACAGGTACATATTAGGGCTATACTACAAATATGTTAAATATATGTGTTTTTAAGGAAATCTCTTACATGTTTTCTAACTCTCCATTCTGTCTATCTGATCAGCTGTTGCCTTGAATTAATGAAAGACAGCATGAGGAGTCTCTCCCAAGTTGCACCATTTTCAGTTTTTTTCTGCTTTTAAAAATACAACAGACATGAAACACATTGTTTTCTGTCTGTATTTATCTGTAAAAATCAGTAAGAACGGAAAACCGGAAGCCGTTAATTAATATGTTGAGTTTTACCTGCTTTGTAGTAGAACATGATCCTTACCCATAACCAGTTTGTTGACTTGTCAGTGTCTTGTTTGGGTTTCGAGGTGCGCTGTCCACACTGAGGGCTCCAAATCCTATTATACTACAGCTGATGGCGTTTCAACCCCTGTGCAAGTACTTAGGTCATCATCAGGATAGTGAATAATTTAGGAGAGCATTCAACTTGTAATTTAGAGAGGACAATATATGAGTCAATCACGATAGGCCCTCTGTAATCTTTGATATGCTTCCTCTGCCAGAACCCTTATATATACATTTGTTCTTATTTCAGGGGCAGAGACTCATCCAGCTGTACCCAATTCATCCATGACCCCATGAAATGTTGACAGTTTCTTTGCAAACACGGCTGGCTTCCTCAATGTCCTGGAAAATCTTACATTTACATTTGTAGAAAAATGCTGGTTTCAATAGTTGAAAAATGTGTGTTTGTAAATCAGCTGCTTTGGCATTTGAGATAAGCACTCTCTTCCTTCTAGCCTCTGAGGAGTGGCCAAACTCACGTTTGTAAAAATCCTGAATGTGTATTAAGCATGCCTGCCTTAGCCAAGACTTTACTTACACTTTAAGTCCTGGAAGTATGTCAGAATTGTATGAGAAGTAAGTAGTCACCTTCAGCTTATAAAATGGAACCCTGTAGACTTGCTTGCCTCCATTTAGCAAAAGGTTACAGCAGTGATCATTCAACATTCCTCCAGTAGGGAGGAAATTGTGGATCATTCTTCTTCCAAAACTGAGGTTAGACATCTACGCATTTTTGGAGTTCTTAATTTTTCATATAAAATCTTCTTTCGTACTTCTTCAAATTGAGATGATTTTGAGATTATGGCTTCGTCCAACAGGGCTTTTTTGACTTCCATTACCTTAATACACTGTCAAAAGTTTTGAAATTCCTCACTCAAAGAATCTATTTTTATTAAGGCCTTCAATTGCATCCATCCACCTGCATAATGTTCTCCTAAATTTTCCTCAAAATATAGTTTACCATTTTTACTGCCTTCTGGGTATCAAAAATAAGGGAGGTCCTCCTTTGAACTATGATATGAGCTCATGATGCTACAAATGGATGAAAGGGATACTTGAACTCATGCATGTCTCATACCTTTAGCCTCCAGGATCCAGAGAGAGTTGTATTTGCCAGAACATGTTATTTGCATGGCTCTCTGGATAACACATCCATACAATCTTTGTCAAAAAAACTGTAAAAGTTTTAATATAGGAGAAACACTAAAAAGCTTTACAAAAGGGCTGCCTCGCTTACGGGAATGCTCAAGCATTATGACTGTGATGAGAAAGATGAGACATGGAGGTAATGTCAGGTTTTTTCTCTATCTGCCATACTGAGAAAAGGAGTAAATCATCCCTCTTTCTGCCTCAGCCCAATCTTGACTTCTGTACTTTCCAATATGTAGCAGTTTTTCAATGACCAGGGTCCTTTGATTGAGATCCACTCCACGGGCCACCAGGGACTTCTGGAACCAGCCTCTCTTGCTGCTTTACCCACAGGAGGCAGGGCTACAACACTGCGTGGCTCCTACACTGAACTTGGGCCTCACGCAGCACGGGTTGCTTTGATTGAGGTCCACTCCATGGACCACCAGGGACGTCTGGGACCAGTCTCCCTTGCTGCTTTGCCCTCCATAGGGGGAGGATGTGTCTACTTGTTTATTGGTATCAGACTCACTTTGCTCTCCACCACCGCAAGAAGGGAAAGTCAAACCCTGTGGCCAGATCAGATGACGAAGATGTGGCACTAGTTGGGCTTCAGGGTGGGCATGACAACGTTGGATTTGATCACCAAATTGGCTTGATTCAAAGATAGGCTCAATGCTTTTCCTAACATCATTTTAGGCAGGCTTGACTCTTTAGAGAATCTGGTTATGGTGCTTAGACAGCTTGCAGCACCATTGACTAGGCCTTTGAAAATAAATACTTGCAAGTCAACTCCAATCGAGTGGGGAGCCAATGTGATAAATATGGGTATCCGCAAGCCAATGCAGCCTCTAGTGGGAGCACAATCTGTCTCCTGTCATGAGGACTTGCCTCGATCCTCGTGCGGCCGCACTGGACCACCAGGGACAGCAAATGTGGTGTCTTCTGTACCTTTGAAAACCATAGACAAATCACCACGGATCCTTTACCTGTTCTACTGTTTCCTCCAGAGGCTACACCTTTTATGATAGTCCTTAAAGGAGTCACTCCCCTGAGGCCAGACTTACGCGAGAACCATGACCAGCTAGTTAATAAGGTGGTACATTGGATTAATGGCAGGGTGGGCAGTTTTGAGCAGTTGCGTGATTAGATAAATTTGGTGCGCAGTCTCATGGGTGAGAAATCGGCTTAAACCCAACAACAATTAGTGTATTGTTATACATTTTAGGAAAAGGTTTGTTGTGCATTATATTCTGGAAAGGCTCAAACATACAGTAAGCACTTATAGCAGGATCGAGGCACTTCCTTAGGGTTATTTTTACAGACACGCAGTTTTCCCATCCCCGATGCTCCACCCTGTGACCTGTTCCATCCCACTCACTAACAGATTCACACATCTTTCACTTCTTGATCATCTGGACTGACAGCAAGTCGGGGTTATTCCCTTTAGTTCCTCTGCACAGTCTGATAGGGGGTGCCATCATGATTTTTCACTAGCCGCTTCACTAATTTTAGATCTGACCACTGCTAGTGTGTTGTGGGTGAGGTCCATACTAGCAAAAGCTCCATTAATTACACAAGTGCAGCCTATAGATTTGCTTCTTGGAATATTGCAGGCTTGGCTGCCAAACTGCCCAATGTAAACTGACAAAGCGTTATTAAGAGATAAGCAGTATTGTGCCTACAAGAAACTTGGTTGATAGTGGCAGAGTGTTTTTAATAAACTCAAATTTGTGCAACTAACATGTAGAAATAATGTGTAGGCCTAAAACGAGAAGCCACATTTAAAAAAGGCAAATGGGAGCACTAGGCTTTAATTACAAGGCATGTCAAGTTAGAAATGCTTCAGAATGCAGTTTCCTTTTAATTTTTCACTGACCTTAGGTCAACATTCCTGGTAATGTGAATAAGTGAAGAGTTCAATGATAAAATGTGCTGAAGCAACATAATTTAATGGAAAAGATAGTTTTCAACCTTCTCATAGAGATATTACCTATAAAATACAATAGTGCATTAAATAATGTAGTTAAATTGCACTTAAATGTTTCTTCATGAATAAGATCTGTAAGGCAGAATATTTGAGAAAGATATGATTTCATTTGTGGAATGACAGACCTAACTGTGAACCGTTTTGTTTTTTAGAAGAAAGGCGAGTGAGAACCAAACCACAACTTGTACAATGTTGTTAGCAATTTTTCATGTAGCACTTAATATTTGAAAGTCTTTGTTTTAAGACAGCGTAGATGGTGGAAGATTTCCATTACAATCAAGATATCACCATTCCATTGGTTGAAGAAGCTGGATTACTCCAACAATTGTATTAGTTTTAGTTATCAAAATATTATATTTAGTGCGTGCTCTTAGACTAGAGAGAGAGCTTCTTTTGCAGATGCAGATTTCCCAATCTCCACACTCGGGAGACCTTCTCAGACTCTATGCGCTCTGAAGCTAATGTGCTTTGAGCAGACCTTTACTTATTCATTTCTCCTTGCCAGAATCCATACTATATTTTCTGAGACTCCACTGAATTTCTGAACTTCTCTTCCTGAGAAGTACTAACTGAATTGTTTAAACTTTTATACTTTCACCTCTCGATTTCAAACGCTTTATGAGTTCAAGATACTTTTCTTGTCTTAATATTGGAATAGGGACTCTACTTATATGGAACGCGCTTTATGCTATGTGTTCTGAATTGTATTGAGAATACATTTTTAATAAAACCCTTTAAACCTCATACCACATTCTCTTCATTGACTCCCCATAATTGATATTTAACTACAATATGACATTTGAATGTTGATTTGCAGCTTCTGATTAATTATTTACCTACAGCAAAGATCCATAGCCCTAGGGCCCAGTAAGAGCAGGGACTTTATTTCTAGGCTCGCTGAGA
The DNA here is from genome assembly GCA_963921515.1 of Calotriton arnoldi. Taxonomy (NCBI): domain Eukaryota; kingdom Metazoa; phylum Chordata; class Amphibia; order Caudata; family Salamandridae; genus Calotriton; species Calotriton arnoldi. The sequence continues at coordinate 504,625 of CAWUFW010010715.1, forward strand.
CACAAATTCTGAAATGTAAATCAAAAATGTATTAAGGTCCCATGCTCCAACAAAGCTGGCAGTAGATAATGGTTTATATAGTGAGAAAAAGGAGCTGAAAAATGTAAAAAGTGCCGAAGTTAAATAAAAGCCCAATGCCCATATGCCCATAGTACGAGTTTGAAGATTAACAGAGTGCAGTTTTCTGAGGAGGTTGCAGGTGCTGAATTGAAGGTGAGAGTATTAATATGAGTCATGCATCACAATTTGTGTTGGTAATTGTGATTTGTAATTTGAAAAAGCATTGATATGTTGAATTTGATTAATGAGCTTGCGATCTTTTGATATTAATGTGCTTTTGTCAAAGAAGATAAAGAGGTTATCAGACTAAGAAGTAGTATAAGATCAGTTGCCAGTGAATTTATAGATGGCTTTACTGCTTACTTTACCCCTGTGGTATCAGGGAATTCGGAGCGGGCAAAAGGAGGTTTGATTACTATAATTTCTCTCACATATCAGGGCCAAGAAGTATGGACCAATCTTGACTCCCCTTATTATCAATTAATGTTGATCAACTTTTGCATGCAGAAATTGCTATTAATACAGTTTTATATTAATATTTTTAACCCAAACAATCCTGCTATAGCTAACTTCTTACATGAGGATCTTGAATGTTGCGTAAACAGCCTTAATGGAAATTGTTCTCTCCTATGGATGTGAGACTTCAATAGACGGCATTGTCAATTGTCCGCCTCAGGATCTTGTTACACACTTTTTCCATAATCCATTTGGAGAGGAACTCAATTTACTCCTAACGAAATATAACCTGCACTTTGCTTTTGATTACCTGACTGTGGACCCACTATTAAGTCCTACTTATATCGGAAGGGGATGCTCCAGGTTAATTTATTTTATATCATTTTCTCAAGGCCTTAGGAGATGGATGGAAGAACACACAATCATAGAAACTGTGCATAGTGATCATAAATTGCTAGCAATTTCAATCTACAGCTCCTTCTTTGAATAGGTTAAGGTCGAGATGAATCCTTTACTGCTGGCAAGGGGAAGGTATTAAGTTCATTTAAAATTGACACGGACACATTCCTTTCTGACCTAGTGGGTACTAGTTTTAGTTTCTCTGATTTTTTAATGTATTTTAATGAGAACAGTAATAGTGGGGACAAAACTGCTAGTTTTGGTTCAATCTGTGAGAGAGACAGGAATCTGCACACCATCCCATTTGATATACATAAAAAGGAGCATGTTAAGTGGTTCAATTCACGTTTTACAAAGGAACATACCCTTTTACAGAAAGTGCTAAAAGCAGTTGCCAGAGACCCTGATTTAGTGTGCAGATGCAAAAAGGAGTACAAGAGTGTTTTAGTGGTTTGAAAAAGAGTAATTTGGGAGGAAGCTTACCAAACGTTAACTATGGGTAGCAGCCTCAAAAACAACAAAATGATCTGGCAGACTATTCACCAAAATTATTTTCATAATTCTCATGCCACAGGTCTTGACACAGTGATTAGTCCGGATGACTGGGTCAGACATTTTACTAAGGTGTATTTGGGTTCAGCACAAATTGAGGGGTCCCATTGCACTCAGGTATACGACAAAGATTCTCTTCTACTAGTTTTCCATCTCTCCCCTCCTCTGGCTTTGACATAGGTCTGGAAGGAATATGCCTCCTTATTACGCATGCCTTCACTCCGCATGCAATTACGACCGCGTTGTACCAACGCATACCATTACCCCGCAAGTCGTAACAACGACTTGCGGAGGGGGGCGCTGGAAGTTGGAATAGTATAATGTACTATTCCAACTCCAGTCTGTGCAGATAGTAGGGAAGGTGTTGAATTTTAAATCCAACACCTTCTCCCCCCTCCGCAAGACGTTGTTATGACTTGCGGGGTAATGGTATGCGTTGTTACAACGCGGTCGTTGTAACGACCGCATTGTAATTGCATGCGGGGTGACTGATTCGTTATAAGGGCTGTTTACCGTCTGGAAGATGTTATAGATACTATAAATAGATGCCTGGGTGGGAAAGCTCTAGGGCCTGATGGAATCATTGTGGATTTTTTTGAGGAAAATATGCATCTGTGGGCCCCTCTTCTGATGAACGTATTTGAGGCCATTCATTCTAAGTATTGCCACCCTCCCAAAGCATGGTCACATGCTATCATTGTGCCCATCTTCAAGAAGTGATGCAAGGGGTACCCTCAATGATACCGCTCAATATCACTAATTAATTCTACAGCAAAAATAATGGGTAGGATTTTATTAGAGCGACCTCAAACCTGGGCCTATGATAATAATATTCTCTCTGAATTGCAATTTGGCTTTTGTGCCGGCCTTGGGACAGTTTGAGCAATGTCTCAATTTTGACTAGGCCTAGGCAGAGCTCGTGAAGTTTAACTCCACGGAATTCTGCTGAGCTGCCGAAAAACCCCGGCAAATTCCGCAGAGTTCCGTGAGCGGTTGGAGTATTGCTCGGCCACCCCTAATGAAGTCCCCATGGATGCTAAGAGTAGTTGGGGGCCAGGATCCCCTATTGATGTCACAAGTACGTCTCCCACAGTGGAATTGCTGAGACGTCATCAGAGGCCCGCCCCCTTTGTCAACCCCTCTGCAAAGGGGCCTCCTGGCACACTACTATTTGTTGAGGGATGAAGTCTCCTTGGCTGCTGAGGGTCGTTGGGGGCCAAGAACCTCTATTGTTGCCACAAGTAAGTCCCCCACAGCAGGATTGATGAGACGTAGTTGAAGGCCCCGCCCCCTTTCTCAACCATTTTCCACAGGAGGCTCCTGGCCCACTACTGGTTGGGGGATGGAGTCCTCTTGGCTGCTGAGGATCGTTGGAGGACAAGAACCCCTATTATTGCCACAAGTAGGTCCCCCACAACGGGATTGCTGAGATGTCGTCGGAGGCCCCACCACTTTCTCAACCACTCTACAAAGGGGCCCTCCTGCTGCACTACTTGTTGAGGGATGAAGTTCCCTTGGCTGCTGAGGGTTGTTGGGGGCCAAGAACCTCTATTGTTGCCACAAGTAAGTCCCCAACAGCGGGATTGCTGAAATTAGGGGTGAGTGCGCCAGTAAACTCCGCTCCACCAGCGAGTTGGCAGAGTTTTTGCCGAACTCCGCATTCCAAGCAGAGCGCGGAGTGGCAAAACTCCGCAAACGCTGCCGGTGGTGTGGAGTTTACCGCCCACCCCTAATCTCGACTTCCTGATAAACAAATACACAGTGGCTAAGGAAGGGAAGATATATCTAGCCTTTATGGACCTCAGTTTAGCATTAGATTCTATTAATAGATCCAGACTTTGGAATATCATGACCGAACTAGGGGTTGAGACCAGCATTGTTAATTTTTTGAAGGAACTCCACTCTGAAGTAACTGCGGGTGTTAGGTATGGGCCAGGCAGGGAGATAACTCATGCTTTTAGCTTAGCAAGAGGTGTATGCCAGGGCTGCATCTTGGCTCCTTTTCTTTATATATATATCAGTGGCCTGGATAATTACTTGCTTACTCACAACGCTGACTGTCCGCTGGTAGGCGAGCACTCTGTTCCAGCGCTGATATATGCTGATGATACAGTTCTTCTCACTAGGACCGTAATTGGTCTTCAGCGATTGTTAGATCACTTTTGTGTATTAATGGCCAATTTTGATCTGACGGTCAATCAGGGCAAGAATTATATTATGATCTATGGTTCTCGGAAAAAGAAAGTTAGCTATTTTGTTGGTAACAAGGGAATTAGTGTGGTTCCCTCGTATCCTTATTAGGGGTTCTATTTGAAGACAGACATAGATGGGGCCCGCTGGATACGGCCGAAGATGCGACCCTTGCAAGAAGTACTGAGGTGGTATTTACCTTTGCCTCAGGACTTGATGGCAAACCTACAAGGAAGCTTATGGTAGTCTATACTGCAAAATGCCATTCTGTTGTTACTTAAGGGGCTGGTCTGTGGGGCATAAGGAATTATCCACAGATTGAGAGGGCCGAGAATGGCTTTATCAGAAGATTACTGGCTGTAACAATAACTACTTCTACTTACATTTTCACTCTGAAGTGGGATAGAATACATTAATGGCTTGATCAAATTACAACACCTTTCATTGTGGCTAAAGATTTAGACCAAGAATGAGACTTCTTTTAATCAGTCAGTGCTAGTGGACTTTCTTAAATTGGATAAAGGTTTAAAGATCCCTTAGCTTTTGCACATTTATAATGCTTGCAGAAGCCTGAATTTACTAGATCTTTTTGACAAACCTTAAACCTTTTCCCTTAGTTACTCCAAATCCCTCAAGGCAACTTTTCTGTCGAATTGTATTACTGCAAGTTTGCACAGTGTCTGTAAGAAATCAACAGTATTAACTTATGACATGATTTGCACTACTCCTGGTATCGAACCGTGTCTTATTTGGGTTACAAGTAATAACCACAGATATCTGCTGAACAAGTTGGGGCTGAACATTGGACACTTTTTGGTGGCTTTTCTAGTACAGGGTACCTATTTTAGGAACTTGCCTATTTGCCCATGTGAGTGCTCCTCTGCACAAAATATGATGCACTTTATGCTATTTTGTAATTTTTTTCTGCACTGAGAAAGTTTTATAGACTACCTCTCTTAAGACAAGCAAATTATATACAATGCATGGCTGCTGTGGTGTTTTTACACTCTCTTTCGTCACCCAGCTTGTGTTTCTCAGTTGCATGTTTTTTGCCATGTGCTATACCAGAGGGCACGGATAAAATGTTGAAACAGTATTAATTAATTTTAGCCTTAGAATGTTTTCACTTTTTTATTCTCTGTACTTAATGTTCTTAAGTGATTGAATATGTTTCATAATATTTGATGGAATGTGAGAAGGCATCTTTTATGTATCTTTTATGGTCACTTGTGTTGATTGAACAAAGAATTATGACGATGATGACTGAGGAGAAAGATGAGACAAGGAGGTAATGTGAGGTCTATTCTCAATCTGCCATACCGAGTAAAGAGGTAAATCATCCCTCTTTCTGCCTTAGGCCAATCTTGACTTCTGTATTTCCCAGTATGTAGCAGTTTTTCAATCACCATGGTCCATACCAATTCTATAACTATAGACTAACTGGTACACTGAATTCATTGAATTACAACGTAGGTGTCCCTCCACCCCGTAAAAGGTGGCCTGAAAATCAACAGGGCAAGATTGATGTTTACATTTCTATTTGTTCATAAATTACATTAAAATAATTATTCAAAGGAAAAAAAACTGTCAACGAGCCCTTGTTGAGCGAAAACAGTCCTTCCTTCCTGGCATATTCAACCAGCATTTGTTGAAGGTACCAGGCAATCAGCAGCATAGCTGGGCCTAACATCCAAAACAGTCAAGTACTTTAAGGGGTGCTATTAAAAGCTATTCATAGATTGGCAACAGGCCTGTAGCATAATATTTCTTCTGCAATATTGTACGCGGCCCAATGGAAAACCCACCAAAACTGAAAAAAACCGAAAACATAGCTGCATAACAAACCAACATTTTTATAGTCTCTGGGTTTGCATCTACGAAATGCCTTCCCTCCTATCTTGTTTTCCTAACTGAAGTCCACAAAATCATTTGAATTGCACCACAATTAAATACTGTAGTACATTTATCTATTTTCTGTTTTGCAGACGAATCATGTCACATTCAACCAGTAACACGAACATTCTTAACACGCTTTACATCTGGCTAAAAACATCTTTGGTGGTTTGTCAAAGAATTTGCCATAAAAAAGGTAGACAAAGGGGGCGTTGTGTCACCCCTTCAGTCTTTGAGTTGTTTGGGTCAGACCCTTTCAGATATTGCTTCACGGAAGATTCAATCACATTTGGATGAGCCTATAGGAATATTACTTTTCGTCAGACTGTAGGCATTTTATTGGTGAATGAGAAGTATCAGTCCACCTATGGCGTACCTCCATTTCAGAGTATGTACTTTGAATTTTCCCTACACTACAATGGAAGCCAATTGATATTGTCTTTTTACCGGCTTATCAAGTGAGCATTGCTTTCCACCTCACATCCCAGGCAAGGGTTTGTAGATTTGCCTGGTTACCATCTTTACAAAGGAAATATTGATGAATGCACACTCTTTTTAGCACTGTTTTACATCTGATGAGGTGAGCTCATGTGTAAAATCAACATTCTTAGCACACAGAGGGACATATTGACCAGTATTTGTTTTGGTTGTTTTGACCAGGGCATCATGCCTATGTACATACATATGTGGAATTTGTATAGCACAAACCTAGCCCAAATACAGCAGAGTACAAAGAACAAGTCCCTGACTTGTCACTGAATGTGCCGCAGGTCACTGACTTGTGCCACACATCAGTTGGCTCCTCATCCATTCTGCATTTCATCAACATCACCACCTTTACCACCTTACTGCTGGAAGAGCAGGAGTTTCCGTGTATTTGACACTAGCACTGTAGACACCCCTTTAGGCCCCCTTTTAGTTTTATTTTCACCTTGATGAGATTCAATTTTTACACCCCAAGAAGTATTTTGGAAGTACCATTCTGTAAACGCACTTTACAATTCACCTTCCCTCTGACTGGTTGTGATCATCGCTTCTTACTTTTGGCAGGCACTGTGTTTTCATAGTCCACAATTCAAATTGTTTTCCTCTTCCTTTTTACCAGTTCCTCTAACTAAGTTTATTAATTTTGTCCCATGATTCGCCTTCTACAACCCTCCAGCATTCTTCTTGTGTGTCAGTTAAAAGGGCACTAGAACTCAGCCATTCTGACTTGCAAACACAAGCATGAACAAATGTACACAGACTATTTGTGCCGTGCATCTGCGCAACCTGCCTCTTCAGGAACCTTCTATGACCCTGCTTGTTTTTAATTTCCACTGTGGCAGAGCTGTTGCAGCACCTGCGGTTTGGGGAGTAAAAAACAAGGCATAAGCAAAGTGGCAGCATGTGACAGTATGGCCAGGTACTACCTAGACCCCCTCCTCCCTTATCAATATCAAGATAATAACATGAGAAGGTTTTGGATTAGGGGGTCGTAAACCCCCGGCCGTATTTATTTACATAAAATTTAAAACAAAATGAATATACAATATTTACACAATACGCAGAAAACCATTACATTACATTGATTCATTGATAAGTTCAGATGGCTAACCTTAACATATCTCTAATACAAAGGTATTCCTATCCGAATCTAAACATATCATAATCAATAATCATACTAATAACATTTCATATTTCATTTTCTGCGTATCCCTATTTTGAGCCTACGGCAAGGTCAATAACTGGCGCCAGACACTTAGCAAATTATGCACGCCCTCCAAACGGAGTGCGCATGCGCAGGGGGCCCGTTCACCGTGAGGGTACTTCCCCCAGGTCACCCCCGTACGCCCTTATGCCCGCCCTCCAACCGGAGTGCGCATGCGCAGAGGGCCCGTTCCCCGTGAGGGTACTCCCCCCAGGTCACCCCCGTACGCCCTGTAGATTATCTCCATAATGGGGCCCTTGCAGTTTTGCGCCGTTTTCTTGCGCCATTGTTCACGTGCGGGGTGGCCAAGCAGCCTACTGGAAAGCGTAACTCCCACTCCCCCGCACCCATCCAGCCAACCGGCTGTAACTGCCCCTGGAGTTCTATGAGAGACCACTTGTCCCTCCCCCTTGGGCGACCCCATTCAAGAATGGCGCCGCCCTCTAAGGACCTTAAATTTACTGCTCACCAATCATGACCTTACCGCCTGACCAAGGAATAGCACTAAAATACGACAATAAACATAACCTGTACATGGAAAACCTCCTAACACAATGGGAAAGAAAATCATCACACATATGATAAACATAACCATGTCAACCTGAAAAGGAAAAAACCTGAACATTAAATTCCTAACAATACACCCTGTACAACCCTGCTTTTAGGGGACGGTGGGTGGGGAAATTAAAAATCCAGCCTCCTAGCGAGGCTGGCGTGACTACTGGCAGGCTGAGGAGCGGCGAGCAAAGAGGCAACCTCCGCTGCTCCCCAGCCTTTTATTGCCATGATGCCAGCCAGGCCAGTTCTAACCGGCCTGGCGTTAGCTCAAACGCGTGACCCGGAAGTGTTTTCAAACACTTCCGGGTCACGCCCGACTCCGACCACTAGTGGTGAGGCGCGCCTGTCGCGTCATCACTGCGCGCGACAGGCCCGCCCCCGGATGGTCATCGGGGGCCGGCACGACCGCCATACCTTCGGCGTGGCCGATGCCGGCCCCGCCTTTCTATGATCCAGCGCGGCTAATATAAATTGCTCCTTAGGACACCAATCCAGAAAAAACACTTACGCAACCTTTATCATTTAAAAACTTATGTTGGTGGGGCCCATGACACCGCATACATACATTCATTCAATTTCTGGATTAAACACCAAGGAGAATGAGCTGCTGGACGAACGGGATACCTTGTTAAATTTGACAGAATAATAATCTATACATTATATACATTAACTTTGGATCCTGTCGGTTCTAAACATCAAGGTACTCCGCTATTCGGTCGATGGACCAACTAGTAGAATTAGTTGATGGTGATTAAGACCAGCTCAATCACAATTAAAACCTTTAACATTTATTAATCATAAATCTATTAAAGAACCACAGACTCATTTTAGAGTTAGAATATAATTTTATCTAAAATTATTCAATCAAATAAGTGAAATTATTTATTAAGCAACACATTTAAAATATCAATAAACATTTAAGAAAGGTTTTAGGAAAAGTGAAAAATTATGCATTACCCTCGGCCATGGGGCGATGACAAGGAAGATGAACCGCAGATCACAGGATAGGACTCCCAAACTGACTGACTGTCCCGCTAACCTCCTCAGACGCACCTCCCGGGCAGAAATCCCGCAACGATCTCGTTCCTTCCCCAGTCAAAGTTCAAAGTCCAAAATGATAGTGTCTCTCGCAGCATCAAGGTGGAAAATGAAAAATAAGAAGCGCTTTCACAACATAAGAGCAGACTCTGTTATACCCTATTCTCTGGCTCACTACACATAAAAGTTGCAATCCTTAAGGGCAAGAATCACGCTAATTGGTCCATTGGAGGGGTGGTGATGGTCACCTCATCGCCCTCCTTGTTCAAACTGGTTTGGGGACAAGAAAGCACACAATAAGTCTCATGATCGTAGGGTCAAAAGTAGTCCAATTTGTTAATCCATTTTGTAGCGATCTTTGATGGTCACACATTAGTTCATCCATTGGTACTCGGCTCTTTCCCATCCGTTCCCAGGAATATATGCTGAACACTTGGCACGCTCTTCATTGCAGGTCAGATTGGCCTTGACATCTCTCACTCCGGGCACAGGCCCCATACACGTGACTGGAGCGTTCATTCTGCATCTGCGCAGGAATCATTTTATTCAATGCACGTGATCTCGTCCTTTCCAGCGGCCATTTTAGAAGCATGGCCTAACAGGCCCGAACGAAACTAGTATAAAACAAACAAAATAGAAATTAAAATATGGAAAATAAGCCTTTCTGTTTACCACCCGCCATTCTAATGACCCGTGTTAGATATTACCTAGCGAAAGCGACATTTAAAGCCATTTTACTTACCATCTGCATTCTTTGCCACAATACAGTTTTACTACGCAACACAAATCATGTAAATTCACTCTAATTACTACGCAAATCACAATACTAACGTTAATTAACTTCACATTTGTAAATAAATTAGATTTTGCACAAATCAGCATGTTGCCCACGTGCAGTGTCTACTAAAAGGTGTATTTGTTGGTTAATTCATGCATTTCAAATGGTTAGTATCATTAATCATTATGAGGTCATTAACTTCCAAGGGGTACAAGATTATTTCGTTTACCCTGCTCCATCAACAGCGACACTATAAATAGTCTATTGCCATTTGGGCATAACTGTATTTGCATGTGCTCAGATTTAAGCCAGGCTTGTTGCCTTTGCTGATACCCACTATACGGGCAGGTATTGCTGAGTCCCCTACCCTACACCCTGATTTAGAACCAGACCGCAGACCATCCACCCACGGGATCCCCCCCACCACCTCCAGGTACCCCCACCACCAGCATCCCCCTCATGGCACAGATCACACACCAATACCGTCAGTACTTTTTGGGTTAGGGGTCCTAATAAACCCAGCCGTATTTATTTACACACAACACATTAAAAAAAATTAGCATTTCAAATTAATACGACAAAACCCCAATAACACTCCATACAGTATTATTTACATATTCTTGGATGGCTAACCTTAACAGAGACTCTAATACATAGCCATTCCTAACCATAAACTATATATTTTCCCAGCGTATCCTGCATTGAACCAACGCGTAAGATCATGACTGGTCCAACTACCTGTGAGGTCCCCCCGGAGTGATCTTGCGCACGAGGCCCGTCTGCCCAGAAGGTTACCTACCTCGGGCACTCCCTATGCCCTTAAATACTACCCCAAGAGGCTGTGCTGCTAGCTTGGTGCCCACATGCCCGTGCGGGGATTGACCGTAAACGCCTGTTGGAAGTGTGCACTCCCCACCCCCGCACCCTCTAGCCGACATGCCGTAAGCACCCCCTGGAGGGCCCTGAGAGACCGCGGTCCACCACCTATCTCCATTAACAATAGGGATGCCTTCTAAGGACCGTAAATGCCCCACCAATCATGACCTTACCCGCAGACCAAGGATACTATCATAAAATACGACACATGCTGACCACTGCAAGAAAAGAGGTTAGTCACGAAATAAGAGCGCAACAAACAGTAGAATATGTCTCCAGAACTTGATAGCTGAAAAGGAAAAGAAAACAACTAGTGACACTGCAACAGGAACCAAACACTCACCCAGAACAATCTGCTGCCTCAGGGGATGGCGGCCGGGACAAGAAAATAAGTTTTAAGAAATCCAGCCCCCGTTGGGGCAGGTGGCAGCGCAATGTCAGAGCGGTGAAAGAGACCGCTTCGCCGCTCTGCAGGGGCGGGGTCCGGCGCAGACTGGTTCTCCGCGACCCGGAAGTGCTTAATGCACTTCCAGGTCCCTGCGCCGGGTGGACCAATGCCTGTGCGTGTAGTAGGCTGCTGCCGGCGGCGTAACTCACCGTCGTCACCAGCCCCTCCCTTTCCGGCGGGGACCTGCACCTCGCCATAAGCGCGGTGCTCCATAGGCCGGGGGGCACCTTGGCATATGGGCAGTTCAGCGTTACGACTTTTTATGTTAATCTCTGCTTATACTCAGGGCATCAATTCAGTTCTGATTCTAGTTTCAAATATAAGGCGCTGTATGCAGGAAGATGTAAAATTATATTTAAGAGCAACACCATCTGAAATACGAACATTAGGACAAGATAGACATCCTTCATATAATGACCTGTAATTAAGAAATCACACATTACCTCATTTGCACTTTTTTGGGTTATGAGCAAGAATGAAAAATGTTTCATGCAATGTACCTCGTTCACGAGTGCACTTTTGATGCAACAGAGTGGAGCAAATGAAGAAGCAGGCCCCTTTCCAGGTTTGTTCACATGCGTTTGTTCCTGGCGCATTTTACAGCGCTATTAGATAATGAAGGGCCATTACCGAAAGCGTTAAAAAGGAAACTGCCGCCCAGTGGATTCTGGCACCTCACATAGGCGCAAACAAACAGCTGGAAACAATGCTAATGAGGAAAAACAGAAAGGGAAATGACGGTCCCCCTGGCAAGGTCTGGTGGAGGGAGCTTCAAAGGTGGCAGCACCTCCCACGCATGCCCTTGATCTGGCCATAAACTGTTTAGTTGTGCCGCTGCATAGCTTTACGCCATCTTCAAGTTTGCACTCAGATTTCGTTTAAAACATAAGTGAACTTTTTAAGTGGTTATATTTCGTTACACACCTGCACTTAGAAAAGTGGCAAGTACTGCATAATTACTCTGAAATCTCTCAGTGAGTGAATTTGTCACGGGGGTTGAAGGGTCGGTGACAGCTCCGTCTGACATCAGCTCGGACTCCTTCTGACCAGAGTGGTAAAGATTGGCCAAAGATCCACACTTTAGCACCGGGGGGGGCGATGCGCGGATGTGAGCAGTAACACGTGAGCCTTGAGCGACGACTCAGAAACAACGCCTGTTCCAGAATGAAAGATTAATTGACTAGATTACGTGAAGAGGGAAGGTTTCTGGACAGTGTAGTTTTGCTTGAAACGTCTTGACGGCGACGGTAGAGTCAATCACGTCTCCTGCATGTTCTGACACGTGACGGAATCCGACCGGCCTGCGAGCATTTAAGAGACACCAGTCTGTGGTAAAGTGCAGTAAAGTCTCAGCGCTCCACATGGGACGTCCTGCTAAGTGAACGTGTAAATATGACAATGAAATAACAATACACTACAATACTCTATTATTCAGCGCCTCGTCAGCGGTAGTAAGCCTTTATAAATACAATTACTGATAAGATGTGCGCGCGCGTTGTCGCGTTAGCAATAATGCACCGATTAGAGACCGCCAGGGCATGGCCAGATACACACCAGATGCATAGGACCGGGCAGATCGGTGTGTATCGCATTATAATCGCCCAATTGATATCGACACTGTAGCTGTTAACTCAAACGCGGCCGAGGTGTCTCAGACAAAGTGTGCGTGAAATCGAAGGGGTGGGAGGAAATTAAGGCACTTGTGAAAGCAGCACTGAGACGTCAAACATCCTTCAGAGGGAGGTGGGAGGTGGGAGCCAAACGGAGGAAGATGAAGAGGAGGAAACAAACGACGAGCAATGAATGGAAACACAATCTTCCGAGGGCCTCTGGCTTGTCATGAGAACAGTTCATTAGAGTACTTACAAATGCAAACTAGTAGCTTCCCCAGACAGTATGAAGACAAGGGGGATTTGGGGGGCAGCCGAGCGCAGCGAGGTCTGCCCCCCCCCCGGGTAGATTGGGAGGGGGAGGGGCTAGACGGCGCTCGGCCAAGTTGGAGGAGTTGGGCTACATTGGGAATAGCCCAATTGTAGCCCAAATTTTGAAGAAGCAGCCCAAGGTATATTGGACTGTTTCGCGCTTCTCCAGCCACCATTTTAGGTTTGGTGACCTGGTGGCTGGGAGCGCGGTAGTGTAGGTTTTTGTCAGGGTAGTTGTCAAGAGTAAGAGGTAGGCCGGCTAGTGTAGTGGCGTGTTAGTGACAGGGCAGGGTACTTGTGAAGATGGCGGGAGAAGATTATCGTGTCTTGGAGGCGGTCCGGCTGCTCAGCGAGGCTGGCAGGCTGGACATGTTGATGCCGGAGGCCCCGGGGGGAGCGCGCCCGGTGAGGCGCGCGTCTGCCGGGGTGGCGGCCGCCGTCGCGGCTTGTTCCCCCCCCCGGAGAGCGGCGAAAACAAAGGTGAGGGGAAGGGGCCGTGCGGAGGTGAAGAGCGCGGCCCCAAGTAGCGTTGGACATGTGGTTGGGGGGGCGGGGGGGACGGGCGTCATGTGGCAGCAAGGCTGGAGGTGCTCGGCGAGGGAGCACGGACCGCGTCTCCCCGCCGGGCGTGGAAGTCGTTGGGGGCCGCTCGTGTACAGGGAGAGCGGCCCCGATAGTTTCAGGCAGTGCGCAGGGGGGGGGGCAGCGCCGATAGACAGAGCGCGGCCCCCATTATCGGTAGCAGTCAGGGAGGGCGCCTAGGAGATGCGCTGGGGGCGGAAGGGAGGCCCCGGCGAGGGCGCGCATCGCGGGCCTCCCCGCCGAGGTCACAGAGGGAGAGGGGCCGCTCCGGTGTCAGGAGAGCGGCCCCTGATACCGTAGAAGGGGGAGATGGGTTTTGGGTGGAAGGCTGCGCGTGGGGCCCCAGGCCAGTCGTGTTTTAAGGAGCTGGGGGTGGGGATTGGGTTTGGGAGGGTGGGGGGGAAATTGAAGGGGTGGTTTCGCAGGTGCAGGGAGAGAGGCAATAGGAGGCTCACAGGCTGGTTTAGGCGCCGTGCAGGGGGTCCAGGCATATGGGGAGGGAGGGTCTGGTGGGAGCAGTAGCATGCGAAGGGGTGGGGGCTTCAAGGGGGTAGGTGGCAGGTTTGGGGGCGTCCGGGAGGGGGAAGGGGGGGTCAGTGGGGAAGCTGGGGGAGGGGTGGATGTCCCCTTTATTGGTGGACTCAGAAGGGAGTGAGAGGGACTGGGAGGGTTTGGACATTTTTTCTTCCTGGGCTGAGGAGGTTGGGGGGTACATGGGGGGCCAGTCGGTAAAGGGGGTGAGGAGTTGGTGGTGTCAGGCGCTAGTAGGGGGGTCATAGGGGGGCGGGTGGGATACGGGAGGAGGCTGGGCCGAGTGGGGTAGGTGGGCAGGGGGCAACGGTTTTGGTGTGGAGCGACGAGGAGGGGGAGGAGGGGGAGGATGAGGAGGTGGTCGACCTTAGTGCGGTGGGGCAGGCATGGTTAGCTAGCACTTTGGGGACAGGCAGCAAGAGGGGTTGGGATGGGAGAGAGAAGAGAGGTAGGCCCAGCACACCAGACCATACTTTTCTTTTGCAGGTGAAGGAGCAACAGGCAGAGCATCGCGGGGTGCCAGACTTGGTAGGGCTGGGAGCGGCCCGGTGGCACCAAGGAGAAGGGAGGGTGGAGCCTTGGGCGGCGTACCCAGTACCGGCGGGGGATCCCGTCGCGGCCGGCACAAGTAGGCCCAGGGCGGGCTCGCCGGCCCCAACACCCATTGGGCCTCAGCGGGCTGGGGGACAACGACAAAGACGGAGCGCCGACAACGCGAATTTAGGTGTTGCAAGGAGGGTGCATTCCGCACCCCGGCGGGGGCAGCCGGGGGCGCTAGGCAGGAAGAGTTGGATTATGATGAGGAGAGTATTGAAGAAGGAGAGTTGCGGGATGGGGAAGATGAGGGACAGGGGGGGTCAAGTAATGCTGTGCATAGTTTTTTGCAGGTGTCACGACGCCAGGCGAGGCCCACGGGTCGGACATCACGTTGGGAGGAGAGGTCGGCCCCTTTGCCAGGACGCACAGTGGAGAGACGGGCGGAGTCCTTGGCGCTAGGTAAGCGTTCGGCGCGATTGCGGCCTGTGATGGTGTCGGTAGGGGTGGGTGGACCTGATCGGGTGGAAGGGGTAGGGGGCAGGTTGCGCAAGGGTTCATACGTAGTGGACATAGGGGTAGGAACGGAGGCCCCGGGTGAAGGGGCAGTGGGGGGCGCAGGTAAGGCGTCTGTAAGCTTGGGGGACAGCGGGGCTGACAAGAAGGCGACAGTAGACACTCCGACAGGGGAGGGGGAGACCATATTAGAAAGCAAAGAGTTGAAGATTAAACGGTTGCCATACATGGGTGTTACAAAGCCATTGGGAGCCCATTTGATGTTGTCCACCAAGGAACGCATATGGAAGGGGGAATATGTTGAAATACTTAAACTCCTCCACAGAGAGGTTCGGGCGAAAGAAAGGTCTAAAGAGGAAGAATTTGAACTGGCAAAAAGGCCAAAGGTGCCGTTGACAATTGAGAATTGGACCGCAGCATTCCTTATATATGCCAGCGTTTATTGCGAAAAATACCCTGAACGGTCAGTGGCCATGTTCAAATACATGGACGTGATTAGGAAAGCCCAGATTACCGGGGGTGGGTACGCCTGGGCTCAATATGATGAGGAGTTCAGGGCACGCATGGCTTGGGATGCGGAGGCAAAGTGGGGGAGCTAGATACGGATCTGTGGCAACACACTATGGGTTTAGCCGGGTCTGGAAAAACCATTTTCACGGCCAGCGGGCTGCCTCTCGTATACCGGCCCTTTCGGGGCGGCCCCACCCGAGGTGCGGTGGGGGAGCAGGGAGAGGACAGCCAGGTACAAAAGGGGCGTGTTGGGATTACAATAAGGGTTTGTGCACCAGAGAGTACTGCCGTTTCAGGCATGATTGCTCAGGGTGCGGAGGACGACATGCATTGGTCAATTGCTGAGGGGGGGACAGGGTCAGCAGCCAGGGTCACAGCAGTGGCAGACAGGGGGGTTTAAGGCAGGGGGACAGCAGCAGCAGTTCCTGGGGGGGCGTGGTGCTAAGGGACCTGGGCCGAAAGGCTCATACTCCGGTTAATGTAAGAAAGTTGATAGCAGCGTTGCAAGAATATCCAGATGTGGCGGCTGCTAGGTGTTTGCGGGTGGGGTTCTTGGAGGGTTTCAGGCTGGGGTACGACGGGCCGAGGGTAAGACGTTGGGCGGACAATTTGAAATCGGCAAAAGAGCACTCTAAGGTAGTGCAAGAAAAACTGGATAAAGAAGTGCGTGAGGGCCGCATGGCAGGACCCTTTGAGGATTGGCCTCTACAGAATTTGATTGTGTCACCCATTGGAGTGGTGTCTAAAAAGGAGCAAGGACAGTTTCGCCTCATACAGCATTTGTCGTGGCCTGAAGGAATTTCGGTGAATGATTTTATTGACGAACAGGAGGCCACGGTGTCATACTCATCTGTTGACTAACCATGTCACTGGTGGTGACGGCGGGCGCAACGGCATTGATGGCAAAGTGCGACATAAAGTCAGCTTTCCGGCTGCTTCCAGTCCACCCAGATGACTGGGACCTTTTGGGTATCCAGTTTGGGGCTCACTGGTACGTGGACAAAGCATTGCCGATGGGCTGCTCTATGTCATGCGCACTTTTTGAGTGTTTCAGCACGTTCCTACAATGGTTGTTTCACGGAACGGACGGGTCGCCAAGGAGTAACGCACTACCTGGATGACTTTTTCTTTGTGGGCACCTCAGGCTCAGCGGGCTGCCAGAAGGCACTAGACCGCTTTCAGGAGATCATGAGGGATTTGGGCGTGCCGTTGGCACCGGAAAAGACTATGGGACCCTGTACGGCTCTGGCCTTTTTAGGTATTGAACTTGACTCTCATTTGATGGAGGCACGTCTTCCGGCAGACAAAAAGCAGCAGATGTTGGGGCTGCTGGCAACAATGTTGGGAAAACTGAAGGTCACAGTGAAAGAGATTCAGGTGCTGTTGGGGCACCTCAACTTTGCATGTAGGGTGGTGAGAGTAGGGAGGACGTTTTGTAGACGACTGTGCAGGGCGCTGGCTGGACAGAGGCCCCCTCATCATCATGTGCGTCTGTCAGCAGGGGTGCGGGAGGACTTGCGAATGTGGCAGTTTTTCCTACAAGATTTCAATGGCATCCCCTTGAGGAGGGAGGGCGACATGCTTTGGGAAGTGCAAATATTTTCTGATGCGGCTGGGAGTTCAGGTTTTGGCCTGTATTGGCAAGGAAAGTGGTGCGCTGAACAGTGGCCCCCGGAGTGGGCAGATGGGGGCAGGAGTATAGCCTTTTGGAATTCTTTCCGTTGGTGGTGGCGATCACCTTATGGGGGATCAGCTGGCGCACAAGAGGGTAACCTTCAGAGTTGATAACATGGCGGTAGTCCAAATTGTGAACAGACAATCCGCACGGGATGAACAGGTTCTGAAATTGCTGAGGGTGTTTGTGTTAGGCTGCTTGCGGCATGATATCGCCTTCAGCGCGGTGCATGTGCCGGGTGTGGACAATGACATTGCGGACGCTTTGTCTCGTTCACAGTGGGGGAGATTCCGTGGGCTCGCCAGGGATGCGGACGGATTTCCGACCAGAATGCCGGTGCATTTGTGGTACGTAGGCAACACAGGATGTTGCAGTTGGTTTTAGGTTCTCTGGCACAATCTACCAAAGCAGCATACAGGACAGCATGGGGGGAATTTTTGCACTCTGGCGCGACGCGGAGGAATTCCCTTGAGCTCAGACAGGAAGATGTACTTCAATTTATTTTGGATTTGATTGAGAGGGGTTTGACCAGGGTTACGATAGCGGGGAAGCTGGCGGGCATTGCTTTTGTTGGGAAATTGTTGTGGGGGTATGCCCCCTCCGCAGGGGAGCTGGGGAAGCGCATGTTGGAAGGTTGGGCACGGGAGTGTGGGCGCGCATCTAGGGTTCGTAAGCCTCTGTCCTGGGAGTTGTTGGAAAGGGTGATTGGGACCTTGCCTGGGATATGTTATGGGGAGGTTGAAAACTGCCTCTTCTCTACTCTGTCATGGATGTTTTTCGGGGCTTTTCGGGTGTCTGAGCTGTTAGGGAGTAAAGCGGGGCAGGGGGTACTTTGGAGCGAGGTTTCCTTTCGTCCGGATGGGGTTAGCATATGGCTTAGGAAGTCTAAAACAGATCAGAGGGGGGGCACTTGGGTTGCTTTAAAAATGGAAGGAGTACAGCAGGCGTGCCCTTGCCGGTGGGGTTTGAAGTGGAGATCTTTGTTTAGGGATAAAGGGGGTCTAGTCTTCCGGCACAAGGATGAAAAGAGGGTAACGGCTGCGCAGCTTTTGGCGGTGCTGCGGAAGGCGTTGGGCAGGCTGGGAATTGATGGGAGGTATTTTGGTACGCACTCATTTCGGATTGGGGCGGCATCTGAAGCGAACAATCTAGGTTGGGGGCGAGGGGACATCATGCGCTTGGGAAGGTGGTCATCTGACTGTTATCAGCGTTATGTGCACAGCGCAGACGGCGGGATATAGCGCGGTTAGTCCCATTTTCCTTTGTTTCATTCATGTTTCTCGTTTCAGGTTCGGTGATGGGTCCCTCGCCAGGGAGATGTCCATTTGGATTGTGGGCCATTCTTTTGTGAAGTGGGCGCAAGTTCAGGCCCGTGCCAGTTATTTTGGGGAAAACCTGGGTTTCAATAAAGAAATGTTTACAGTTTGTTGGAGGGAAGGGGTGGTATGCGTTGGAAAGAGTTGCTGCAGGTGCTCAACGGAATCCTGGTGGCGGGTAGGTGCCCCGATGTATTGGTCCTTCATTTAGGGGAAAATGATATGGTGAGGGAAACTGGTTTGGCTTTGATGCGTTGTATGAAGCGGGATTTGGCGGTGATCAAGGGTCAGTGGGCCGGCTGCGCCATCATATGGACAGAGTTTGTTCCCAGGAGGGTTTGGAGGGGGGCAGCTAACTCGGGGGCAGTGGACAAGGCTAGGTGAAAGCTTAACAGAGATGGTGCGTTTTTGTCGCCAAATGGGAATTTTTAGGATTGCGCACAGGGACATCAGGTACGACACGCCGGATTTTTCAGAGGCGATGGGGTCCATTTATCCCGGCTGGGCATGGACTTATATTTATTGGAGCTGAGGAAGTTTTGGCCAGGTTGTTGGGAGTCCACAGGCGTTGAAGAAAATTTTTCCTAGGGGGGCAGGAAAACGGGGAGGCGGCGTCCTGCCTACACTCCCGCATTTTCCTGGGTGGCGGGGTTGGAAAAAGTTGGCCAGGATTGGCTGTAGTTTTTGGTTAAATGTTGGTAGTTGGGGAGCAGGAGCAGGAAAAGGGTAACCAGGTAGGCTAAGTTTAGATTAGAGGTTTCTTGGTTACAGTTGCAAAAAGGCAGGTAGGGATTTGGGTCATGGGAGGTTAGGATTGGTAAATGATATATTGTGTAGGATTGTGTAATATGATTGTTATGGAATGTTATGTTGTATTTTGCGGGGTGGGGGATTTGATGTGGGGATCGTAGGGGTGGGGGGAAAACAAGGGGTCAGGTAATTCATGTATAGTGAGGTTTAGTTTTGGAAGGCAGTTGCCAAGGTACAAAATGTGATATGCACCTGTTTCAATAAAGCGGCCTTTTTCACACACAAAAAATGGGTCTTGTGCTGGTTTGCCCCCCTTCCCTCCCAAGTTCAAAGCTCTTCAAGCAAATCAGCGCTAAATAAGTCCTCCCACTGCAAACAGAATGCAGGCAGTCACGTGACAACCTTCCAGAAGCGTCCCCCTTCTGCAATACCGCAGCATCCCTGGCACCCAAGACAGAAGAGGTAATGACCCTTCCATACGCTAAACTGCCTGTAGCACCGGCGCTGCAGGTATACCTGGGCGCTCCACCTGGGAAGCAGGTGGGTCTCAGGGCGAACAACGTTTTTACAAACATTGTGGGGGCTTTTTAAAAGAAATCGAAATGTTGGGCATTTTACACAGTAAGGTGCTCTTTAGCTCTGGCTTCACGATGGAGCTATCACTGGGACTATTGTTTTTTAGGTTTAATAAGCTTTTATTAATACATTAATCGTTATAAAACATAGGGCAAAAAGTGTAACAATATTTGAGAATATCCAACATGTGAAATGAAAGTACGCCATACAACATAGCAGAAAGCTGTTTACATTTTAAGGTTTACATAGGAAAGAGGAGGGAGGGAAAGAGAGGGGGAGAGATACAATATACTCTGTAGCTAAGAATCAAACAATAAATGCTCAATAAAAACAAAAAGGGATACAGTTTACATAGTTTCAGATAATCTTTACAATACTAAGAACTACTAAAGAGAAAAAGGCAAAGGAGTAGAGAATCATGGAGGCTGGAAATTTTCAGAATTATTATGGGAAACCAGAGTGATTGAGATCTTATTTAAATAAATTGTTAACGGTAGCCAAATTAGGTCCCTATTTACATGTGGATTACAACAGGAGGCAAAAGCAGTATCCAACCTATAGTAGTGGCATACAGAGTTCCACCAGGATTTGACTGAGAGTTTGCTTGAGCATTTCCAATTAAGTGTAATCTGTTGAAAAGCTAGAGCTAACATGAGGTCAAACTACCCTCGCTCATGTGGCACCAACCCAAGTGACTGATAGACTTCCCAAAAAGAGAAGAGTATTTGAAAAAGGGGTATGTAAGTTAAAAATAAACGAGATTCGAGACCGAATTTGTAACCAAAAAGAAGATACGTGAGAGCATGAAAATAAGAGGTGGTATAGGTCAGCAAGGGGGTGGTCACAGGACCAGCAAGCCTTATTATTGGAGTGTGCGAAATTAGCTATGGAAAGCGGGGTAAAAAATAATCTATGGTATACAAAAAACAGACTGAGTGGTGAATGAAGATCTAGAAATTTTTAGCGATCTAGTCCTTATTTTGCTCCAAAGTTCAGTGTTCCCTTCACAACACAAATCCGTTTCCCATGTGAGCTCTAGCTTAGGTTTGCGTCTCTCCGGATCCTCAGAATTAAAGAATTTATATATCAGGGAGGCTTTTGGAGATACTGACAGAATTTTGAGTAGCGGGTCATTTGTAGATAAGGAGTCCTCGGGGGGGAGAGAATAAAAGACTTCCAGAATTACTTCCATGAGTAATGAATTTATGTAAAAAATAGCGGGGGCACTTAAAAGTAGCATGGAATTGGGGAAAAGAACAGGGGGAAACGCCGTCAAACATGTCTTGAACCCAGATAATACCTTTAGTTATCCAAGAGTACCAAGACAGACATCTATTGTTAATGATGAGAAGACGATTATGCCAAAGAGGAGAGCGCAAGAATGTGTTCCTGGATAGTATCTTTGGTTGACAAAGAGGTCTTAACAGTGAACAAGTATGTTTAAATAGCGGGAGAGATGTAAAGGTAGTTTTAGCCGTAAAGGCGAGAATCTCCAGGATAGAGAAAAGGAGAAAATAAGCAGCGTTCAAATTCGACCCATAGAGGGGTAAAAGAGGAAACTTCTGTACGAAGCCAATAAGAAGCTTGTTTAAGACAGAAAGCTTTGTGATATAATCTAAAATTTGGAAAATTTACACCTCCGATAGTTTTTAGTTTTCTAAGATGGGATAAGGAGATTCTGGATTTTTTGTTGTGCCACATAAATTTGGAGATAAGGGAGTCAAGTTTTTTGAAATACAAGGAAGGAATATGAACTGGGATCATTGAAAGAATATATAACATAATAGGAGTAATCATCATCTTGATAGAATCAAGGCGTCCCCACAAGAAAGAAAAAGGGGATTCCATGAGGAGAATAGATTGGAAACGCTATCAAGACTTTCTTTCATATTTATTTTAACCAAGTCCAAAATGGAGTTAGTAAACCATAAACCTAGGTATTTAATTCTAGAATTATTCCAACGAAATACAGTTGGGTCAAAATGATGTTTGAGGCAAAATTTAGTTATAGGAAGAATTTCCGTTTTATTAGAATTGATTTTATAGCCAGATACCGCTGAAAAATCCGAAAATTCTTGTTATAAAGGGGGAATAGAGATTTCTGGGTTTGATATAAAAAGTAAAATGTCATCTGCATATGCAGAAAGTTTCAAGTGTTGATCTCCATATAAAAATCCAGAAATAGAAGAGTTATGGCGAATGTGAGTCAGAAAGGGTTCAAGAGATAAAATAACAAGCATTGGCATAGCCAATAGGTCTCGCCTTTGGGACCTTATAAGTGTTTAGCTATCCAGCACAATATCCTTGGTGCAACATCAACTGTTGCATGGCTAAACACTTATAACGCCAGGCGAGACCTAAAAAAACAAGGGGGGGTGGGGTGGCGGAGGAGGAAGAGAATAACGAAGTTCACTGAAAAGGTGAGAAAGAAGAAGGGATGAGACAGAAGCAGAATGGGTGCAATAAAGGGGCATGGAGTATGTTGTGGTGACAGAAAGAGGCGGATGTATGACGATACATCGCCAACCATTACAACGCCAGCAACAACCACGCATTTTTCACTTCGCACATGGCATTACATCGCACGCATTCAGTGCGCATGCTGTTGCCACGCGATTGTAGTGTCTCTGCAGCTTTAGGCATACAGAACGCAGTTGACCAAATCGCATGCCATTACATCGTATTTTCAACCCGGCGAGGTGTTGTATTGTAACCCTGGACTTTTAAGTTTGTATACTGTATTCATAATGTACTAATTAGCAACATACGCTCAGCAATCGATAACGTCACAAATGTTATTACACACATACTTTCACTTAAAGGCTGTCTATTGTTTTATGTATCAGAAGTGCTTTTTGGGGATTAGGGACACGAAATGTTGTACATTTGCAACGTTTCAATAAAATCTGGGTTACTGAGACACTATTTAAAAAAAGCGCGTACTACAATAGTCCTACCACACTTTCACTGACTGCAACACTTACATTAGGGTATAAAAGGAGGCGCACTCCATTTGCAGGCCTGTTTGGACCAGTTCCCACGGCACACTAGACGTTGTGCTTACGTTCGGACTACGACTTTCAACCTAACAAGTAAGTCACTTCAAACTCAGTAATGTCATGCAACTAACTGTCGTGTAGCCTTAAATGAACGTAAAGTCATGCTTTCTTCTTTTTTACAGGCTGTGAACGGCAAAGGTTTTTTTTGTTAAAGGCGCGAAAATCGGGAGCAATCTCTTCAGCAGTGAATCCTGTAAGTAATTAACTAAGCCAATAGTCCCGTTTTGTTGTTGGTGTAATGCAACTTGCAGTATTATATATCTGGATGCAATGACAGAAACGACCTAATCCAAGTTGCACGGAACACAATGCTAACCATCACAACGGCATAGTGAACCCTCCCCCACCTCACCCCCCACCCTGCCCCTTGCTTTAGAGAGTACAGCAGGGCTGAATTTGTGTTTGCAACTTTGGTGTGAAAGGGCCAGCTGACATTGTGAAAAGGTGGGTGAGATGGATAAATGATGCATGGGTGAAAGGGTGAAAGGATGGATGGATGGGTGGATAAAAGTGAGGATGGATGTATGATGTGTGGATGGGTGGATGGATGGATGGATGGCTAAAATTGTGGATGGATGGCTAAACTTGTGGATGGTTGGACGGATGGATGGATGGATGGATGGCTAAACTTGTGGGTGGATGGACGGATGGATGGATGGATGGATGGCTAAACTTGTGGATGGATGGACGGATGGATGGATGGATGGCTAAACTTGTGGATGGATGGACAGATGGATGGATGGGTGGATGGATGTATGATGTGTGGATGGGTGGACGGATGGATGGATGGATGGATGGCTAAACTTGTGGATGGATGGACGGATGGATGGATGGGTGGATGGATGGGGGGATAAAAGTGAGGATGGATGTATGATGTGTGGATGGGTGGATGGATGGATGGATGGATGGACGGATGGATGGCTAAACTTGTGGGTGGACGGATGGATGGATGGATGGCTCAACTTGTGGATGGATGGATGGATGGATGGCTAAACTTGTGGGTGGGTGGGTGGATGGATGGATGGATGAATGGTTAAAAGTGTTGATGGATGCATGATGTATGGGTGGTTGGATGGATGGACGGACGGACGGATGGATGGCTAAACTTGTGGATGGATGGATGGGTGGATGGATGGATAAAAGTGAGGATGGATGCATGATGTGTGGGTGGTTGGATGGACGGATGGACGGATGGATGGATGGCTAAAATTGTGGGTGGATGGATGTATGATGGGTGGATGGATGGATGGCTAAACTTGTGGATGGATGGATGGATGGATGAAAGTGAGGATGGATGTATGATGTGTGGATGGGTGGATGGATGGACGGATGGACGGATGGATGGATGGATGGCTAAACTTGTGGATGGATGGACGGATGGATGGGTGGGTGGATGGATGGTTAAAAGTGTTGATGGATGCATGATGTATGGGTGGTTGGATGGATGGGTAGATGGATGGGTAAAAGGGTGGATGGGTGTGCGAAAGGATGGATGTATGAATTGATAAGTGGAAGGGTAAATGGATGGGTGAAAGGGTGGATGGAAGAGCGAAAGGATGGATGAGTAATAGGGTGAATGGAAAGATTAATGGATGGCTGAGTGGATAAGTGGGTGGGTGGAAGGATGCATGGATGAGTAGATAGGTGGGTGGGTGGGTGAAAGGGTGGATGGAATAGTGAAAGGATGGATGAGTAATAGGGTGAATGGATAAATTAATAGATTGCAGAGTAGATAGGTGGGTGGGTGGTTGGAATAGTGGATGGATTACTGTATGGGTGAATGGTGGTCTATGTGAAGATGAGGGGCACCATTGGAGGGTGGTAGTAAGGCCGGACTGTCTGAAGTGGGCATTGGGTGTTTCACTGGGAGGCTGAAAAGTGGGGGAGGGGAGCAGTTTTGTTACTGTGGGTTGGCACTGCTAAGTCCGTTCAAAGTACAAATAATCCATACAGTTAAAGAAAAACACTAAGTTTAACTTTTTATAATATGGTGTAACACACTAAATGTCCACATTCGAACAATACATTACATGTATCCGACCAAAACAACTGCTGCAATTGTGTCCAGCCGACATTTAGTGAGTATAGCGCGTCTGTACATTCCTCGAAAAACATAATAATCCAGCAGCCAAATGCGTCTGAACCCAATGTGTTGTATAGTACTATGGTAGTTTAAACACCCAAATAATAATAACGCTACAAAAAAGAAATTGCTTTGTTGTTACAGAGTCTCCAGGTCAACGCAGTTGCAAGGAATGCAAGATATTTTTGTCTTTGCGCTAAGTGGCAGAGCACGCTAGTACAAAAGGTAAAACAGATCCAAAAAGATAGTTTGTGATTGAACCTATTCTAATTTTGGCACAGCTAACAAATTATAACATACGTATTGAAATTTTATATCGTAATGTACCTATAACCGTTTACACCTTTTACGAATTACTAATTTTGCTTCTGTTTTTATTGTTTTTTAGAGCTAATGTCTGTTCCAAAGATGTTGAAATACATCACCTCCAGCAGAGGAAACCGTCTACTAAAACATAGTGGTTATGTATATTGTAAAGAGAGACATTCGGAGCCACGGGGGCATTGGAGGTGTGTGCACTACTACTCCAGCCATTGCAGAGGCAGAGCGGTTACTCTGGGTGACTCTGTTTTAAGAAGCACAGACCATAACCACTCTGCCTCTGCAACGGCTATTGAAGTGAGAGAATCTATAAATGAAATGAAAGCGATTGCAGGCAACTCCAATGACCCGTGCGGTGCTATTTTAAGGGAGGTATCACAACACATTCCTGAACATGTTGCCAGTAGTATGCCCACTATTCCTAACTTGCGTAGAATAATCCAACGTAAGAAACGGGCAAGTAACCCTAAACGCGTTACACCACAAACATTTTCAGATATAACAATTCCTCAGGAACTCTCTCTTACTGTTTCAAACGAACCTTTCATATTGCATGACAATGAAAATCCTTTAAAGCGTATTTTAGTGTTTAGCACCCCCCGTAATTTAAATAGATGGGAGAACAGTGATATTTGGATGATGGATGGTACGTTTAAAAGTACGCCCACCCCTTTCACCCAAATATACACTATTCACGGCTACGTTAACAACACAGTAGTTCCTTTAGTGTACAGTTTACTACCAGACAAACAATCCTCAACGTATAATGAATTTGTCAGTACTAAAATTAAAAATTCCAAACAAAAGTCCGAGAAAAGTAATTATGGACTTTGAGTTACCGATGATGAATATTATAAACAAATTGTACATGAATACCCAAATTCAAGGATGTTTTTTCCACTTTTCTCAGGCGTTTTGGCGTAAAATAAAAAAAACATCCCTAATTGAGGATTATGTGTCTGACAGCAAACTCCAGTTTGAGCTTAAAAAACTAACTGCCCTTTGCTTTGTTCCTCCTGACAGTGTAGACGAGTACTACACATCGATTACAGAGTCAGAGTACTTTATGGCAAATGAAGAAAAATTGGCACCAATTTTAAATTATTTCGAAGACACATGGATTGGCCATCTAAGCAGGTCGGGTCGCCGGAGGAAACCACGTTTCCTTGTCGACTGGTGGAACTGCTACTCGACCTGCTTAGAGGGAGGAGCAAAGACAAACAATGCCATAGAGGGTTGGCACAACTCCTTAAACAACAGTATTTGCAAACCTCACTAATTTCTATAATTTTTTAGAGATTTTGCAAAAGGAGCAAAGTTACCAGGAATTGCGAATGTCACAATCGTTAGCAGGTACACTAAATCCACGTATTTCCCAGCGAACAAAAGAAATGTCGGCAAGACTATTAGCAGCACTAAAACTTTTTACATTGTCTGTGGCTTCTGACTACCTAGCTTCCATTGCACATATACTGAATTCTTTTGCCTAACAATTGTTGTAGTTTACTTTTAGCATCCCAAATCTAAGTCAAAATGTCCCTGTAGTCTACACAAATGTGTCCCTATATCGACACATGCCTAAAACTTCCGACTTTCCTTTTTAGCATCCCAAATGTAAGGCAAAATATTCCTGTAGTGTACACAAATGTGTCCATAAATCGACAAATGCATAAAAATTGCGACTGCGGCAGACTCTGATTATGGCCAACCACTCATTTTGTGCACCGCATGCATGCCAGCCATACCTTTCCCCTAAAATGTTGTTTTATTAAGCCAGACAATCCCATGTAACCAAGAATCCGATCAAAATCCGATGTGAAACATGTAAATTCTTTTTTTAATACAGCATGTGCAAGTATTATAACTGTATAATAAACAATGCCATAAATGTTACATTGACACATACCACCAAAACAATTTGTAAAATGAAAGCAAAACTCCCTAAAAAGTATAATATTTTTTAATAAACAATAACATTCATGTTATATGCTAAAGTTCCAACTGCATTGTAGTTGGAACATGCCAAACGTTATTTACAGTGGAAATTAAATGTGCTAAATTTGTGTCATGAAGTCAAATGTGAAGGATATAATGTAAATTGATATAAAACAAAAAGTGTGAAATTTGTATTATATTAATGCAATAATCTGCAAATGTAATTTTCCACGTTGGAAACACCCAAAATGTAATATGTGTTTTTCTATGGTACAACAAACGTGAATAAATAAGTGACAATCCAATTATGTGTATGTGATATTTCAATCGTGTAATTAAATATGAATTTAATGATGTGCATGTAAAAGTGAATAGTGCAATAAAATTGCCAACAGCACCTTGTAGCTTCCACAGCTGAAGATGTATTACACAAGCTGCATAAATAAGTGTTGCTCTTTGAGTTTATTGATATTTGTTTCGTACTATTATTTGTCAGTTAGTAACGCAACCAAAGCTGTTACAAACAATGGAATTAGAGGAGGTAATACCGATTGTCACAGAACAATGTGTATGTGAGCGTCAGTGTCCTTCCCAAAAATGAACATACCTTTACCCGACCTACTGAGAGCAGCAACATGGACAAACCCAAAGTGTTTTGCGTTTTGAAAGGATGGAGGGCTGGGCAACGCGGCAATAACACACACTTTCCATTTCTCGTAGCAGAAAAATTAGTACTCGTATGTTTATTCTTTCCACAATTGTTGCCAGATATTGCCTGGCTAAACTTGTTTTGGACAAATGCTGTAGGTAATTGTCAAAATTATTTCCTTACAAAACGCAGGGTAACTAAAGATTTATTAATTAGGTCACAAAACGCACAGGTTGTGTGATTCACCAATTAGTACGCGAAATGCACAGTACAATAAAGTTCCAAAAAGTCTCAGACTGTAACAAAATGCCTTTTGCCATGTCAGCATCAAGGGTAAACGGCTACCTGTGCCTTAACGCTAAGCAATAAAGTTCACCTGCAGAGCCAATGATGATAACACAAACCCCTAAGTGGACTTTCCAGTGTTGGAAGGACCAACACACAAACTTACAACGAATACAAAGTCTTTGCCTTTACATGTGACGCTTAACCCTTCTCCACCAAGGCAAAGAAGACAGAGTGGTATTAAAGGTCGCTTCTTCAGAAAAACAATACCATTCTGAAAACCAAAATGCAAAACCACAGTTCGACTTGCAGTCCTCCAACGTCTGAAATGTGTCAACATAGTTCCTTCCAGTGCTCTTAGGTCAACCCTGATCTCACAGGTGACCATCCTCTACGCTGTTACCTATCTCATCAAGGGCACAAAACAAGTCAACCTTACATTCTCCACCTTTATACATATACATTTTTTGTTCCACAAGCCTGTACCATCCTTAAGTTACATTGGTTCAGGTTGGAGTGTAAGAAACAGTCCACCACACTACCTCACTGAAAAAACAAACATCTCTATCATTGATCGGAATGTACGCAGTGTACCTAATTACATAATAGTGTACATAATTCCCAGATGTTTAAGGTTATAATTAATGAAAACTCACTTACTTTGACGGAGCTCTGTCTTCCACCTGCTCTCTGTCTCGCGACGATTCCCGGAACCACGGCAGTAACGTATGCGCGCAGACGTAATCGCCCGCTGTGAACATGAAAAAAGGACAAAGTTTATTAAAAAATCGGCTGTTAATATTTATGTTTTAGTTGCACCAAACAGCGGAACAGTGTTGCAGTAACTATATTTAAAGAAGGCCCAAAAAGCCCAGCAGAGAAGTGTGATATAATGTGGGTTTCGTTGTAATTATGCGATTGCGCCGCTGTTTTTTTGTCCGACATTAGTCTAAATTAGCCTTATTTGCCACAGCCGAGAAGTGTAATCTAATCAGAGTCCAACAGAGGGTATCAGAGAAGTTTTTTTTTTTTTTACATTACTATAATTGCTGCACGTTTTTAAAGTGCCCAGCAGAGAAGTTATAACGTATCCTTATTTGCCACAGCAGAAGTACCTTTTTTTTTTGTTACATTTAAAGTCACTTACTTTGGCCTTCTTTGCCACAGTAGAAGAGAACGGCGGGGCCGGCATCGGCCACGCCAAAAGTATGGCGGTCGTGCCGGCCCCCTCCGGCGACCACAGAGGCAAGCCTGTCGCGCACTTTGGTGACGCGACAGGCGCGCCTCACGCGTGATTGGTCCCGTGTCCTGGGCGTGCCCCGGAAGTGATTGGAATCACTTCCGGGTCACGCAAGGGGATAGCGCCAGGCCGGTTAGAACCGGCCTGGCCTGGAAACAGTTAAAAGGCTGGGGAGCGCAGGAGTCTGTCTCTTCGCTCCCCGCTCCCCAGCCCGCCACACCAGCCTCGCTAGGAGGCTTTAATTTCATTTTGTTTCTCCCCTTTGCAGCATCGCGGAAGGCACAGGCATCGCGGATTTCGGAACGCTCGGGGGAAATCGACGAGGTCGGCTTTTTCCACTTGTGATCGACGGCGGCGGAGAGAGGCGGGCGCGGGATCGCAGCGGTGGTGCGAGAGAAAAGGCGTGGTGGGGACCGTAATACCGGTGACGACGCAACGAAGGACGGCAGGTACCCGGTCGTGGTGGCGCTCGACTAGCGAGGGCGCGCACCCTTCCGGTTGAATTTAAGTGATTGTTTGAATATTGGAAAGGGAATCAGCAACTGTTGCCCGGTAGGGGGGAATTTTGCATACAGCGCGTGCAGGGCCCATGGCTGTATTATACTCCATTGTGCCCGATTGTGGGGATTAAGCACGTGCAATTGCTCAGGGAGAGCCTAGTATCGTTTTTTTTTTGCTGATTTGGCCTTACGGTCTACTGTTTACCTAGGGTGCTGTTGGCACAGGGTGCAGGTTTTTGTTCAGTATTCGCTGGATGCAGTAGGGGTTTTTGTCATTGAGTGGCTTGTGAAAAGCAGCGCTAGTTACCCGCAGCAAGGGGTCATATACTAGAGTGTTTAACATGGCTGGGAAAGCGAAGAGGGGGGGCAAGCCCTCCCGCATGGAGAGCTTTATGGAGGCAATGCTCAAGAAAGTGGACGAGTTGGGGCAGGGTCTTGCGGATCTCAGAGAACGGGTGGACGCACAGGGGGGGACAGAGGAGAGAGAAGAGAGGGCCAGGCGCAGCATGGTGCCCCCGAGGTCGGCTTTTCCTCCCCTCCCCAAAAGGGTTCGGTCTAACAAGGGGGGGTGGATGGAACCAAGGTTACCATTGTCCCCGGCCCCGGTTTTGCCTACAGAGGGGGTCCCGCCCGCAGAACAGGTACCTGCCCCGCCAGTTGCCCCAGTGCCAGCCCCAGCGCCTGTCCCGGTGCCTGCACCCCACCCCCCAATTGCCCCGCTCCCAGTTCCCCAGCCCGGTGAGGGGCCCGGACCGGCAGGGGAGAGCCCGCAATTGCCGGTGTTGCCCGGTACGGGGGGGGGGGGAGAGCATCCCACAGGATGTAGTGTCCCATTTGGCAGCAATACTTCCTTGGTTGGGTTAGGCTGGGATCCTGTCATCAACGGTGGGGGGTAAGGACGGGGGCGGTGACCCGATTGTAGAAGCACGGCGTATAGTGGCACAGTTTCATGGGACACCAGTGGACAAAACGGGCGAGGGTCAGGGTGCGCTGTCCCCTCTCATTTCAGCAGGGGTGGCCAAGCCACTTGAACTCAGCAGGGAAGTACCGGGGAGCAGCATGACGAAAGAGAAACC
This sequence comes from Calotriton arnoldi, assembly GCA_963921515.1. Taxonomy (NCBI): domain Eukaryota; kingdom Metazoa; phylum Chordata; class Amphibia; order Caudata; family Salamandridae; genus Calotriton; species Calotriton arnoldi. The sequence continues at coordinate 535,623 of CAWUFW010010715.1, forward strand.
GTCAGGGGCAGCCGGGTCCGCTGGAGGAGGTAAGCTGATGACATTGCCAATGTTGAATGTGGGTGAGTCCCGCACAGATCGGGAGAATTTGGGGAGGCATGTCACACAGGACGTTAAAGAAAGGATTTGGTCGGGGGCTTACATTAATATGTTCTCTTTGCTTATTTGCGAAAAGAGAGGGAGGAGGCCAGGAAGAACAAAGACTGGATGCTCCCGAGGGAATGGGCAAACGAACTCATGAAGTACAGGGTGGAAGAGAACTTGATGAATTGGATTAGAGGTTTTTCCATTTTCATGGCAGTCATGGCTGAGCGTTTCCCCAATGTACAGGCTGAGATGGCATGTTACCAAAACAGGATTGTTCTCGCGCATGATAAATACGGGGGTGAGGGATGGAAGGAATATGAGAAGAGCTTCAGGAGAACGAAAGCGTCTGACACATCCCTATCGTGGGACCGCATAGACACAATTGCATGGTTAGACCAAATTGGCGGTGGAGTTCAGGATAGGGCCAGGAGCCAGTCCTTTCAGCCCTTTCAGTCCTTTCGGTCACAGCCAAACACAGGTCCCTCCGGCCATACGAACACCGGGGGAGGGCGCAAAGGGACATGCTGGGATTTCAATAGACGTGCCTGCACTAGACCGCAGGGCACGTGCAGGTTTAAGCATGCGTGTTCCATCTGCGCGAACCCGTCTCACCCAGAGTCCAAGTGCTTCAAGAAATCAAAGGATAAGGGAGGGAAGAAACAGGAGTGAGGTTCATGGACAACAAAAGGCACGGTCACCCATTGATGTAACGGCATTGACACCCTGGCTAAACAAATATCCTTGTCACACCACCGCAAAAATGCTGCTAGATGGTTTCAGGTACGGTTTTAGGATACCGGCACCTGATTATGTGGGGGCATCAGATTGCAAGAACCAACTCTCAGTGCGAGCTAAACCTAGCGTAGCAGCAATGAAAATTGAAAAAGAACTGCGACTGGGCAGGGTAGCTGGCCCATATGATTCAATCCCTGTTGAGAATTTTGTCTGCTCTCCTTTGGGCGTGGTCCCCAAGAAAGAAAGTGGAGAATTCAGACTCATACATAACCTATCAGCACCCAAGGGAAGTTCATTGAATGATGCTATTGATGAGGAATTTTGCAGTGTGAGATATGCTTCTTTTGATCAAGCGGTGGAGATGCTCAGGGGTTGGGCCCTGGAGCCCTTTTGGCAAAATCAGACATAGAGTCTGCTTTTCGTCTATTACCAGTCCACCCGTCTGATTTTCATCTACTTGGTTTTCAATTTCTAGGGAAATTCTACATGGACATGTGTATGCCCATGGGTTGCTCGGTTTCCTGCGCATATTTTGAAAAATTCAGTTCATTTCTGGAATGGGTTTTTAGGCAGGTGACAGGGCACCAGTGGGTAATGCACTACCTGGATGATTTTCTTGTCTTGGGGTCACCGGGATCGCGGGAGTGTGCGTGGGCGCTGCAGGAATTTTGCGCACTCATGCGTGCTTTTGGGGTCCCCTTGGCCCCAGGAAAGACGGTGGGACCTAATACAACAATAGAGTTCCTGGGGATTGAGTTAGATTCTATACAGGGGTGTTTCAGGTTGCCCGCGGACAAGATCACCAAGTTCAGGGCAGCATTACAGCAATGCTTGGTTAGGGAGAGGGTCACCTTGCACCAGTTACAACAGACAGTAGGGCAGTTGAATTTTGCTCTAAGAATCATACCTATGGCAAGGCCATTTTCCCGATCCATCACACGGGCCATGGCTGGTCTCAGGGAGAGACACCACCACACCAGGCTGTCAGCTGAGGTTAGGCAGGACATGCGGATTTGGATGGCATTCCTGCAGGACTTCAATGGCAGAGTAGTGTGGCCCGGTCCGCCCACTACTTCCGCAGAGTTAGGTTTAATGACTGATGCTGCGGGTAGTGGGGGATTTGGCGCCATACTCGGTACCGAGTGGGTGGCGCAGCGGTGGCCAGCATGGTGGGTCGAGACAGGTTTGACGGGCAACATAGGTTTCCTAGAATTGTTCCCCATCTGGGTGGCGTTAACAGTATGGCCAGAACAATTGCGTAATCAATCAGTGGTGTTCTGGTCAGATAACATGACGGTGGTCGAATGCATCAACCAACAAGCAGCACGGTGTCGGATGATTCTCCGGCTATTGAAGGAGATTGTACTGTTATGCATGAAGCTAAATATGCAATTTAGAGCTAAACATGTGCCAGGGTATTAAATCATGCGGCTGATGCACTTTCTCGCTTTAAGATGCAGGTTTTCAGGGCCCACCTCCCGGCCGCAGCGGAGTATGCCACCCCTTTCCCAGAACTACTTTGGCAGATTGGTGCCCCCAACTACCGGACCTCGTGGCAGCTAGCCTAGCACCCAGGACCAGGAAAGCATATGAAGGGGCATTTTGGGCATATTGTTCCTTCTTGGGAGGGGACTGGGCTGAAAAGTGGCATGACGCGGGGCACTCCTTCATTACCTAGGGTTTTGAAAGGGGAGGGCGCTCAGCGGCAGCGGCTAAACGCCATGTGGCGGCAATCGCCTTTTTTGTCCAAACTAGGGAGAAAGGGAATCCTACCAACAGCTTTATAGTGAAGAAGGCACTGAAAGGGTGGCAGCGCCTCCAAGGGTCTACCCCAGATACGAGGCGCCCAATCGGGGTGGAATTGCTAACATCTTTACTGAGGACACTACCCCTGATTTGCACCACATCAGAGGAAGTGCTGTTGTTCACCGCCGCATTTTCATTGGCCTTTTATGGTGCATTTAGAATTGGGGAATTGGTGGCCCAAAACAAACAAGATATGCAAGGCGGACTGCAGTTTGACGATGTAAGGGTGCAGGGCGATGCTCTAACTATATCAATTAGGAAATCTAAGACTGACCAAGAAGCACGAGGGGACGGGCTAGTGCTGCATCGGGCGCATGGCAATCCTTGTTGCCCCCTCTCACAGGTGGAGGCTTTCCTACGATCGAGACCTGATAACAAAGGGGGGCCTCTCCTGGTTCATGCTGATGGTATTCCACTTACACGGTTTCAGTTTAAAAGGGTCCTGGACATGGCAATACAGAGGGCAGGGCTAAACCCAAGTTGTTTTGGTACGCATTCTTTTAGGATAGGGGCTGCCACGGAAGCAACGGCTAGGGGTTTACCTAGCAACAACGTCCAAAGGATTGGGAGGTGGTCCTCCAATTGTTACAAGCGCTATGTGCGGCTACATATGTTATGAGCAGGACAGTTGCCAGGTGCTGATGCGTTAGTCTTCTCTGTTTTCATTTACAGTTTCTCAAACCTGTCACGCAGGGGGGAAACTGCGAACGCCGCAACAACAGCACCAGGCAACACAAAGAACGTCATCACCATCACCAAAGCAGGGACCACAGGTCGCATGGATTATTGGTCACTCGTATGTGAAGCGTTTGTCTAACTTTTTCCTTACAGGGAGCTACAAGACTAGGGTAGAGCGAACAGGTTTTAGGGTATCATTTCATGGGAAGGGGGGCCTATGCTTGAGCCAGTTTAGGGTTTTCACATTGGAGCTATTAAAGAGGGGTGGTCCCCGTCCCAGTATTATTATCTTACACCTAGGGGGGAATGATCTGGCAAGTCTCTGTAGAAGGGGGCTAGTGGAAGCAATAATAACAGAAGTAAGTTGGTTAGCCAAGACATGCCAGGGGTGTACAATTGTATGGTCACAAATGATTCCAAGATTCCAATGGAGGGGGAGTCGGTAAGAGCACTGAATCACTCAGTAAGGAGAATAAATAACAAAATAGAGAGGCTCTTCAGGGCTCCTCGTCTACAGACAATCGCCCACGGGTGTATCAGGGGTGAGTCGTGTTTCGTAAAAGACGGGGTCCATCTGTCAAGAGTAGGCAATGAGGCTTTCCTAGAAAATCTCCTAGCATGGTTTGGTCTCCAAGGGCAGGGTATGACCTCCTAGTGAGCGCAGGGGGGGGCCAGATAGTCAGTCAACTATGCTGGCCTGTGGCGGTAAGGTCATGATTGGTGAGCAGTAAATTTAAGGTCCTTAGAGGGCGGCGCCATTCTTGAATGGGGTCGCCCAAGTGGAGGGACAGGTGGTCTCTCCTAGAACTCCAGGGCAGTTTACAGCCGGTTGGCTGGATGGGTGCGGGGAGAGGGAGTCACGCTTTCCCTAGGCTGGTTGGCCACCCCGCACGTGCACAATGTCGCCAGTAAACGGCGCAGAACTGCAAGGGCCCCTTTATGGAGATGATATACAGAGCGTACGGGGGTAACCGGGGGGGAGTACCCTCACGGTAAGCGGGCCCTCTGCGCATGCGCACTCCGGCTGGAGGGCGTGGTTAAAATTTGATAAGGATCTGACACCAGTTAGTGACCTTGCCGTAGGCCCAAATAGGATACGCAGAAAAGTAAAATGCTGTGATGATTATTAAAGATATGTTAGATTTGGATAGGAAAACCTTTGTATTAGAGTCATGTTAAGGTTAGCCAACTGACATATGTACTTATCAATTGTAATCAGTGTAATGCATAATTTTCTGCGTAATTTGTAAATCATTGTATATATTAATAATGTTTTTCTTTTTGTTTAATAAATACGGCCGGGGGTTTTACGACCCCCACATCCAAAACCCTTCTCATGTCATTTTGATCTGGGTCCAGTTATGGGAGGAGGGGGTGTAGGTAGTACCTGGCCATAGAGAACGGCGGGGCCGGCATCGGCCACGCCAAAAGTATGGCGGTCGTGCCGGCCCCCTCCGGCGACCACAGAGGCAAGCCTGTCGCGCACTTTGGTGACGCGACAGGCGCGCCTCACGCGTGATTGGTCCCGTGTCCTGGGCGTGCCCCGGAAGTGATTGGAATCACTTCCGGGTCACGCAAGGGGATAGCGCCAGGCCGGTTAGAACCGGCCTGGCCTGGAAACAGTTAAAGGCTGGGGAGCGCAGGAGTCTGTCTCTTCGCTCCCCGCTCCCCAGCCCGCCACACCAGCCTCGCTAGGAGGCTTTCATTTCATTTTGCCCACCCACCGTCCCCTAAAGCAAAGGTATTGGGGTTTTTGTGAGCAATGTATAAGCAACAAGCTGGTATAAGTATTTGGTTGTAGGTGTATCAAACTGTGTGTTTTTCCCACCAACTGATTCTGTTTACAGGTCTTCAATCGTCGTATTTAGTGCTATTCCTAGGTCAGGCGGTAAGGTCATGATTGGTGAGCAGTAAATTTAAGGTCCTTAGAGGGCGGCGCCATTCTTGAATGGGGTCGCCCAAGTGGGAGGGACAGGTGGTCTCTCCTAGAACTCCAGGGGCAGTTTACAGCCGGTTGGCTGGATGGGGGAGGGGGGAGTCACGCTTTCCCTAGGCTGGTTGGCCACCCCGCACGTGCACAATGTCGCCAGTAAACGGCGCAGAACTGCAAGGGCCCCTTTATGGAGATGATATACAGAGCGTACGGGGGTAACCGGGGGGGGGGGTACCCTCACGGTAAACGGGCCCTCTGCGCATGCGCACTCCGGCTGGAGGGAGTGGTTAAAAATTTGATAAGGATCTGACACCAGTTAGTGACCTTGCCGTAGGCCCAAATGGGATACGCAGAAAAGTAAAATGCTGTGATGATTATTAAAGATATGTTAGATTCGGATAGGAAAACCTTTGTATTAGAGTCATGTTAAGGTTAGCCAACTGACATATGTACTTATCAATTGTAATCAGTGTAATGCATAATTTTCTGCGTAATTTGTAAATCATTGTATATATTAATAATGTTTTTCATTTTGTTTAATAAATACGGCCGGGGGTTTTACGACCCCCACATCCAAAACCCTTCTCATGTCATTTTGATCTGGGTCCAGTTATGGGAGGAGGGGGTGTAGGTAGTACCTGGCCATAGTACCTAATCTTATTTAAAGTCACTTACCTACAGAGGGTAGCAGAGAAGTTAGTTGTTTTGCCCTACATTAATCTGATTGCTGCACGTTTTTAAGTGCCCAGCAGAGAAGTTATAACGTATCCTCATTTGCCACAGCAAAAGTATATTAAAAGTATATTAAAAGAATATTAAAAGTGCACTAAACAGTCCACCACACTACCTGACTGAAAAAACAAACATCTCTATCGTTAAATAAAGACTGGCAGGTATTAACATTGATCTGAATGTACCTAGTGTACCTAATTACTAAATAGTGTACATAATTAAAAAATGTTTAATTAAATAATGGCAGGTATTTGTTGCACTGTACAACGAGTGTTACGTTGGAATGTGATTGCTGCACGTTTTTAAGTGCCCAGCAGATAAGTTATAACGTATCCTCATTTGCCCCTGCAAAAGTATATTAAAAGTATATTAAAAGTGCACTAAACAGTCCACCACAGTACCTGACTGAAAAAACAAACATCTCTATCGTTAAATAAAGAATGGCAGGTATTAACATTGATCTGAATGTACCTAGTGTACCTAATTACAAAATAGTGTACATAATTAAAAAAAATTAATTAAATAATGGCAGGTATTTGTTGCACTGTACAACGAGTGTTACGTTGGAATCTCCCTCCCTTTGGTGCCAAAGCCATTTGAGCTTACTCATTCCATGCCCCCCTTGGTAGTGCCGACGCCCGCCTATTGCTCCACATGGCCCGTTTGGTCTGTGGTTACCATGCTGTTGAAATGCACCCACAAATGGAATGCCCACATATCTCGTAAGCATGGCGAGACCACTGTGCACTACTCTCAATTCCTCAATGCAACTTTTACTGTTCTGTACCTGGAAATAGCCAACTTTGCCCCTTTCACCACCACTGTAATTCCTCTCGACTCCAACACACCCAGTACAGTGGCTCAGGCAGCCATCAAAAAGAATAGCGTTTGAATGTCAAATAGGAGTAGGCAGGACTGTCGCTGATTCCCTTTATTTAAGTAACTTTCTACAAGTATAGCAATACAGAAACCTTTTTCAACATCCCAGCAGTCCCAACCATTTCACTCTCCATTGCTCGGAATGTACCTAGTGTACCTAATTACATAATAGTGTACATAATTACCAAATGTTTAAGGTTATAATGAATGAAAAGTCACTTACTTTGACGGAGCTCTGCCTTCCACCTGCTCTCTGTCTCGCGCCGATTCCCGGAACCACGGCAGTAACGTATGCGCGCCGACGTAATCGCGTGCTGTGAACATGAAAAAAGGACAAAGTTTATTTAAAAATCAGCTGTTAATATTAATGTTTTCGTTGCACCAATGAGGATACGTGATAACTTCTGTGCTGGGCAGTCCAACAGAGGGTATCAGAGAAGTATTTTATTTTTTTTGTTCATCATTTTTAAAGTTCCCAGCAGAGAAGTTATCAGGTATCCTGCTGTACATTTCAAGTCACTTACCTTGTCTCACACTTTAGTATTATAAGGTATTAGTCCAACAGAGGCTCGCTAATTTGCTAGTTCCGCATTTTCAAAGTGCTTTGTGGCTAATTGAAAATCTTCTGTGCACGCTTTTTGGCCTAATTTAAAGTGCACACTTTAGTATTTGATATAAATTGTCACTTACCTTTCCACCTGCTCTGTCCTGTGACTCTGCCATGTTCCGTGCTTTCAACCTTCTCTGTCTCGTGACTGCGCCATCTTCCGACGACCTGTGTCTTCCTACGACCTGTGTAATGGATAAAATGACATGTCCGTTTTTTCAAAGTGCTCTAATAAATCATGTTTTCACGCTTTTCTGTGGTAATATTGTATATTTGATATAAATTGACACTTAGTTCCGCATTTCAAAAGTGCTTTGGGGCTAATTGAAAATCTGCTCTGCACGCTTTTTGCCCTAATTAAAAGTGCACACTTTAGTACTCAAAGTGCTCTAATAAATCATCTTCACGCTCTGCACGCTTTTTGGCCTAATCTAAATTGTCACTTATTACATATTCCGTGCTTCCCACCTGTGTCTGCTGTGTCCCGTGACTTTTCCATATAGCGTGCTTTGGGGCTAATTGAAAAAGTGCTCTGCACGCTTTTTGGCCTAATTAAAAGTGCACGCTTTAGTATTTTTGTCATTTACCTTTCCACCTGCTCTGTCCCGTGACTCTGCCATGTTCCGTGCTTTCCACCTTCTCTGTCCCGTGACTGTGCCATCTTCCGACGACCTGTGTCTTCCGACGACCTCTGTCCCGTGACTGTGCCATCTTCCGACGACCTGTGTCTTCAGACGACCTGTGTATTTCATATTCCGTGCTTCCCACCTGTCCCGCGTTGTAAGTGTCTTTGCGATATAAATGGCAAATCGAAGTTGTAGCATGCGTTGTAAATGCATGCGATGCCAATGATCCTGCGATGTAAAAGTCGCGTTGCGATGGCACCGCGTACAATTACATTCGTTGTAGTGGGTGTTTCCCGAAAGAGGCATGAGGTGGAACCAAGACTGAACCACTGGTATTCAGCAAGTCTGACATTCATCAGCATTGGCTGCGGGCAATTTTGCAAACCAAGCACTGATCAGGAGCATATCAATTGCACACACTGAACAAGCTCAGTGCATACAACAGCAAATGTTCGCCCCTACCACAAAACAGTTACATGAGCTCTCCTCTGATACACAGATGCCAAATGGGCATCAGTACAGAAAGTTTCCGTTGTGCACAGAATGTGAGGCATGAACGTATTACATGCAAGCTGCCCTCACACACAAAAGAAACAGATCGTAGGAGTATGTGTGTGGGGGGAAGGGGGGCAGGAACAATCTGGAGTAGGTAGCCAGACACTCACAGAACACAATCACTACATTTTAAGCAATCAAAGGCAGCTGGTCCAATCAGAGATGGGGGGTGGGGGGGTCCTACCGGTAAGAGAGGAAACTTCCTGGTGGAAGCCACAAAGGAAGGCCTGACTTAGTTTGCCTCACTTAAAATTGCCCAACGCAACAGGATGCACTTCGAATGTATGAACAAAACGTAATAGCCTGTAACTGTATTCCTCAAGCTTGAATCCTGTAATACCACTCCAGAAACAAAGGACAAAAACGGAAAAATCAAGCAATGCTATGGAAATCAACTTAATTTGGTTGAAATAGATGGAGGGGACTCTTATTCTTACTTCACACATTGCAATTCAGCTAAAATTCTGCGAGCGACTTTGAAAGACGTCACGTTAGTTAAGGGAATCTAAGTACTTTGCAGTCAGCAACCCTGCGTGGGAGATTTTTTTAAAAGGAGGGGTGTTATTCTTCGCATTAAAGTATCTGTTCATATTTACCAGGGCGCAAAGAACATGATGAAATGCGGCGCCTCGGTAATGGCGTGAGTGAACATCTCGGCGTTGTAAAGGTGCTTTCCGTGGGGGTCCTCTTCCTCCTCCTTAGCCAGGTCGGAGTCATCGGGCTCCCCGCGGGCTGGCAGCAGTGCCGGGCAGAGACAGAGCAGGAGCAGCAGGCACCCACGGGGGAGAGACATGGCAGCCGGTGGAGAGGGCCGAGGAAAGAGAGACCAACAGAGGAGGAGAGCGACAGGGAGGCAGTCAGCTGAGCAGGCAAGGGGCGGTTGACAGCGGGCCTGTCTGCTCTCTCTCCTGGGCCTGGCCGGCAGTGGTGCTCCTCGTGAAGCGGCGTTTCATTTTACTGCAGCTGCCGCAAAGCGCCGTCCTGGATAGGAGCCAGGGGGAGGCGGAGCCTGCGCCGACGTGAATTTAGAGTAAGCACACTCACCGGGAGCTTTCACACTCTGCTCTCCGCTTCCAGCCCCTCTATGACCACTGTTGCCTCTCCTACATGTTTGCAATTGAAACAGGACATTTCGTTGACATTAATTTTTAAGGTACGCCAGTAATTGCGTACACCTACCGCTGAGAAGGCTGATTTAAGTTTGAAAAAGTCAGTGTTCTTTATTAGGGTATAGTAATTAGGGAATGTGGCGTAACAAGCAACGCTGCCGACTTTGGTACTGGGGAACATGATTCGAGTCTGGCGTCTGCTCAACATCATGTGATTCTAAGCAAATCACTTTGTCTCTTGGGCCTACAAAAAAGAAAATAAATGTTTCCTTGTGCGATGTGACTGGTGCTTATGACAGCTCTATGCCTTCGAGTCCGCACTGCGTTAAAAAAACACAAGCCCGGGAGTGGTGCGTGCGTGCGTGCGAGCGCAGTCTTCACTTTTCAAGCACTGCACTCGTGCGTGTGGCGCACCGCTGCTCGCTCCCGCAAGGTGTATGCCGCCACAAGCACGAGTGCAGTGCTTGAAAAAGTGAAGAGCGACGGCTAAAGGCCCTCCTATGCAGCGCATGCGCGCTGCAAAGGCGAGACCTAAAAAGAAGAGGAGATAAGGGACATCCTTGTCGGACCCCGTAATAAAGTGAAAATTGTTTTGACACGGGCCGTTAGCAATAATAGAAGCAGTAGGAGTCGAATAGAGTAATGAAACTAGGGAAATGAATTTAGGTCCAAAGCCATGCCAATTAAGTGCCTTAAATAAAAACGGCCATTCAACTCTATCGAAAGCTTTCTCTGCATCAATAGATATAGCAGCTAGGGAATAGGATAAAGTAGGTGCTTTGTTTGAGACATTTAAAAATAACCGAGAGTTATCAGAAGTTAATCTGCCTTTAACAAAACCACACTGTTCTGGACCTATTAAATGTGGTAGGAATGATTCAAGACGTAATGTTTGATACCCTCATTAATTTGACCCTAACACATTCAAGGATGATCATATTGGGGGATTTCAATCTCTGGGACAATGGTAATTTAGGGCCCCCTCTTAGAGACTTGAGGCAAATCTGTGAGAGCCTCAACCTGCACCAATTGGTACATCAGCCGACTCATCAGGGAGGGCACACTCTGGATCTTCTGTTTGCCAATCAAAGTGTGCAGAGGTGATCGAGGTATTACCTCAATGTTGGACTGATCATTTTTTAATCCATTTTAGGATAACACTGCCTAGCTTAGTCAATAACATAAACCAGTCAGTAACTTAACGCAAGGGTAGAGAACGGGCTAAGCTAGTAAAAAATAGACAATACCCGACATTCCCAGAACAGAACTTTACCTCTAATAATTCTGTGGAAAAAAACTATCAAGTCTATTGCGACTACATGAACTGTACCTTAGATCAGTTGGTTCCAGTAAAAAGGCTGAAGAACAGAAAGAAACCCTCAGCCCCCTGGTATAGTGAGGAGCTAAAACTGATGCGGAAAATATGCAAACAAGCTGAGAGGAAATGGAGAAGGTCGTATGTGGAGTCAGACAAAAAAGAGCTGAAACTGCGGCAGGCCTCGTACAAGGAAGCCATCTCTAGGTCCAAAGCAGAGTACTATGCCAAAACCATCTTGCAGGCGCCTAATAGTACAAAAAATGCTCTTTAATATTATAAAGGACCTATCCAATCCAGCTTGTATGGGAAATAAGGTGGACGCGACGCAGAAGCTTTGCGATGATATCGCTGCCCATTTCGACGAGAAGATTAATAAGACTGTTGGGGGCCTAAACACCAACAACCACAGCTGTCTGGATGAGGAAAAGGAACCATCTCAGACATTAGAAGAGCAACAGGCAGAGGCATCCTATGATCGTCAGTCACCTGCTTTAGAGTGCTTTCAAACTCTTACTGAGGTTACATTTAACAGCCTTGCCCGAAGCGTTTCCTCGGGATCCCCTCTAGACCCTCTTCCACATGGGATATGGAAAGAGTTTCAGTTGGAACTATTCCCCTGGCTGCGACAGATTTGCTGTCAGTCACTGGAAAAAGGAATTGTTCCTGTAGCTTGGAAGCAGGCAGTGGTGACTCCGCTGCTTAAGAAACAGTCTCTGGATCCTAAAAGCCCAATGAGCTTTAGACCGATATCTCTCCTACCATACCCAGTAAAAATCCTGGAGAGGGCAGTTAGTAAATCCCTGTCCTCATATTTAGAAGAAAACCATCTGCTAGATAAGGACCAATTTGGGTTTCGACCAGGGCACAGAACTGAAACAGCCCTGGTGACTGTATTGGACAACCTGAGAATGCGTGCCGACAATGGTAATTCTTCTGTACTAGTGCTACTAGACATGTCGGCCGCATTCGACACGGTGAACCATAAGATACTGCTTGAAAGATTAGAGAATATAGGAGTGAGAGGACAGGCACTGAAGTGGCTGCAATCATATTTGACGGGCAGACAACAGGTAGTGACCATCTCACCGTTTACATCTCCAAAAACACCTGTGTGTCACGGGGTGCCACAGGGCTCGGCAATAAGCCCTATTCTATTCAACATCTACTTACGCCCCCTGATCCCCATTATTAGATCTTTTGGAATAGATCTAGTCAATTATGCGGAAGACACACAACTGGTGTTTTCCATGGAGGGAAATCAAGCGGTATCCATAGAAACATTTCAGGAGTGCATGTGTCAAACCTCCAACTGGCTCAGGACAAATGCCCTACAATTTAATGAAGGAAAGTCGGAGGTTGTATATTGTTCCTCTGCCAAAATGATGCGGCCTCTGCCGTCTGAGTTCAGTTTTACCCCTTCGGACAAACCACTGGTTCAAGTAAGAACAGTACACAATCTGGGGGTTTTAATGGATGACAACCTCCAAATGGAGTCACAAGCCAATAAAATAGTTAGTACTTGCTTCTCACTCTTAAGAGCATTATGCCAGATTCTCCCACTACTGCCTAGTGCTACCAGACCCTTAGTAGTGAGGAGTATAATTTTAAGTAGACTGGACTACTGCAACTCTTTGTATTTGGGAGCACCACACTCAGTGCTATTGAAGCTGCAGAGGATCCAGTCCATAGCAGCTAAACTGGCGCTAAATAGGCAGCGCAGGTCTTCAACGACGGCAGCATAAAAGGACCTCCATTGGCTACCCATTAAGGAGAGAATTCAATTTAAATCTCTCTGCATTGTGTTCAGGGCAGTGCATGGTTTGGATCCAATTTCCATGCAGGAGAAACTCACCTGGTACAATCCTGGGAGAAATCTTCGTTCTTCCAGTGCAAGTCTGGTAACTACTGCTAGATTCAAGAAGACTAGGATGGGTGGCAGAGCATTTGGTATAGCAGCCTCACGACTCTGGAATGATCTCCCCCTGCATATCAGACAAACTAACTCGCTGCTCTCATTTAGAAAAAGCCTAAAGACTTGGCTCTTCCCTAGGGATGAGTAATATGAGCTCTCTAAATCAGCGTACAGGCTATTTGTTCTGCCTAGTGACAACTTGGTAAGTCGCAGCGCCAGGATACCCGCAGGGTGACAGTTTTTTGCGCTATATAAATCTTTGATACAATACAATAGTTTAGCATACATTTTATAGTCTACATTTATCAAAGATATAGGGTGGTAATTTTTGCAGAGCTTGGGATCTTTATCTTCTTTATGGATTTGGCAGATAGAGGCTTCTAGAAAAGTACAGCTTGCCTCACCTATGGTGCAGAAGTGTTGAAAGAGATTAAAAAGTTTGGGGAGTAGGAGATTTGAAAAGTGCAAGTAAAATTCTACAGAGAAACCGTCCGGACTGGGGGACTTATTCTTCTTTAGTAAATTTAGAGAATCAATAATCTCCTGGAGTGATATGTCCAAATCAAGGGAGTTGATGTCCAGATCTGTGGCTGAATAAGGAGGAGGAATACTACTAAGATAAGAGTCAATAAGAGGGTTTGGTGAGGGTATTTCTGGAGTATATAAGTTTTTATAACAAGTGGTAAATTCATCTAGAATGTCTTGATCTTTGAAAAGATGTTGTCCATCTGCTGACTGAATAGAGTCTATCAGAATTCTCTCTTTCCTGGACTTTAGATATTTAGCCAAGAGTGATCCAGCTTATTTGCGACCCCCATAATACCGGGCACTACTACGGAGTAGAATAGAAGAAGCATTATTAGTAGAAATCTTGTTAAACTCCAACTTTGCACGAACAAGCTTCTGCAGAATAGAATCTGATGAGGAAGTATAACATTGATGTTCTAAGTGTTTGATATTAGTTAGCAGGGCCTTATGTTGATTGAGGGTATGTTTCTTTTTTCTGGAAACATATGGCCAGGTAGTCGCCGATGGCCTATGCAAGTGAATACCTACCATACCCGCAACACCCAGCACCAATGCAATTGACGCAATTTCTATATTTCTTTGGGAATGGGGTCGGACCCCCAGGCCGTATTTATTAAACAAAATTAAAAAACACATTTATAATTTTTTACACAGTAACCAAATTATTTACAATTTCCGTTACATCTTTGGTATCCTAGCCTTAACATCAATTCTAATACATGTATTCACCTCAGCTTAACTAGTCTGTTCCTGTGCAACCAAGCAAATTATTATGTGATGATTCCGAGTGAGATCAAGACTGGCTCTGCCCCTTATTTGACCCCGACGGGGCCCTCCTTATGGGAGGAATCCCCTTTCCCTCCCCGTCCGTCCCCACGGGGAGGGGTCCAATGTCACTGAAGACACTTATGCAGGAGGCCCGGCTGCCCTTAGTATACCTACTGCGGGACACCCCCTACACCCAGGTTTGTCACCCCCCAAGGGCCAGTGCTAGGTTATGCCCAACTGCGCATGCGCGGGTGGCTGCTAGGTAAAGGACCGCGTCAGCGACCGCCCAAAAACCCCCTGCCACCTCCATCCGACCTGGTGGCAGGCCCCCTTGTAGGGTCCATGAATGCAGATGTCAAATTTTTATAACAGGATGGCGAAAAAGGAGCCTAAGTGTCCCCCCAATCTTGACCTCACCCGCCAAAATAAATACGACAATTTACAAAGGGAAACAAGAAAATGTCAGTCAAACAAATAACAGTACATTAGTTACAGTACAAACCAGGGAGAAAAACCTCAGTAAATTCGAAATCATACAATGACAACACACATGGAAAATAATCACACTCATCAGCAAAACAAAAAACGCCCAATTCCTTAATATAACCTTCAGAAACCTATCTTTTTGGAATGGTGGGTGGGTAAACTCAGTAACCTGCGCGACTCCCAGGGGGGGTTCTTAACAAGATCAGGGATGGTGGGGGCCCCAACAGCTCCACGATGGGTGGATGGTGCCGCGCCGAGAGTCCTTCACGTCCGCGTACTGGGGCAGGCTGGAAGCAGAGACCCGCCTGCCCTGTCGCAGCCGTTTAAATAGGGGCGGGTTCAAGTCACGCCTCCCCCGGAAGCACTAATAGTGTTTCCGGGGCAGGGAGCGCGACCGACCGATCCATGCTGCTCGCCCCCGGAGGGACGGGGCGATCTCGCCCCATCCCCCCCGTTCACCCCCGGCTCCCCGCCATATCGCCGGCTCCCCCATGGAGGAGAGCGCCTCTGTTATATGGCCAGGGAGTCGCCGATGGCCTATGCAAGTGAATACCTACCATACCCGCAACACCCAGCACCAATGCAATTGACACAATTTCTATATTTCTTTGGGATAGGGGGTCGTAAGACCCCCAGGCCGTATTTATTAAACAAAATTAAAAAACAACACATTTATAACTTTTTACACAGTAACCACATTATTTACAATTTCCGTTACATCTTTGGTATCCTAGCCTTAACATCAATTCTAATACTTGTAATCACCTCAGCTTAACTAGTCTGTTCCTGTGCAACCAAGCAAATTATTATGTGATGATTCCGAGTGAGATCAAGAATGGCTCTGCCCCTTATTTGACCCCGGCGGTGCCCTCCTTATGGGAGGAGTCCCCTTTCCCTCCCCGTCCGTCCCCATGGGGAGGGGTCCAATGTCACTGAAGACACTTATGCAGGAGGCCCGGCTGCCCTTAGTATACCTACTGCGGGGCACCCCCTACACCCAGGTTTGTCACCCCCCAAGGGCCAGTGCTAGGTTATGCCCAACTGCGCATGCGCAGGTGGCTGCTCGGAAAAGGACCGCGTCAGCGACCGCCCAGAAACCCCCTGCACCCCTGCCACCTCCATCCGACCTGGTGGCAGCCCCCCTTGTAGGGTCCATGAATGCAGATGTAAATTTTTTAAAACAGAATGGTGAGAAAGGAGCCTAAGTGTCCCTCCAATCTTGACCTCACCCGCCACAGGCCAGCATAGTTCACCTACTATCTTGTCCCCCCTGAAAAATGAATTGCGCTGGCCCAACCAGGCCAGCAAGTTTTCAAGAAACATTGTGTTACCTTCATCAGATAAATGCACTCCATCCTGCAAGAGAAAACGCTCTCCCTTAATGCATCCATGCGATATGGCTGACAGCCGATCCATCCTGAACAACTTACCAAGTTTCCGGTTCAATCTCTTTACTGATTCATTGATGGCTTTCACTGACTTACCCCCTCTCCATTTTGCCCTTGGAATCATATTGGACCAAACGATTGTGGCCCCCGGGAATTTCTTTGCCAGCACGCACATTTCCGAAATAAGCAGTTCACAGAGGTCTCTTCGACCCAACTCAGCGATTTCATTGCCTCCAATATGCACTATTATCACCCCTGGAAGTGTAAGCCTCGGGGGCAACATTCTGTCCAGTGCAGTTCTCATTCCAGCCACACGAAGGCCACCTTGGCCACAGAAAATCAGCCGATAACCGTCCTTTAATGCTCGCGACGCATAGTTGCCTGCAAAGTAAACAGCCTGCGCACGCCTCACATAGGAATGCCCTAACACCAGCACATCTGTAACGACTCCAGCTCCAGCGTAAGCCAGCAGCAATGAGGTGTCCAGGGGCCGGATCCCCCTAACCTCTCCGCCACCTGCATTGATGAAAGACAAAAGGAGGGGTAAGGCACCAAAAAACACCGCACGGTGTTTATTACAACATGTTCAGCTTCACGTATCGTTTGTAGCAATCTGACTTCCAACGGCCTATCCTTTGCACCACCTGTCCTGCCAATCCCATGCTTACGGCATTTGTTGCTGTGCCAATACGAAAAGAATGGGAACCGTACTCCGCAAGGTCCAAACCTGCCACCCCCAAGGCCGCCTTGAGCACCCTAGTGAATTGGAAACTAGTTAACGGTGTCCCATCTAAGTGCACCAAAAGAGGTCCCCCTGGACCACCCCCCCGGTGCGTCAGGAATGATTCCAAATTGCTGAGCGGACAACAACTATTTCCCGTGGCACGGTGCAGCAATATGTGATCCCCCCTACCCAACTGATCAGTTTTGGACTGTGGAATGGTAATTGCCATTGGGCCATTGTATGTCTTTACGCTGCAATCCACCCTTCCCATCATTTTTGTTCTTGGCAACCAAATTGCTCACCCTTAACGCTCCGTAAAAGGCTAAGGAAAAGGCTTCCCTAAAGAGCTGAACTTCATCAGGTGAGCTACATATCCCTTCCAGGGCGTCCATGATCGCTGCCAATTTCACCGTGTCAATGGGGCGCCTGGCATCCGCCTTACACCCCTCTAGACGTTGCCATCCCCTCAGAGCCCTTTGCACCAGAAATGCCCTGGTCCCATCTGTGTACCCTAATAGTTTTGCAAAAAACGATATTGCCACGATGTGGCGTTTTGCGTATGATATTGGCCTCCCTTCCTCTCTCAGGTGTCCTAAGAAAGCGATTGCTGACTCTTGGGAGAACCACATCCCCTCCCCATGTACTTCCTGAAACCTGCAATATGTGACATATGCCCCCTCATAGGCGCGCCTTGTCCTGGTCGCTAAACTGGCTGAAACGAGGTCTGGTAAACTGGGGCACCAAGCTGCCATAGCTGTTCCGGGAATGGTGAAGAAAGGTCTGCCGCATCTGGGTGGTGGAACCTGAAAGACTGCATTTTAAAACGAGATAAAGCACCTGCTGCATTGTTCAATACACCAGGGACATGTTTAGATGTGAAATTAACATTCAATTTCATGCAAAGTAAGACAATCTCCTTGAGTAACTGCAAAATCATTTTACACCTAGCAGTTTGGCGATTGATGCACTCGACTACTGTCATATTGTCAGACCAGAATACCACTACCTGATTACAAAATTGCGCGGGCCAGATTGTGAGAGCCCCCAGGATGGGAAATAGTTCCAAGAAACCTATGTTTGTCACCAGGCCTGATTCCCGCCATTCCCTCGGCCAGCGCTCAGCTCACCAATCCGGGCCCAAAATCGCTCCGAAACCAGTGCTGCCTGCGGCATCGGTCCATAAACCCAATTCACCATTGGTCCTAGCAGGGCTTGGCCATACTACTGAACCATTAAAATCCTTCAAAAATGCCTGCCATATTCTCATGTCCTGGCGAACCTCACTAGACAGCCTCGTATGATGAAGCTTTGACTTCAGACCCACCATGGCCGTTGCAATAGATTTAGAAAATGGACGGCCCATGGGTACAATACGGAGCGCAAAATTCAGTTGCCCAACCACCACCTACAGCTGATGCAGTGTCACCTTCTGAGCCCTCAGGCAGGCTTCGAGTGCATTTGAGAAACCTCTTACCTTCTCCCGAGGAAGCCTGGACACCCCTGCCTCTGAATCCAACTCTATGCCCAAGAATTCTATTGTGGTCACCAGTCCACAAGTCTTAGCCTGCGCTAAAGGGACACCAAAACTACCCATTAGCTCCTGGAAGCATTGCAAAGCTTTCCCACAATCTTCTGTGCCTTGTGCCCCGAGAAAAAGGAAGACATCAAGGTAATGAAGAGCCCAACGGTGCCCTGATCTCTTCCTGAATGCCCACTCCAAGAAGGTACTAAACTTCTCAAAATATGCGCAAGATACTGAGCAGCCCATGGGCATACATTTATCAAAATAAAATGCACCCTCAAACTGAAAACCCAGGAGATGAAAATCCCCCGGGTGAACCGGCAACAGACGGAAAGCGGATTCTACATCAGCCTTTGCTACAAAGTCCCAGGTCCCAGCTCCTGGAGCATTACAATGGCGTGATCGAGTGAGGCATATTTCACTGAACATAATGATCCATCAATAGCCGCATGAACAGACTGTCCCTTCGGGGCTGAAAGATTGTGGATAAGTCGAAACTCCCCAGGGTCTTTTTGGGTACTATGCCCAATGGTAAACAGATAAAATCTTCAAAAGGTGGGGATTCAAAATGCCCTGCTACCCTCCCAAGCTCTTTTCTTTCATGATTTTCTTTCTGGCAATCTCAGGATTCATCATTAAGGATTGCTGATTTTTGCAATATGCCACACTCACACAGCCTTCAGCTGGAATCCTAAAACCGTTCTTAAAACCATCATACAAAGCCTGCGCTGCTGCTGTGTTGTTGTATGCGCTTAACCATGACACTATTGACTGCCAGTTTACCGGGGAGGGAGTCTTAACCCTATCAGGGTCCTCAATCATACTTTTTGGGGCCCTTGTCCTTTGTTTTCTTGAAACACTTGGACTCCGGGTGTGAAGACAAGCCGCAGAAGGAACAACAGTTTCTGAACTTACATTGGCCCGGTGCCCTAGTGCATGTTTTCCTATTGAAATCCCAACATGTTTCTTTTCTTGCCCCGCCCCCCTGACTATTGCTGGGCCCTGATCCTGTCCGAAAGGGTTGGCTTGGACCTGTCATCGCCCTCTGCGGGTGCATGAAACGCAACCAAGCATTCACATCAACTTGGTCCCACCCCAGCGTTGGTCTAGTGGCCTTAATACGCCTGAACTTTGTCGTACTCCCTCCAGGCTGTGCCCCCAAACTCATCATGCACACACGCTATTCTGTTCTGGTAGCAAGCCAACTGACCAACCAAAGTAGGGAACTTTTCCGCCATTATAGCCTGAAAAATCGTGAAACCCCCGACCCAATTCATGATAGTTTCATCTACCCTCTTCTTGTATGGCCAATGATCACACTCCCTGGAATGCGCACATTCCTTGCAACGTTTGGCCTCGTCTCTGCTAGGCATATCAACAATCAACTCACAAATATCGACATAGGCACCCTTCCAGATCTTTTCTTTAATGTCAAGATGCACATGCCTGCCCAATTGATCAGGCTCTGAGCGCACATCCCCCAAACCCACACTTGGCAAGGGTTGTAACGTACCTGCTGACGTGCTTTCTTTAGGCGAAACTGATGGTCCTACTGCCACTGCTGGTACTAGTGGCACATTACCGACTTGTGTGCTCCCTGCTACTACCGGCCCCTGACCTGCCGAACCAAGTGCAACCCCTTCCTGGCTGGGAAGCCGCACGGCCAAACCATCGACATGGGCCACTAACCTTCTTGCCCTTTCAACATCATCCGCCTCTGCCACTCCTGACAATGCTCCGCTTAACACCGGCGCTGACCAAACACCCGCCCTGGATAACCACGGCAATACACTAGCTAAATTTGCCACTAAATTCGGCTGATTAACCAGCCCGCCTGTCGCTCCTACGCCGACCTGTCCGGACGGTGCTGCGCCAGCACCTGGTTCTGCCACCACAACCCTAGGGGGAACCACCTGACTATGGGCAACTGCTACTGCCTGGTCAACCACCACTGGCACTGGATCAGGTGCCGCCTGGGCATCGCGCTCCCTTCCTGTCCCCTGCCCTGCTCCACATCTCCTGACTGGAGAGAAAGCTGCCCTGGGAGCTACACCAGGCCTGCGCGGCCTTTCTGGCACTGCTGTATTGACCGGCTGACCCCCCTGGGAGTCCCTTGACTGAAGCAGGGTCAACCTTTCATCCATTGCCTCAATCTTATGCTCTATTCTGATCATCATCTCTTCCATCCTGCTTGGCGGGCGAGCCCTCTTAGCACCCTACTTAGGTCCCCCAGGCATGCTTGATGCAACAAAGACAAACCCCTGAATTGTAAAACTTATTGGGCAAAAAACACGATCCTGGCAATATTACCCCCACGCACTGACCAACTCCGCCACACGGCCAGCAGCACCCTGCCCCAGCAGACTCCTAATCTGCTAGGTATCGAGTAAAATCACAGTCGCCCAAGCCTTTACTATAACAGGGCTGCCCCAAATGTCTAAACAATTACTGCTGCCCAAATGGTGACTGGGTAACTGCCCACGTGTCCGCCGGCGTAAAAGAATATTGCTGTACTAAACCACAATTCCTCCGCGTGCCCCCCGGTATAAAACAACAAAATGCCTGCAGAAAAGGGGGGGGGGGGGCAGCTGCGACACCAACCTTGCCACGTGTCCGCCGTTATTAAATAAACACCGCTGCGGTCAAAAAATTGCCTGGATTCGACACAAAGAATTCCTGCCACGTGCCGCCGGTATTCAATAAACCGCTGCGGTTATTGCAATAAAAAGGAGGGGGACTGCCTAGGTAACTCCCCCACGTGGCCGCCGCACACCACACTAGCCTGCACCACGGCCGAATAACCACAATGCCCCGACGCCACCAAACACGTTCTAAATTGTGCCCCACACTACTGCAGAACACCGCCGTCACCCGACGCTAATGCACCAACAAAGACTAACTCGCAATGTCCCCTTGTACGGCCTAAATTACCTGTGGGTTCCCCCCTGCCCTCCCCGGAGCCGCGCCCGAGAGCCCTAAAACTCTCGGGTCAGGTGAGTTAAACTCAGTAACCTGCGCGGCTCCCAGGGAGGTTCTTAACAAGATCAGGGATGGTGGGGGCCCCAACAGCTCCACGATGGGTGGATGGTGCCGCGCCGAGAGTCCTTCACGTCTGCGTACTGGGGCAGGCAGGAAGCAGAGACCCGCCTGCCCCGTCGCAGCCGTTTAAATAGGGGCGAGTTCAAGTCACACCTCCCCCGGAAGCACTAATAGTGCTTTCGGGGCAGGGAGCACGACTGACCAACCATGCGGCTCGCCCCCGGAAGGACGGGGCGACTTCGCCCCATCCTCCCGTTCGCCCCCGGCTCCCCGCCATATTGCCGGCTCCCCCCATGGAGGGGAGAGCCTCTGTTAAAGTCAATGATGAAGCCTCGAGCAGCAGCCTTGAAGGTATCCCAAACCAGAACAGGAGATACAGATGAATCTTCATTAAAAGAAAAAAAATCTTCAGCAAAGGAAGTGAAGGAGGAAGAAAAAACTGGATCTTGTAAAAGGAAATTGTTAAATCTCCATCTAGAGGATTTGGGCTGCGGATGGAGCAAGTCAAAATCAGCAATCACTGGAGCATGGTCTGAGATCAAAATGGGTTCCATCGAAGAAGAGATGAGGTTTTGAGCTAAAGGCTTGGAAATGAAGAGGCAGTCTAAACGAGAAAGGGAGCCATGCGGGGGAGAGAAAAAGGAATATTCCGTTTGATCTGGATTGTATAGTGTCCAAGCATCAAGGAGGTGTGTCTGCTTAATTGTACTATGAAATTGTTTGTGGGTTTTGTGAGGGATAAAGCGTAATTGAGATTTACGGTCAATAAAGGGATCCATGACTTGGTTACAGTCGCCTCCGAGGATAAAAAATTCATCCTGGGGAGAGGAGTTGGCCTAACGGCTAGGGCGGTCGACCTGGAATCTGGGGAACTGGGTTTGAGTCTCGGCAATGACGCTGAACATCCTGTGATTCTGGGCAAATCACTTAATCTCCCCGTGCCTAACAAAAATGAATGTGTCCTCATGTAATGCAACTGGTGCTATGTAAAGCGCTCTGATACCCTATTCGGGTCAAGTTTGCGCTATATAAAACTCTGTAAAATAAAATTAAAATAAAAATAAAAAAATCCTTGTGTTGAATACATTTATTTGTGAAGGTGGGCCAGAAATTATAATCTGGTTTAGTCCGACCGTATATATTGAAGACAGTTAAAGAAATGTTATTGTTAATAAGCAATTTGACTAAGATCCATCTACCATCTGCATCCATTTCTTGTGAAGTGACAGAACATTTCAACTTTTTATGGCATAAGATAACACCATTTTTCTTTGACGATGTAGGAGATACCAGTACAGAACCAACCCAATTACGTTTAAGCTTAAGAGCCTCACTGTCTGACAAGTGAGTTTCTTGTAATAAAACTAAATCTGGATTATAGGAGGCTAAGTGTGAAATAATTCTCTGCCTCTTTATAGGATAAAACCTTTTACATTCCATGAAACAACTCTGAATGAAAAAAGATAACAATATGTATGAAACGGAAAAGCTTACAATAGCAAAGGAGTATAAAAGAGGTAGTAGATAAAGCAAGAAAAAGGTGAAGGAAAGGGATAAGAGCCATAAGAAAACAGGATAGAAAGGGAAAGCAGGAAAAGGGAAGTAGGAGAAAAAGATAAAGAAGAGAGGACAGTACATGTCAAAACAAATTGACGACTGTGATACATACCTTTCGGGGAGTACGTAATGAAGACAAGGGCTGACGACAGACACCAAAGATAGCACGACCAATGGAGGGAAACGCACCACATCGGGAAGCCAAACAAACAGAAAACGGGAATATAGAATATATCCAATAAGCTGTAATTGTAATAAAGAAAAATATATGACTTAATGAGAAAAATAATAACAATTAACAACCTGTAAAGGAAGTCAAAAGTTAGTAGTTACGAATAAGATAACAATGACCACAGGAAATAAAGTCAAGTATTAGAGGAAGGGCCGCCAATTTCCATGGAAGCCGCAGAATGAGAGTTGATGAATTTGCGAAGGTCCGCAGGATCTTCAAAAGTGGATGTGCGATTTTGAGAAGTTACCTTGAACAAACAGGGATGAAACAAACCATATCGAGCGCCTAAAGAACGTAAGGCTGGTCGAAGATCAAGGAACTCTTTCCGTCTCTTGGCAGTCACCGTAGATACATCCTGTGATAAAAACAATTTGGCTCCTGACCAGGATAATTGTTTTTTAAGTTTTGCAGCATTTAGAACTTGGAGAAGATCAGTTAACTGTAAAAATAAGAGTATCACTCCACTAGGCTTCGAGGGCGCTGAAGAAGAAGATAGGCGAGGGCCTAATCTATGTGCTCTTTGAATATTCAAAGTCGTGGATGCCGGTAAATCCAGAAGTTTCGGGAGAAATGTACAGAAGAAGGACACCGGGTCACCTCCCTCAATGCCCTCTGGAAGACCATATAAACGAAGGTTATTACGTCTATTTCTGTTTTCCAGGTCTTCGGGAGACTTTAAGAGCAAGATGTCTTTCTCCAAAGATGAAATTTTTATAGAAGTGGTTTGTACCTCACCAATTTGTTGCTCTACTATGGAAATTCTAGATTCAAGTGATGACCATTTAGTGTCCATGTCTTGCAAATGAGTATTAGTTTCCTCTACAAATGGTCGCAGAGCCCTTATTTCCTCCAAGATGGTATCCAGGGATACAGGAAGGATAGTCTTCGGTGGAGAAGGAGGGTCCTGCTTAAGACGTTTGTTTGCAGGAGAGGGCGACTGCAATTTAGGTGGAGCAATGGGTGAAGAAACTGCCTTGGAAGAGATTGAATGCGCCAACGTTGCAGGACTATGTAGAGAGTCCACCAAGGGAGTAGAAACAGAAGTTTGCGATACAGGTATGTTAGGAGATGGTTTTGTAACAATTTTTACTCCTGCCCATGTAACTGAGGAGATGGTCAGGGCTGAGTGAGTCGAAATATAATTCAAAGAGAGCAGAATGATAAAAGCTCTTCTGAGAATACGGAACAGTGAGCACTTACGCAGTATGTCTTATGAATATAGGTGGAGAACACCAAAAGTCTCAGGAAGCGATGAAAATAAGGCTGCAAAAGCCAAAAAATGAATACCTGACGAAGTATCCAGAGGAACGTGAAGAAAATTCCTGTCAGGAAAATCCAAAATGGCGGCTGGAGAAGAGCAGGAAAAGCAGAGCGGCGTCACCTGGAACAGCGGTCCCTTAGATGGTGCTCAGTGGCATCCTGGAAGTCACCAGGTGTTCCCCCAAACAGGCATCCCATTTTCATCAGGAAAAAGGGTGAAAAACCGCCAAAAAATGAAGCGGTAGCTCCGAAGCGATGCGGAGCCTCACATCAGGCGGCCATCTTGGAAACGCGCCGTGCGCGAGCCCCATCACTGGGACTATTGTGATCAGTAGGAAAAACGCTTTGGGAAGCACTACCGAGAGCAGCGCTTTGGCTCCGCCCACTTGTTGATTACTTCGAGTGCAGGATTTTATTGGTCAGAAGTTGCGGGTTGCCACTAATAAGAGTGCTTGTTGCATCCCTATTGGCTCTTGAGTGTTTTCCCCTTTATCTATAATGGTCGCCAGTCTAAAACTTAATGATTCAGTGCTCGCATTTGTAGGTAATTTTACATAGTGCCAGTGACCCCACTAAGGTGAACATCTGTTCACTGCTTACAAGGACCATTCATGAATCAGCCTATTGTCCATTATCTTTTATTTATATTGTTACAGATGGCATTTGTCCATAAAATCAGTACAGCCACTCCCATGGGTGAACATATTTTGAACGTCAGGGATTGGAAGCATCGTAAAGTGTAAAACAACTTATTATCACAGCATTGGCATCACCTCAACCAACCTTAACGCAATGCACAGATTTTCGATGCACTCATTGACCTTGGAGGTTACTGCATTGAGTAAACACTGACCGAGCCATCCTATGCTTGTTGCGTGGCAGCGCATACATGGTTCAAAGCCGGCTGGTCTTTGCTGGCGGATCACGTTGGGTAAGTCAGTCACAAAGTTTGCAGTAATTTTTTTCTGTATATATGCTGAGCATGGCACTGGCCTGTCCAGACCTATCTGAGAAGCCTTCCATTGGCTCAGCAGAGCAGAATCACATGGCATGGGGCAGGTCATCAATGTGCAGCATGTAGACTTTTCTCTGCCTGGCCGGAGCCATTGATTTTGCCCGCTGTGCTGCCCTAAAGCCTGTTCAGTCCTTTTCCTGACAGACTACCTCTTCTCTCTCTTATGCCCTAAGGCAAACAAGCTACAGGCTTTATGTACACCACAGCATGATCCAGCACCAGAACAACCACAGGAGCTGGCCCAACACCCCGGCTGATACTGTAATGCCCTCATACTACGACCTCAGTGCTGCCCTCCTTGTCTCACAAGCCAAAGAGCTGGAAATTGCTTCCCGATGCCAAGGTTGTCTACCTATTTTGTGGCCAAGCACAACTTCTGAAACCACCCCATCCCATATCCCAGTCGGAGGGACGGGTCGGTGGGAAAAAACTGGAGATCCTCGAGGGCAGCAGGCCTAGAAGCATCAGTGGTCATTAGAGGGCAGCCAGGTATCCGGGTGGTGATTGGATAGGTAACTTTGTCTTACTTTTAACCTGTCCCAGATGCTCCTGCCCACCACTAAGGAGACCTGCAGACTTCTCCGTATCCACAAGGCCAGGGAGGCATCGAGGTACTCGCGATAATTTTGACCCTCTGCCCGCCTGCACTTGAAATATAACTTGCCTGAGACCACCTTTGGAGTTGAGATCAAAAGATCTCAGGTTGTATTTTATTTGACACACAAAAATATTATTCACATTAAATGTCAATATCACCACATAGAAAATTTGCACAGTAACCACGTTTCTTATTTACATGATTGTTACAAAAAGGAGTTTGTCATTTACAAAGCACTTTAATTCATTGGATCTCCTAACCCTAACTACTTGTTTCTGTGCAACCTAAAGAAAAAACAGTTCCTGAGTGAGATCGTGATTGGCGCTGTGACCCTCCTTTCCACCCCCAGGCCAGAAAGCAGGAGCCTCCATATGGGAGATCCTGCTTCCTCTCCAGGAGCTCTTGTGCAGGGGGACCATCTGCCTGTAGTATATCTACCTTGGGCACCACCTGCAGCAAACTTTCTCTACCCAAAAGAGCAGTGGTATGTTGCAAACACTGTGCCTGTGTGGGAGGTGACAGGAAAAGATCGTGTGTCAGTGATCGCCCCCAACACCCACGCACCTGCAACTGCCTTATGAATTGCTGTCAGCACCCCTTTGAGGTACCTATGGTGCTGATGTTTTATCCATTGCTTTTCTTAAAGGATGCTGAAGGGGACCTGAAGAGTCACCGCCAATCATGACCTCACCTAAACATCAAAATACGACAAATTCAGCGTTGAATGACCCACTTGATCTGAAAGGTAAAAATTAACATTAGACAGAATCTACAATAGTCCTGAATGCTTCACCCCCCAGGGACCTGTACGCTCCTGCCCCTCGCTCTGGGGATGGTGGGCAGGGAAAACAGGTATTCCAACCTGTGCGGCTCCCAGAGCGCAGGTGGCGAATCTGGCAGTTGTTGGCGGTCATCCTCCGTGGGCAAGGGGGTCAACTGTGCGTGGTATTTGTGGCTGGAAGCAGGCAACAAAGAGGCCTGTCTCCTGCACGCGGACCTTTTTTTAAAAGGAGAGGACCATGTGCTGCCACTCCACTTAGAAAGGGCACTCCTCACTGCACCCGGAAGGGCTATGTCCTTCTGGTGATGATGCGGCGGTGTCCACACCCCCTGGACGGCATTGTCATCCCGAAGCAATGCCCATCGCGGCCCCTCTTCTGGCCCGGCACCCCACCATAGTCGGTGGCTCCCACTAGGAGGGAAAGCCTTGGGTCATATGGCCAGGGAGGCGCCGAGGTCCTGGCGATTATTTTGATCCGCTACCCCACTACCCGCCTGCACACGTAAAATGACTTGCCCGAGACCACCTTTGGAGTTGAGATCGAAAGATCTCAGGTCGTATTTTATTTGACACACAAAACATTATTCACATTAAATGTCAATATCACCAAATAAAAAAATTGCACTTTAACCACATTTCCTATTTACATGATTGTTACAAAAAGGAGTCTGTCATAAACAAAGCACTCTGATACATTGGACCTCCTAACCATAACTACTTGTTCCTTTGCAACAAAAAAAAAAGCCTGAGTGAGATCATGACTAGTTCCGTGACCCTTCTTTTCCACCCCCAGTCCAGAGGTCAGGAGCCCATATGGAGATTCCACCTTTCCACTCCTCCTCCAAGAGCTCTTGGCTAGTGCTATGTTGTGCCCACTGTGCCTGCACGGGAGGTGACAGGTAAGGACAGCATGTCAGCGACTGCCCCAACCCCCACGCAACTGCAACAAATTGCTGCCAGCACTCCTTTGAGGTTCCTATGACACTGATGTTTTACCCATTCTATTGCTAAAAGGATACTGAAAGGGACCTGAAGAGTCCCTGCCAATCATGATCTCCCAACCCACAGACCAGCATAGTTCACCTATTATCTGCCTTCCCCAATGTAGAGGGAGTTGCATTAGCCAAGCCAGACAGCTCTCAAGAACAACTGTATTACCTTCTTTGTACAATGTACCCCATCCTGTAGGAAGAAACACTCACCCTTGATGCAACCATGGGGTATTGAAACCATACTGGTGGTGTTCAATAGCTTAGCCACCTTCTTATTTAATAGTTTCGCAGACTCATTGATGGCATTCTTGGGACAATATGCGACAACGCTATTTTGGCTCCCGGGAATATCCTTGCCAGCCAACCCACCTCTGAAACTTTGAGTTCAAATAAATCCTTACAACCCAGCTTGGCTAGGTCTTTGCCTCCTAAATGTACAATCACTGCTTCCAGGATCGGAAGCTTCTGTGGCAACAACTGTCCAGTGATGCTCACAGGCCCACTAAGTTCAGACCTCCTTGCCCGAAGAAGGTTAGATGCGATCCAACATGTTTGGCACACTCTGTAATCCCACGCTGCATACCAGACCCTTGCTCTCTTCACATACAAATGACCCAGCACCAGCATTGACAGGAGAGTACCGAAAAGGAAGAGGAGAGCATTAATGTCACATCATCATAACATTCAATCTCACGTATTGCTTATAGCAGTCGGACTTAGCTGCCCCGATCCTGTAGGAATGGGGGCTGTAATCTGCAGGCGCCAAACCTGCTGCAGCCAGGTCCAAGCTGAGAACCCTAGCAAAGTGAAACCTAGTGAGGGGTGTTCCATCTTCGTGTACGAACAATGTGCCTGTAGCCCCATGGGAGCAGTGAGCCAATTAGTCCTCCAATCTCCCTACTGGTCAACACTCATTTCCGGGAGCCCTGTTAAGCAGCACATGCTCACCCCTACCTAACTGGTCACTGCCAAAGAGCCATTTGGTAATCCAATATCTCCGACCTGAAGACCATCCTGCCTGTCCATCTTATTCCTCGCCACCAGCTCATCGAACTTAAACGCCCCATAAAATGCCAAGCAGAAAGCTGCTTTGAACAGCGCACCTCAGCAGCTGGCAGGCTGGCAATATGCCTCTCCAATTTTAGTGAGACTTTGGAGCGCCTAGCATCTGGTTTGGTCCCCTCCAGCCTCTGCATGCCACTAAGTGCTCTCTGCACTATGCACCGCCTGGTCCCATCAGTGTGTACCTCCATTCTTGTCCCCCCCATTCAGGCGAAAAAGGAGATAGCTGCCATGTGCCATCTAGCGAATGACGCCAGCCCACCATCCACCCTTAATAATGCTAGAAATGCAATGATGAAATCAGGTGAAACTAATTCCTTTGCCCTTCCTTCCCCTGAAACATGCAGTATTTGCGAAATGCCAAAAGGAGTGTGTAAACAAACTCAATTTCCCCATTGGTCTTTGCAGAGCTCGGCCAAACTACAGATCCATTGGAATCCTTCAAAAATGCCTCCGAAATCCTAATATCCTACCTCACCTCACATGACAACCTGGTGTGATGGTGTTTCTGCTTCAAGCTGGACATGGCCAGAGCACTAGACCTGGATCTGCGCCAGTGGAACCCCAAATACCTCCATTAGCTCTTGAAAATTCCCCACAGCCTCACCACACCCTGCTGCTCCCGGAGGACCAAGGAACAGGAAATCGCCAAAATAATGCAACACCCAGGGGTGTCCCATCCTCTGCCGAAAAACCCACTCTAAAAAAGTGTTAAATCTTTCAAAGTAGGCAGAGGAGACTGAGCAACTCATGGGCATGCATTTGTCAGAGTAGAAGGAGCCCTCAAATTGAAAATCTAGCAAAAGACTATCCTCAGGAGGGACTGGTAGCAGCCTAAATCCCAATTCTATATCTGTCTTTGCCAGTAACAACCCAGGCCCCAGCTCCTGGAGCATTCTAATGGCCTGGTCCAGTGAGGCGTACTTGACAGAGCACAATGCCTCATCAATGGCCTCATTGACAGATTGTCCTGTAGGTGCCGACAAATGATGTGTCAAACGATACTCCCCTGGATCTTTCACCCAAACCACCCGAAAGGGGAACACACAAAATTCTCCAGCGGAAAGGAGTCAAGTGGGCCTGTTATCCTCCCCAAGTTTCTTTCTTTCAGGATTTTCTGTCTGGCTACATCCAGATTTGCCTGCAATGATTGCTGATTCTAACAAAATGAAATACCTACACTGTCTTCTGCAGGGATTCTGAAACCATTCCTAAACTCTCATACAGAGCCTGTGCTACTGCTGTGTTGTTGGGAGCAGTCAACCATGCCACCATTGCTTGACAATTAACCAGGGAGGGGGCCTTTTCCCAAAGTGACTGCTCACTCATGCTTCTTAGGGCCCCGGCCCTTTGACATTTTGAAACATTTGGACTCTGGGTGCAATAGGAGGCCATAGAAGGAGCAGCAATGTTTGAACTTACATGTCCTAGGAGTGCTAGAGCACATCCTTTTATTAAAATACCAACATTACCCCTTTCTCCCTCCTCCCCCTGCATGGGTGTTTGCCCCTGACACCGCCCAAAAGGGCTGCACTGCGGCAGCTTCTGACTTTTGCACCCTCATGTATCAAAACTGCGTATTCACCTCTATCTGATCTCATGCCAAAGTGGGTCTGGTAGCCATTATCATTCTAAATTCTTTATCATAATCCTTCTAAGCCATGCCCCCAAACTCGTCATGTGCACAAGATATTATGCTCTGATAGCATGCCAGCTGAGTCCCAAATGTAGGGATTTCACCCTATGATTGGCTGAAAAATTGGGAAACCTTTGACCCACTTTATCAATGTTTCTTCAACCTTTTCTTTGTATGGTCAATGTGTGCAGTCCCTTGAATGTGCACATTCCCTACACTGCTTACTCTCCTTCCTTTCAGGAGTATCCGAAATTAGCTCGCATATTTCAATGTACATATTTCAACTTCCTTTCCATACCTTTTCTTTCACTTAAACCGGCACGTGCCTGCCCAATTGGTCATGCTCTATAGGACCTGGAACCCCTCGATAGGACTGGACCCAAACAACACCAAAACGAGTTACCAACAAGACACCAGTAACCTTAGTTTGTGGATCATTTTATTTCAACATTAACATAGGAAACTTTGAGCAGATCTGTTAAATTCTACACAACAAAAGAACGGTGCATGTAAAAACATAAAAATCATCTATAAACCAAACATATACAAATGTGTCAATAATTATGAGCAAACAAACGATCAACTCAATAATTCATGTGCCAGATAAGATCAATAACCGGACACCCCCTTTTCCCCAAGGGGTCACCTCGCACTCCTGGACACCATTGGACCACACAAGGTGCAACCACCTGCATCTGCGAGAGGCGACCCCATGCCCCTGTACCCTTGTCCACTTAATGGGCACTGCCCCTTGAACACCAAGCTCCCCAGGGGCTGCGGTAAAGGTGGCAGGAGCAGG
Organism: Calotriton arnoldi; assembly: GCA_963921515.1. NCBI lineage: Eukaryota > Metazoa > Chordata > Amphibia > Caudata > Salamandridae > Calotriton > Calotriton arnoldi. Next base: position 566,987 of record CAWUFW010010715.1, read on the forward strand.
GCACCCCGTGCCGATCCCCCAAGATCTAAAAGTGCGCCCTAGCCCGCAAGCTGGTGTACATCCTCTGGTTGGCCCAGGACTGCCTAACCTTACCCCTTGCTACCATCCTAAGGGGGGGGAACTGCTTCTGAAGGACAGCCCCCCCCCATGGCTAACTGGAGGGGGTGTCTTAAGTATCCTAGACCCACTAAGCCTAACATTAAGGTTGGGAGGGAGAAAAATGCCACTCCGGATAAGGGCTTCTCGTTGGGGTGTCCAGGTGGGGAAAGACCTAGGCCAAGGGGCACGAGGTCTTTATACCCCCCACCAGGCCACCCCGACGGCGGCGCTCAGCGATGACGCGCTTCCGGCCGCCCACCAATCGCGGAGCGGGGGGGCCGGAAGGCGTGGAAGCTGGATCCGGTTCTGACCGCCCGTGGCCGGCAACCCGCTGGATCGCGGGAGTCCTGGTCCACGGGGCCTCGGTCCTAAGCGCCGCGTCCACCCCCCATTCGAGGGGTGGACGCTCTGTCCATAGGACCTGGAACCCCCGATAGGACCGGACCCCAACACCACCCAAACGAGTTACCAACAAGACACCAGTAAGCTTAGTTTGTGGATCATTTTATTTCAACATTAACATAGGAAACTTTGAGCAAATCTGTTAAATTCTACACAGCAAAAGAACGGTGCATGTAAAAACATAAAAATCATCTATAAACCAAACATATACAAATGTGTCAATAATTATGAGCAAACAAACGATCAACTCAATAATTCATGTGCCAGATAAGATCAATAACCGGACACCCCCTTTTCCTCAAGGGGTCACCTCACACTCCTGGACACCATTGGACCACACAAGGTGCAACCACATGCATCTGCGAGGGGCGGCCCTATGCCCCTGTACCCTTTTCCGCTTAATGGGCACTGCCCCTCGAACACCAAGCTCCCCAGGGGCTGCGGTAAAGATGGCAGGAGCAGGGCACCCCGTGCCGACCCCCCAGGATCTAACTGTGCGCCCTAGCCCGCAAGCTGGTGTACATCCTCTGGTTGGCCCAGGACTGCCTAACCTTACCCCTTGCTACCATCCTAAGGGGGGGACTGCTTCTGAAGGACCCTCCCCCCCCCTTGGCTAACTGGAGGGGGTGTCTTAAGTATCCTAGACTCCGCCACAAGGGCGACCAGGGTCCCCAGGTAATTTGCCCTCCCCACCACAGAACATCCGCTGAGCAAATGTCCCTGATGAAAACATCTGACCCCGCGTCTGACAGATGAACACCATCCTCGTGGACCAAGTCCGCACCGTTGAGGAGTCTGTGTGGTATATTCCAAAGGCGACCTGGGCCTGGGCACAGTCTAGACATCTCAGAGTTCAAACGCCTCACTGACACATTGATTGTTCTGGATTTTATGTTCTTCCCCCAATTACGGCGTGGCACCATGTGAGACTATGCAATGGCCGCCTCCGGAAATGCCCTAAACAGTTTGGCAAATTCAAACAAAATGGCCTCCCTGAGGCTTTTACGGCCCAACCTCACCAAATCATTGCCCCCAAGGTGAACCACGATGAGATCCGGGGACTGGAGTCCCTCACAACCCCTAGCCACTTCAATTAACCGCTGGAGCTGAGATATGTGCAGACCACTGATCCCACACCATCGAAAAGCCATGTCACGCAGAGCAAGAGGCTTCGGTCCACGGAGCAGTTGCTTCCTGTAGGCCGCCCGATGAACATAGGAGTGACCAATCACCCACACGACCTTGGAAGGCATCCTACTAAAAAAGGGAGGAAAGACAAAAAACACAAGTGAATATGCATGGTCCGGGCACCAAACAACCCATGCACTAGATTTCATTTCAAGTCCGGGCGAATGTAACGCTTATAAGATTTTGAGGACCAATGACCCAATCTTTTAACTTCCATAACTGACATTCCTGCGCCCGCCGCCTCTGTTGCGGCACCTATTCTAAAAGAATGTGACGAATAACCCTTCGGATTGATCCCGGCCTCTCGCAGGGCACCGGACATCACTGCAGTGAATTGGTATTTGGAAAGGGCGTCCCCATTCAAGTGGAGGAACAAGGCCGAAGACTCGCTGAAGGGGCGAATCGCCTAATAGGACCCCATCCGTGTAATAGGACAAATCTGGGAGCCCAGCGCTGCCCTGAGCTTGATCAGTGCCCCCCCTCCCCTCTTGATCAGTTTTGGACCTACACAACGTTATGGTCAAGGAGTCCTTGCCCAACAGAACGCCCGACCACTGAAGGCCCCCCGCAAAGTCATTACGAGCAGATCCCACCAGTTCGCTAACGCGAAAAGCACCATAAAAGGCCACGGTGAATGCTGCGGCGAAGAGTGTTGCTTCATAAGAGGATGCACAAATTTTTTGGAGGATGGATAACACAATGGCAGACAAGTGGGCCCGAGCGCAGGATACAGTCTTGCCCTGCCTCCGCAAATTACCCCAAAAAAGACATAGTGCCCTGATCAAATGCGACAGGAACATTCTGCGCTCGTAAGAAAGACCTATAGTTTGCAAAACATTTCTCGTAAGAGACCCTGGTGCGCTTTGCCAGCGAAGCTGCAACTGAATCCGATAAGGCGGGACTCCAATCCTCCACAGATATGAAGGGAACTCTGTCATCTCCACTGCAGCCTGTGGATGAAAACAACGAAATCCTTGTAATTTGGATCAGGACAAGGCATCGGCAGCATTGTTACCAATGCCAGGTACATGCTTAGCACGGAAGGAGATGTTAGCTTTTAGACACAGTAAGGTCAGAGGCTTCAATAACCGCAGCACCCCTTGGCAGGATGCCCCCTGTCTATTAATCGCCTCGACCACTGCCATATTATCTGACCAAAAAATAACACTATTCTTGAGGGCCTCCCTCCAGATGGTTTCGGCCACTATGATAGGAAAGAGCTCCAAAAAGGCAACATTGCTTGTGGTGCCGTTGACGTGTCAGGCCTCGGGCCACTCGCCCCTACACCATTCAGAGCCCAATATTGCCCCAAAGCCAATGCTGCCAGCAGCGTCAGTAAAAAGGCCCAGCTCACTGTTAGTAATCGGGTGGTAGGGCCACAACACCGAGCCATTAAATTGCTGTAAGACGGCCCTCCAAATTTTTATGTCACCCTAACTTCACTAGAAAGCCGGGTATGATGGTGCCTCTCCTTAAGACAAGACAGGGACCTGGCAATGGACCGTGGGAAGGCATGGCCCATCGGAATCATCCGCAGCGCGAAATTCAGTTGGCCCACCAGCACCTGTAATTGGTGGAGAGTCGCTTTTTTGGATGCCAGCACAGTATCAATGGACCGCCGGAAGGCCTGAACTTTGTCCACTGGCAGCCGACATTCCCCAGCCACAGTGTCAATCTCAATCCCCAGGAAGGTAAGGCAAGTTGCAGGACCCATGGTCTTATCTGGTGCAATTGCCGCTCCGGATAAGGGCTTCTCGTCGAAGTGTCCAGGTGGGGAAAGACCTAGGCCAAGGGGCACAGGGTCTTTATACCCCCCACCTGGCCACCCCGACGGCGGCACTCAGCGATGACACGCTTCCGGCCGCCCACCAATCGCAGGGGGGCCGGAAGGCGTGGAAGCTGGATCTGGTTCTGGCGGCCCGGATCGCGGGAGTCCTGGTCCACGGAAGCCCCGGTCCTAAGCGCTGCGTCCACCCCCCATTCGAGGGGTGGACGCTCTGTCCAAATGCACATTCCCCAAACCCATGCTCGGTAGAGGCGCAATCGTACCTGCTGGCGTAGAGTCCTTGGGGGTGTGCGATGCCCCAACTGCTGCCTGCGCAGTCTGTGCCACACCGACTGTGCTCTGCATACCAGCAGCTGATGGTATCTATCACACCTTTGTGGCTACCACAGACTCCTCACTAGATACTATAGGTGCGACAACAGCCCCAGCATGCTGACCCTGGGTATACTGCCCACCAGTACCATCTAATTGGGCCACCAACCTCCTGACACTCTAAACGTTATCGTTTTCTGTGACTCCCACTAAGAGGCGTGGATAACATCCCTACCTTCGGCAATCATTGTAACACGCTGGCTAGATGAGCCACCAGATCAGGCTTATCCGGCTTAGCCCTGGCATCACCCCAATTGCCATGCAACTATTGCCACTTTGCACAATGTTATTGTTCACCGTAGGCGCCACTACTGCTGTCGCTCCCTGCAGTGGTTCAACTGGGCCTACCTTCCCAACCGGGAATAACCCTGAGCCACCAATAACCTGCCTTTGACCTTGCTTTTTTACTGGCAGGAATGCCGCTCTTAGGGGGACCCCTGGTTTTCTAGGCCTCTTTTCTGGCGCAGCCAGCTCACGTACAAGAATATACAAACACTTGACAGGAATATTGCCCAAATTAAAACCTGCCCAACCGAAGGCCCTCTGTGTCCTTTCCCCCCCAACACCAAAATACTTGACTTCGTCAAAATCACTGCCGGCCGCGCCCCGCCCTCCATAGCCGCCACCAGAGCTCAGAGACCTTTTGGGTTAGGCAGGAAAACAAGTATCCCAGCCTGTGCACTTGGCGAAACCAGTAGCTGGCAGCAGTTGTCCTCCTTGGGGCGAGGGTTGGCGGCATGCAAGGAAGTGGGCAACAAAGAGGCCCGTCGCCTGCCCTGCTGCCCCTTTCAAAGGAGGGACCTGCGCACTGCCACCCTGGCAATCCTCACTGCACCTGGAAGCACTATGCCCTTCCGGTGATGACACGATGGTGTCCATGCCTCCAGGACCGCACTGCCCATCACCGCCCCTCTTCCGACCTGGCACCCCCAACATAGTTGGTGGCTCCACCTAGGTAGGAGAACCTTGGTTCAATGGCTGCAGCTGCCTTGGGAGACCACAAATTTTGAAATTGTGGTGGCTGCAGTTGGCTGCCACCACCCCACGAGCTGGTGCACTCAGGTACATGCCTGTTTCATGGGCTTGGCATTTCTGGGGCCCTTGTCTTTGCTCCAAAGAGTCCACAGTGCATGGTGAGTGCAGTCAATCAAGACAGGGATGCCTGTGTGAGTATGCAGTGTGCCTGTATGAGGGCAGGGTGAGAGGTATGACAGTGTAAGTGTATGGTGAGGGCTGAACCTCTTTGAATTATGAGTGCAGGGTGAGAGGTATACTTGTGTGGGTGCAAGCGGAGCAGTGTTTTCATGTGAGTGCAAGGTGTGCAGTGTGCTTGCCTGACTGTATGGGGGGGTGTATGTAAGAATGTAGACTGAGACTTGTGCCTGTGCGCAGTGGTGGCTGGTGGATTTTCACATTGGTGGGGTGAAAAAATTATACCCGAGTATAATGAGCGAGCAAGCGAAACAAGCGAGACTGGAGTGGAAAAGGAGGGTGCGGAGAGATTCTCCCCCGCAAGAACATTTTGAAAAAAATGCTTTTACACCACATATTTTCTGCAAATTGTTGAAAAAAAGGGAATCCAAATATTGCATTTTAAAGCCAAAATGTGAAGAAAATATTAGAAACAAAACAAAAATGTGCCCAATCCTCAAACTGATCTGCTTGCAAAATGACCCCTGAGTGAAGCACACCCAACCAACGGAAATAGGCCCTCTAAATGTGTCTTGCCAGTAACACATCTCTGCCTCTTTCCTGTATTGGTTGATTGAGTCATCTCTGCGTGCCTCTTCTGCCCTCTGAGCCTCATCTGCCCTCCGCCGTTCAGCTTTCCATGCCTCTTTAGCCCTGCGTGCCTCCTCTGCACTGCATGCCTCCTCTGCTCTCCGTGCCTCCTCTGCATTGCATGCCTCCTCTGCTCTCCGTGCCTCTTCTACACTACGTGCCTCCTTTGCTCTTTGTGCCTCTTCTACCCTCCCTGCCTCCTCTGCTCTCCATGCCTCTTCTGCCCTCTGTGCCTCCCCTGCCTTATGTGCCTCCTTTGCTCTCTGTGCCTCTTCTACTCTCTGTGCCTCTTCTACTCTCCATGCCTTACGGGCCGCCTATGCCTTACGTGCCTCCTCTGCCCTTTGCGTCTTCTTTGCCCTGCGTGCCTCCAATGCCCTCTGATCCTCTCTTGCCTTATGCTCTTCTTCTGCCCTCTGAGCCTCTCCAGAATAATGCACCCTTTCTACGGTCTGCCCACCTTCTGCCCTCTTCATCTCTTCTACCCCTTTCCCATCCTTCTCTACCTGCGCCTCTCCAGTGGTCGGATCTACTCCCTAGTCCGTCTACTTCTCCTCCTCTTAGCCTGACCTCATTTTCACAAACACCCAGGCCGTGATGACTGTCAGCACGGTGAGCGAGGGCACGGCGAAGTCAAAGTCCACCATTGAAAGTATTTACATGTTCATATTGTGACATGCGTAAATGATGCACCTGGAGTTGTTACATATTTTGAGCTTGTTCAGCAAATATTTCGAGTGGATGATCAGCTGTGCTTAACCCCTTCCATGCGTCGGACGGCTGGGAGCCGTCCGACGTCACGGTGGGCGTGTGCGTCGGACGGCTCCCGGCCATCCTAGCACCCACCCACGGGCAAGCGCTGGCGCTCCCCGTGGGCCGCCCTTGAAGCTGCCCCCACCGGGGAAGGCAGGGAAGCCCTTCCCCTGCCCCCTACCCCCTCCACATCATCAAAAGCATTCCTGCTGCACGATCGCGTCTGGGGCGCGATCAGGCAGCAGGAATGCCTGTTTGTTTTTTTTGTTTTTTAAATGCCCATTTTGTGTGGGGGAGCGGCCCCTTGGGCAAGGGTCGCTCCCCTTGGGGGATAAATGTGTATATTTGGTTCTGCCTCTCTTTGGAGTATTTAAAAAAAAAAAAAAAAGTATGTGTGCGCCACTGGGCCACCAGGGATTTTTTTTTTTTTTTTAAATGCCCTTTGTGTGTCGGGGAGCGGCCCCTTGGGCAAGAGTCACTCCCCCTGGGGGAGCAATTTGTTTAGATGGGTCTGCCCCCCTTGGGGGTGGGGGGGCAGATCGAATTTAAAATAAATAAAAAAGTAGCTGTGTGCCCACTAGGCCACCAGGGATTTTTTTTAAAAATGATGTTTTTGGGGAGCGGCCCCTTAAGGCAAGGGTCGCTCCCCTTTGGGGATCATTTATTTTGGCCATTTCTGCCCCCCTTGGGGGCAGATCGGCTTTGTGAGTCTAGGCCGGGCAGAAGCCATTAGACACCAGGGATTGTTATAGTGTTGTTGGGGAGCGGCCCCTTGGGCAAGGGTCACTCCCCTTGGGGGAGCAATATGTTTTTGGGGAGCGGCCCCTTCAGCAAGGGTCTCTCCCCTTTGGGGAGCATATATTTGGGCCGTTTCTGACCCCCTGGAAGGGCAGATCGACCCAAATAAACAATTCATTTTATTGTATGCCTACTAGGCTACCAGGGATTGTTTTAGTGTTGTTGGGAGCGGCCCCTTGGGCAAGGGTCGCTCCCCTTTATGGGGTGAATATTGTGGCCGTTTCTGCCCCCTTTGGGGGCAGATCGGCCATATATTTTCAGGCCCATCTGTCACCTAAGGGGGCAGAAGCCACTAGACACCAGGGCTTTTTAAATGTTGGTGTTGGGGAGTGACCCCTTGGGCAAGGGTCGCTCCCCCTTTATGAGGGTGAATTTTTTGGCTGTTTCTGCTCCCCGCGGGGGCAGATCGGCCTTATGCTTTTAGGCCCACTTACCACCTTTGCTTGGCTGGTGGATAGTGTGTGGACTAGTGCATTATTTGCCTATGTGATTGTAATGTTTTATTTCTCCTTTTTATTCTAGTGCAAAGCTTTTGATTCTTGTTTACGGTTTCAGCAGTGGTTGATCTGCAGTTTTGCGTAGTTGCATTTGTTTGGTAAGAAAAACATTTTTGTTGTGTTTACTCCAAATGAGTATTAATGTCATGCATGAATGAATTTTTTGTAAGTGGTGTCATAATAGCGGCATATATTCAGTTAGTGTTTTGAGCATGAAATTCTTTGCGATGTGTTTTGCGTTGTCTTATCTGTAATTTTCTTTTCTTTTTCTTTTTTAGTGGGCTACTGTTGGTCCTTACTGTGTCTGTGCAGAGTAGGTGGTGGTGAGTCTAGCTGCTTCTGGCAAGTGAGTGGTATAGTGTTTGAGTATATAGGTCTGTGTGATAAAGCCACATTTTGTTTATTACTTATTTTACAAAGTATTTATTGTTGTTGACTTGTTTGACAAGTTACCTTTATTAGTAAGGATTATGGCTAGCCGTAGAATTACTGCTCAGCAGGTGGTTGGTTTGCTTTTTGAATCTTCCTCGGAGCAGGATTATGAGATTGACAGTGCGTCTGAGGGAGAGGAGGGAGCACAAGATCCTGGTAGTGAGTTTTCTGTCCACGAGGAATCATCTGATGATGAAGCTACTCAGTGTGGATGAAGCTACTCTCAGTGCGGATGAAGTGCCTGTTTTAGAGGAGGACACGGATGTGCCGATGGTGCAGCAAGAGACATCGGTATTGCAGCCTGAGGCTGCAAGGCTTCCTACTGGAAGTGCTGGACTCTGGGTTGATCCAAACATGGTGCAGCCGGTGTTGCCTGCCTTTAGTGGGGATGCAGGTTGTAGAGTGGATTGTGAATTTTTTTTGCCTACAGTTTTTTCAGTTGTTCATGGATGATGTATTTTTGGCTGAGATTGTTGAGCAGACTAATTTGTATGCTGAACAGTTTTTGAGGGACAACAGTGCCAGACTTCGGCCCCGCTCTAGAGCTACCCGGTGGACTCCCACAAATCTGGATGAGATGAAGAAGTTTTTGGGTTTGACTTTTTTGATGGGCTTGATAAGGAAGCCGTCCATGGCTTCATATTGGTCTACCAGTGCCTTGATGGCAACGGCCATATTTCCTGCAATTATGAGTCGTGATCGGTATTTACTTTTGCTTCGGATGCTGCATTTTGTTGATAATGCTTTGGCGTTGCCACGAGATCACCCTGACTGTGACCGTCTTTTTAAGATTCGGCCTGTTCTTGATCACTTTGTGGATCAATTTTCAGAGATCTATACTCCAGGGAAAGAAATAGCTGATGGGGAGTCATTGGTCCTGTTCAAGGGCCGTTTGGTTTTTAGGCAGTACATTCCTAGCAAGAGGGCATGTTATGGAATTAAGATGTATATGTTGTCTGAGAGTAGGACAGGATATGTCTATAATTTCCTGGTGTACACTGGTAGGGATTCCACTATTGACCCCCCTGGTTGTCCGTCCACTTTTGGAGTTTCAGAGAAAATTGTGTGGGATCTTGCTAGAGGACTGTTTAACAGAGGCCACCATTTGTACCTTGATAACTTCTACACTGCTGTGCAATTGTTTAAGGAATTGTTTAAAGTGGACACTTTTGCTTGTGGTACAATCCACTCTAACCGTAAAGGTTACCCAAAAGAGCTTGTTTGCAAAAAGCTTCAGAGGGGACAGTGCAGTGCCTTGCGTAGTGAGGAACTGCTAGCTGTGAAATTTGTGGACAGGAGGGATGTGTACATGCTGACTACCATTCATGAGAGAGTACTTCACCTGTGACTGTTTGGGATCAGGTAGCTGAAGTGCGCAAACCTGTGTGCATTGTAGACTACAATAAGCACATGGGTGGTGTCGATAGAGTAGATCAGAGGTTGGAACCTTACACTGCTGTTCGTAAGGCTTACATTTGGTATAAGAAGTTGGCCATCCATCTCTTCAATTTAGCAACTTTCAATGCTTTTGCTGTGTTCAAGGAGTGTTCTCCTGCGTCAAAGATGACTTTTGTTCAGTTTCAGGAGTCTGTGATAGGCAGCCTTGTTGTTGTGGAACAGGCAAGTGTTCCTAGAGTTGGAGTGGTGGAGGATGTGGCTAGATTGAAAGATCGCCACTTCCCTGATTTAATTCCTCCCACACCCCAAAAAAACAATCCCTGTAAGATGTAGAGTCTGCTTGCGAAGAGGTATGCGGAAGGAGAGTCGTATGCACTGTGCCGATTGTCCTTCTAATCCTGGGCTGTGTGTGCCCACATGTTTCTGATTGTATCACACTAAAAAGAGTTTTTGGGAGCAACTGTGAGTCTAATAGTGTACTGCCTGGTCTTATATAGTTGTTGTTCAGTTTCACGTTTGGCAGTAGAAAGATGTCTTTAGTTACTGCTGTTGTTTTTGTAGTTATAGTTTTGTATCTAGTTGCAATTGGTTTGTGTTTTCTTTCTTGTTAAAAAAAAATGTAAGGACGGTGTGCGTGGACTGGCACTTGGCTGGCGGTGTGCGTGGACTGGCGCTTGGCTGGCGGTGTGCGTGGACTGGCACTAGGCTGGCGGTGTGCGTGGACTGGCACTAGGCTGGCGTGTGCGTGGACTGGCGCTTGTCTGGCGGTGTGCGTGGAATGGCAGTGTGTGAGTAGTGACTTGCTGCTGGTCATTACAGACTCTGCTAGTCAAACGCCACTGCAGACACTATGTCAACCACCAGCCGGTGTGATTGCTGTGTCGGTCATGTGGGCGTATAAAGGTGATGGGCCCTTGAATGGCGCTGTCTGTTGATGTGAATGTTGTAATGTGCTGGGCCCGCGGCTGGCGGTGTGAATGGTCTTGTGTGTCACGTATGAAAGGTGTGTGAATGGCCTGTATAGAGGTTGGTGCCTTGCCGTGGCTTTACAGCTCACGAGCTGTGAGTCATTGGTTCAGGTTTTTAACCTTTTAATTATTAACAGTGCATTTCCTTTTTGTGAAATCTCTTGTTAATAAAATATAAATTTTGAACCTTTCACTCACCCTCGTGCCAAATCCAACCAGTATGTGTGTGTACTTGAGGAACAGGTGGATAGGCACTCAGATTCGTCTCATTTGTCTTTCTGTGCTAAGGTGTAGTCTGTCTCTAGGGAAAATGTACCAACTTTAGATATTTTTGTAAATTTAAAAAAAAAAAAATGGGGAGTGCTTGGTGGTGTGCCTCTCATGGATCCCAACAAGTTTTTTTACTCACAATGCCATGCAAACCTCAAAATGTGACTATAGTCACGCATTTTCCTTGCATTACTGTGTCTAGTTTTCAGAAATGTGTGGGTTTGGTAGGTTTCCCTAGATGGCGGCGACCCCGGGGTCAAAACCCCAGGTGCCCCCCCAAAACCAGGAAGTTTTGTTATAGGTAATTTTGAAGTCTCCACAGTACGATTTGGGCCATTTCCTGTTGCAGCCACTATGCCTACCCACACAAGTGAGGTACCATTTTTAGCGAGAGACCTGGGGGAACGCTGGGTAGGAGGAAATTTGTGGATCCACGCAGATTCCAGAACTTTCCCACACAGAAATTTGAGAAAAAAGTGATTTGTTCAGCTAAATTTGAGGTTTGCAGGGGATTCTGGGTAGGAAAATGTTGGGGGACCCAGGCAAGCCATACCTCGCTGGACTCCCCCGGGTGTCTAGTTTTCAGAAATGTGTGGGTTTGGTAGGCTTCCCTAGATGGCCGCCGAGCCCGGGGCCAAAAACTCATGGGACCCCCCTTGCAAAACCAGGTTGTTTTGCGATAGGTAATTTTGATGTCGCCTCAATAGGTTTTCGGCCCTTGCCTGTCGCGGGTACTTGACCGACCCACGCGAGTGAGGTACCATTTTTATAGGGAGACCTGGGGGAACGCTGGGTGGGAGGAAATTTGTGGATCCACGCAGATTCCAGAACTTTCCCACACAGAAATTTGAGAAAAAAGTGATTTTTTTCAGCTAAATTTGAGGTTTGCAGGGGATTCTGGGTAGGAAAACGTTTGGGGACCCACGCAAGCCATACCTCACTGGACTCCCCCGGGTGTCTAGTTTTCAGAAATGTGTGGGTTTAGTAGGTTTCCCTAGATGGCGGAGACCCCGGGGCCAAAACCCCAGGTGCCCCCCCAAAACCAGGTAGTTTTGTTATAGGTAATTTTGAAGTCTCCACAGTACGATTTGGGCCATTTCCTGTTGCAGCCACTATGCCTACCCACACAAGTGAGGTACCATTTTTAGCGAGAGACCTGGGGGAACACTGGGTGGGAGGAAATTTGTGGATCCACGCAGATTCTAGAACTTTTCCACACAGAAATTTGAGAAAAAAGTGATTGTTTTAGCTAAATTTGAGGTTTGCAGGGGATTCTGGGTAGGAAAATGTTGGGGGACCCACGCAAGCCATACCTCGCTGGACTCCCCCGGGTGTCTAGTTTTCAGAAATGTGTGGGTTTGGTAGGCTTCCCTAGATGGCCACCGAGCCCGGGGCCAAAAACTCATGGGACCCCCCTTGCAAAACCAGGTTGTTTTGCGATAGGTAATTTTGATGTCGCCTCAATAGGTTTTGGGCCCTTGCCTGTCGCGGGTACTTGACCCACCCACGCGAGTGAGGTACCATTTTTATCGGGAGACCTGGGGGAACGCTGGGTGGGAGGAAATTTGTGGATCAACGCAGATTCCAGAACTTTCCACCATAGAAATGTGAGGAAAATGTGTTTTTTTTTACAAAAGTTTAGGTTTGCAAGGGATTCTGGGTAACAGAACCTGGTGAGAGACCGTCAAGTCACCCCATCCTGGATTCCGCTGAGTGTCTACTTTTCAAAAATGTATAGGTTTGCTAGGTTTCCCTAGGTGCCGGCAGAGGTAGGGTTCAAAATCTACAGCGAGGCACTTTGCAAAAAAAGGGTCCGTTTTCACTGTGAAAATGTGGTGTGTCCACGTTGCATTTTGGGCCGTTTCCTATCGCGGGCACTAGGCCTACCCACACAAGTGAGGTACCATTTTTCTTGGAAGACTTTGGGAAACGCGGGGAAGGTGGAATTTTGTGGATCCACGCAGATTCCAGAACTTTCCACCACAGAAATGTGAGGAAAATTTGTTTTTTTTGACAAAATGTTAGGTTTGCAAGGGATTCTGGGTACCAGAACCTGGTGCGAGCCAGTCAAGTCACCCCATACTGGATTCCCCTGGGTGTCTAGTTTTCAAAAATGTATAGGTTTGCTAGGTTTCCCTAGGTGCTGGCAGAGTTAGGGTTCAAGATCATGAGCTAAGCACTTTGCAAAAAAAGGGTCCGTTTTCACTGTGAAAATGTGGTGTGTCCACATTGTGTTTTGGGCCCTTTCCTGTTGCGGGCCCTAAGCCTACCCACACAAATGAGGTACCATTTTTCTTGGAAGACTTTGGGGAACGCGGGGTGAGTGGAATTTTGTGGATCCACGCAGATTCCAGAACTTTCCACCACAGAAATGTGAGGAAAATGTGTTTTTTTTGACAAATTTTTATTTAGGTTTGCAAGGGATTCTGGGTAACAGAACATGGTGAGAGCCAGTCAAGTCTCCCCATCCACGATTCCCCTGGGTGTCTAGTTTTTAAAAATGTATAGGTTTGCTAGGTTTCTCTAGGAGCTGGTAGAGTTAGGGTTCAAAATCATGAGCTAGGCACTTTGCAAAAAAAGGGTCAGTTTTCACTGTGAAAATGTGGTGCGTCCACGTAGTTTTTTGGGCCCTTTCCTGTTGCGGGCCCTAGGCCTACCCACACAAATGAGGTACCATTTTTCTCGGAAGACTTTGGGGAACGCGGGGTGAGTGGAATTTTGTGGATCCACGCAGATTCCAGAACTTTCCACCACAGAAATGTGAGGAAAATGTGGTTTTTTTGACACATTTTTAGGTTTGCAAGGGATTCTGGGTAACAGAAGCTGGTGAGAGCCAGTCAAGTCACCCCATCCTGTATTTCCCTGGGTGTCTAGTTTCAAAAATGTATAGGTTTGCTTGGTTTCCCTAGGTGCCGGCAGAGCTAGGGTTCAAAATCTACAGCTAGGCACTGTGCGAAGAAAGGGTCCTTTTTCACTGTGAAAATGTGGTGTGTCCACGTTGCGTTTTGGGCCGTTTCCTGTCGCGGGCACTAGGCCTACCCACACAAGTGAGGTACCATTTTTATCGGGAGACTTAGGGTAATACAGAATTGTAGAGCAACTGTTATTACCTATTGACTTTTGATGCATTTCTGCCTTCCAAATGAAAGACTGTGTAAAAAAGAAGTCATTTTGAAAAATGACCTATAATTCTCATGCTAGTATGGGTACTCACAATTTCGGAAATGTGCAAATATCTACTGTTTCTAAACTATATTTTGTTCCAATTTCAGAAATACATAGGTGTCTTTCATACCAATTTTTCCATATATATATTTTCCCAAATTAATTGCTATATACCCGGTACATAAAAAAAAACCCTTGCAAGACGCTGCTCAGTTATTGGCTCTGGGTTCGTCTGGTTCTTGGTGAACCTACAAGTCCTATATATCCCCACAACCAGAAAGGTCCAGCGGATGTAACGGTATATTGCTTTCAAACAGCTGTCATAATTAGAAGAAGTTACAGGTGAAAACATTGACACAAATGGCTGTTTTTTCAACTAATTTTTAATTTTTCCTATATTCAGCGGTTAGGTTCTATAAAGAAACCTTGTAGGATCTACACAAATGACCCCTTGCTGAATTCAGAATTTTGTCTTCTTTTCTAAAATGTATAGCTTTCCAGGATCCATTATTGCTTTCATACCCATTTCTACCATTAACTGGAAAGAGGTTGAAAGCACAAAAATAGCAAAAATATGCTATGTCCCAGAAAAATGCCAAAACTGTAAAAAAAAAAAAAAACAATTTGGTTTTCTGACAAAAGTCTGCTTGTCCCTGAAAGCTGGGAAGATAGTGATTACAGCAGCACAACCCTTTTTAGATACCATTTGCAGGGAAAAAACCAGACGCTTTCATCTGTAGCCCTTTTTTCCCATTTTTCCCAAAAAAAACACAATTTAGCTGTATTTTGGCTAATTTCTGGGTCCCCTCCAGGGGAATCCACAAACCCTGGTTACCTTTAGAATCCCCATGATGTTGGAAAAAAAGGACGCAAATTTGGCGTGGATACCTTATGTGGTCAAAAAGTTACAGGGGCCTAAGCGCGAACTACCCCAAATAGCCAAAAAAAGGCTTAGCACAGGGGGGGGAAAAGGCCTAGCAGCGAAGGGATTAAGTTATGGCCAGGTACTACCTACACCCCCTCCTCCCATAACTGGACCCAGATTAAATGACATGAGAAGGGTTTTGGATGTGGGGTCAGTAAAACCCCGACCGTATTTATTAAACAAAATGAAAACATTATTAATATATACAAGATTTACAAATTACGCAGAAAATTATGCATTACACTGATTACAATTGATAAGTACATATGTCGGTTGGCTAACCTTAACATGACTCTAATACAAAGGTTTTCCTATCCGAATCTAACATATCTTTAATAATCATCACAGCATTTTACTTTTCTGCGTATCCTATTTGGGCCTACGGCAAGGTCACTAACTGGTGTCAGATCCTTATCAAATTTTAACCACGCCCTCCAGCCGGAGTGCGCATGCGCAGAGGGCCTGTTTACCGTGAGGGTACTCCCCCCCCCCCGGTTACCCCCGTACGCTCTGTATATCATCTCCATAAAGGGGCCTTTGCAGTTCTGCGCCGTTTACTGGTGACCTTGTGCACGTGCGGGGTGGCCAACCAGCCTAGGGAAAGCGTGACTCCCCCGCACCCATCCAGCCAACCGGCTATAAACTGCCCCTGGAGTTCTAGGAGAGACCACCTGCCCCTCCCACTTGGGCGACCCCATTCAAGAATGCCGCCGCCCTCTAAGGACCTTAAATTTACTGCTCACCAATCATGACCTTACCGCCTGACCTAGGAATAGCACTAAATACGACGATTGAAGACCTATAAACAGAATCAGTTGGTGGGAAAACACAAGTTTGATACACCTACAACCAAATACCTATACCAGCTTGTTGCTTATACATTGCTCACAAAAACCCCAATACATTTGCTTTAGGGGACGGTGGGTGGGCAAATTGAAGTTAAAGCCTCCTAGCGAGGCTGGTGTGGGGGGGGCTGGGGAGCGAAGAGACCTACTCCTGCGCTCACCAGCCTTTTAAAGTGTTTACAGGCCAGGCCGGTTCTAACCGGCCTGGCGCTATCTCTCGCGTGACCCGGAAGTGATTCCAATCACTTCCGGAGCACGCCAGGATACGGGACCAATCCATGGTGAGGCTCGCCTGTCGCGTCACCAAAGTGCGCGACAGGCTTGCCTCTGTGGTCGCCGGAGGGGGCCGGCACGACCGCCATACTTTTGGCGTGGCCGATGCCGGCCCCGCCGTTCTCTATGGCCAGGTACTACCTACACCCCTCCTCCCATAACTGGACCCAGATTAAATGACATGAGAAGGGTTTTGGATGTGGGGGTCGTAAAACCCCGGCCGTATTTATTAAACAAAATGAAAACATTATTAATATATACAAGATTTACAAATTACGCAGAAAATTATGCATTACACTGATTACAATTGATAAGTACATATGTCGGTTGGCTAACCTTAACATGACTAATACAAAGGTTTTCCTATCCGAATCTAACATATCTTTAATAATCATCACAGCATTTTACTTTTCTGCGTATCCTATTTGGGCCTACGGCAAGGTCACTAACTGGTGTCAGATCCTTATCAAATTTTAACCACGCCCTCCAGCCGGAGTGCGCATGCGCAGAGGGCCCGTCTATCGTGAGGTACTCCCCCCCGGTTACCCCCATACGCTCTGTATATCATCTCCATAAAGGGGCCCTTGCAGTTCTGCGCCGTTTACTGGCGACCTTGTGCACGTGCGGGGTGGCCAACCAGCCTAGGGAAAGCGTGACTCCCCCCTCCCCCGCACCCATCCAGCCAACCGGCTGTAAACTGCCCCTGGAGTTCTAGGAGAGACCACCTGTCCCTCCCACTTGGACGACCCCATTCAAGAATGGCGCCGCCCTCTAAGGACCTTAAATTTACTGCTCACCAATCATGACCTTACTGGCACAGGCCAGCATAGTTGACCGACTATCTGGCCCCCCCCTGCGCTCACTAGGAGGTCATACCCTGCCCCTGGAGACCGAACCATGCTAGAAGATTTTATAGGAAAGCCTCATTGCCTACTCTTGACAAATGGACCCCGTCCTTTACAAAGCAAGACTCACCCCTGATACACCCGTGGGCGATTGTCTGTAGACGAGGAGCCCTGAAGAGCCTCTCTATTTTGTTATTTATTCTCCTTACTGAGTGATTCAGTGCTCTTACCGACTCCCCCCTCCATTGGAATCTTGGAATCATTTGTGACCATACAATGGTACACCCCTGGCATGTCTTGGCTAACCAACTCACTTCTGATATTATTGCTTCCACTAGCCCCTTTCTACCGAGGCTTGCCAGATCATTCCCCCCTAGGTGTAAGATAATAATAATACTGGGACGGGGACCACCCTTCTCTAATAGCCCCAATGTGAAACCCCTAAACTGGCTCAAGCATAGGCCCCCCTTCCCATGAAATGATAGCCTAAAACCTGCCCGCTCTACCCTAGTCTTGTAGCTCCCTGTAAGGAAAAAGTTAGACAAACGCTTCACATACGAGTGACCAATGATCCATGCGACCTGTGATCCCTGCCTTGGTGATGACGTTCTTTGTGTTGCTTGGTGCTGGTGCGGCGTTCGCAGTTTCCCCCCTGCGTGACAGGTTCGAGAAACTGTAGATGAAAACAGAGAAGACATACGCATCAGCACCTGGCAATTATCCTGCTCATAACATATGTAGCCGCACATAGCGCTTGTAACAACTGGAGGACCACCTCCCAATCCTTTGGACGCTGTTGCTAGGTAAACCCCTAGCCGTTGCTTCCGTGGCCGCCCCTATCCTAAAAGAATGCGTACCAAAACAGCTTGGGTTTAGCCCTGCCCTCTGTATTGCCATATCCAGGACCCTCTTGAACTGAAACCGTGTAAGTGGAATACCATCAGCATGCACCAAGAGGGGCCCCCCTTTGCTATCAGGTCTAGATTGTAGAAAAGCCTCCACCTGTGAGAGGGGACAACACGGATTGCCATGCGCCCGATGGAGTACTACCCCATCCCTCGTGCCTCTTGGTCCGTCTTGGACTTCCTAATTGATATCGTTAGAGCGTCCCCAGAACCTTCACGTCCTCAAACTGCAATCCGCCTTGCACATCTTTTTTGTTTTGGGCCACCAATTCCCCAATTCTAAAAGCACCATAAAAGGCCAATGAAAAGGCGGCGGTGAACAACAGAACTTCCTCTGATGTGGTGCAAATCAGGGGAGGGTCCTCAGTAAAGACGTTAGAAGCTCCACCCCTATTGGCCGCCTTGTATCTGGGGTAGACCCTTGGAGGCGCTGCCAACCCTTCAGTGCTTTCCTGACTATAAAGCTGTTGGTAGGATTCCCTTTGTCCCTAGTTTGGGCAAAAAGGAGATTGCCGCCACATGCCGTTTAGCCGCTGCCGCTGAGCGCCCCTCCCCTTCAAAAATCCTAGGTAATGAAGGAGTGCCCCTGCGTCATGCCATTTTTAGCCCACTCCTTCCCAAGAAGGAACAATATGCCCCAAACGCCCCTTCATATGCTTTCCTGGTCCTGGGTGCTAGGCTAGCTGCCACGAGGTCCGGTAGTTGGGGGCACCAATCTGCCAAAGAAGTTCTGGGAAAGGGGTGGCATACTCCGCCGCCGCCGGGAGGTGAGCCCTGAAAACCTGCATCTTAAAGCGAGAAAGTGCATCAGCCGCATGATTTAATACCCCTGGCACATGTTTAGCTTTAAATTGCATATTTAGCTTCATGCACAACAGTACAATCTCCTTCAGTAGCCGGAGAATCATCCGACACCGTGCCGCTTGTTGGTTGATGCATTCGACCACGGTCATGTTATCTGACCAGAACACCACTGATTGATTACGCAGTTGTTCTGGCCACACTGTTAACGCCACCCAGATGGGGAACAATTCTAGGAAGCCTATGTTGCCCGTCAAACCTGTCTCGACCCACCATGCTGGCCACCGTTGCGCCACCCACTCGGTACCGAGTATAGCGCCAAATCCCTCACTACCCGCAGCGTCAGTCATTAAACCTAACTCCGCGGAAGTAGTGGGCGGACCAGGCCACACTACCCTGCCATTGAAGTCCTGCAGGAATGCCATCCAAATCTGCATGTCCTGCCTGACTTCAGATGACAGCCTGGTGTGGTGGTGTCTTTCCTTGAGCCCCGCCATCGCCTGTGAGATGGATCGGGAAAATGGCCTTGCCATAGGAATGATCCTTAGTGCAAAATTCAACTGCCCTACTGTCTGTTGTAACTGGTGTAATGTTACCCTCTCCTAACCAAGCACTGCTGTAATGCGGACCTGAACTTGGTGATCTTGTCCGCGGGCAACCTGAAACACCCCTGTATGGAATCTAACTCAATCCCCAGGAACTCTATTGTTGTATTAGGTCCCACCGTCTTTCCTGGGGCCAAGGGGACCCCAAAAGCACGCATGAGTGCGCAAAATTCCTGCAGCGCCCACGCACACTCCCGCGATCCCGGTGACCCCAAGACAAGAAAATCATCCAGGTAGTGCATTACCCACTGGTGCCCTGTCACCTGCCTAAAAACCCATTCCAGAAATGAACTGAATTTTTCAAAATATGCGCAGGAAACCGAGCAACCCATGGGCATACACATGTCCATGTAGAATTTCCCTAAAAATTGAAAACCAAGTAGATGAAAATCAGACGGGTGGACTGGTAATAGACGAAAAGCAGACTCTATGTCTGATTTTGCCAAAAGGGCTCCAGGGCTCAACCCCCTGAGCATCTCCACCGCTTGATCAAAAGAAGCATATCTCACACTGCAAAATTCATCATCAATAGCATCATTCAATGAAATTCCCTTGGGTGCTGATAGGTTATGTATAAGTCTGAATTCTCCTCTTTCTTTCTTGGGGACCACGCCCAACGGAGAGCAGACAAAATTCTCAACCGGGATTGAATCATATGGGCCAGCTACCCTGCCCAGTCGCAGTTCTTTTTCAATTTTCATTGCTGCTACGCTAGGTTTAACTCGCACTGAGAGTTGGTTCTTGCAATCTGATGCCCCCACATAACCAGGTGCCGGTATCCTAAAACCGTACCTGAAACCATCTAGCAGCATTTTTGCGGTGGTGTGACAAGGATATTTGTTTAGCCAGGGTGTCAATGCCGTTACATCAATGGGTGATCGTGCCTTTTGTTGTCCATGAACCTCACTCCTGTTTCTTCCCTCCCTTATCCTTTGATTTCTTGAAGCATTTGGACTCGGGGTGAGACGGGTTCGCGCAGATGGAACACGCATGCTTAAACCTGCACGTGCCCTGCGGTCTAGTGCAGGCACGTCTATTGAAATCCCAGCATGTCCCTTTGCGCCCTCCCCGGTGTTTGTATGGCTGGGGGACCTGTGTTTGGCTGTGACCGAAAGGACTGAAAGGACTGGTTCCTGGCCCTATCCTGGACCCCACCGCCAATTTGGTCTAACCATGCAATTGTGTCTATGCGGTCCCATGATAGGGAT
Source organism: Calotriton arnoldi (assembly GCA_963921515.1). Lineage (NCBI taxonomy): Eukaryota > Metazoa > Chordata > Amphibia > Caudata > Salamandridae > Calotriton > Calotriton arnoldi. The sequence continues at coordinate 587,304 of CAWUFW010010715.1, forward strand.
GTGTCAGACGCTTTAGTTCTCCTGAAGCTCTTATCATATTCTTTCCATCCCTCACCCCCGTATTTATCATGATGCGAGAACAATCCTGTTTTGGTAACATGCCATCTCAGCCTGTATGTTAGGGAAACGCTCAGCCATGACTGCCATGAAAATGGAAAAACCTCTAATCCAATTCATCAAGTTTTCCTCCACCCTGTACTTCATAAGTTCGCTTGCCCATTCCCTCGGGAGCATCCAGTCTTTGTTCTTCCTGGCCTCTTCCCTCTCTTTTTCGCAAATAAGCAAAGAGAACATGTTTATGTAAGACCCCGCCCAAATTCTGTCTTTTACGTCCTGTGTTACATGCCTCCCCAGATTCTCCCGATCTGTGCGGGACTCACCCACATTCAACATTGGCAATGTCATCAGCTTACCTCCTCCAGCGGACCCGGCTGACCCTGACGGCTTCTCTTCCGTCATGCTGCGCCCCGGTACTTCCCTGCTGGGTTCAAGTGGCTTGGCCACCCCTGCTGAAATGAGAGGGGACAGCGCACCCTGACCCTCGCCCGTTTTGTCCACTGGTGTCCCATGAAACTGGGCCACTATTCGCCTCGCTTCTACAAACGGATCACCGCCCCCGTCCTTACCCCCCACCGTCGATGACAGGATCCCAGCCTTACCCAACCAAGGAAGTATTGCTGCCAAATGGGACACTACATCCTGTGGAATGCCCTCCCCCCCCGTACCGGGCAACACCGGCAATTGCGGGCTATTGACTGACGGTCCGGGCCCCTCACCGGGCTGGGGGACTGGGACCGGAGCAATTGGGGGCAGAGGAGCTGGCACCGGGACAGGCGCTGGGGCTGGCACTGGGGCAACTGGCGGAGCAGGTACCTGTTCTGCGGGCGGGACCCCCTCTGTAGGCAAAACAGGGGCCGGGGACAATGGTAACCTTGGTTCCATCCGCCCCCCCTTGTTAGACCTAACCCTTTTGGGGAGGGGAGGAAAAGCCGACCTCGGGGGCACCATGCTGCGCCTGGCCCTCTCTTCTCTCTCCGCTGCCCCCCCTTGTGCGTCCACCCGTTCTCTGAGGTCCGCAAGACCCTGCCCCAACTCGTTCACCTTCTTGAGCATTGCCTCCATAAAGTTCTCCATGCGGGAGGGCTTGCCCCCCCTCTAAACAGTCCCTGCGTATATGACCACTTATCAGTCCCTGCTACCGTGCTGACACCGGCTGGATGCTAATGCCCAAATCCCACTGCTGAGGGTAACTAGCGCTGCTTTTCTAAAGCCACTGGATGCTAATGCCCCAATCACACTGCTGAGGGTAACTAGCGCTGCTTTTCTAAAGCCACAGAATGAAAAACCCCCCGATATTAGGCTCTCCCTGAGCCCTGTACGTGCTTAATCCCCACAATCAGGCAAAAACGAGCATAATACAGCCCCGGGCACTGCACGCGCTACGCACAAACCCCCCGCCTACCAAGCGTATCCTGGAAGGGCCACAGTTGCTGATGCCACCTTTAACTTTCACAATTGCCTCAATTCTATTCAACCGGAAGGGTGCGCGCCCTCGCTAGTCGAGCGCCACCACAACCGGGTACCTGCCGTCCTCCGTTGCGTGCAACTCGCCGCCGGTATTCCGGGCCTCCACACGCCTTCTCCCCCGCACAACAGCGGCGCTCTGCGACCGCGCACTCCTCCGATCGCTGCCGATTACAGCCGCCGATTTTTCGGGCCTCCCCACGCCTTCTCCCCCGCACAACAGCGGCGCTCTGCGACCGCGCACTCCTCCGATCGCTGCCGATTACAGCCGCCGATTTTCCTGGGCCCAAACGTTGCGAAGTCCGCGATGCCTGCGCCTGCAACGGGGAAAAAACAAATTGAAGTTAAAGCCTCCTAGCGAGGCTGGTGTGGGGGGGGCTGGGGAGCGGGGAGCGAAGAGACCTACTCCTGCGCTCACCAGCCTTTTAAAGGGTTTACAGGCCAGGCCGGTTCTAACCGGCCTGTCGCTATCCTCTCGCGTGACCCGGAAGTGATTCCAATCACTTCCGGGGCACGCCCAGGACACGGGACCAATCCATGGTGAGGCTCGCCTGTCGCGTCACCAAAGTGCGCGACAGGCTTGCCTCTGTGGTCGCCGGAGGGGGCCGGCACGACCGCCATACTTTTGGCGTGGCCGATGCCGGCCCCGCCGTTCTCGAAGTACTCATGGGAAATGAAGAAAGAACAAATGAATTTCCTCAGAGTGATTGACCCTATTTTCCACTTCTATTTATGGGCGCTTCCCACAGTGACTATTCTATAGGTGGTAGGGCGCGGGATGGCAGAACGATACGTTCAGTTCTGTGTTATTTTTTCTCCAAGAATGCAGGTCCTGCGTGCACGACACCCTTCCCGGCATGCACGACACCCTTCCTAGGCGTGCACAACACCCTTCCTGGCATGCGCGACACCCTTCCTGGGCGTGCGCGACACCCTTACTGGGCGTGCGCGACACCCTTACTGGGCGTGCGCGACACCCTTACTGGGCGTGCGCGACACCCTTCCTGGGCGTGCACGACACCCTTCCTGGGCGTGCACGACACCCTTCCTGGGCGTGCACGACACCCTTCCTGGGCGTGCACGACACCCTTCCTGGGCGTGCACGACACCCTTCCTGGGCGTGCACGACACCCTTCCTGGCATGCATTCTGTTGTTTCTGTTCAGCCCACTCTTACCAGATCCATTTAGAAGTAAAGTTAGGTCTTTCTGGTTTTGTGACTAGCATGTACAATGTGTCTGTAAATTACCTCTTCTCCAGGAACTGTCTTGGCTGTCTGACACAGCCGAGGATGATGTCGGGCCGCCCCCTGTGTCTGTGTTCAGTCCAGCTTATTCTGAACATTGGGTTGGGTACAAACCTGCCAAGGCATTATCACTGCTTGCACCTTTAAAAATAAGGTTGTAGTTCGTCACGCTGACCACTTTACAGCTATAGCTTGTAATCGCAATGTAATAGTTCTTTTTAAATTATGTCTTTCTGGGTTGCGAGTGTTCCTTTTGCAAAATGCATTTTAATTTGTAAAGAATAAATAAATAAAAATAAATCTAGGATTTGTAAAGTCACCCGTGAGGGTCTCAAGGCGCTGAATTTTAGGCATGGGGAGATTAAGTAATTTGCCCAGAATCACAGGATGTTGAGCTCATGCCGGCGCCAAGACTCGAACCAGGTTCCCGCAGATCTGAAGTCGGCAGCTCAGGCCGTTACGCCACAAGAATAGAAACTTGAAGTGAACTTTCATATACAGATTCAAATAAGCTCTCATTCCAGCACATAATCAAACACTCATCTCTCCTTTTATTGATTATATTATATTATTGATTATATTATTGAAATGTAACTGTATGTGGCAACACGTGGGGAGATGCAACTACAAAGCACAAATACTCAGTTTGTGGCAAAACTCTTAAATAGGAAGTGCTCACATGCTGTAAAGTCAGCTCATTGGAGGCATCTCGGCGCTTCACTGATGCTGACCTGCAGGGCTATCGCTCAGGAGCTTCTAACATGTTCGCAGTGTAGAGGGCGGCATCATACACGTGAAGCACAAATCATACCCGGACTACCAAATGCGCTTCAATGCCGTACCAGTGGACGACCAGGCGTTAATTAAGTGCCATACATCAATAACAGCCAGAACCCCACTCTGTGCTGACAGTGTCCAGTTGTGCCCTCTGCCGGAGTCCACGCGACAAACCAGGCATCAGGGCCAGACTGGCCGTAGCGGGCACCGTGCATTTTCCCAATGGGCCGAAAGGGTGGGGGCCAGTTTTGGACCGGTGGGTGCCGTTTTTGGTACACGGGCCGGTTTTGCAGCAGTGCTGCAATATTGCCCCCCCTGTACCAAAAGCAGCAGCAGTGTTTTGCACCAGCACCCCTCTGTTGCCCCCTCCCCCCACTGCCGGTCCGGCTTAATTGCCAGGGCTGGTTTGCATTCCCAGTCCAGCCCTGCCGGGCATCGGTTGATGTTAGAAATGAAATACCCACTGTCACTCCTTGGAGTGGAGACCACGCCAGGCACCTGACCAGCTGTGTTAACTAACCGGCTCAGCTCACCCTGTTGCCCCCTGTTGCCCCCTGTTCATGCCCCTCTACCTCTCGTGCAAAACCCCTCCATGGGCCACGGCTCTCATACTCAAGTCTGCACCCGATCTCCATGGGTTTATTTATGCAATCGTGGCGGAAAGTTAAAGATGCACTTGTGCTTTCTTTAAGCTTTTAATTTTCTAAAGCTGTTTATGATCAAGGCTTCCCAAAGCTTACTAAAACGATCATTACATTTGACTTTTAGAAAAAGTCTATTTCTATAAAGCTAAAAAGAAATCGGATAGCAACAAAAACAAACGTGTTAAAATGTGCGGAGTATTTACCATAAAGCGAAATAACAAAATGAATGATCTTTGTATTTGCCTGTTTTGTATTCTGATCTGTCCCTGCTGGCTTTGTCCTAAATTACCTCCGACAGCAGAGAAAGCGCTCTTGGGCATTTGGAGAATGAAAGGCCTTGGAGAGTGCTCGGTCATGTTAAAAAACTTTCTCTCTCCCTCCCGAGATAGACGAGAGGGAAAGAGAAGGAAGGTGCTTGACTTCCTGCAAGCGAATCCAACCAATCCTGGAGCTGCTCTCATGCTGTTTTCAGCATGAGAGCAGCTCCAGGAGTGGTTAGAGCAGGCTACCCCAGCGCTCATTTTGAGGCTAGGGGCCTGTGCCTGTAATCCCCTGGCTATTTTACAGTGCTGGGCTTGCTGTGTCTTAAGTGAGCATGTCGGATAGGATAGCTGTAGTCAGCTGGCCAATCGGACATGCGCACTGAGCACTGGTAGCAGTTATCCTGAAATCTGCAGAAATCTGCCCCGCCCCCACCATCACACTCATGCTTCAACAGGCGGGCCAGAGGAACACAGAATAATAAAATGGTAATTACCATTTTATTATTCTGTGTTTACCGCTGCGGTCACAGCAGGCGGGGCGACGCTCCTCCACCCTTTATGGGGAACTACCCCCGCCTGTATGCTTGTAAACAGATCACACACCCACAGGTGTGTGTCGATAGTGGGTGGGATGCCATTGGAGCTGCACCCCCTCCCTTGCTCTTCAATCAATCAATCAGGGGAATTGTAAGTGCGCTACTCACCCGTGAGGGTCTCAAGGTGCGGATGGGGGGGGAGAGGGGGGGTCCGCAGGTCTGTTTTAGCCGAAGAGCCAGGTCTTGAGAGTCTTCCTGTAGGTGTTCAGGGAGGGGGCGCGTCTGATGTCTGCCGGTAGCTCGTTCCAGGTCTTGGCTGCAATGTGAGAGAAGGATCTTCCGCCTGCTCTGGCTCTGTGGATGCGCAGGGTTTTGGCCAGTGCGAGGTTGGAAGATCGGAGGTTTCTTTTGGGTACGTGGAAGTTGATTCTGTCGTTGAGGTATTTGGGTCCGTTGTTGTGTAGGCATTTGTAGGCGTGGGTGAGGATTTTGAAGGTGACTCTTTTCTCCACAGGGAGCCAGTAGAGTCTTCGTAGGTGTTGGCTGATGTGTTCTTGCCGGGCGATGCCGAGGACAAGTCTGGCTGCAGTGTTCTGTATGGTCTGGAGTTTGTGGAGCAGGGACTTGTTGATGCCGGCGTAGAGTGCGTTGCTGTAGTCCAGTCTGCTGGTGATGAGTGCGTGGGTGACTGTCTTCCTTGACTCATGGGGATACATTGAAGGTCTTGCGAAGTACGCGAAGGGTGTTGAAACAGCTGGATGTGACAGCGTTGACCTGTCGGTTCATGGTGAGTGAGGAGTCGAGTATGATGCCCAGGTTCTTGACGTGGTCTGAGGGGGTAGGCGGGCTTCCGGGGGCGGTCGGCCACCAGGTGATGTCCCATGCTGAAGGGGTGGTTCCAAGGATGAGGAGTTCTGTCTTCTCGGCGTTGTGTTTCAGACAGCTGTTGGTCATCCAGTCTGCGACGTCTTGCATACCTTTCTGGAAGTTGAGTTTGGCGGTGGTGGGGTCTCGGGTGAGGGAGAGGATAAGCTGGGTGTCGTCGGCTTAGGATACGATGTTGAGGCCGTATTGTCGGACGATGGCTGCGAGGGGGGCCATGTAGATGTTGAAGAGGATCGGGCTCAGGGATACTCGTGTGGGACTCCGCAGGTGATTTTCATAGGATTGGAGAGGAAGGTTGGTAGTCTGATTCTCTGGCTTCTTCCGGTGAGGAACGATCGGATCCAGTCCAGGGCTGTTCCTTGTATGCCGGAGTCGTGTAGTCTGGCGACTAGTGTGCAGTGAGAGACTGTGTCGAAAGCCGCTGACAGGTCAAATAGGATGAGGGCTGCGGAGTGGCCTTGGTCCAGGAGGGCGCGGATGTCGTCAGTGGCGGCAAGTAGGGCGGTCTCAGTGCTGTGGTTGCTTCGGAATCCGGATTGGGACGGGTCGAGGATGGCGTTCTCTTCGATGAATCGTGTCAGTTCCCTGTTGACCGTTTTCTCTGCGACTTTTGCAGCGAAGGGAAAGAGCGAGATGGGCCGGTAGTTCTTGAGGTCGGTGGGGTCCGCTGTGGGCTTTTTGAGCAGGAGCCTGACTTCTGCGCGCTTCCAGTCATCTGGGAAGGTGCCTGTTTTGAAGGTGGTGTTGATGGTGCGTTGCAGTTCAGGTGTGATGGCGGCCGTGGCTCTGTGGTAGATGTGAGGAGGGCAGGGGTCGGTGGGGGCCCCTGAGTGGATGCTTTTCATGGTCGAGGCGGTGTCTTCAGCGTGATCGGTGTCCAGTTAGAGATGTTGGGTTGGTTGGTGTGCTTGGGGGGCGGGTGGGCGGCTGTGGTGTCAGGAGGATGGTTGATGAAGTTGTCGTAGAGGGTTTTGATCTTGAGATGGAAGTAGGTTCCCAAGCTTGTCGCAGAGGTCTTGGGACGGGGTGATGTCTGTGGCTTCGCTGCGTGGGTTGGTGAATTCCTGAGTGATGCTGAAGAGTTCCTTGCCGTTGGTGGAGTTGGCGAGGATTTTGTTGTGGATGAAGTTCCTCTTGGTGGTTCTGAGTTGGTTGTGGTAGTCCGTCATGGCGTCCTTGTAGGTGGAGTAGTTTTCGATTGTCATGGTGTTTCTCCAGTTCTTCTCCAGGCATCTGCAGGTGCCCCTGGCTTTTTGGAGAGTGGTGGTGAACCAGGCAGCTTTCCTGGGGTACTGTTTGTCGGGGTTGCGTAGATGGGCGAGCTCGTCTGCGCAGTTGGAGATCCAAGTGTGGAGTTCTCTGGCTGAGCTGTTTGCGTCGGGTGTCCAGGTGTGGCTGTCTCGGGTGAGGGTGGAGTTAAGTTGCTCGTCAATGACTTTGCTCCAGTTCCTTCGTGGTGGGCATGTGGTTGGTGTGGGTGCCTTGGGTTTGTCGCAGTGAAGTGTACGCAGTGGTGGTCGGTCCATGGTGGTTGCGTTGCGTGGCTGAAGTGGACGCTGTTTCCTGTAGCGAAGATGGGGTCGAGGGTGTGTCCTGCTCGATGGGTCGGTGTGGTGACGAGTTGTTTGAGTCCGATGTTGGCGAGGTTGTCACGAAGGGTGGTGGAGTTGGGGTCGTTGGGGTTGTCGATGTGGAAGTTCAGGTCTCCAATGAGTATGTAGTTCGTTGATGCGATGGCGTGGGGTGCGATGAAGTCGTGATGGTGGTGGCAAAGGGTGTCCGGGGGCCGGGGGTCTGTAGACGAGGGTTCCTCGGAGTGTGGCGTTGGGGGAGATCTGGATCTGGAAGTGCAGGTGTTCAGCGTAGGGGAAGGTTTCACTGTAGGTGGTGAGGCGGAGGGTGCTCTTGTGGGCGATGGCGAGTCCCCCTCCCGGGTGGTTGGGGCGGTCCTTCCTCTGGATCTTGTATCCGTTCGGGATGGCGATGTTGATGTCGGGTGCGGAGGAGGCATTGGTCCAAGTCTCCGTGAAGAAGGCGATGTCGGGCGAGAGGGAATCGAGTAGGTTCCAGATTTCCATGGTGTGCTTGTGTACGGAGCGTACGTTGAGGAGATGCATCTTAGGGTGTCGCCGTTGTTGGCGGTGTTGGAGGTCGGGGTTGTGGTGAGGGTCAGGCGGCAGTGGAGACAGGAGACCTGGCCGTGGGTCTTGTTCGGCGAGGCCTGTTGGCAGTCTGAGTCTTCCGGGGTTGAGTGCGAGGAGGGTGGTGTTGTCGTAGCGATGGATGGTTGGAGATCCAGGGTCCCTGGCACTGGTCGCGGTCGGGTCGCGGACGGGCGCAGACGGGCTTGCCTTAGGCGCGCCTTTGGCACGCCAGCGGTGAGCCCACTGCGCACGTCCACTGCGTGACCGCGCAGCGGCCGCCATTAAGTAGGGGGAGGGGCATGCAGCTGGGAGGCGGGAACGGCAGGAAAAAACGAGCAGTGGCGGTAAACAGAACAAAAGTATGGGCACAAGAATACAAGAAGGGCACAAAGTGGATAGTGAAGGAGAAAAAACTAATGCACAAGATACAGACAGAAATTTTAAAAAAGAGCAGAGGCACGAGAACAGTCACCGGCACAGAGCAGTCTCGAACCCTACCAGGGTGGGGCTCACGATCGGTACGCGGCGCAGCAGAGCACAGCGGAGCTGCTGGGGTGAGAGCAGGCCTCAGACCGTGGGTCAGAGGTCTTGCTTGCGCTCCCCCGCAGCGGCCGCCATAAAGTAGGGGGGAGGGGCATGCAGCTGGGAGGTGGGAGCAGGGGCGGGAACGGCGGGAAAAAACGAGCAGTGCCGGTAAACAGAACAAAAGTATGGGCACAAGAATACAAGAAGGGTACAAAGTGGGCAGTGAAGGAGAAAAAACTAAGGCACAAGATACAGACAGAAGTTTAAAAAAAGAGCAGAGGCACAAGATCAGTCACCGGCACAGAGCGGTCTCGAACCCTACTAGGGTGGGGCTCACGATCAGTACGCAGTGCAGCTGAGCACAGCGGAGCTGCTGGGGTGAGAGCAGGCCTCAGACCGTGGGTCAGAGGTCTTGCTCGTGCTCCCCCGCAGCGGCCGCCATTAAGTAGGGGGAGGGGCTTGCAGCTGGGAGGCGGAAGCGGTGGCGGAAACGGTGGGAAAAACGAGCAGTGGCGGTAAACAGAACAAAAGTATGGGCACAAGAATATAAGAAGGGCGCAAAGTGGGCAGTGAAGGAGAAAATACTATGTCACAAGATACAGACAGAAATTTTAAAAAAGAGCAGAGGCACGAGAACAGTCACCGGCACAGAGTGGTCTCGAACCCTACCAGGTCCAAGGCAGGGGAAGTGATATAGGGCCAGGAAGGGCTTCTTGTCCCGTCTCGTGCGTCATGGGGAAGGAACTCACTGACGCAATTTGTGCTTCACTTCCTGGTCATGGTTTTGCAATGGCGAGATGGTATTTAGGGGGTCCGATTCACGACCTCTGCCTCTTTGTTGGGCCATCATGATGCCATGACCAGGGAACGCTCCAGACTACAGCGTTCATCCCCACCACCAAGACCTTCCTCTGGTGGCGGAAGCAACCAACATTGACTCCACCCAGGGATAAAAGGTTTTCTACTCAAAATACCTCCTAGGACTAAAGGGATGGACAGCAATCCATTGTTCTGCAAAGTGACATCCACACCGGTTTAGTCGTTTGAGTTGGGGGGGCTTGGTCCAAGCTGGGGGTCTACGGCCACTATGTGCTTGGGTGTGTGCAAGATGTCTGGTTTAGCTGTGTGGATGCATGGTGAATGGTAGCCCGGTATGAGTGCAGAGGCAGAGTGTTTCTGTGAGAGTATTTGGTGTACAGTGTACAGGGAACAGTGGGCTTGTGTGAGTGCATAGTGTGCAGTGTGTTTGTATGAGTGCACAGAGATCCTTGTGCATGTACAGTGAGTGGTGTGCCTCTTAGTGGAGGGTGAGTGGTGTGCCTGTGTGAGTAGAGAGTGAGCGATGCACCTGTGTGAGTGAAGGATGGGAAATGTGCCTGTTTGAATGTACGATGAGCAGTTTGCTTGTATGAATATACAGTAAACAGTGTGCCTGTGTGATTTTATGGTGAGTGGTATTCTTTTGTGAGTTTATGGTAAGTTGTGTGCTTTTGTGAGTTTACAATATGAAATTTAAAATTTTGCCTTAGCGTAAGTGTACCTGCTGCAGCCATGTTTCTGCTTATGATAAAAATGCCCTTAAGTTGTGCCTGTATATGACCTGTAAAGCCTTGGTTCCATGCTTGGTATTTGAGACAAGAAAGTTTTGATAAGCGTGCTCAGTCGCAAGAGTTTACATTTCTGTATCTTTATGAAGGTTGTTTTATTCTTTCTCTTGATTTCAGAATCATGTGCCTATGTAACACATTTGCTCCATTCTCATCACATGTCTCTATCGGTGTCCTAGATACGTAAACTTAAAATTTGTGTCTTGCCTCTGCTTGTGAAGCTTATGCTCATTCGGAATGCTAAAGAATCCCAGTGCTGGCCTTTCCTGTGCTTCACACAAATATTTTTCTTTTGTTAATAAACATTTTTAGACATTGAATTGGCATATGTGTAGATTTTATCAACAGTTATGGTGGGCTTTAGTAAGTGAGTGGTGCCCTGTGTGAGTGTATGTAAGAAAGTGCCCTCTTTCTGCATGGTTGCCCCCACTTTTTGCTGAACTGCTGATGTACTTTGACTGAGTGTGCCTTGGGCTCCTGCCAATCAGGTACCCAGGGCCTATGTTCTTTCCCTAAAACTGCATTGAAGACAAAACCCAATTGGCACTCTCTGGCCACAGGTCAGCCCCTGGTAAATGGTACCACAGGTACCCAGGGCACTGTGACCAGGGTAGGCCTCTAAGGGCTGCAGCACTTATTGTGCCACCAGTGGTGGCTCGCATAGGGCATGCTGCGGGGCAGTGGGGCGGGGTGGGGGAGGGGCAGGGTGGGGTAGTAGTAAACTCAGACATACGACGGAATGGAGGAACGTAATAATTACTTTCCTCCGTTCTGTCGTATGTCTGAGTTTACTACCCCCCACCCCTGGCCCTCCCCGCCCCACCGCCCTGCAGCACGCCCTATGCGAGCCACCACTCTGTGCCACCCTTAGAGGCCCTATACCTTTACACTCACACACTGCCTTTGCAGGCTGCGTGTTTTGGTGCAGAACAAAGTGAAGAGTCGATATGGCACACATCCCTGTGTGCCATGCCTACAACCGACTGCTCTGGCATAGATCAGCCACCCCTCTAGCTGGGTGAACTATACCAGTGATGAGGGTACAGGTGCATGAGCCCTGTACCCCTACAGTGTCTAAGCCAATTCTTAGACATTGTAAGTGCAGTAATGCCATTAAGAGTATATGGTGCTGAGAGTTTGTCATTACGAACTCCACAGTACCATAATGGCTTTATTGCAAACTGAGAAGTTTGGTATCAAACTTCTCAGCACATTAAACCCATACTGATGCCAGTGTGGGATTTAATGAAAAATGCACCTAGAGGGCATCTTAGAGATGCCCCCTGAAAAATGGCCTAACACTAGTGTCCAGGCTGAGTGGCTGCTCACCAGCTGCCACCACCAGACATGTTTCTGGACCCCTGGGTCGAGAGCCTGCTGCTCACGGGGGTCTGAAACAATGCACATCCTGGGAAGAGGTGCCAAGCCTCCTCCCAGGATGGGCAGGATCCATGAAGGGGAAGCTTCAAAGGCTTGCCGCCTTTGTGAGCTTCCACAGGCCTTTTGCTGCTTTTAGCAACTGGTCCCTACCGGTTCTGACCCCCACTTTGGACGGGAGAACCGGCGGGAAAACCAAGTAAGGAAGGGAGGTGTGCCCCCCTTTGCTAACCCCACCCCTCAGGTGGGGTAGGCGAGGTGAAGCACAACTCTCAGTCCCCGCAATCTTGCAGATGGGAGGACCCAGCCAACCAGAGTGAGGCATATGCCCCCCTCCCACTGGAGGGTGGCATAATAGGGGGTGTACACACCCCAAGGAAGGGACTCTTTGGTCCCAACCTTTTACTTACCTGTGACGCTCCTAAATTTAGTATTTAGTGGCACCCCTGAACTTTGCCTCCTCAGACAAGCAAAGACCAAGAAGAAAAGAAAAAGAAGGACTGAACAGCCGTGCCTAACCTAAGAACAGGAGGACGCCCACTGACTTGGCCCCAGTCCTACCGGCCTGTCCCCACCTCGAACCTGAAGAAGCGAAACTCTGGTGTGTCCTGCAGCCAGCAACCTCAAGAACCCCGAGGACCTGCCCTGCCTTCCAAAGAAAATACTTTGTCTCCTGTGAACACCGGATTTGATCACCCACAGATTCCAGCTCCGGCCAAATCCGCGAGTCTGCACCACTCTGCACCCGTCACCCACGGCCCGAGTTCGAGTGGCCCAACACCACGAGGAGATCTCCCCGGCAATTCTGACCTGAGATCTGGTGATCTGTGACCTGCCTCGAATCTCCCAGGGAAGCCTGCAGCCTCTTTTTGGAGGATCCCCCCCGACCGCGACTGGAGCTGATAAGAGAAACCCGACACCTAAAGACACCCCTGTACCCGAAGCCCCACGGCCTTGGGTGGCCCAACTGACGGTGTCCCAACATCCCCAGCCATCCCAACTTACCTCTCCAACCAGTGGTCACCTCCAGAAGATCTTCGTCCCCGAGCCTGCAGTCTTTGTTGAAACCAGAGAATCCCCATTGAAATCAACAGGGCATCCGACACCAAACCAGCACACTGCACCCAGCCGCCCCTGCGCAGCTGCGGGTGCACTTTTTGTGCCAAACAGGATCCCCCTTTGTCCTGAGCCTAACACCAGGAGCTTTGCTCCCACAACCCAGTGGCCTGTTCGTAAGCATCCACCAACCGGAGACCCCCTATCCCCCATTGGATAACATCGGCCCTCAGCACTCTGCACCCGGCTGCCCTAGTGCCGCTGAGGGTGTAACAAGAGTACATCCTTGACCCTGGGGGAACCCTTGTTCTAACCCCAGAAACTCAACCTCAAAGGCCAAGTACTTACCTGGTAACCGTTAACTTAATTTCTCTCCATAGGAACCTATTTCTAAGTGTGGAGTTGATTTGTATGGAAACCTGAAAAATTACAACTGTGCAAAACTGATTTTACTTACCTTTTCTCTAGGAAATGTCCCAGTGTGATATCTAGGCATATCACACTGAGTAGAAAAAGTAACTTAAAAAGTAATCTAAAAAAAGTAACGAAAAACTAATCTGTACAGTAATTTCAATACCTTGACTTACCTGTATTTCAAACAACTGCATTTGAACTTGCATTCACTTGTAAACACTGCATAATATTTTGCAAAGCATTTATTTCTCTTACCTGGGCCAAGCTTGGCTTGGTTCTAAAAATAAAATAACTTAACAATATTTTTATACAAACAAAATTGGTCTGAGTTCATTCTTTGAGTGTGTGACATCATTTGCTGATTGAGTGTGTACAACAAATGCTTAGCACTACCCTCTGATACAGCCTTACTGCTCGCCTACACTACCACAAATAGAGAGTAAGGTGCTTTTACCTCTGCCTACCTTTGGGGTTCCACTGGACTCTGTGCACACTATACCTCATTTTGGTATAGTATATACAGAGCCAGCTTCCTACAGTGTATAGTTTACAGTGTGCCTGTATAAGTGTACGATGAGTCATGTGCATGCATGAGTGCATCAGGAACTCTCCATCTCACCTCCACGTCCGGAAGACGCTGAAGACCTGGCTGTTCAGCCAGGAGCCCATCCCGACCTACAAGCCAGCTCTAGCGCCTGGATACCCTCATGGGTGATTAGTCGCACTCTACATATCAACATAACACAACATACCATGGTGAGCTGTGTGCCTGCGTGAGGGCAGGGTGAGCCATGTGTTTGTGCAGGATGAGTGGTGTGTATATTGTGTACGGTGAACAGTGCACTTGTATGAGTAAACAGTTAAATTGTATGAATGGAGGATGAGAAGTGTGTCTTTGTCTGTTGTGTGTGAGGTGTAGGGAGAAGGGTGTGTCTGTGTGTAAGGTTGGAGTTGTACCTCTGAAAGTGAGTATTATGCTTGTATGAGTGCATGGTGAGAATCATGCATGTGTGAGTGTGCACTGCACCATGATCTTATAAACGTTCAAGGTAAGCCTTGGTCCTGTTAAATGCAGGATGAAGGGTGTGCTTGTATGAGTGTATAGTGACAGGTGTGCCTGTATCCGTCAGTATGAAAGGGTGCAGGGTGAGTGGTGCTTGTGTGAATGTAGGGGGAGGAGTGTGTTTGTGTGATTGGAAGGAGATGAGTGTGCCTATATGAGTGCAGGGCGACGTGTGCCCTTGTGTCGGCAAGGGGAAGAGGTGGTTGTGTGAGTGCAGGGTGAGGAGTGTGCCTGTGTGAGTGCAGGAAGCATCACATTAAAACCAAACCTGTTGGCTTTGTCAATGCTTTTGATGTTGATCTGGGCGATGCTAGATATTCACTGATGGCAATTACAATTCACCAAGTACACATTATTTCTACTTACGTTTATTTACTGGCATATGGATTTTTGGACGTCTACTGAACTGCTGTTGCGAAAGTTCCAGCTGATTCCAGATGCTACTTTAAAACTTGTTATTGGTGTCTGACAGAACATACTGGTTTACATTGCTATTGCTATTCAGCCATTAAACGTTTTGTCCCCTCTACATGCATAGCCCAATTGCCAAGAACTCCAGAGCCATGACTGAATTGAACAGAACCATGGACGCCAATTCACCAAAATGCCAGGGGCAGCAGAGTGACATCATCCAAATAGTCACTGATCACATCACAGGAAGTGACACCACTTGATCTTTTGACCATGATAATGTTAGAGAAAGTGTTGTCACGTGACCTTTTGTATATTGGCATTAAGGTAGTGACACCACAAATTCAAACTCCAAGCGGTAAAAGGCAGAGTGAACTTTAAATGAAAGATTAGTAAAATAATGCAAATGGTTTTTAAAGCAGTTACACATCAATTCTTGAGTCACACATATATTTTAATTCATGTGGTATCATGAAATGCTATGTGTGTAACCATTATATGCCAGGAGTGCTGCCTGGATATGGCAGGTTTGTAGCAGTCATCTACCAAGATACAGCCAGCATAGACACATCTCCACATGCATATGCACAGGCCCACATACCAAGACACAGCTCAATAAGCCCAGGCCCAGCCAAAGGCCAAACACAGCACTCAGTGCCCAGATACAGCCTTCGGTTCTTCCACATAGCCTCAAAAGAAACGTTCAACCATTTTTTCAATTGTCCATTACACACCAAGGCCCAGGTTTACAAAACACTGCTAAATTTGCTGCATTGTGTTTCTTGAAAGAGAGATACAGGAGAACAGTTCCATATCTGCTAAGATATGGCACTATTTTCCTCTCTCCCTGCTCTGGCGCACTATAGGCTGCCAAGCTCCAACACACACACACCGTTGTGCCATAGTTCAAGGATGTGAGCTATCTGTAAGAAATAGTTTTTGTACTGGAAAAAAAATCTTCCAATACAAAACTATCCTTAAACTCTTTCCTTGCCTTGTATGTGTGCTGTACAATGCAGCACGCATGCAAATTAGGAAAAACAAGTAAAATTAAAAAAGTTCTCCTTGTTACACCTTCCTCAAGGAGGTGTAAGAATACACTGCAAATCGCTCTTAATGAATGTTTATGGATAAAGATTTGCATCAAAACCCATAGATGGTTGCATGGGAACGTCCATGTACCACCCATGGTACATTCACTTGATGTAAAGTAGAGTAATGCAGCGTATAGTGCAACTTTGTGTTATTTTGAGAAACTATCCAATGCAAATCCTGATGTGTGTTGGATAATAAATCCCTGCATAACACTTTGCGGCAAGTTTGCATCACAAAAGTAACAAACTTGGCGCAAAGCAATTGGAAATCTGGGCCCACGTATGTATCTCATGGGCAGCAGCAGAAGAGAGGCAGCCAGCCAAGTGGCTGGCCATAAGTCAGTGGTAAGCAGGTATAACCTCCCAGGTCACCCCCAGGTTATGGTTTTCTTCTCTCCTCTTCTGGAGGGAGAAGTGTTGAAAATGCACAAGCAAAGTGCAGCAGCTGCAGTTGGCACCCCTAAACTTAAATGGGACTTTTGTATTAAGCCTGCAGAAAAGTAATATTTGAATTCATTTGAGTGTGCATTGTATGCGCTTTAGAAAGTTATCTATTTGAAAAATAAAAACCTTCTGAAATGGGAAAAAACTCTGATAAATTAAAACTTCCCAGTTCTGCTGGGACAACAGAAAGTAAACAGGGCTTATGCAAGCTCCATTTTCCTTCTATTCATTCCACTGCCTTTGTGATCCTTGATGCCAGGGGTTCCAAGGGCAGTGCCAGGGGTCGCAAGTAGCAAGTCAGGGGTCGCATCTGTGACCTCTGGTGACCCCTAAATGACATCCATGAGTGGAAATTGCCACTAAATGATCAGAAGAAATTTTGGATTGGGGTGGCTGTTGCATGGCAGTGTGCATAAGTAGGGGCGTCGTGAACTCCCTGCTTAAGCAACTACAGCAGGGGTAGTGTTTTTGATGGGCCTATTCTGTCTGCATCTCAGCAGATGACTGGTCAACCTGTGAGGGCCCCTCTTAAGGGGAGAAGCCCACACCCTGGGAATCCCTACACAGAGTAACTTGTGCAGGAGGCCCGTCTGCCCGCCAGGTTACCTACCTCGGGCACCCACATACACCCTCATTACCCCCTGGAAATACATACCTCCCCAGAGTAACTTGTGCAGAAGGCCCTTCTGCCTGCCAGTTTACCTACCTCGGGCACCCCATACACACTCATTATCCCTACAAGGGTCTGTGCTAGCTTGGCACCCACGTGCCTGAGCGGGGATTGGCCATAAAGGCCTGTTGGCAGCAAGCACTTCCACCCCCCGCACCCTCTGTCTGACTTGCTGCAAGCACCCCATGGAGAGCCCCGTCAAATCGCTGTCCCACCTATCCCAAGTAAAAGGATGCCTTCCATGGACCCCAAGTGCCCCACCAATCATGACCTCACTCGCCGACCTAGGTTACTACAATAAATATGACAAAACACCAAAACAGCTGCAAAATAAGTTAATGTAAATAAACAGCAAATAGATAACTATAACACCAACTTAAATAACGCAAGGCTGAAAGAGAAAAAATAATGCACACAGGAAACTTAAACAATACAACAATCTGCTGTCTAAGGGGATGGTGGGTGGGACAAAATAGGAACTGGATCTGGTACCCCAGCGGGGAGGGACCAGCAGTGTCCTGTCGCCGGAGCGGTGAGCGTAAAAGAGACCGCTCCACCTATTCGTCGCCCCTTCATGTGTGGAACCCAACGCAGACTGGATTGGCGGGGACTCAGAAGTGTTAAACCACTTCCGGGTCACCGCCCACCTGGGG
Source organism: Calotriton arnoldi (assembly GCA_963921515.1). NCBI lineage: Eukaryota > Metazoa > Chordata > Amphibia > Caudata > Salamandridae > Calotriton > Calotriton arnoldi. Next base: position 604,636 of record CAWUFW010010715.1, read on the forward strand.
TTCAATAGCTGGGGCCACTACTGCTTGGTGGCAGCGGCATCACCCGCCGCCACCCCCAGCACAATGGGCTGGCCCCGGCCCATCTGCAATAGACGCGGCACCCCCGATTTAGATGCATCTTGGCATATGGCCAGGCATCGCCGAGCTCCAGCCCTTCCCATGGAGTGACACGGACCCCCCCCCCCATGGCCCTCCATCGTCCCTTACTGCGACGGACAGCACAAAACATCACTTTGGACATTTCGGTAAGGGGTCGTAAACCCCCAACTGTATTTATTGTGATAATAAACCACAAAAAACATAAAACATTCACTCAAATCATTTCACAAAATTAGACGCAGAAACACCAAAAACCAGAGACATGATTATTTTCAATTTTGATTGATGGTTAACCTTAAAATAGACTAATACATAGCCATTCCTAACCATATCTAACATTGTCCCTGCGTATCCAGCGTTGAGCCTACGAGTGAGATCCTGACTGGTCAACCTGTGAGGGCTCCTCTTAAGGGGAGAGGCCCACCCCCTGGGAATACCAGAGTAACTTGTGCAGGAGGCCCATCTGCCTGCGAGATTACCTACCTCGGGCACCCCCATACACACTCATTATTCCTCCAAGGGCCTGTGCTAGCTTGGCACCCACGCGCCCGTATGGGGATTGGCCCTAAAGGCCTGTTGGCAGCGAGTACTCCCACAGCCCCCCATACCCTCTAGCTGACTTGCTGCAAGCACCCCCTGGAGGGCCCCGTGACACAACTGTCCCACCTATGCCAAGTAAAATGATACCTTCTATGGACCCGAAGTGCCCCACCAATCATGACCGCACCTGCCACAGGCCAATATAGTTCACCTACTATCTGGCCTCCCCCCCCCCCCAAGATGGTCATGTCCAGATAGCCGATGTATCAACTATGCTAGGATGTTCTCCGAAATATCTCATTACCCAGTTTAGAGAGGTGAACCCCATCCTGAGCAAAACAGGTGCTCCCCTTGGATGCACCCCCAGGATAGCCTACAATTTTTGGCAATCTAAACAGCTTATTGACCGTTTTATTAAGCCGCTCGACAGAGCGATTGAGTGCCCTGACAGACTCACCCCCCTCTCCATTGTAACCTCAGGATGATGTGGGACCAAGTGATGACTGAGTGCGGGAGTTTCTTAGCTAACCAGCCCATTTCTGTAATCAGTAATTCCAAAAACTCCCTTCTGCCTAAGTGAACCAATTTGTTGCCACCAAGATGCACTACAAAATAAGATCTGGATCTGGTACCCCGGCGGAGAGGGACCAGCAGCGTCCTGTCGACGGAGCGGTGAGCGTTAAAGAGACCGCTCCACCGATCCGTCACCCCTGGATGTGCGGGACCCAGTGCAGACTGATTGGCGGGGACTCAGAAGTGTTAAACCACTTCCGGGTCACCGCCCGCCTGGAGCCAATAGCTGGAAACAATACTGGTTGGTACATGATGGGCTGGCCCCGGCGTATCCGCCATAGGCGTGGTGTCCCCGATTTGGGGGTGCCTTTGCAAAATGCACAAATACATTCCAGTGCCATTCAGTCGTTAGTTCTTTAGTGACTGCATAAACACACTGACATTGTGAGATAGTCTATTTTATTTTCACTGCTATAAGGATGACCATGGCCCATTCTTTGCTCTCCCTAACAGCCGAAGAAGGACATTGCAGACGCCCAGAGGATATCCAGAAATAAGTCTGTTCCCTTAGGGCATACATTGGCACCATCCTTATGAAACATCTCCTCTCACAAAAGTTTGTGCGTGATATTCCTCAAGTGCCCCGGGGACCCATACAAAGCTTTGCATAACTGCTTTCAAGTGCCTGACTTAACCATTTACTACCTTGGCACGCACCCTTCACCGCAGTTCTTCCTTGGTATCATATGGGACCAAGCAATGAAGTTAGCTGGCAGGGGAGCAGAGCTGAATACAGGTTCACGGAAGGGATGGGACCTTTGACGAAAGTGTGACTATAAGCCCTCCCTCTCATGCCCCGGTGGGAACATATTTCCCATTTCAATTAGGTAATTGGCAAGTAAACCCCTTTTTTTAAATTTTCGCATGCAAATCGTATGCTAAATGTAACCAGCACACGTTAGTCACGTCTTCGGGGGAGTGGCTTGTTCGCTACCCACCCTGACGAAAGCCCAGGACCTTTTGCAGGCCGACAGAACAGGGCTGAAACAGGGTCATAGGACCATCACATCCTCATATCCCTTATTTTTTAACCTTTCCTCCCCCTCTTCTAATAAAGGATACTTTTAGAGTGGGGGAAGAATTTTGTCTTTAAAGTTACGCCCCATACACCCTATCTTCATGAGTGCCCCCTGGAATATGGTAGAGTCCACCCTGACTTTTAGGAGTTTGGGTGAACCCAATGATGTAGCATGCCACTACTAGAGTGGGTGAGGGTTATATAAAGAAAAGGGTCTTTTTCCCTTCCTGCCCACAATAGTAGGTGTGCTGTTAATAGGGGTACCAGTGGTCCCCCACCTCTATCGTTTCCAAGGAGCCAGGTTGGCTCTGGATGGGATACTTGTTTGTTTTTGAGTTAGCTGGAAACAGCCTACCCAGCCAAGCAACTTTACCAAGAATCAATTCACACAGTTGTTTCCTACCCAATGTAGTCAAGTCATTCCCCCCAAGATGTATGATTAGGAAGTCTGGGAGCTGAAAAAAAGCTCCTATGATTCCTTGTTGGCTCAATTGTCTCCAAAAGCTCTGATAAACACTTGCCATCATTTCCCAACCACCTGAATTGAACCTTCTGCAGCACTTCATGTTTTTGTCTTTGAGAACACAATGTATCTTAACAAGTCAGGAAACATTGTGCTTCTAGCAAGTTGAAGGCCATCTTCCTATGCTTTGCAAGTGAGCCTCACCAACACCTGTCTCTGCTACCATAGTAGATAGACCTATTCTAAATGGAGCGCACCCTGAATATCGAATCCAGAATATTGAGGTATGCAAATATTGAGGACAAAATATCAAATCCAAAATACAGAAAGGTAAGTTTGTATAGATTTTCTATGCCTAACTCCACATTTGTACCATGGTGAGATATATGTCTTCAAGGTACGTAGAAGTGGAGTTAGGAATAGTAAATCTATACTTCCGTCTTTCCTTACATGCACCTACCTTTCAATATTTTGTCCCTCAATATTCTGTCTATGGCCATCTTGAATGTCAATATTCTTGGGCTTGATATTCAGTAGTACAACCTTCTGAATGAACGTGAAGAAAAAGTCTCTGGCTGTACGACTGCAGCTTTCAATGACCTTTGGAATACTTTGTCGAATTGCTATTTAGATAGCAGTTCACCATTCACATGTACAAATAGTACTGAGGACTGCACCTACAGTCTGCTGCTCAAGTACCGTCTTACTGCTGAACAGGGCAAAGTGGGCCACCCGGGGCCTCGTTGAGTGACACTACAGAACCCTTCACAACTTATCGATCTTTGAGCAAGGGGGTCTGATCACCACCTGATCAGCCACCAGGGTGACATACTTCATTTGTAGGCTACCATCGTAGCTTCTTTTGTCCCACCAACTAACTTGAAAAGCCACGTAGAATGCTGCGATGAAGGCTTCAAATGGAGATGGTCAAACTTTGTTTAGGTGCCTTAACATATAATGTGGCTTGCCCACATTTAACGAACATCGCAAATCTTGTCTCCAATGTAATAAACACACTCAGCAAGTAGGGCTGTTCTCACCAGGAAATGTGACATACTATCCTGAGGAGCTAATAATTTGTTGAAAACACAAATTGCTTTAACATGACTCCTCACAGCAGATACTGTTTTGACTTGAGTTTGCATTTCTTTTAAAAATGTTATGATGAAATCCAATGAAAATATATCCTTCCTCCTCTTATTGTGCATGATAGCTCTATAAGAATGAGAAACCCTGTCATAAGCTCGCTTTCTTCACCAGAGGTGCGGCAACGAGGTCTGCTGAAGCGAGCCACCAAGCTTCCATTGCTTTCTTGGGAACTTGGTCATCACTTCTGAGACACGTGGATGAAATTGGCCTATGTCCTGCAGCTTTAAAGGAAAACAAGGCATTGGCTGCAATATTGAAGACACCTAGGACGTTTCAACCAAAAACAAGTATGTTGTGAAGACAAATGAGTACCAAATGTTTCATTAATCTTAGCACATTTTTTCGTGATGTCCTATGCTTATTGATCTCTCCGACAATGGACCAAAAATGACACTTCTGTTGCTGAACCAGTCAGGCCAAATTGACAATGCTATAACAATTAGAAACAGCCCTAAAAAGGCAACATTCTTCGATCTCTTGATAGGTCATTCCACACTACACCACTCATTCTCCAAGATCACAGTAAATCCTACATTACCTGCTTCATCAGTATGCTGGCCCAAGGCTTCATTACAGAAAGTGGAAGCTGGCCATACCACAACCCCATTAAATTGAGTCAAGAAGGATCATTACATTAACATGCTGTCCCTAACCTCAGCAGTCAGCTTCGAGCACAATTCATTCATTAGTCTAGCTATCCACCTATAAAAAGGACAGCAGTTTGAGGTGATCCAGAAGGCAGAATTCAATTGGGTAATTAAAACCTGATGTTGGTGTCACAAACACTCCTTAATTAACTTAATAAATGCATTGACTTTCTCTTGTGACGGCCTACATTTCCCTGTGGAGTAATTAATATCAATCCCTCAGAAAGTGATACATGTGGGTGGCTTGGCAGCATTTTCCTTTGCAAGTCGAACTAGAAAACTATGCCTTCTGGCACTTGTCTGATCATGGTGCACACAGAAGCGAGCCATCTAAGTAGTGAATTACCTTCTGTGCCCCTGACAAAATTTCCACTCCATTCAAGAGGTGAACTTCTCACAGTAAGCACAGGATATGAAACAGCTCATCAGCATACTCGTATCATAGTTAAAAGCTCCTGTAAAATGGAACCCAAATGACGACATTCATCTAGGTTAACTGGCAACAATCTGAACAGTGACTCAATAGCTCCCTTAGGTAGCAGTGCACTCTTACCAATTTTTCCCAGCTTAGTCAATGCCTGATCGAAATACACATATTGCACTGAGCAGAGCACATGATCTATAGCTTCGTTAACAGATGTGCTTCTGGGAGTTAACAAATTATGGATGTGCACTGCTTTTCTTTTAATCAGTAGGGGGAGAGAGAAGCTGAGATCCATTCGGCTTCCATTCAATAGACAAATACTCAGAGGGGAATGGATCACTTGTCCTGTTTATACCAGGGTCTGGGGTTCTTGCCGTCTATAAAAACCCTCATTCGCGTTATCGTCGTAACAGCGGTATATCTTGATTGTCCGCTTCAAACTTATACGCGAAAAGCATCATCATTGGGTCTTGGTAGTGCTTTCCTCCACCAGGAGGGAGACCGACTGGTTGTTCACAGTAGCGATCAGGAATTGTGAGGGTGTGAGTGAAGTGAGTTTAAAAATGCCTCCATGTCTCTGAACTGTTTTTTATTCTTCCAGGGATGGGGCAAGGTTAAAAAGTAAAGTGTGGTGCGTGAATAGAAGGGCTACTGTTCTATAGCACCTGTATCAAAAGAGCGGTCGAGTGGTCGACATGTTTCAGCCCCTTAAGTACCCGATCGGGTCGCGGGGCTTTCTTCAGGACCAGAAATGCAGGTCACAGGTTTGTGACGTGCAAAGGGAAGTTATTGCACTCACCCTTCTTCTCTGTGCGTCAGTTTGTACGCTGAGTGGTTATGGGTCAGTAGTACCTATAACTTTAGAAGGAGAGGAAAAAAGACCAAAACTGACAGAATAAACATACATATATTCTATGGTAGTATATTATGCCTGTGTTCTGTCTGTGGTGATGTTCATCTCAAAGTCTAACATTGCTAGCTTCTGAATAGCATTTGTAATACTTCAACATTGTAGAAAACACATTTTAGAAAACACACATAGCGAAAGTCTCAATGGTGGTCAAAATTTCATAGGGGGTTAAAAAGGCTGAGAGCGCTAGAAAATGTCAAGGTGGAACATCGAGTAAAATGCCACAATGAGCCCACATTCTGCCAGATATTGCTGGTCACTCCGGTGCGGTAGTTAACTTATTGCGGAGTGAGGCAGGATATGCAGCTCAGGGTGTTGTATGTAGCTTTGTAACCAAACGTGATAAAAAATGTGTCATCTCTAGTTTATGATAAATGATGGCCGGGGCTGTTAGAATACCATCTTTATCGGGAGCAATCTTGTCTTTCGCGCTCAGAGGCGCGTATCGTGTGTGTAATAAAATTGTTGCAGAGCAGCGCTCTGTCTGCTGTAAATCAGGAGCCTCATTAGTCGGGTGTGAATGTGCTCGGCGGGGTGCTCACAGAGAGGTTAATAAGGTGGCTTCGTGTTAGTTGCCAACTTAATTTTGTGATCGTGCCCGATAGAGACGAGGCTAAAGTGTTATTTACAGTGTTTGTGCCTAATACGCTCAGTATTTACTAACGATCCTTATCATGGAACTAAATGGGCTCCCTCAGAGTCCATGCGGATTAGGAGGACTTCTATGGAAAAATAGATAGTTAAGGGAGGTTCGGGGTCAGACAGGGTCAGTATTTCAAAAGCAGCACACCGAATTGTGCGTGCGTGTGTCATTTTATGTTGAAACCATACCAGTGAGAAATCTTCATGCTTGTGCTGTCTCCGTTTGCCGTGCTCCGGTGGCGCGGGCCGGTAGAGGAGGCTATAAGTACCCTGATTTGCATATAGGCATAGTAGAGAGACTGGCTCTACGGGTACGATCAAGTTTGAGCAGGAAAAAATTGTGTGTAATTATTCATACTGTAAATAGTGTCAGCATGGTGGATTGAAGGATGTTTAGGCAATAAACACATTTAGATTAAATGGGAGAGTAAGACAAGGTTTATGCCCTTATGGTCATATGTTTTGGATTTGGGTGTTCAGACTCCAGTTTCTGTCAGTATTGGTGGTATAGTGAGCGTTCTGTCACCGGTTATGGCAATGGTTGTGTATCCTTTCAAAAAAAGGGAGCGTGTCTCATTCACGTTTGGTGTCAATCAGGTTATTGGTTGCCAAATGACTCTAGGGGTGGTTGCTTTTTATCTCTTGTCTACTTGTTCTCAATACTGGTATTTATAATACATTGCGCAAATGTATGCCAGGGTATATTATCTTTAAGCCCTATGTCGTTAGTCTTGAGACGGTGCACCCACCGTTGTTCTTTTTCAAAAATAATACGTTCTGCATTGTTGTTCTTTGTGATTAGTGTCTCTAGGATGACCCATTGCATTTCTTCTGCTGTATGTTTAGCGATGATGAAATGAGTACTCATTTTTGTGGTGTTTTTTTTGCATTTGATATTGCATTTGTGTTCAATGATTCTTTGCTTGATTTTTCTGCAGGTCATCCCTATGTATTTCAAATCACAAGGGCAAGTAATCATGTAGATTACATGGGTGGTGTTGCAGTTGGTGAAATGCCGTAAGGTTCATTTGCAATCAGGTGTAAGTTGTACAGTTTTTGTCATTTTGGTTAGTTTGCAGACTGAACAGGACCCGCAGGGGTAGCGGCCAGTGACTGGTGCCGGATTCCAGGCCTCTCTTACAGACTCTGTTCCTCTTCTAGTTATCAGTGGTGGTCTTGTGTGTACTAGTATGTCGCGGATATTCTTTGTCCTTTTGTTTGCAAATCTAGGCTTTGGCCATTTGAGTGCTCCTGATGTTAGGATGAGCCAGTTCCTGTTTACGATCTTTTTGACTGTGTTAGAGACTGTGTTATATGTTGTTACACAGGTGAGTATGTCTTCATTCTGTTCTTTTGCGGTGGTGTCTAGAAGTTTTCCCTGTGTTGGTACCTAGCTCTTTTCTGGCATTTGCGTATGACTTTTTCTGGGTAGTTCCTTGCTCTGAGTTTCAAGCTTAGGTCTTTAGCTTGTGATTTGTAATCCTTGAGCTTGCTACAGTTTCTCCTTAGTCGTAGATATTGACCATACAGTAGATTTTCCCTCAAGGGGCGTGGGTGGAAGCTGTTGAAAGACAGGAGGCTGTTTTTGGCTGTAGGTTTATGGAATGTCTTGGTTTGTATAGTATCATTTTCTATGTATATGGTGATGTCAAGGAAATCCAATGTTCGTCCATCAGCTGTGTATGTAAATTTGAGGAACTCGTCTCTGCTGTTAACCCAATTATGGAATTCCGGTAAGCTATCAGGGGTGTCATTCCATATTATGATGATATCGTCAATGTAACGTTTCCAGAAAAGTATCTTTGCTCTGTAGGGATTAGTATTGTTAAGAATGTGTGTGTCTTCAAAGTTGCTGACATAGAGACCTGCTACGCTGGGGGCAAATGTGCTGCCCATTGAAGTTCCATGTGTCTGAAGGAACAACGTTCCGTTGTATTCGAAAAAGTTCTCAGTGAGGGCTAGGCGGCAGCATTCCAGAACAAAGTGTCTCGGGATGTTATGTTCCCATTGTTGTTCAAATAGGATCAATTGTCTATTCAATATAAGCTTCAATTGTCTGTAGGGTCCTTTGTTGTGGCAGGCTTGTATATAAGCTTTCTACATCAAGTCCTACTAGGCACATTGATCCTTCTTGGAACCTCAGACCTTGCAGATGGTTGAGTAGATCACGGGTGTCTTTAAGGTATGTGGGTGTCTTTTGGACTATAGGTCTTAGATAGTGGTCAGCGAATTGGGAAAGAGGCTCAAGTATTGAGCCAATGCCTGAAACTATTGGGCGTCCTGGAGGTGGTGTTCGGTTTTTGTGTGTCTTTGGTAATGAGTAGAAGTAGGGGGTCCGGGGAGATTTTGTCTTTAGGAAATATGCCTCATTTTTAGATATCCAGAGGTTCATTTCAGCTTGGTCGACCATTAGTTCAATGGTTCGCTGTAGTCTTGGTGTAGGGTCAGTGTTCAGGACTTCATAGAACTTTGAGTCTGATAGGAGGTCTGTGCATTGTTTGTCGTAGTTTTCTTTAGACAGTAGGACAATGCCTCCTCCTTTGTCTGCTGGCTTTATTATTAGATCTTCTTGTTTTTGCAGTTCATTAAGTGCTAGACGTTCCTGTTTAGTGATATTCACGAAAGGTTTCTTAGTTGGTTGTTTTAAGTTTTCCACTTCGTTGAACAGGGCTTGTTCAAAAGCTTGTATTTCTAACGGAACCATGTGGGCCGGCGGGCAGAAGGTGGATTTGTTACGTAGGTTTGTGTCACTCTGTATAGCGTTGTTGTCTCTATCTTTGAAGGAGGCTTTCAGTTTGATTTTACGGCAGAATTCTGCTAGTTCACTTTGCAGTTTGAATTGGTCTAGAGGTGGGGTGGGTACGAAGCCCAGGCCTTTGTTCAAAACTTCTTCTTGTTCAACTGTTAGTGTCAGGTCCGTCAGATTCACTATGAGTGAGTTGTGCTGGGTCCCGGTCCCTCTCTGGACATGCTACGGGTGAGGACCTGGCGATCCTGTTCCGTCCAGGTCACTCCTTTTCTTCTCCCCCTTCGATTGCTGGGGCCTCTCCCTAAAAAAGGAGCTGGCCTGTTTGTTTGGTTAGGTCCCATTGGTGGTGCATGTACGGGTTCATCTATCCTTGGAAGTTCGGTGCGTAAGGTTGAAACATTGGGTGTAGATGTTCTCCAAACTGAGGTGTTCTCCATTGGTTGTACCAGCAGCGTGCGGGACGTCTGTTTTGTAATCTGTTGCGTCGTTGGAACGGTGTTTCATCTCCACTCCAGTCGGTATTGTCCGAGGAGTTCCCTCCTGATGACTCATTATCACTTTGTTGGTCAGGTGCAGTGTAGTCATCATTCGTGTGCGGGTGCATCTTTTCTAGGGAGAAGCGTTTCAAATTCTTTCCTAGTTTCTGTATTTTATTTTGCGTGATGTATTCCTTTGTTTCATTCATCTCTTTGTTGATTTCTTCGAGCCTCTTCTTATAGACCGAGATGTGCACAGTTGTTTTTAATTTTGCCTCACTAATCTGTATCTTGACGGATAGTGCCTCTGCGAGTCTGGTAGCTGTTTTTATGATGAGGACCAGGTAGTCCCCAGTACATTTCCAAGAAATGGCTGACCAATCTTTGCGGAAGATGATATCGTGTAGGAAGATCCTGGGAGCGTTGTGGATCCACAGGCCTTTGGGGGCGGCATTGGCACGCAGATATTCAGTCATGATTAGGCTGTGAATAGCTGTCTTTACTTGTTCCTTTTTAGTTTCTGTGAGTTCGTCCCAATCGCTGGTTTGGGCCAGCGTCTGGTTTAGCTCATTATCTTGAAGTATTGAGGGTCCGGATAAGATGGCATTTATTTCTTCATCTATATAGCTTAGTCCTGGGTTCTCAGCCATGATGAGATATAGGTTCTATGTGTGTTATTCGTCCTTACTTATCAAGACCGTAGATAGTAAGGTGCAATCAACCTTCACTTGAGAGCGTGTCTCAGTAGTATTGGGGGTTGAGCAATATTGCTTAGGAGGAATAACTCCCACAGATGCGCGCTGCTTTAAATCTTTTAATCAGTAGGGGGAGAGAGAAGCTGAGATCCATTCGGCTTCCATTCAATAGACAAATAATCAGAGGGGAATGGATCACTTGTCCTGTTTATACCAGGCTCTGGGGTTCTTGCCGTCTATAAAAACCCTCATTCGCGTTATCGTCGTAACAGCGGTATATCTTGATTGTCCGCTTCAAACTTATACGCGAAAAGCATCATCATTGGGTCTTGGTAGTGCTTTTCTCCACCAGGAGGGAGACCAACTTGTTGTTCACAGTAGCGATCAGGAATTGTGAGGGTGTGAGTGAAGTGAGTTTAAAAATGCCTCCATGTCTCTGATCCGTTTTTAGGTCGAGCCTCGAGTAGCGCGCAAGCGCTGCTTAGAGGCGAAGACTTAATGTAAGCGAGTTTGAAAAGCAGTCCAACAAACGCTCGTGCGTCGTGGCTGGCCTTTTTGAGATGGGTACGCGCGGCAAACATATGTTTCCAATTATCGTGCCCAGACGCGGGCGCGATAAGTGGAAACACATGTCTGCCGCGCGTACACATCCAAAGGCCAGCCACGACGCACGAGCGTCTGGTCAGCTGAGCGTCTCGTCAGCTGAGCAGGCTGCCGCGCTCGCTCGCCCCCGCTCCTCTGTGGTGCGCGCGCACCACTCGCGGGCTTGTTGTCATTCCGATCTCTCTTTCTCAGTCACTTAGCTCCTCTTTAACACTTCCTTCCGCTTATTTCTTTCCTTCATTGTTTACAATTCTATAAACAATTGGCTGTGATTGGGGCTGCATTATTATCGCCAATATCATAAAACATCGTGAACCTAGTCTCCACACTCCGTCTGTAGCAGTAAATGTTAATTCCTGGCTGTCAAAGACGAGAAGCACAAGCAAATACATTGTATTCTGTAATACTGATAACTGGAAAGAGAAATCGTTTGAAATAGAGTACCATACCTTCAAAACATCGTTGCAGCCATTCACGTCTGCAGGACCGGAGTGAATATACACTGCTGCTATATTTAAGCAGCTCCTTAAGTTTCGGTTTCGTTCCATCACGCGCGGCACTCGTGATGACGTGTCAAGCTAGAGGGACAAAACAGCTGCCATATGATCATTGACTTTGTTCTTCAGGCAGGCAGTTGCTAACGCAAGAAGATATAGCGACGGGGAGAGGATGAGGCCAAACGGTCAGAACTACCGGCTTTGGGCCGACAGAGCCAACTTCCTCTCTCGCTGTTTGCTCAAGATCCTGCAGGTTTGGTGCTTGTAGCTGAGCTAAGACTGCTGCTGGCAGGCAGCTCACTGCTACATTGTATCTAATTATTTCCTGTGGCGCCACTCTCAGATAGCTTGACTTCATTGTTAGGCCAAATGGCTACTACCGTCACAGCCGGGGCGGGACAGACCGGTCAGATTAAGTTGATTTATTTTATAACGTCTTGCGCCGCGACGGGGGGAGACGTGACGTCCTGCTGCCAAAGGCGGGGAGTTTGTTATGGGAGAATTTGCGGTGGGGCTTTAATTATGGCGCGTGCAGCGCTGTCTCCTTCTGCTTCTCGCACCGGCCCGGGCTGCTGTGTGCAGTCAAAAATGTAATGTGACCGGCGCCGCGCCTAATTCAGTTACAGCCGAGCTTCACGTCACAGCAGTGATCGGCGATTGCAGCGGACGGCGGTCGGAACACAACGCAAAGAAAGAAAGAGGTAACTGTGTTTTACTCTTTGGATTACTTGTAAACTGTGCCCCTCCTAACTTAAACGTTGTTGCTTCTGATAGCCCTAACTGCTGCCTTTGTTGGTGCTGCTCCATTGTGGGGTTCAGCGGGCAGAGTCTTCGGGATGTCTGAGGGCATCAGGATGCCAGAAAGATGTTTCTGCACATAAAATGCGTACTGTTGGTTCAACTATGGGCCGAGGGTACAGCATGCCCTGTTACAGCTGAAGTTAGTCTCTCTAAGTCACGTGACATAAAGCCCACCAACTCGTGTTGGGACGGTCGGGGTCACTGAGTCACTCTGTGACTGACTATATGTGGTGCTGCTGCCTGTTCAATTACTTTCAGTGCCAGTGGTGTCACCAAAGTCAGCAGAGCCTCTGTGATAGCCGGTGGGTCATGTTGATGTGTGCCGATGCCTGCAGGGTTGGGCAGGTAGCAGCGCAGCAACGGGGCGGCCGCTCGGGGTTAATGATTTTATTAGTGTTTGAGTGGAGTTCATTTGTGATATTTACAGTTTTGTTAACAAGACGCTGTACTCATTTGCGTAAAGTCTTATTTATTCAGCCTATACCTATTTCCCTCATTTTCATTGCTTGATTTTGCGCGCAGAAAGTGTCACTCATAGTCATTAAATGTCACTCATAATTCAACTAAAATTATGAAAATGTCACACATAGCAATCTGAAACCTTGGCAGCTGTGTAAACCATTCTATATATTCACACCTTTCATCTTCTCCCTCATTATCTTTCATTCTTTCCAAATCTGAATTCATAGTTCATAGACGAGCACTTTAGATTGAAGGCTCCCTGCTCATTAGAGACAAGCATTGGCATAGCCAATAGGTCTCGCCTTTAGGACCTTATAAGTGTTTAGCCATGCAACAGTTGATGTTGTTGCACCAAGGATATTGTGCTGCATAACTAAATACTTATAAGGTCCCAAAAGCGAGACCTATTGGCTATGCCAATGCTTGTTTATTCTGCCAGGGATAGGGCAAGGTTAAAAAGTAAAGTGTGGTGCGTGAATATAAGGGCTACTGTTCTATAGCACCTGTATCAAAAGAGCGGTCGAGTGGTCGGCATGTTTCAGCCCCTTAAGTCCCCTCAAGCCTCGATGAGGTACTGGTACCCCATACACTAGCGTAATTTTCTAATGTTGGGGAAGGGGGAGTTTATGGGCCCCCCTTTTATGACCTGAGATCAGCTCTGGGAGCCCCACCCCCTGGAGTCCTATACTCTGCAGTGTCCCAGGGAGCCCACCCACGACACTGTGGTTCCCTGCCTGGGAGAGTGCTGCATACCCTGCAAGCACTCTCCTGGGCAGGGAACAGATGTTTCCCTGGCGGGAGCAAAGGATACGGCCGACCCCCACCAGCACCCATTATGGTGCCCTGTAGGGGCAGCAGGGGCTCCCCTCACTGCCCCAATGACCCTTGAACTGTGGACACCAGGACATCCACCTACAATGGAAAACTAGCAGGCTCCTGCCTGAGACGTTGGCTGCATGAGCCCCGGGGCTCCCAGCAAAAACAGAGCTGTGGGTGTCCTGGTTGCGCACTGGGCATCGACTTAATAAAAAATGCTCTCTCCCAGTTGCACGCACGAAGTGTGCCAGCTAGGGAGCTGGCTGGGGCCTCTAGCCGCTCATTTATTATTCATTGCATGAGCAAGGAGCACCCCATAATGCCCTAGGGCTTTTTTAAAATAAATATTTTTTTGCTGGTGGTGCTCCTAAAAGAAGCAGGGGGAGCACAAACATTTTTATTAATGTAGTGAGGGGCTGCGGGAAGTGACCGCCAGGAAAGCTTATCATATTCTTCAAAGGGACTTCTAGTTGGAACTCTATGCTACTCAGCTGGAGAGCAAGGTCCTCTTGTGGTTGTTTTTATGATTACATTTTGTTGGCTGAAAAATGTTAAAAGAAAGACTCAGAGGCATATTGATATTATTTATTTTTATTTAAACAAATAAAATGTGTACGTCTTTCTTTTAACATTTTTCAGCCCACAAAATGCAATCATAAAAACAATGTTAAAACAAAGACTCAGAGACATGTTGATTTTATTTTTTTGTCAAACTTTATTAAACATTTTTATAACAATCACTGCTATGAAACACTGCATTGTGTGAATTAGTGAAATATACATTTGCTAAAAATTATTGGTAAATTTTGGATAAAGATCTGCTTTATATATGTGTATATGCTTACCCTTGATAAAGCCAATAAGCACACTTTTTATATTTTGGTGTTGTAACTCTTTTTTTTAAGTTTAAAAAAATAAGTTTATTCAAGAAAAAGAACAACAACAAACAAACAAACAAAAAAAGAAACAGTAAAATACAATTACATAGCATGAGGTGAGAACCTATAATCATACATGAAGTCATGCTTATAATAACAGGGAGAGGGAGGAAGGGTAAGGGAATGTAAAAGGATATAAGCAAGGTCTGGTAACTACATTTCAACAATATAATTATACTAAAACATGCATAGATAATTATGAGTATAGAATTTAGAATTTCAAGGAGGCTTCAAAACTTCTTGTTCTGTGATAGTTCGTACACAGGAAAGTCTAGCTTGGAGATCAATAAACTTTGTGATTGGGGGCCATAACTACAAACGTTTTGTGGCAAGTGAAATAGGATAAACATAAGCTGTATCTAATCTGTGATTATGACAAACTGCATACCACCAAGCTTGGAACGATAGTTTAGAAGACTCTTTCCAATGTTTAGTAATTTGTTGAAAAGCCACCCCTATAAGCAGATCCAAAATTTGTACATTTAATGAACAATTATTCCAGTCATCCGATAAAGTGCCTAAAAATATATTGATAATAGAGAAGGGTATTGTAGAGCCAAATATAAGGTTAATTTGATCCCAAACATGTTTCCAAAACTTATGGACATAAGGGCAAATAAAAAGTAAGTGTTTCAAATCAGCATGTATTAGGGAACAGGACCAGCAAGTATCAGATATGTCAGCGTTCATCTTATGTAGGGTTGTGGGAGAGAGAAGTAATCTATTGTATATAAAAAAAAGTGTCTGTGTAGTGTTCGCTGCCCTAGAAGTTTTCCTAATTTTGGTCCAGATTTTATTCCATAAATATATGGACCAGTCTGTATCTAAATCTTGCTCCCAGGTCAGCTCTACCTTAGTTTTATCTCTAGTAATATTTGATTTTCGTAAGTGGGCTTTGGGGCATGTGCTAAGAAAAGTACGAGTTTGATTGGCGTTAGTGGGAGGGGAAATAGGAGTAGGGTTAGCTTGGTCAAAAGCAAGACTCAGAGCGTTTTGCAATAATTGGTACTTATTACAAAAGGTGAGAGGGAAATTAAATAAAGGACGAGCGTGAGAAAAAGGTCTAACCTTATTATTGTCGAATAATTGGTTAACCCATATTAGGCCTTTTTGCCACCATGCTTTCCAATAAAGGGGTTTACCTTTGATCATTATGAATTTGTTATGCCATAGAGTGGATTTCAAGAGTGCCTCAGCGTCTTGGGACTGATCTAATAAGACTATTTCTAACCTCCGTTCAACCTGGGATTTACGGCAGTTTTTCCTCCTTAATTGCCTGCATTCTTGGGTCCCATCGCCAACGTCGGCAGCGATGTACAGCAACCGGCGTGGTCAGCTGTCTCCAGGAGTCTTCTGCAGGAGGCGCATGGGAGCCCATCATCGCATCACCGCTGCTGCACTGGGCACTGGGCACTTTAGGGGACTCCATCCCCCAGAACTCTTAGAGCCGGGAGGCGCCAACGCGCTGTTTTCGCGCCAGGAGGTGCACTTAAAGCTGCTCCGGGCTCCCGCGGCGTGGGACGCGCGCGGACGAAGCCCAGGCCAAGGGCGGGCCCATCTGCGCCCGTCAGCGACAGGAAGAGGCAGGGCAGGGTCATTTCCCTTGGTTCCTCCGTCAGTGGCCGTTGTGGATTTTCTGATTGCCGGTCTACATCCACGTAGAACTCTACGCCCAAAAGGTACTGTTGTAGCTACGCCGAGTCTGCTGACGAGAGATTGCCCTTCATTTAAGCACTGTTTGCTTCTCTATTGTCCCCTGGACTATCCGGAATAATCTCCCTTAGCGGAAACTCTAAGGAAACTGGTGGGGGGGACATTGAGAGCCATTGTTGGTAATTGAGTGGAGTGGGTACAGACAAGAAGTTTTTTTGTTTAATTTATTTACCTATTGAGGACTTATAGAGCCATGGGAAAAAGGAAGGACCAAGACAAAGCCCAAGGTGCACCACGCTCTAAAAAGAGGGGCACTGGCGCTATCTGCCATGAGACATTAGATAGGATAGAGACCCTTCTCTCTGAGTGCCATGAGATAAGTAGCCAAGAAGTTCTTGTACCCCCCACCCAAATAGAAAATCCCAACAGCCCTGAGCACAACTCTGGACCCGTGCAGGAACCGCCTTCCGTGCCTACCCTAGTAAAAAGTTCGAACATACAAATCCCTTTCATGTTTAAGAGCACCCAAAATGGGAAGAAGCCCAGAAGCGGCTCTTCTGGCCCCCCGCCACATCTAAATCCATATAGACCGACACAATCTAGAGCCACCCAGGACTTCCCCAAGGAAGAACATATACCCCAAGTGGAATGTCACAATAGATTTGAGGTAATTACAGTAAGGGACAATTGAGGTTTGGTGGGCGGAGTAGCTGACCTAGGCAGTGGAAACACCGAGTTCATGGATTTGTTGCAGGCACTAAAAATCACCATTGAGTCCCTGAGAGAAGAGGTAGCTGTCCTAAGGAAAGAGGTTAAAGACCTAGCAGAAAGGGCCAAGACTAATAAACCAAATTCCAGGGAAGTAGATATTGGTTCATCGCCCAAACACTATCAGAATTCAAAGTTTGTAGACCCAGAGCCCTTGGTGGGGGAAAGAGGAAGGTCTATTCAGCCTGGTCCAAATATGACCCATTATGACCCCCGGCCGAGGCCTATCCCAGATCCCTCCATCTACCAGAAAAATAGTCTGGCCAGCAATGCGCATCTAAATAGGATGGTGGCCCTCCCATGCTCCTTCCAGGGCAATAGGGAGATGAGGGTGGCTATGGAGAATTCCGCATCACTAGAAAGGCATCTCAGTATGTCTGGTCCTACAGGGTCAGCAGTGAAGGGTAAAATAGAGAATGGAATTTATAGGGGACCTCAGCAGGGTAACAATAATGAAATTTACTTAACTGAAGTACCCAGATTGACAAAAGATGGCTACGAAGACCGTGAATCATTGAAAAACAAAGTTATCTACTGGTTTAGGGAAACCCGGCACTGCTACTCAATTATAAGGGATGATATAAAAGATGTTAAACGAGTCGCTGTCCCGGGGTCCACAAAGGATGTGGTATTGGTCACTTTTTCTTCCCTGGCCCCTGTTGATGGCCTTATGTCAATCGACTACCGCACTATCCCCAATGCTAATACCTCTATTACGATTAGATATAAACGTCCGGTAGAAATGGACCCAATGATATCCGGGTCTGCACAGAGTGGGGACCCACGGAAAAAACCAAATGGCCCAGGTACACAGGTGTGACTGCAGAGAGCAGACTTGTTGCCCCCAGACAAACCTATGACCCCGCCTGGCGAAACCCGAGAAGAGCTGGTGGAACCATTTGTAGGGAGCCATTGGGGAGGGAAGTAGTGTGCACTGGAATGTGGGAGGAGGAGAGGGGGTTAGCGGCTGCCCAAATATAGAACTAGAGGAAAACGCAGCGAGCTATATCAACTGTATAATTTCAAACACCCAGCAAAGTCAAATAAGAATTCTGGTTTGGAATGTAGCAGGTACTGCTAAACTCCTAGATGATCCCAGTTGGGGGTCTTTTGTGGACTCACATGATATAATACTTTTTCAAGAGACATGGAGCCTGCACACCCCATATAGGAATGGGTTCTCTACCTATGGGCAAAATGCCATTAGGAATGAGAGGGGGAGGCCATCGGGAGGCCTGGCGATCTGGGTCAGAAACACTCTTGGTCTAAAAATAAAATTGGTGCATATAGACTCCCCTGACATATTAGCTGTAGATCTAACTATCTGTGGTGACTTAAAAATCAGGATCTATAATGTTTACAACAGAGTTAATCGAGGTTCCGAAGATACTAATACCATTAAACTCTTAGACCATATGCTATCAGAAACCATTGATGGCGTAAGAGCCCTGGTAGCAGGGGATCTAAATTGTACTTTTGAGCCCATAGCATCGACCCCTAGAGATCTGATGGGATAAGGTCTGGCAGGTCCCTCAGCTAGACCTCCCCCAGTTAGGTGGACTAAGGGCCCCATGCATCATCCGAAAATCGGGTCGCAAACGGGCAGATTCGCAGAATCTGCCCCTTTGCGACCTGTATTTTTGCATTTGGGATGCATCATCCCAAATGCAAAAATCGCAATTTAAGGAATCGCAAACTTGCGATTACTTAAATTGACGATTGCATTTAAGGAATCGCAAATTGAGATTCCTTAAATGCAATGCAACAAAGTAAAAAATTAGCGATTTCGCTACTAGGGGGCGCAATTTACCATGAAGTTGAACTTCATGGTAAATTGCAAAAACTTTGAGAAATGCACTAAAGTGCATTTTTCAAAGTTGAAGGTTACACACACACATGTCCTTGGGACATGTGTGTGCGCAACATATGTGCACGGATCAATTTCAGGGGTGCAACAGGGTGTCCTTTTGACACCCCTGCACCCTTGAAATTGCATGCACAATTTGCTAGTACCTATTGGTACTCGCAAATTGCGCATGCAATTCCCATTCATTCCTATAGGCCTGTGGGCCCATAGGAATGAATGGGAAGCCATTCCTTAATTGCGACTCGCAATTTGCGAGTCGCAATTAAGGAATCTTTAGGAATTGTTAATTTTATTGCGATTCCTACATGCATAGGCTTTTGCGATTCCTTAATTGCGATTCCTTAATAATCGCAATTAAGGAATCGCAAAAGCCTTCCTTGATGAATGTGCCAGTTAGAGAGGTAGTCAGGTGTTGGCCCTCTCGTTACAACACGACCTAAGAGCCACTAATGGGTGAACAAAATCAGACCGAAAAGGGGAGGTAACCTATGATAGACCTGGCCATGCCAGCAGGATCGATTACTGCCTAGTTGCACTTAGCCTCTGGCCCCTAGTACATGATATGGTAGTGGTCAAGCGTTTAGATAGTGACCACAACGCATTGACCTTGTCCTTAACTAATCTGGGAACCAACACTACAGAAAAAGGCAGCTGGGGTAAGAAGGATTTGGGAGCACTTTCTATCACAAATAACATAAGAACTATTAGATGGGATTGGGTGGAGAAACATCCCGAGGCCCTTGAACTAGTGAAAGGTATAGTACGACAGAATGTGGAAGAACTGTCCAAATGCCCCAAATAGAGGCTAATTAAGGAGCTGCCTATTAGGCATGAAACCACTTTTAACAAAATTAGGGACCTTCTGGCTAAACCGTGTAGGAAGCAGACGCCGGAACACAGACAGACTCAGGCAGTGTGGTATGACCAGGACTGTAGGAAAGCAAAGGGTGACCTTGTACGGGCAGCAAAATCAAATGCCCACCCAGACCTAGTGATGTGTAGAAGAAATTACAAGAAAGCCCTAGAGTCAGCTAGGAAGAGATGGGAAAACTCTCTCTGGTCCACGCTTCAAAAGGCATCCTTAGCTAAGGATTCTAAGTCCTTTTGGAAACAAGCGGCCTATTGGCTAAATGGTAGGGAACCGAAACTGGAATATACAGTCCAACCGGGGGAATGGGTGACTCACTTTGGGAGGCTTTACGCCCAAGGTGACTGTGAGCAGGAGATATCACTAGGAGATTGGAGGAAAAATGAGGGAGAAGCTGTGGAGGACCTGGTGTTCTCCACGGAAGAAACCAGGTTGGCAATTTGCTCTAGTATTGCAGCTAGAGCCCCAGGCCCTGATCGTATCCCAAAGGATTTGTATAAAGAGGATCTAACTGCCTGGGTCCCCTATATTAACATGATTACAAATGCAATATCAACAGGAATGGATATTCCTCCCTCATGGAATATAGCGGAGATTGTTCCAATTTTTAAAAAGGGTAATAGAGCAAGCCTGGCCAACTACAGGCCCATAAGTCTAATCGATTCACTGCAGAAATTTTTTTGTAAGCAGGTGTTGCAACCAGTACAGGGATGGATCACTGAGCATCACATCTTGAGCAATCTACAAGCAGGATTTCGTGCTAATATTAGCACATTGGATCAGGTCTTTCGCTTCCTGTGCATTTATTGGCGGGAGGTTAACATTAGAGGGGGCAAACTATATGTAGCTTTCGTGGATTTACGTACTGCATTTGACCTGGTACCACGCGCAAAGCTGTGGAGAGTGTTGGCCGAAATGGGGTTGCCATACAATCTATTAGAAATTTTAATTCGGCTTCACTCTTTCAACTCCACACAAGTTAGGTGGGGGGATAATAACCAGCTCACTGAGCAATTCTCTGTCAACCGTGGAGTGAGACAAGGGTGTGTTTTAGCGCCCACTTTATTTTCTCTTTTTATTAACGGTGTGGTTGATTACCTAGACAAAGATGGGTGCGACGCCCCAAAGGTAGGGGCCCGAAGAGTACCAGCCCTACTCTTTGCGGATGATACTCTTTTAATCTCCAAATCCCCCTTTGGTTTGCAAAAACTACTGAATAATTTTACTAAATTCTGTAAGGAGTATGGCCTGGTGCTAAATGAGACAAAAACCAAATATATGATTTTTTCGAAGGGGAACCCTAAGCAATCCAAGAGGAAGATGTATGTAGGAGCTACCCCCCTCAAACAAGTTTTTGCATTTGATTATTTGGGCATCCACCTAACCTCAAATTTAAGTTGGGCACCACAAATCGAAAAAGCCCAATTATCATTAATCCAACAAACCGCTCACCTAGGCAAGATACATAAAAAAACAGTGTCCAGGAGAGTGGCCCCAGCGCTAGAAATTTACACCACCAAAATACTGGGAGAAACCCTCTATGGGGCTGAACTGTGGGGCACTGGAAATACTAACTCCCCTACCTGGGTAGAAAATAGGTTAATTAGATCAATGCTGAATCTCCCCTCTAGCACTCCCCTGGCCCCTTTGTTTTTAGACCTACGTCAGAAAATGTTACTGTAGGAAGGTGGAATCTGACTACATGGTTGCCCCCACTTTTTTTCTGGTGTTTTGATGGTTTTTGACTTAGTTTGGCTGGGAACCTGCTAATCAGGTCCCCAGCCTATCTGCTTTCTCTTATAAATGGATTCCCTGTACCTTAAGTACATCCCAGATTGGATTCTGGGGTGCCCTTATAAGTCCCTAGTATATGGTATACTATGTACCAAGGGCATAGACACCCCAGAGGCCTACCAGGGGCTGAAGCATGTATTGTGCCACCCCTGGAAGGCCCTCCAAAATGACACCACAGGTCTGCTACTGCAGCCTGGGTAAGGTGGTGCATGCACCCCTTACTGTGGTATAGGCTTCCTATATCACTACCATTGCACACACATATAAACCTATAAGTCACTCCTATGGCAGGCCTTAACAATCCTGAAGGCAGAGTGCTTGGTTTTTATGTGAGAGGGTGCCCCTGCATGAGCAGAGCCCCTCTACAGCGTTCGGAGTCAATCCTCTGGTGCTGTTTGTGGTGCAGCCTGACCATATACTCTTAAGTGCATTATAACCTCGCGTTAAATGCTAACTTTGGGATGGCTGCACGGAAACATGTCGTGTTTGGTGTCAAACATCTTGGAATACTACCACCCCACCAGTTCTGGCGGCAGCGGTAGCATTCCACCCTTCTAGAGGGAGAGACATGTACACGCCGGCATACCCGGTATTAACTTTTCAGAGCCCTGGCATCACAAAATGGATGCCGCTGCCACAGACACGGGTCTGGCCTCCTGCTGCTGACCGAAACTCCGGCAGGGGAGGCCTGGACAATGGGTTTCCTGTCGAAGGGGGGTGTAACCACCTCCCCAGACAGGATAGTGTGTATTGGGGCTGGGCAGGAGCACTCTCTGGTGCTTTGAAATCCTGCACTGGGGGCACATTTGGTGTCCCTGTGCATAGTCCAGTTCAAACCGGTTGCAGGGGCTACCTGCCCCTGCTCTGGCGCGAAACTGGACAAAGGGAATGGGTGTAACCACCCCTCTTCCCTGACCGTCCCATAGGTGGGTCCCCAGAGTATGTCCAACCCCCTAACTTAGTATAAGTAAGGGAACCCTGGCAACAGGACTTTAGATATCCCTGGACGAAACTCTGAAGCTGAATCCTGGACCTTCGACTCTCTACATCAAGATTAGAGGACTGAAGAATCTCCCTTAGGGTCAAGGAGTGACTCCCCTGCTTGGCAGGCACCAACAAAGCATCTGTCCGGTCTGCATCGCTGAAGCTCCCGCCGGACGCCGAAGTCTTTGCATCACCAGAGGTGAATTTCCAGACTTCCCCGAGGCTGCCCTGAGTCCCCAGCAAAGCTGAGGCCCGTAGCTGTCGTGGGTAACGTGGAACCGTGCCCCCTGGACACTGTGCACATTTGCAAGTGCATCAACTTCCTGACCTTTCTCGAAGCTGTGCTTTGGGTTCCAAGTAGCCCTAGCCCCGAGCACCAACTGCAGCGAAGATCACTTGCCTACACTCCACGAGTGTCCCGTGGGCTAGCTCCAAGTGCAACCGCTTGAGGCTCCTTTGCGATCTCTAGTCCGTTGGCTAGTGGGTCCCCACGAAGGCAACTCTTCAATTGCTTGGGTTTTTCTGGTTGCTCCAGACTTGCCCTGATTTACCATTGCTGGGTGAGTCCCTCAGATCTTGCTGGTCTGCACCGCAGCCTTTTCTTTACTTCCATGTGACTTGCCGTTGCCAAGGCTTGTTGGGTCCAATACGGTCGCCAATACCGCAGCACTCGACAGACTTTGTGGGATAGCTCGAATCCAGCTCCTGGTCATTGTCAACGCCTCCTGGATCTTGTGGCTGAAGAGTCAAGGCGCCCATCAACTCACCTGAAGCACCCGACATCTGAGGACATTCGACTATCGTGCCCCTGGTCACTGGCTAGTGACCCAGACTCTGTCCCCTCTGCTTTCAGGTCTTCCTTTTCCTCGATCCAGGCTTGGATCGCTCCGGACACTCTTCCACTCCACGGCAGCAGCACTTTTCCAGCGGTCGCCATTGAAAACGACGACGATTCCCGACACCTTTTAACACGTATGCACCCGGCTTCCCTGGGTGAGGTAACTCGAGTATTTCGGTACTCACGTGGGTGTGGGCCCTAGAAACTCTTAAGTTTTAAGGGGTTAACTGGAAGTCCTCTCCGAAGTGTCCCTTTTCTTTAAAAATCTAACCGCGACTTTCCCCATAGAAGTCAACGATGGCTCGCGGCTGTGTTCTCACACTGCACGCGTCCCCGTGGGTCCCCTGTGTCACTACCTTGGGTGGTTCCTTGGGGTCCAAGCACTTCTACAGGCTCTAGGCCTTGTGTCTAGTTCAGTCGTGGTTCTTATACCACTATTTTAGTATATGGTTTGGTACGCCCTAGGGCTCAAACGTGTATTGTGCTAAATACTGCTGATATTTGACTTGTAACTTATGTACTTCGAACTCTAGCCTCATAAAGAGACTAGAGGGGTGTGTTTAAGACTATATACATATATTTTATATATATACCTGGTGTGGTCCTCTTTCATTTGGTCACTCAAGAGATTATAGACTGGAAAAACAAGCTGCTTTACATTCCTTCAAGACTTAGCCTGAAGGCTGCTCTCCATAGCTACCACTAGGATAGCTTTCAATAAAGGTTGTCTTTAACCTATCTCCATAAGGGGTTGTTTGGACTGGTGCAAGGTGCCCACTAGAACTAGTGGACAGCATATGCCAGGCCAACTTCTCACAGTTACAGCATAAGATGGGTTAAAAGCAGTTAATTTTTTGGCACCGCCTGTGGTCGGTAGATGAACTTACTCCATATAGAGCAGAGACGATCGATCTACTAAAGCGATCCCAGACCAACTCTATCCCATGGTGTACCTGTTTGAAGAACCTATTGAAGAGCCTTGGGATGGAGGAATACTGGTCTACCCCAGATAATCTGAGCAATATCCCAAAATGTAGACTTAAAAAGATATACTGGGATGCTATTATGGAGAAGGAGGCGACCAAACGAGTGGGTTCCCTGACCCAAGATTTTACTAATTTTAAACTTGTCCCTTTTATGAGGAAACTATTGATGAGATCGTACCGCCGCTGGCTTGGAAATTATTTATTCAATACAGTTTTAAAACTTTGCCAACAAAAGCATTTTGCAAAAAGTGGTGTAGTAATTCCTCTACTGACGATGAGTGCCCTGCATGTAATTCTTGCCCAGAGTCAATAATCCACTTGCTACTCTTTTGCCCTTATTATAAAATCCTGCGTATTAAGTGGATTGTGCCATTATGTAGATTGGTAGGACCTGGGCATTATTTGGAGATCAAGAGAATCCTTGCCACCGATACGCGCAGGGTGGTGGTCTTTGGACTGGCCAGATTCTGGCATGCATTATGGATCAAGCATTCCAAATGTATTACACAGTTCTCCTAAACCTTTGTATTGGGCTACTTTTATTGACTTTTAACTCTGTACTGTTTTTAACTATTGCTGTATATTGCTCTGTGTATATACATTATTCTGTATGGCACTTTGCACTTCATAAGATCTCTGTGATCGAAAATAAAGTATTTGATGATGATGACTATATCTAATAATTTGCTTGTATGTTTAACAATGGGAGTAGATAGCTGTTGGGGTTTCCGAGTAAATTACAGGTATTCTTGAAAAGAGAAAGGATTAAGGTATAATTGTTCATGCATGACTCAGAGTGGAGAATCCGGTATGGATCCCAATAACCATCTAGAGGATTGACGAAGTAAAAATGCTTTGTGATAATTAGGAAAGTCAGGAAAATTGACTCCTCCTTCTAGTTTTGGGCGCGTAAGTTTTAATAATGACATGCGGGCCTTTTTATTATTCCAGAGAAAGGAAGATAAAATGGAGTTGATTTTCTTAAAAAAACTTTGAGGTATAGCAGTTGGTATGTTAGAGATAGTGTAAAGTACTATGGGGGACAACATCACCTTGACAGTGTCTAATCGCCCCCACCAGGAAAGATAGAGAGGGTGCCATTTATCTATTAAGGCAGATATTTTTAGTGAACATTTATCTATATTGATGGAAATCGATGATTTGATTGATGAAGTGAAGTACAGACCTAGATATTTTATATGTTGGGGGTTCCATTTAAAATTGGATATTTTAAAATAATCTTTAAAAGTAAATTTAGTTAAGGGTAATATCTCACATTTGTCACTGTTTAATCTGTAGCCAGAAACAGTAGAGTAGGCCGTCACTTCTTGTAGGAATGCAGGAAGGGAGGAGTGTGGTTGCAAGAGAAATAATAAAATATCATCTGCATATGCAGCCAGTTTAATATGTACCTTATCGGATGTAAAGGCATAAATGTTCGGGTTTTGGCGGATTCTAGATAAAAAAGGTTCTAAGGCTAGATTGAAAAGAAAGGGAGACAGGGGATATCCCTGCCGAACACCTCTTCCCAAATTAAAATATGAGTAAGTAAGACCATCGCTGAAAAAATTGCCGCTTTGGGGTTTGAGTATAGAATAGAAATTAAACTTATGATTTTTGTACCGAAACCAAACCATTTGAGTGTTGAAAAACGAAAAGGCCAATATACCCTATCGAACGCCTTTTCCACGCCTAGTGCAATAGCGGCTATAGAGTCGGGTTTATGAGAGGTTTTGGAAAGTATGCCGAATAATAAACGAGTGTTATCTGCAAGGAAACATCCCTTAACAAAACCAGACTGTTCTTTACCCAGATGTTCAGGGAGAAAGGATTCCAACCTTAAGGCCAAGGCCTTGGAAACAATGTTGTATTCAATGTTTACTAAAGAAATGGGTCTGTAACTTCTATAGAAACGAGGATCTTTATCTTCTTTGGGCTTGAGACATATTAGAGCTTCCAAAAAGGATCCAGAAGAAGCACCAACATGTGAAAAAGAGGCTATAAGATTGTTTAGCTTGGGGAGGAGTAAATGGGAGAAGTGTATAAAAAACTCTACATTAAAACCATCTGGTCCGTCTTTTGAGTGTATGCAGTGCAGTGTGTAATTCCTTCGATGAAATATCGAGCTCCAATGGGTCAAAATTAAGATGCATATCAAAAGACTTTTCGATGGAAGAGAGATACTCTGAAATCTCATCTTTTGTAGAAAAGGACTCCGGTGTGTACAGGTATTCATAAAACCGATAGAATTCTTGTAAAATTCGAAGTCTTTATACCTAGGTAATTGCTGATCATCAATGATCAGTTCAATGTTGAGTTTGTGTTTTTTTACCTTAAGATAGTTTGCTAATAGTTTTCCAGACTTGTTCTGTCCACCATAAAACTTTGCACTGGATTTCAGCAGATATAGTGAAGCATTATCAGTAGATTCCTTATTAAACTTAAGTTTAGCAGCTATGAGATCCGATAAACAATCTCTTGATTTGGTAGCATAATAGGAATGTTCCAATCTCTTTATTTTTGCACAAAGGTCTGTGGCACGTTTTTACGGGCAATGTGTCGTTTTCTAGAAACATTGTTAATAATAAAATCACGGGCAGCAGCTTTAAAAGCATCCCACATTGTATGAAGGGGCAAGTTTTCTGTTTCATTAAAAAGAAAATATTCTTCAAAAAAAGGGGCAAAAGAGGAGGTAAATTTAGGGTCCAGTAGCAGCGAGTTATTGAAACGTCATCTCCAGGAGACAGTCGGTTTGTTAAGTATGTCCAATGAGATATAGACGGGTGCATGGTCAGATATTAATATAGAACCAATTTCCGCAGATTGTAGGGATTGAGAGATGTTGTGAGAAATAAAAATATGGTCAATGCGTGATTGTGTCTGATGAGCCGGGGAAAAATAGGTATATTCTCTTAGAGTGTGATTACATATTCTCCAGGCGTCAATTAATTTTCTTTGCTGAGTGGATTGCAAAAATAATTTATGGGCTTTATTTGATATGAAGGAAGTCAGGAAATTGCGATCAATGAAGGGATCTATAATTTGATTGCAATCTCCTGCTAAAATGAAATTGTCATGGGAGCACTGTAACAATTTCTTTTTAAGGTGAGACCAAAAAAGGGGATCACCAGTAGTTGGTGCCTAAATATTGAATAAGGAGAGTGGACCTTCCCAATCAGTAATTAGGTAAACAGCCAGCGACCCACAGTGTCAGTTTCTTGAGACACAAGTTTAACACAAAGAGATTTGTGACATAGCGTGACAACACCATTTCTTTTAGCATCTCCAGGAGAGAAGAAGACTGCACCTACCCAGTCTCTCTTCAGTTTCAAAGACTCGCTTTCTGTAAGATGCAATTCTTGGATCAGTGCTATGTCAGCTTTTAGTTTAGCTAAATGTGTTAAAACATGCTGTCTTTTGATCGGAGAATTTAAGACTCGTACATTTTAAGAAATAATATTCAGTGACATATATTATTCAATATGAAGAAAAAACGAAGTAAACCTGACGCAATATAAAATTAATAAAATGCAAACCACAACATCACGTGTAATAAGAAAAGCACAACAAAGAACATCATGGAGAAAAAAGAGTTAAAAAATGAGAAAAAAAGAGAAGGTCGGATACAAAAATAAGATAATAGGAAAAGGAAATAAAGAAAGAACTCAGAGAGAAAAACAAAAAGTAGAGGAAAAAGAAAAACACAAAAAAAGTAACACATACCTATACAGTTCAAAAAAAGACGAGGGGGGTGAAACCACATGGAAGAATGGAGCATCCAGATCCCGCAGGAGGGGCACACGGACGACTGTACTTGACAAGATGTGAGACAACGACAAGTACACAAGATAAGATACCTAGGAAGGAGAAGTGGAAAGGAAATGGGTTATTTGCTGAAAGTTAACATCAACATTAGAATATTTATGTCAAGAAAGGAGTTACATAAGAAAGTAGGTATACAACAATATTTGAAAAACAAGCAAACATCAACATGCTTTGGGATTGTTTTTAACCAGAGTGAGAAGATGAAGCTCCAGAAGTGTCCATAGTCTCTATTTTGCAGGAATTAATGAAGTTTTTCAATTTAACTGGATCTTCGTAAGTAGTCGTCTTATTTCTGTAGGTAACCTTAAAGAGACAAGGATGGAAGAGGTCGTAGTGAGCATCAAGAGCACGGAGATCTGGCCTCATACTTAGAAATTCTCTACGCCTTTCCGCCGTATTCTTGGCGTAACCTTGAGAGAAAAATAAAGCATGGCCTAACCAAGATATACGGCTTGCTGTTTTGGATGCAGGAAGAACTTTAAGAAGATCAGTATACTCTAAGAAGTATTAAATGACGCCTCATGGGCGATTTGAGCTAGAAGCATTATCTTGTTGGCGTCCCAGTCTGTGTGCACGTTGAATGTTCAGGGAGGTGCCTTCAGGTATGTTTAGCACTTTAGGAAGAAAATTTTTGAAGAAGTTATATATGTGTAAATTATTCCTTCTATTTCTATTTTCCAAATCTTCAACTTGCTTCTGTAGAGAGGAGACCTGCGATTGAAGAGTACTCACTTTGCTGTCAGTTATACCATATGCGGAAACATTTTGTTCCACTGCTTGTAGGCGTTCATCCATTTGAGACCATCTCTCAGTAAGAAATTGTAGTTTAGTGTTTGTTTCCTCCTTAAAAGGTCGTAAGGCATGAATTTCTTCAAGTAAGAGGTCCAACGAGACAGGAGGTGGGGATTTTGCTGGAGATGGTGGGTCTTTTTTCATACGTTTCGTGGAAGCCTTTCCAGAACCCACTGGAGTAGTAGTCGCAGTTGCCCCAGTTGAAGACGTGCCGTTTTTTGACTGAGGAGATAAAGAAGATTCCATTGCGGCAAACTTCGAGAAAACCATGGAATTCTTGATGAATCTGCACACTGGGGAGAGGGTGATGGAGCTAGGTCTTCTTATTCTTCCCATAGGCAGTGCAAGAAATCAATAAAATAAGACCAACTCTTTAAGAAGGGGGCTGTTTTCAGGCAACTTTCCTTTATGGTGAATTATGTTGTGGTAATTTGAAGTGCAACTCCTCAGCGCTATATTGTATTGATATGGAGTGACTGCATCACAAAATAGCGGCCGTTTTTGAGGGTGACCACTTCCTCACTTGTGGCGAGCCGCAGACAACACCGGACGAGCGTCGAGAGCCTCCTCCTGTCTGACCTATGCGTTGGCTCTTAACAGGTCACAAGGTCCGCATGAAAAAGACTGTCGACCATTTAATAAGAGTTAAACATTAGACCCTCATACTCTTTTCAGAGAATTTAAGTTTTCTTCCTTACAATTGCTCTCTCAATAATATAGATGCGTTATAGTGTCCAAAGCTTGCCAAACATGAAACTGAGGGGACTCAGGATTTTTCCATTTTTTAGCAGTTATCAACAGGCTACAGGAGTGGGCACAGATGAATTAATTATAAAATAATTACTGGTCAGTCACATACTATACTGGAATCCCAAACAGAACCAGAATCAGAGTAAGTGTCCACATTTTATAGTTATATCACACCTGCTTCATCTTATGATATCAGCAGCTGAAGACATCCTTCCTTTATGGTGAATTGTGTTGAGGTAATATTAAAACGCGAACCTCAGCGCTGCCTTGTATTGATATGGAGCGACCGCGTCACAAAATGGCGGCCGCTCCTGACGGTGATGGAGAGAGTTGAAAGAAAAAAGGACCGCTTCCTTACTTGCGGTGAGCTTTAAACATCTCGGGCGGGCGCTGAGAGCTTCCCCCTGATAGACCTTCGCGTTGGCTCTTGGTAGGTCACGGGGTCCGCATGGAAAAGATTGCCGACCTGCGCCGCCTGGTCGAGGGTCACGGAGAAGCCGCCATCTTCTTTGGGCGTCAAACCACGCCCCCTTGGTGTTGTAACTCTTTGACAAAGTCTGTAAGTCTGCTTGAGTGCGGCCAGGCCCTATGAGGCCCTATGCCTCCCACAGTGCATGCCAGAAGTTGTGTGTATCAGGAGGTAGGGCACTTGCAGGGAGTTGGGTGAGGGCCTTGCCACAGTCCAGCCCTTGCGCCCAACCCCACCACATACACAGCAATCAGCATCTTACTTTACATTGAAAAAACCACAGCAATTCACAAGGTTAAAGTGATGTTATAGTTAGTAGTTATAAATATATCTTACTTTAATTTTTTTTTTAATTAAAAATTCATTGACCAAACCAAAGGTTAAACTGGCGTTATAGTTATCTGAAAATGTCAGTGAAAATAATACAGTTTTAAATTAACAAAGCCACCTAAATTCACCAGCTATAGTTATCTTAAGTAACTATAAATTTTGCCCTAAAGTAACTATAACTCGCCCCTTGCCATGCACTTCTAATTACCTCTCATATTACATCACTTGTGACATGTTCCATGACATCATTAATAACATCAGTGAAACATCTGAAATGACATCTTTGATGACCACAGTATGCATGGCAGGGGCGCAAGTTTTGTTTAGCCTACATAACCTAGAGAGCAGAGAACCTGGGCGACTGCACATTTTCTTGATGTGTTTGGAGAAGCTCTCACCCAGTCTGCTCATTGGTTAAAGTATGCTAATTTTTCTCTTCTGGGCAACTTCAATTGTCATGTTTATGATAAAAAATAATCCATCAGCCAAGATCTTAATAGATAATTTTTCCATCCTCAATTTATCCCAACAGTTCATATGCCCTACACATTCTTCTGGCCATACTTTGGATCTGATATTTACTGATCACCCGTTACTTTATGCTGGCCGACCAGAAGCTCAGGTTTAGTCAAATCATACGTGTATTCCATATGTGTTGTCTGCTGACTCTAACAGAATTGGAAGCAGGCAGGCACCCAATGCGGGTAAGGGTTTCCACCACTGGGACAAAATTACAAGACACTAATTTTAGGTAGTGCTTGGCTTGTTCCACCCACCTCTAATGGGGGAGTTAGATATGGACCTGGATAGATTCAACGAATGGTTCCTTGATGCTATAGATTATCAGGCACCACAGAGTTTTCACAGTCACAAACTTCAGGCTTCATCTGTTCTTTGGTTTGCTCCATCTCTACCCAAGGAAAAATTAGCCTGTAAAAGGCTCACAAGGAAATGGAGATCCCGCTATCTCCCGGATTACAGGGCCGGTTATAAATAAGCTATTAAAAGATGCAGCAGCGGTTTCTTCGTGAGGGCAGGGGAGCATCACCCCCGCCTACTGCCAGCCACGCTAAAGCAATGTGAAAAATAAAATGGCAATAAAATTATTTCATTGCCATTGTATTATTCTCAAAGCGCCCCACAGCAGTCAGCATGCCCAGGAGCCGGGATGAAAGAGGGTCATGTTCTCTGCTGTTCAGAGGACTGGTGACGTGGCTGGCCTGACACTGGAAAAGTGCACAAGTCAGTTTGGCCAGCTGTCTTGAGCCGGTCAAAGTGAAAGACGCACTTTGCAGGTCTCCACCAAGCTGTCTTAGTCAGCTTGGTGGAGACCTGGCACAGGCCTACAGAGCGTTCAGCCAAGATGCTCCATCCAATCCAGGCGTTGCTCGCATGCAGCATGAAAGCAACATCTGGATTGGTTAGTGAAGTTTCTGCTTCCACTGGAGCCCGTCGGAGCCATCGACTGCAAGGACACAGAGGACGCAGTCCAGGTAAGTGGTTTTATTTTATTTTTAATGTAATTTTAATGCATGCAATTTTTTTATTTTGTGTTTTTTTAATGTAAATGTGTTTTGGGATGCGGTGAGGCACTTTGCTCATCCCACCACTTGTATATGTTACCAGCCGCTCCTGAAAAGATGTCATAAATCGATTAAGGAAGCTAAAAGGCTTTGTTTTATTACTAACACCGAATTGCCCAAAAATGCTCCACAGGATATTTTTGAGATCACTAATGGTGTTCTTCATCGCAAAGCCTGTTCTGCTGAATTCAGCCTTCACAACATTTATGTTATAGTCTGTCTATTTCTTCCAACAGAAGATCAAAGCTATTCAAGTGGGGTTTTCAACAATAAGCCGAGCTAAGCGTGTTTTGCTGGGATCTTCAGTTGTTACCTGTTTGAGCTCTATGACTGCATTTGCGGAGTTTCAATCGATTAGTTTCCAGCATTTGGAATATGCTATTACACTCTGCTAGTCCAGATCGCCCATTGTCCTCCATCAATTCAGGAAAGTCATTGATGTCATGAATCCTATTCTGAATTCTATTTTAAACTTGTTGTTAACTCTGGCCTCAGTGCCAGACAGATGGAAGTTGGCAATGGTAAACCCCTGTTAAAAAAGCCAACAGCAGATCCCAAGATACTTTCCAATATCAGATCTATTTCCCTGCTTCCTGCTTTAGCTAAATGTTGGAAAAGTTAGTCAATGCACAATTCATTGACTATTTGAAAAGGTTCAAGCTCCTTCAATCTTTTCAATCTGGATTCAGACTACAGCATTCTACTGAGTCAGCTCTTCTTGAAGTATCAGAGTCCATAAAAGTCACTCTTAATAGTGGCCTTTATAATTCTCCTTGATTTGTCAGCAGCATTCAACACAGTGTCACATGATATCTTATTACAGTGCCTTACCAACGTCAGAATTCAGGGCCATGTTTGGTCATGTTTTAAAAACAATTTGGCAGAATGGAAGCAGGTGATTATGATTGGTCACTTTGTCTCAGGGGAACAATTGTTATTAATGTATGTTTTCCCTTAGGGCTCTTCTATTAGTTGTACTTTGTTCAGTGTATACATGTCTCCGCTGGTCTCTCTCATTGAATTCTTTGGAATTTTTCTTCATGTGCTGATGATACCTAATTGATCCTGTTTTTGGATAAGAATTCCTTCAGTTCTGAATTAAATTTTAAGAACTGTTTTACTCAAGTCCTCAGGTGGATGGATTACAAGCACCTTAAGTGCAATAGGTATAAAACAGAAATTCTTCTGTTCAGGAAAAACAACTTATTTTTTGCCAGGGACTGGTGGCCAGATGGACTTGCCAACCCCTCCACTCCCACGTCTGTAGCAAGGAATTTAAGGGTCAAATTTGACAACGATCTATTGTTTCGTCAGCAAGTTCTGACAGTGTCGGGAACTGGCCTTTCCCTAATCAAATCTCTTAAAATAAAATGTAGAGTTTCTTCCTCTTCTCGTCAGGAGTGCGTGCCTTAATTACCTCTAGGATTGACTATTGTGACAGTTTTTATTTGGGTATCTCTACACATCTAATCAACAAATTGCAGGTTGTGCAAAATGACACCGCTCAAATGCTGCTTAAACTTCCTCGTAGGAGTTCCACAACCAAATGGTTCAGGGCTCTTTATTGGCTGCGGTGCTGACACTGATCCTTCAAAAACTTTCCATAAAGACTGGACCAAAATATCTCGCTCACCGTTTCATGCATTAAGAGACCCAAAGAATCCTAACAGCCACCAATACCAAACTTCTATGGATCCCCAAATTCAGACTGATCACCAGTGGTGGAGGAACTTTCTCTTATTTTGGGAGCTAAAGCTTGGACCCGGTCCCTCTTTCCCTTTGACAAGTGGGAAATGAGGCGACTTTTAGAAAGCATCTTAAGACCTGGTTACTTTCTTTCCCATAGATGTCCCCTTTCTGTTCTATATGGTTCTTTTCTCTCTTTATTAGGTTGTGTGTATGGGATTGTACTTACACTCTTTGGCCTAGTTCCAGGATGCCCCATTGGGGTAAAGGTGCACGTAACAAAAACCTATTTCATTTCAACATAGCAGGCTTACTGCTATGAATGCACGAGTGCTAAATAAGAACGGGCAATTGATTTCGTTTCCTTTGCTCTAATACAATCCCAGGGAGGGGCGTGGATTCTATTAGTGCAGCAGGTGCAGTTGCACTGGGGCCCAGAAGCCTGAGGGGCTCACTGAAATGTAATTACTACTGTATTCAAACAGCGGCCCTGGGGACTATTCCCTTCCTTGCACTAGGACCCAAAACACACTGATCCGAGGACAGGACACAGGCATAGAATGAAATAATTATGTTGTGTTTTTCTTATTAAACCCATCTGTATGAAACTCAGCCTCAACTCAAGCATTCTTGCAAAGTCACCTTTCGATTGGGCAATTTCTCAGGAATGATTCTTACGTCTGAGTTTGTTTACGTATAAATATATACCGAAGTCACTGGATATTTCAACAGTAAATATAGTAACAGAGTAAGGGAGAGAGCAGTGATTTATTGTCCCAGCTGACAAGTAAATGCCTCAGCTACAGGGTGGTAACTGTTGCAAGCACAGACCGTGTTAACTGATATATGAAAATAATGCAATCTAGATTATAATGGTGAAATCGAGAGCAGAAAACGCACACACGCAAAGCTAGACGTTTGCATGAAACCCAAGTAACATCCAGTCGCCTCCTTCTACATGACTATGCGATCTATGGACTTAGTGCCCTGACCTGCAGCTTACAACCCAATCTGCTATTTGTCCACGGCAGACAGAATTCAGGGCCCCTTGTTCTGCGGCTCCTTTTAGAGATGAGTCAGCCCTATGACTTAAAGTGTTCCGGGATGTTCACCTTCGCATCAAGTATTTATTTATTTATTTTTAGAATGCTACAAAGGGCCCAGCCAATGGAAAACGCCATTTTTAAATCTTGAATGCAAAAAGCAAAGATGTGAAGGGCAGGAACAAAGCTGGACAACATGGCTGAAAACAATGGATACAGAGGGGTTCGGGGACTGTTCTTGATGGGCTCAGCCCACCTGATGTTGACAGTGAATGAGCTATGGTGTATCTGGTAAACAGTAATAGTTGAGGGTTAGGGTTAGTTACATAAGCTAACCTCTCCTCCCCAGTTTTGACTTGTCTGGTTTAGTCACAGCACTGATAAGGGCCTTGAGATTTCCTGCATTACTTCCATTTCATTAGACTCCATCTTGAAAGTGGCATCAGCCGACATCCGGTTAGGCAAATTTTATCTCTGTTGAAACATATACTATACTCCAATGTTCATGGCTTTTTAAATCTACCTGCATCTTCAGATAATGTAATTCTGTGCCTTATGTAAAGATCTGCTCTTAGACTCTAATGTGTCACTATCTTCGTATTATGTAATTTGGTACCTCATGTAATGATCAATTTCTATTGTAAAGTACTCTAGCAACTTTGGGTAACGTTTGCGCTACATAAAAATGCATCAATAAATAAATAAGTTGCTTCTAAATCAGGGTAAGTAAGCTATGTACTAGTTGGACAGTAGAAAGGAAAATAACTAGGTACAGATGAATTCCCAAAGAAAATGCCTCTAACTTGTTTCCACTGAGTTTATAAGCAACATTCTTTATGTAGTAAGGTTTTCCTCACCAGTCACTTACTGCTTCTATGATGTGACAAACAAGTGCACTTTTTGTCATTGCCACAATCTCGCATCTTATCAAACAGGTGACATTGTGGCAGTGCCTCATATTGTAAAGCAGTGAACCCTCCATAATCTCTACCGTTTTGCCTCCTTTCATGTGATTGACAGGGAATTAGGTACACATAATTAAGCTCCTCAAAGAAGGGCATGAGTCACGTGAAAACAAGAGGTTTTCTTTGGACTTTACAAAGCTAGATATCAATCAAGTGTAAATAAGATAATGTGTACAGCAATGTGACAATATTACAAAAAGAGCGATATTTTATGTTGGTTACTTGTAAAGAGCTTTAGGCAGCGCTAAAAACTACTCATAGCACTGTGAACAGTTTAAGTTTAATTAAACAGTACTGTAGAAAGGGTGGCGGCAGGAGAGAATTTCTAAGGAAATTAGGAGAATGTAAAATTGGGACTAGGAAAGAGGAAATAAGGAAGAAACCTTGTCAGAAGAATAATTTTCCACAAAACATTTGTACTTCACCAGCCGGGAACGCACTACCTTATTATCCATATTGTTGGCTGAAACAGAATGTCAGAGCAGAGAGTCGAAAATACAGGCCAGAGAGGAAAAGAGGGAGCCAAAGAGTGAAGAAAGAGTACATAAAACTAGCAGGGTGTGTTTAGAGTAGGCAGTAGAAGGAGAAGATCAGAACGTGGGAGAGACTGAGAATTTGTGATAACTCGAACAAGAGAGAGAAAGATAGAATCAGCATTGCATGCATGTGTATGCGTGTGTATGCGTGCATTAACATTTCTACCTCTCTCTCTTTTTCTCTCTCTCCCTCTCTCAGTGTCTGGGAGAAATCACGGTATGTCAGAAGATTAGACATCAAGGTAGCCTGTAAGAAGGTTACTGAGCCCGAGAGTGTCAAAGATGCCTAAGTGCTCAGGCTTGTAGGAGGCAAGGTGATGAAGGGAATGCCACGGATCGTGCTTAAACTTCAACAAAGGAGAACAACCACTCAATGCACTCTACTTTGAGTCCCAATTTACATCATCACACTAAAGAGAAACACACTTTATTTAAAAGGACTCTAACCCACACAAAATTTGTGTGCATGCTTCCTCCTCGAGTCCTCATCCGGTCGTCTAATACCGCTGGATAGGCTCAACCATTACCCTCTAAAAAGTGAAAAGGGGAGCTTTTTGATCATCTTACTATATGTTGGGATTCCTCTCTATAGTTAAAAACAGCCTTCAGGTCTTGTTCTGAAACCTTTAACCTCCAGGGGCCTTGGACTACATTAAAAACAAAATTAGATGTGCTTGGAGAATACTATTTCCTCCAAATCTGTTTCGGTCCACTTTTTAATTGCCTATTGAGTCACCCAGCTTTGTTCAGGACCCATTGGATTCGCTCAGAAATGACTCAGGGGGATATTCACAAGAACGTGCGCTAAACATCTCCAGAAAATATTAACGCAACTTTACACATCGCAGTCTATCGCGGGAAAATAACCCCGTGTTAACCTGGAATTCACAACACGGCGGTACCATGCGATAGTCCTCCGTAAACGCGGCCAATGTCTGCGATACAACCACCGCAACGGAGTCAAAAACACAAACCCCAACACCAAAAAACGTGCGATGAGCCCATTCGCGATGAGGAAATCAGCGATAAGCAGCGCCAGGCCTGCCATACACACACGGCAGGTGGGAAAATCACTACAAAAGTAGAAAAAACACACAAACACAAAACGACCATCCCCGAAGCACCATGGAGGCAGCCGGAGCAGGCGCAGAGGACGAGCGGAACCCCACAAGCACCCCGGACGACCAGCCTGGGACCTCGGTGACAGGGAAGGGCAAGGACAAGAAGAAGAGGAAGACGAAGTTCAGTCCGCAGGAGAATAGGATCCTGGTCACGGAGGTGATAGAACACCATCAACAACTGTTCGTCGCCTCCAATGTGTCATTGGGCACCAAAAATGGATTATGGCGGTCCATCGTGGACAAGGTGAATGCCGTCGGAGAGCACAAGAGGTCAATGGACGAGGTCAAGAGGCGATGGATTGACATCAAGCGCAAGACCAAGGAGAAACTCGCAGGCAACCAGAAGGCAGCAATGCAGACTGGAGGTGGGAGCCCAGCGCCACAGCTGGAGCTGGATGACATGGAGGAGCTGGTGTCGACAGTCATCAGTGTGGAGACCGTGGCAGGAGTCGGGGCACCGGACACTGCTCGACAAGACACAACACAACGGCAACAGGGTTAGTAACCACCAGGTACTGGGGGGACGGGGGGAGATGGCCACAATGGCACACATGCACAATCAAGCAGAGCACAGTGCACACCCACAATGACTCTGGATCATGGCCCTGATCAACAGCCTGTCACAATGTACATTGCCATGCTGTCTGAATGTGAGCATGTACCATGCGGCTACATACATGTGGACACATTGTAACACAGCATCTCCCCTTCACATTGCAGGGGCACCGTCAACGCCACCTGCAGAGCAGTCCCAGCCACTCTTCACTGATGACGAGGAGGACACCACCAGCATCGACACCCAAGCCCTCCAAGACATCATTGAACTCATCCGCCAATCACCTCCAGGACAAGGGCAGCCAGCTGCATCGAGGAGACCCCACCCACTACACAAACGACCCAGCAGGAGGCACCCACAACCCCGGCTGTCTGCCAAGACCCCCCGAACAACACATGGCCTTCCAACTCCGTGTGTTGGAGGTCCAGAGGGAGATGGCTGAGCAGGTGCGGGTGGGGTTCGACCTCATGGCTACCAAACTTGACGCCATCCATGGGTGTCTGAGTCCCATCAGGGACCACCTCCAGTCCCAAACGGACACCCACACGCCACTCCATGGCCTCCAACGAGCCCTGGCTGACATCGCTGGAGTCATGACTCGGAGACAAGAACACCTGTCCGCTCAGAGTGGCTCCAGCGATCTCAGCCGTGAGATGGCACACATGTGGAGGCTCATGGAGGACATGGTGCGGATGGAGACGGAAAGGATGGCAGCCACCGCTGCACATCAGCGAAATGTAGCTGGGATCTACCATGCCCTGCATGTCCTCATCATGGCATTGCTGCCACAAGGCGTGGTGCAGATGAATACTGCTGCCCCTACACCATCCACATCTCCGCCCCCTGGTGTGTCAGTGCCTCACAGTGCGGCAGGCATTTCCACTCCGGCACCTGATGTGTCACTGCCACACAGTGCGGCCGACAATCCACCTCCGGACCCTGATGTGTCAGTGGCACACAGTGCTGCAGCCGGAACTGCACCACCCACAGGTGGGGCAGAGCACACATCCAAGGACGAGGACGTGGATGGGCTTGAGTTCAGAAGGAGGCTCTAGCATTCATGTCCGCCATCTGGCCTGTTGCTGCTTGGTGCCACACATTGCCCCATTACCTTCCACTGACCCCCGATACACTCTGCTGCACTTACCTTGTACCGCGACATGGACTGCCATATCCTGTTTGGTGACCAATGACACGGCGGCCAGACTGCGGACTGTACCCTTCCTCTTCCGCTGTACTTGTCATTCCCCGATGGACTCTGGCTGGCCCTCCACGGGCCCATATTGTGTAGTGGGGTTGGCATGGCCCTGTACTGCTCCAGCTGCAAAACTCCACTGGATATGCATTAAACATTCAGAAACGCACTGCTGTGTCATGTCTTTCATCATTCATGTATGATTGTGTGGATGAATGTAGGATCAGTGATTCCCCCCAACGTCAATGATGCTCATCTAGTGGGATTCCAGTCACAGTGTGCTACATTGCCGATTGCGTTCCGGGTGCCGCAGACACCACAACAGGGACACACGCATTAGTCACTTCCTTGTCCGGACATGGACTGAACCACGCCCAGAGCCCCTGAGTCATTGTTGCAAGCCCTTCGCTGGTCCGGCGTACGCCAGGCCAGACCACTCCGCTTACGCTCCGAGGGGGGCCACATAGCTACAAGTCGCAGGTTTACACGCTAGTGGTCTGCAGGTCGCTGGTCTAGTTGTCAGCATGTCACGGCCACTCCCTGAGGGCAGCTTTGCATGCACACCACACCCATCCGGCACAGGCGTCACACGCCATGTGACCCCGCCAATATAAGGGGCCCACAACGTCACATTCCCCACTGCCGGTGGTGACTGGATGATGGACATTCCACAATACTCAATCATAAAGGGCCCATGAGTTGTTGCGCACAGGGTTAGTGGCACCCGGAGCCATGTGGCCGTCACGGGCCTACCACCACGTGGCGTTGACTGGGGTTGCACAGGGTTAGTGGCACCGAAATTGCTGAGCGGGTGTGCAGCCTGCGATGATGACGTGTGCACTGATGTGGTCTCTGCCATTGATGCCTCAGGACTCAGCGTCATGTGTGGGACCTGCTGGGCCACGGCGCGGGTCCGCATGATGTGGAGCAGGCCATGGTGGTGGGACCTGGGCCTGGAGCTTGCACGGGCACGTGGTGTGCCCACTGGTGGACACACCGTTGGCGGCAGGTGAGCAGTGGGGCCTGGGTGCGCAAGTGCAGACAGCCAGCGCTGGCCGGCGGGAGGGGTAGGGTGCGGCTGCATGTGTGCGCAGGACGGGCAGGCGTTGTTGCCGTGTGCAGTGTGATGGACTCTGCCATGATTGACTCTGGCCTCGATTACAGATTGCAGACCTGGTGGCTTGCAGTGTATACCGGCACGTGGTTGGAGACACACCAGTGGCAGCAGGTGAGCAGTGGTGCCTGGGTGCGCAGGGGCGGCAGTGTCCCTCCTTCTCCCTCTCTCCCTTCCTTTCCCTCTCCCTCTCTCTCTCTCCCTTCCTTTCCTTCTCCCTCTCTCTCTCTCTCTCTCCCTTCCTTTCCCTCTCCCTCTCTCTCTCCCTTCCTTTCCTTCTTCCTCTCTCTCTCCCTTCCTTTCCCTCTCCCTCTCTCTCTCTCCCTCTCGCTTCCTTTCCTTCTCTCTCTTTCTCTCTCTGCCTTTCTCTCCTTCTCTGTTTCTCTGTGTCTCGCTCCTTTGATGTGCGCATGACACACGTTCTGATATTGTGCTTTATTTTCCAGGCTGTGACATCAGGATTGTCCCGGACGGACCCGACAGGAGTCTTCCGCATTGGTGTTTTGTGTTGTATTCAATAAAGTTTTTGGTTGTTACTTCAATGATGAGTGACTGTTTCTCGTTCTTCTGCTCACACATGTGTTTCTTGTTGTCATTGTGCGACATCATGCACTTTTTGTGGCTCTTGTGTCGTGCAAGGTATGTGTTTGTCCTGGGGGGGGGGGATCCGGAGGGGGGGGTGGCCTGGGTGTGGGTGGGGGTGGGTGTTGTGGCCCTCATTGGTCTCCGAGCTGC
This sequence comes from Calotriton arnoldi, assembly GCA_963921515.1. Classification (NCBI taxonomy): domain Eukaryota; kingdom Metazoa; phylum Chordata; class Amphibia; order Caudata; family Salamandridae; genus Calotriton; species Calotriton arnoldi. The sequence goes on from CAWUFW010010715.1 coordinate 645,596, forward strand.
ATGATCATTGTCTCCATGGCATCTGTGGGTCTTCAGATGTGGCTCTGGGCTGGGCTCCCTTTCATACTGCGGGTAGTCGTCCTGCTTAACACCAGCAAAAGGCAGGTGTTAATTCCCTGCTGCTACCGCGGCTTATCGCCTGTTTTTGGTTCGCATCGCAGATCTGGCAGTTCGTTGTGAAAGTGGTGTAGTGGTGTTTTCGTGTGTTTTTGCATGGGAACGCCTACTCTGCATCTCATTAGGGTTAGTTGGTGGAGTCACCCGTGGAGGTAAATTTTGAGGCAGTTATCGCGGGAATACTTGCGTAGTCTGCAGTTTGCAACCGCTTGTGAATGGGGCGTTAAATCTATCTCCATTTTTGTTGCGTTAAGGTGGCGATAACTCGGAGATAAGTCCTTGTGAATATGCCCCTCAGTTGGATATCATTTTGACCAATGTTATTTGTTAATGTGTTTCACATTCATTCCATGCAAATCACATTCATTCAGATCAACTCTTCAGTTGGATTTTTCAGCAGCTCAGAATTTCCCAGCGTTCAATGATTTTTTAGGAAGGTTATTGCCCCATAGAAGAGTAGAGGATCCTGTCGTCACACGTACGCCTTGGAGTCCCCAGCATCCACACTACGTTCAGTCCTAAATGGATGGCTCAAAATGATATCTGAGTGAGTCATTTCTTTATTTTTTTATTTTATTAATCTCAGAGAGGTATTACACAAATAATTACATTGAATAATATACACTATACAAAGTCAGTTATTATCCCTTTCACATCATAATTCATTTCCTAAAAGAAAATCAAGAAAATCAAGTAATAGCAATATTTACATAAATACAAAATTCATTGTGGAACAATTCCTAGTATCTTTAATCGACCCTAAGCAGCCAATTTGATATTGGGAGCCAATGTTTCTTCCCCCATTTACTAGCCTGATAACCCTTGCAATCATAAAGTGCTTGTTCCAGTTTATAAATTGCAACTAAGCGAGCCAGCCACTCTTGGAACCGAGGGGGCTCCGAGTCTTTCCATCTTGTTGCGATTACTAGTCTAACAACCGTAACTGAAATAAATACGATACCAATCTGGCCTCGGTCCAGGTCAATACTATTGTCATGACCCATCATCATAAGCGAGGGAGTTAGCTCAACACTCCTTCCTAGTATCTTCTCCCAAAATGTTTCCATTTCCCTTTTTAACAGATCTAATTTGGAGCAGCCGTAAAACATATGTATCGCCTCTGCTGGTCCGATCCCTCACCTGGGGCACGTATCATCCTTTTTCCCCAAGTGAATAGTTTGGCAGGGGTATAGTATAAATTAAAAACCGTCTTGAAATGTTGGGCCTTTAAATTAGCTGATAAAAGCGTTCTTTTGGCCAGCTCAAGTGACATATCTACATCTATATCTTCGTTTTCTAATCTACTGGCCCATTTCCTCTCTGTTCTCTGCATATCATCGGGGGCTTCATCCATAATGCCATAGAAGTGTTTTATTCTACAAACAGACCCCCCAGGGTCTCAAATAATGGAATCTTTGGCATCGAGGTCGCCTGTCCCTGTTTACCAAAGAATCCCTTGATTTGGAGATATTTACAATAATGCCTATCAGGGATTCCATACTCTCTCTGCAAATCAGGAAAAAGATGTAGTTGACCACTTGCGTGGATATCTCCCACTATCCTCAAGCCTAGCTGTTCCCATTGTTTCCCGATTGTATCATAGAAAGCCAAGGTAAAGAAGGAACATTCGCCAAATAGGTGTATACCTTGTAAATTTCTCAATACTCAAGTATTTTTTTATTTTCCCCCAAGTTTTCCAGGCATTCCTAATAATTTTGAATCACACCTTTTTAAAATAACTAGGAACTAGGTTCAAGCTGGCAGAGTAGCAGCGCTCTAGCCCCTTCCCCAAGTGCCAACCCATAGATTGTTGGGAGCTCCTCGGCTCCCACGATTCTCTCTCTACCATCCTTTTCAAAGAGAAGTATATTCATAAATTGCAGTAACGCTGCCCAGTGGTAAAAAGTGAGATTGGGAGCGGCCCACCCACCCCGTGTTTGTGGCAAAGTGAGAAGTCTCAGGGATCTCCTAATCTTACCATATTGCCAAATAAAGGGGCAGATTTACAAGCCCCTTGCGCCACTTTTGCGTCACTTTTAACATGGGAAAAGTGACGCAAAAGTGGCGCAAGGGGCTTGTAAATCTGCCCCAATGTTGCTAAATATAGCATCTAATGTTTTAATTAATGACCCTTCAATTTCCACAGGAAGTGCCCTAAATAAATATAATATCTTGGGTACCATTACCATCTTAAGGACGTTGATCCTACCTATGATGGTCAGATGTAACAAATTCATCCGTCTCAGATCTGCTGATATTTTATTAATCATTGGGTCAAAATTAATTTGTGTGATCCGATCTACTTCCGGAGTAATCTTGACCCCAAGATAGATGGCCTTGGGTACTCGCCTATTATCCTGAAAGATAATATTATCAGTGCATATTATTTGAGTCTTAGTTTTGTTCAGTATATACCCCGACTCCTGTCCAAATGTGATAGCCATGGCTTCAATATCCTTTATTGCCATATCCGGGTTTGATGTTAATACCGCAATATCATCTGCGCAGGTTAGCACTTTGGTTTTGAACCCCTGAGTTATAGCCGGGATAATGGCTTGATTCTCCATAGTCTGTTGAATAAAAGGGTCAATGTATAAAGCAAATAAGATTGGGGAGTATGGACAACCCTGCCTTGTCCCCCTTCCTACTCTTATGATCTCGGATTCCTTGCCCATCAGCTGAAGTTTTGCGTATGGTGACCTGTACATTGCTTGAATTGCTGTAAAGACCCCTGTGCCAAATCCCTTAGCAGCCAGAACTCCCCATAAGTATTCCCATGCCACCCGATCAAACGCCTTTTTTGCGTCCAGGAGGATCATAGCCAGATTTCCGTTATTTTCCTTAGCAATATCAAACAGAGCCACGGCTCGCCTTATATGATCCGTTGTGTCTCTGCCGGGAATAAAGCCATGTTGCCAAGGGGAAACAAGACTGGCTATGACCCCCCTAAGGCGGACTGATAGGATTTTTTAGTAAATTTTGGCATCCGCATTAATTAACAAGATGGGTCTGTAAGAGGTAGGCGTGTCGGGTGGCTTATCTTTTTTGGGGAAAATAATAATATTAGTGCCCCTCCAAGATTCCGGCAGACACCGAGAATATTGCACCCCCAAAAATAAATCCAGCAATATAGGAGCTAGTTCTGATTGAAAAGTTTTGTAGAATTCCAGCGGGATCCTATCCGGACCCACTGCCTTTCCTGAGGCCAGCTGCTGTATTGCTATTTGCACTTCCTCCAGTACTAATTTGGATTCCAGCTTATCACTCTCGTCCCTGCCCAGCCTCCTACCCTCTTGATATTGAGACCCCCCCTGTAAGCTTTCCAAAGAGCCCTGTTCCTCCTCGGTGTAATGATCTTGATAAAATTTGTGAAACACGGTGACTATATCCGCTGGGTCTGTATATGTGCTCCCCCCGTTTGTTATTGAGGATATCTGACTCTTTACCACTTTTTGTCTCATCTTTAAAGCTAGAAATCTTCCTACTGTTTCCCAAACTCATACCTCTCAGCCCTGTGCATCTGATATTCTGCTGCTGCTTTCTGAGAAAAATATGCGCCTATCTCCGCTTTGACTATTGTGATGTCTAACTGCGTAGTAGCCACATCCTCCCCCCGCAATATTTTAGCCAGATATTCTCTTTCTAAGTCCCGGAGCTTGGCCCGCAGCAGCCTACTCTTCAACTCCTGTTGCTGTTTTTTGTACGAGACAAAACTAACCATCTCCCCCCTCAGCCCTACCTTAAACGCATCCAATACCATATTGCGTGAAGCGCTATATCTATTCATATTAAAAAAATCTGTTATCCACTTTTTAAAATGCCCAACAAAGTCCGAATCGACCAACAGCTTCCGGTCAAATGTCCATTGGCGCTGCTGTGGTTGTATTTGCTGGGCCTTTATCTCTAGAATCATTAGATTATGATCCAACATTAATTTCGTCAATATTTCTGCTTGCACTCATGGCCTCTATTAAAACCTGACTCTTTTAATAAACTTCTACACAGCATTAAATCAGGGTCACCTAGGGATCCTCTACCTATTTCTGTGCTCCAACAATTGGAACCTTCATCTTTATCTGTTATTATGGACCTTTTGAATTTTTCACTACAAGAAGCGTCAGTTCCATTGGACTGGAAGCACGCCATGGTGCTTCCACTTCTTAAAAAGGCCAATGCAGACCCTGCTGTACATTCCAATTATCGACCCATTTCACTACTGCCAGCTTTTTCGAAAATTCTGGAGAAACATATTCATTCTCAGCTCTCATTATTTGTTGAAGCCCAAGGTTTTCTCCACCCCTCCCAATCAGGTTTCAGAGCTGGTTTTTCGACGGAAACAACTTTATTGGGAGTCACGGAAAGATTGCGTTGTCATCTGGATGCCGGTGATACAGCTGCCCTTATTTTATTGGATTTAAGTGCAGCTTTTGATACGGTGTCTCATACCATCTTAGCAAATACATTGAGAACCTTAGGTATTTGCGGCCCGGCACTCAATTGGCTTATATCATTTCTGGCCAATCGCACTTTCCAAGTTTTCTCCTCTCCAGCCAGCTCTGATATCTACTCATCTCCCTATGGAGTACCTCAGGGCTCTATTCTTAGTCCTTTGCTCTTCAACTTATATGTGAGGCCTTTGGCTGCTGTTGCGGAAAATGCGGGGTTGTCCCTGTTCTCTTATGCGGACGACTCCCAAATCATCTTCTCCCTCTCCGCAGGAAAAACAGACGGGCTCTCCCTACTTCAATCGGGCCTGGGTAAAATTGCATCATGGATGCAGTTAAATTTTCTCAAGCTTAATGGGGAAAAAACAGAGGTGCTAATACTTGGCAAAGACAAGGGTCTCTGGGGCCCACAACATTGGCCCTGTGAGATGGGGGTCTTACCCCAACCCTCTTGTCAAGTTCGTAATCTGGGTGTCATCATTGATGACTCCCTAACAATGCATCCTCAGGCTGTCAAGGTAGCTGCCACTTGCTTTGCCATTCTTAAGTGGCTAAAGAAGATCATCTGGATGCTACCAGAGTCCACCCAAAGAACAGTAGTCCAGGCTTTGATCACCTCGAGACTGGACTACGGTAATGTTCTTTATCTTGGTTCCAATAAGGAGGTGATCCATAGGTTGCAGATGGTTCAGAATTCCGCGGCAAGACTTCTCTGTCGGATTCCCAGCGCCGCTTCTGTATCCGGCCACTTACGAGATTTGCATTGGCTCAGGGTGGAAAATCGAATTCGATTTAAAGCTCTAAGCTATATGTTTAAAATTAAAGCGGGGACTGCACCTCAATACCTACATACTTTAATCCACCCATACGTTCCTTCCCGATGCCTACGCTCATCCACCCAGGGGAGGTTCTCTGTGCCAAGATTTAGGCTATCTCGGATGGGTGGTCGATCTTTTTCTTACCTCGGGCCCTCACTCTGGAATGCCCTTCCCATAGCCATTCGGAATGAAACAGCTTACGTCCATTTCCGCAAATTAGTGAAGACCTGGCTCTTTAACAAATAATTTTTGCTGTTTTCTATCTGGTCTCCTTTTTGCCTGGCGCCGGGAAACCTTTTTGGGTAGCTGATGCGCCTTATAAATTAAATAAATAAATAAATTTCTAGCCCTGCACCATCCAAAATCTGGCTTGATACGAAAAAATAATCCAACCAGACGTATTTCTTATGTGGACATGAGAAATAAGTGTACCCGGGATCCGAAGAGTACTTAGAGTCCCACACGTCCGTTAATCCATGACTTCTCATAAGTGATGTCAAAGCTCTGTATACTCTGGGTTTCCGTCCCTGATATCTACCTGTCCCAGAGCTTCCCACTCCTAGATGAATATTAAAATCACCGCACATAATTAGAGGGGTGGGCCAGGATGCAAGCTCTAGTTCCAAATCTTCTAATACCTTTGGCTCATCTTGATTTGAGCCGTAGACCGTACCTATCGTTATTCCAAGCTCCAATTCTACCAAGGCCCACCTTCCTCCGATATCGACCAATCTCCGTTTAGCCGATCCTATTTTATTCTTGGCTAAAATAGCCACCCCTCTATTGTTAGAACTTTGAGATGAGCATACCAATAGGGAGTACCCCGTTGCTGCAATTAGTCCCCGTTTATCCCATGATATGTGCGTCTCTTGGAGACAGACAGTATACGTGGCGATAGATTTTATCATCTCCATGACCCTATTCCTCTTATTCCTGTCCACTAAGCCCCCTATATTAACAGAGCAAATTGTAATCTTACCCATTTGGTCTTGTTGAGTAACCCTTCTTGATTTTAACTCAGAGCCTCTTCACCCAGCCATGGTGAGGGCAGTTTATTCCAATCTTTGTCATTATCTTTATTCGTTTACAGTCCTGCTTTACTACCTTCTTAGCTTCCTCTCTGAGATTTCCCCCCATTTTATTTCCCCCCTGCACCCCTTCCAACAAGAAGCCCTCCTGCTTCCACCCCCTTACCCCACTTTTCCCCAGCCCACCCTGCCGACCCTTGTGCCCCCCCTCCTCCACCCCCCTCTTCAGGTGATGTGCTGTCTGCGCATGTGGTGCTTGGCTGAGCGCCACTAATTTTATTTGGTGCGAGCTGTGAGCTGTGAGCCGCGGAGCTGCGGAGGTGTGCGGATCACAGATTGTGGGCTGCGGAGTTCGGGGGAGTGCCCCGTGGCGAAGGCCGGGAGGAGTACGCACATCTGCTGTGGTGCGCTACCTGACGCTACCTGACGGCCAGGACAGTGGCTTGCAGTGGTAGTGGTAGTGGCAGCGGTGGTGGTGGTGGTGGTGGCGGCAGCGGCTCGGTAGCAGTTCGGCCTCTTGACAGCCTCTTGACAGCATTTTGCCATCTTGCTGCTGTATCTCGTTACCGGTTTGGTTTGGCCACTGAGCACTGGGCATCTTCAAACCCACACAGTTGCTGTCTGCATTGGGGGAGGACTTAGCTGTCTTTTGCCACGTCCGTACTACACAGCCTCCACCAACATCCACCATCATCCATTATCCGCCACCCCAGCATATCACATTCCCCTTCTTGGGTTTCGTGCGGCAGGAGTGATAGCTCCTTGAACGCACAGCGAGGACCAAGAAAGCCTGAGAAGGACCAAGAAGGAATCAAGAGGGAACTAGAACGCACAGTGCAGCACAGCAGGACCTAGAAGGATCAGAAGGACCCCAGAAGGTCGTAGAACGACGTAAAACCGGAACCCAGACCCAGACCTAGGAGGAGTGGACTGAGCCCGGAGCTCTTTCCAGAAACAAGGTAGAGCATTGCTGCGGGGCAATAAGGGGTGCAACTATTTTGTAGGGGGAGGCCAACCCTTAGCACAGAGGCTGTAGTTGAGATTTCTGTGACTCCTTTTGCTATGAGGGGCCATGTTTAGCTCTCCCCTTTCACCCCCCCCTTTGCCAGAACTATATGGCCCTTCTCAGCCCCTCTCAGCTTATTTGACTATATCTCATTTACCGCTCCAGTTTAAAAGAGGTCACCCAAGAAGGGCTCCAAGATAATCACAATTAAGTTAATAAATAAACAAACAAACAAACAAGGGGACAAATAAACAAGGGGACCATCACTGGACAAGACACAGTCAAGGGGCTTGGGGGAGCCCAGAAAAAGGGCACGGCATTGCATAGCAATCATAAAGCCACACAGGCATAGACATTTTAAACAGCCCGGGACTCCTGGGTAAAGCCTAAAACATCAAGCCTATAACATCAAGCCTTCAATATCCAAGCCAATCACACCAATAATTCATATTCTCATATTTTCATACAACTGGATAGGGGTATCTACCCATCAGCCAACTGGAATTCAACCTCACCAATGAGACCAACGCCCCAGGCAGGACAGCCCGCGCAAGGCCAAACAGCTATTCGACATAGCCAAACGAGGCAGCAGAAGTCAAGAGAGCGAGCCAGAGATTGGGTGCGTAGGGCAAGGCTGCAGGTTTCCGCATTCCACATCAATTGGAAACACTTGCACAAGGTATTTGTGGCTCGCAGGAACAGGACTACCGCTAGGATCTCCTCTAGGAAAATGAGGAGTGCAGGATCCGACAACAAGGATACAAGGGTGCGGCAGCAACGGGGAACAACAAGAGGACAGAAAAGCTTGCTAGATCTGGGCAACACAGGGTCAGGGCCCGAGTTACACTGCCCATTGACCTTAGCAGCGGAGGGAGGAGAAGGACACGGCACCATCATCAGAAACCGGGCGACTCGCAAACCGGCAATAGGGAGCCTCCCGATACATCTATATTTTACAAGGCTTAAGACAGAAACCCAAGGTGACCACACGGGCTGTATGGTGGAAGAGGGGGGTTGCATCAGACATCAGCCCCAGTCCCCTGCTAGCTAGCCAGGAGGCAGCAATGCAGGGAGAGACCCCCCCTCTTGTTCCAATTTGCACAACTCAGGATAGCCTGGAAGAAGCATTAATCATAGAGATGGCGAGACTCGCAGAGATAGCAGAGATAGCAGAGATAGCAGATACGGCTACGGCCAGCAATGACACTCAAAATACCATCAGCAAACAAGTTAATCATAACATGGCAGAACATCGGACAGAGCAAACTGGGAGTATTGAGATATCATCAACCATAAACGACGGTGAAGCACTAACCAAATCGCATGGTCCAAAACTCTCTGGACATATTCAAAATAAGAACGCTTTTGAAATAGAGGCCCTCATTCATTACATAAATGACCAGCAACAGGATACACTGGATGACTCTATTAACCTTTGTGGCCGGGGGATTAACCAGAATTGCCCCACGCCCGTTAACAATCTTGGAAGGGCGCAAACACAACAACAATTTGGTGACCTTTGCATTCCAGATTTACCACTTACAGAGTCAATACAAACAACAGCAATATCAGCCAGTAAATTACAATCAATGGCAGAGGAACACACAGGGGTTGTCATGGGACAATCTCCCGGAATCCAGTGTGATGATCAAGATCCAATTCATAAGAATGGCCTGGAATATATTCTGAACACAATAAAATCATCTTTGCTGGCAGCAGTAAAGGCACTCACCTGGCAATCCCACAAATTAGAGATACAGGTGGATTTACTACACATGCTTGCACAAAGTGTCTTGACAATTAACAAAAAGGTGGACATGATTCATTCTAAAGTTGATCAGTGGATTACGAGAGAAAATGGCCAAGGAGGCAACACAAGTCCAGTAAAAAGCTTTAGTGAAGCAATAGTGGAAAAACTAACAACACTGCCGGACTTGCTAACAACTTTAATAAATCAATGTAGTGAAGCACGGACAAATAACATACAAAACAGGAAAAACTCTAGAAAAGAGGAACCACACCCTGGAGCAGCAATAACATCTATGGAACCAGAAGTAATACTTGGCACAGCCGCTACAATCAGTAACATGCTCCCGGGCAAAAGTGGTAGCCCCGCAACTAGCACAGACGAAGGACATCAAAGCAGGAAAACAGGCCAAAGAGCAATTGAAGGGCAGCTCTCCAGACGGCAAAAGAAAAAACTACAGAAATCTCTGAAAACAAATAAAAGGAACAGCGGGACGACATTCACTCAAAAAAAGCATGAAAGGACTACTTTCTCAAGCCAAGTCTGCAACCAGCCCGATATCGGTACAGACAGCACCGACAAGGGCCCATTGAACTATCCCTTCTTCCAAATGAGAAACAGCACTATAGTCGAAGCATCCCAGGCAAATAATTGCCAGGAAACTTCCATTCCAAAATATCCGAACATGAAGCACACAGAAGGCCCGCACAAGGCGAATTCAATGCACTCCAATACCCACACTGTTCTCAATCCTCAGGTACAATCCTATGCCGAGGTGGGGAACGTCAACCACAGAAACGCCACTAAAGGAACAGAAAGTTGGGAGGTAAGGGCAATGCCCGAGACCAGCAAAAATACGACAACTCGAATAACAGGACACAGGTCTACGGAAATGCAACCGTGTGAGAAGTTGGAGATGTCGACACCAGCATTAGAGCAGGAACCTTGCTCGTCGAAGGTACACCCACCATTAACGGAAACGCCATGCAAAGGCCAAAATATGGCAACTTCACAACCTACATTAGCATGGAAGACGTCACCGCTCGACCAAAGGGTCCAGACGCGGAAGCAACTTTTCAATATTAAATCGGATGGGAAAACACAAGCTGCACCTTGCTGGAACGCCCAAACAGGGTTTTCAGATCAAACAACTTTGCACGATGGGCAGAGTCATGAGTTTGAGGGAAATAATTTGGGAATAGAACCTTTGGTAGACTCGGAGCTCACAGTGATTCTCACCCCTGAATTTGAGACAAGAGGCCCGGGCGACATTTTAAATCGCTCAAATATCCTATATCTCCTGTCGAGTATACCCTCATTGGCCTATTTAACATCAGCCCACCTTGCATCGGTGCACTTTAAAAATTACACCTGGATAAGCCATAGGGAGTCAACCCTAACAAAGTGGACCAACAAGCTAGACATTCAAAACATCATGGCGGAAAAAGATCTACTTAAGGATTTGGGTATCCGCGTAGATAAATTCCCAATGGAAAAGTAGCCCCAAGTTCTATTACAGAGGCCGAGCAAACAAGAGGCGCAAGTACCACAGAAAAGTATATTAAGGGGCACAAAATCGATCCTGAGTCAAACCTGCGACAATAATATTAAAATCAAGCTTCATAAGGGCGATGCTACCAGACATTGCATGGAGGTAAGAGCATCTCAGGACGTCATATCAGAGGACTGGGCCTGGATCTCAACGGCACTGCATACCAACGGGAGGGCAAATCCCTAGCACAAGAAATCTTTCGATTTTGCCCGGACTCCAACAACGCGGGATACCAGGAAAGGCCCAAACTAATAATTTCGGAGGCATAAAAGAGGCGATAACAAGAACTAAGGGGCACATGCATCAAGGTAGGCTTTTGCGATTCCTTAATTGCGATTATTAAGGAATCGCAATTAAGGAATCGCAAAAGCCTATGCATGTAGGAATCGCTATAAAAATAGCGATTCCTAAACATCTCCTTAATTGCGACTCGCTAATTGCGAGTCGCAATTAAGAATACCTCCCCATTAATTCCTATGGGCCTAGAGGCCCATAGGAATGAATTGGAATACATTCTCAATTAGCGATTCGCAATTAGAGAATCGCAAATTGAGAATGCAATTTCAAGGGTGCCAGGGTGTCAAAATGACACCCTGTTGCACCCCTGAAATTGTGATGTGCACCCATGTTGCGCACACATGCCCCAGGGCATGTGTGTGTGTAACCTAAAACTTAAAAAATGCATTTTAGAGCATTTTTCGAAGGTATTGCAAATTACAGACAAGTTTGATTTGTCTGTAATTTGCGGTCCCAAATAGCGAAATCGCTATTTGAAAGTGCTTCTAGCATTGCATTTAAGGAATCGCAAATTGCGATTCCTTAATGCTATCACAATTTAGGAATTCGCAATTAATTGCGAATTCTTAAATTGCGCATAGGAAACACTTTCATGCATCTCCAAAGGCCAATTTGCGATCGCAAACGGCCGATTTTTGCGATTCGCACCGTTTGCGATCGCAAAAACCTTTGATGCATGTGCCCCTAAGATCAGACTAATAAGTTGGAACATGGCAGGGCTCAAATCGACATTAGCCAACAAAGAAGCCATGGATTTCCTTAAAACAGGAGATATTTTATGCTTGCAGGAAACAGGACGGTAACACCAAATTCCATTAAATGCTTTCAGGCGACCCACATACTGGCCAACAAGAAAAACATCTTTGGAAGACCGATTGGCAGGGTCTCAATCTTTGTAAAACTAAACTTGCAAGTACGAATTGAGGAATGGCCCACGCACTCACCTGACGTTCAGATCATAACTATAAAAGGAAGATACAGACCCACGGGGTGTTTTCTTAGTGTGGAATTGGCGCCTCCTAAGTGTACGCTATTCTTGTGTGGACTATCTGTGCGGTGCAGAGGTGAGGGATACTAACACCCTAAACCCTCAACCGGGAACCTTGACGGGGTCCCCTATAGACAAATACTATGATCCTATGCACACGCTGTGTGGTGTTATTGTCTTATTGTGTTGCCATTACATATTCGGTGCACATCGATAAAACACAACATTCATGTGATAATTAAACTTAGTTGAATATTCCTTTGTTCTTTATTGTTTAGTAAGATCGCCCAGCTGGGCGATCTTACTAAACAATAAAGAACAAAGGAATATTCAACTAAGTTTAATTATCACATGAATGTTGTGTTTTATCGATGTGCACCGAATATGTAATGGCAACACAATAAGACAATAACACCACACAGCGTGTGCATAGGATCATAGTATATAACTATAAAAGGAATTGGATTAGAGGGCTTCCCGACCATAATTGCAGTAATTAACCTCTATGTCAATCCAAACAAAAAGGCAAAAACCGCAAACACCAGGATGATCACCGGTCTGATTAGAGAATATCTCTATGAAAACCCAGGGCACAAATGTATTATTACTGGGGACTTTAACATGAGAGATCTGTGCCGCCCGGGGGACAGTGGGCAGAATATCATGGAAGCCTGCATCAATGAATTTAACCTGGAGTCCGTGAACCAAGTAGGGCAGCCAAACAGGAAACTACAACCTACATTTAAAAACATCTCCACGCTAGACTACATCTTCCTGAGCAAGAACCTACTGAAGAGGTGTGAAGAAAATAAGGTGCTACACACTACTGCAAGCGATCATCATCCAATATCCAGCCTCGTCAATATAAGCACCATGATGCATGAGGAACACCTAACTGCTGGTAAAATGCTTAATCCAAACAATGAATCGGCACCAATAAAATAAAACGAATTAAATGGGGACCCATATAACAAGTGTAAACAGGTTATATGCACAACTGGCCCTCAGAAAAGTTGGCCAGAAATCATGGCCTTGCTAACTAATGCTTTGTTTGCAGGAAGGCAACCCACATATAAAGGCAAACGCACTGGAAATGGGCCAATCAATCTTCTCGACAACAAAGTATTCAGAGAGAGTAAAAAGGGGTGCCGTCTGGCAGTATTACAGTACAGGAGAGAAAAGTGCCCACGGACAGAAACATTTTTGAAAACTTCTAGAAAACTGCATAAAAAAACTGTCTGGCAGTTGAAACAAACCAACAGAGAAGAAAAATGGAAACACATCTATGCACTGCTGGCACCCAATAAGAACAGGGAGTTTTGGAGCTATGTTAATGGCCTAAACGGTGGAAGCCACATCCATAATGCTGTACCTGCCAACAAATGGGCAGCTCACGCAACAAGGCTATATGTCGACCAAAACAAACCCATGGCAAAAACCATGGAGGTAGAAGGCAATTACCCCGACGAGAATGAGGCAGAGGACCTTGCCCCAACAGAAAAAGAAATTCTAACCACCCTCAAGGGAATCAGGAAGGATGGGGCTCCCGGACCTAATGGGCTACCAGGCAGCATCTTCAATGAAAATCGAGATTTTTGGGCCCCTTACATGCATAGCCTATTTAACAAATGCTACAATACCTCAGTAGTACCGGACTCATGGAAAGGTTCCATCTTGCAACCCATTTATAAAAAAGGGGATGCCTGGGGGGCGTGGCCAAGAGGTTCGACATGGCGGACGCTCTGTAGACGAGCTCCGTGGGCTCGACCGTTATCCTGCACACTATCCTGGTCTTTGGCGCTTACTTGTTTTCTCCAACCCTCCCACAGCCCACCTGAGCCTCTGAGGAGTGGCCGGGAGCCCGCGCCGTGGAGATTGCTGCCCAGGGATCCTGAGATTGGCCCCTCGCCGTAGCCTATGGTTGTGCGTCTGGCCTGCACGGGAGACCTCGTACCGCCCCTGGAGAGTGGAGCGGAGGCGGGCGCCTCCAGGACGTCCTGACCGCCTCTAGTCGGCCGCGCCGCAGCAGAGATCTGCAGACTCGGCGCCTGCTGTGCCCTGCGACCCGGGGTTTCGGCGGAGCCCGGCCGGGGCACACCTGCTTCCCCGGACTGGTGGCCATCTTGAGGAGTCCTCCGGCGCGCTGTTGCCCACGGGCGCAACCAGGCACCAGTATATCGGCGGCCGAGTAGAGACCAGTACTAGGCCCCCCTCGGACTCCTGATTTTGCGCCCTAGCAGAGCGCACGAGGGGCACTGGATGCCGCTTGGCCCCAGCGGTGGGGCCCGGTCTCATGAAGGTGTGCGGTTTGGCAACAGCGGCCGGTGCGGGCCCCGGAGGATGAGTTGGTGAGTGCATTGGGCCCCATACTAGCATCGGGAGCATGGGGGCTGTTGGCGAGGCCTGTCTGCATCTGCAACCGGGACAGCGAGGGTGGGGCTCCTCCCCCCTGAACATTACCCCTGGGTCCTCGGATATTACTCGTGACCACCCTCATTTCCACTGCCAGCCAGGCAGGGCTCAGCGAGTACGCCGGGGCCTGCGGTGAAGAAGTGGCCCGGATGCGGGATGTGTGTTAATCCGGGGCTTCGGGATTGCGCAGCGCTGTGGGCTCATCAGCCTGGCTGGGGCTCTCCGCTGGCTAAAGATCTAAATATGAGTGGAAAGGTGGGGCCCTTTCCCTGATTTGGCGGAGGACATCCTGCGAGGGGCCAATACACCATCTGGGCGGATGGGTGACAACCAATAGGGGGGCGCAGAGGTACCTGTGCGCGGAGGCGGCCGGGCTAGTCCTGGTGCGGCTTGTGTGCAGGTTGCCTCGGGGCCTTTCTTCCCACCAAATAGACACGGGACGAAGAGGTGGACGCCCTGTCGCTTGTTGACCGGAGCCGTTGGTCCAGAACAAGCTATACCTGGTAGTGCTGCACCTTTCCCCGCCGGGTCGTCACCCACTTGCCACCATTACAATGACCAGGGATAAAGTATCGAAGCAGAGCACCCTGGATCGCTACGCGGGACCGGGGGCCCACCCGCCTGAATCATTGAGCCATGCCCCTTCCAGGCCAGATAATGCAGCTCTGATGGCGGCGATAACCCAGTCCCGCGAGGCACTCGAGGCCAAAATCGGAGATGTGGGATCTGATGTCGCCCTTATCCGCCAGGACTTGCGCAGAGCGGTGGATAGGATCACCGAGGCCGAAACTCGCATCTCCACGGTGGAAGATACAACTGCGTCTCTCCAGGCCCGGGTGACCTCTCTGGAATCCATCACGAAGGGGCTGGCGATCAGGGCGGAGGATGCGGAGGGAAGAGCTCGGAGAAACAACCTTCGCTTCGTAGGCTTTCCGGAGGGCTGCGAAGGTAACAATATGGAACAGTTCCTGGCAAAGTGGATCGCGAGCTGGATCCCCCAGGCGTCCTTGTCGCAGTGCTTCATAATTGAACGTGCGCACCGAGCCCTTATGCAAAAACCACCACCGGGGGCCCGACCGTGGCCCGTTATTGCGAGACTTTTGAATTTTCATGATCGCGACGCCATCCTTGCACAGGCCAGGCTGACCGGTAAACT
The DNA here is from genome assembly GCA_963921515.1 of Calotriton arnoldi. NCBI lineage: Eukaryota > Metazoa > Chordata > Amphibia > Caudata > Salamandridae > Calotriton > Calotriton arnoldi. Next base: position 661,162 of record CAWUFW010010715.1, read on the forward strand.
CCACTTCGACTCTCACCACATCCTAATATTTCCGGACTATACGCGCATGGTACAACAACGACGCCAATCCTTCACTGCTGCTAAAGCCCGGTTGCGGGAACTCAAAATCCAATATGCGCTCCTTTTCCCGGCCAGATTGAGAGTTATATACAAGTCACGGAGCCATTTTTTCGACACCCCAGAGGAGGTCTTCGCCTGGGCGGACGAGAGACAAAGACACAGGCCGCATACTCCGCCACGATTCGAACCTGACCCACCGTCCGAAGAGTCTACGCGACAGGCGACCAGGCCTAAGCTAAAATCAACTCGCAGGTCACGCTCGAGACGCCGCTCCAAATCACGAAGTACGTCTGCATCAAGAATAGAGGAGACTCGGCGAACCCCGTCACCGACTTGACTCAAGGTTGGAGAGCTCTCACTATAATGGCTGCTGCGCCAACAATGTTTGCTGTCTCACGGGCCCACGTGAAACCCACCCCCCATAACTCTTTTCTCAGTATCTGAGAACCCTATTAATGTTTGGGGACAGTTCTTTTGGGGACTCTTGGTATGGGACTGGGCCCTGCCCCCGTTGGGGTAACGGCGAGACACATACCACGACAGATGCTTCAGCTGTTTTGAGGTATTGGGTGGGGTGGGTGGGGGAGGGGTTGGTCTTGTTGAATGTTGTTGATCACACTGTGTCCTTGTCGTTTTCATCACTGATCTATATGCCCTGCGACAGCCCGGAATTTTACACCTTTATTAGATGCCTTGCCCTGTAGTTGACCCCGTAGGTAAGCTCCAGGTGGGCAGCTGGAACATACGGGGGGCACTCAATAAGATCAAACGAGGTGCGGTATTACGACAAGCCAAGCGGGCCCTGGCCGATGTTTCTCTTACAAGAGACCCATCTGCTGGGTACCAAAGCGTTGTGTCTTGCTCGCTTTGGATATATACAAGTCCTCTACGCAGGGTTCACCAGGGGCTCCCGGGGGGTGGCCATACTCATTCACCGCCGAATCCCTTATATTCATTCTAAAACATGGACTAACCCTCACGGTAGATACATCATCGTATCGGGGACATTATATGGGGAAACCATTACCGTGGGCAGTATTTACGCACCTCCCCTGCTATCGGACACATTTGTGGAGTGCCTATCGGCAAAATTGATGGAAATACCTGAGGGCCTCTCTATTGTTGGGGGGGATTGGAATGATGTGGCAAATGTGGTGCAGGACAGATGGCGCTTGCGTACGGCGCTGGAGCTTTCGAGACCTACACAGCTACACACATTCATGAGGGACATGGGGTGGGTGGACACATGGAGGCATCTGCACCCTGCCACATGTGATTACACATACTAGTCGGCTGTCCATGACTCGTTCTCCAGGCTGGACTACGTGTTCATACCTAACTCCTATTTTGGTCGAATCGCAGGGACAGATAACTTACCTAGAGGTCTGTCAGATCATTCTCCGGTGGCCCTAACGCTCCGCCTGGAAGTGGCGCCCCCCCCTTTCGATGGCGCTTATTGCCGTGGCATCTCCAAAACCCACAATACTCATCCCACCTACATCAGGCCCTTACAACATATTTTTCTGAGAATTCGGGCACGGTGGATTCTCTGGCCATGCTCTGGGAGGCGATGAAGCCCACCATCAGGGGAGTGGACATCGCATACTGTGCCTCCCAACGGAAAAAACGTCGGGAGGCTCTGAGTCGGACCGCGGCCCAGATTTTGCAACTAGAGCAGATATGTAGGGATGAACACGGTGGAGCACATCGCCGTCAATTGCTCCTTCTCCAGCAAACATATGCCGATACCCTTCGCGATGAGGCAAGGCAGGCTTGGTTGGCATCCCGCAGCAGAATTTACCAATGGGGTGACAAATCAAGCTCGCTGCTACATCGTTTGTGGCAGCGTGCACTTTGCCCAGTGAGCATACCGGGTATCCTTGACGGGGATGGCCGGATACTCACGGACCCTACTCAGATTGCTGCTAGTTTTGCGGCGTACTACGCGGAGCTTTATGCTCCCAGGGACGCCCTTCCGGAACCTCTTGTCCAACAATATCTTGACGATTTGCCTCCCAAGGCCATTTCAGACAGTGTTAGAGGGGATTTAGACATCCCGATGACAGTCGACGAGCTGGGCGCGGCGCTGGTCGATTTAAGATCCGGGAAGGCACCGGGAAGGAACGGCTTCCCCTGCGAATTTTTTTAATCGTTTCAGACTCAACTCCTTCCCCATTACTTGGAAGCGATACATGCAGCCATCGACAAAGCGAAGCTTCCTCCGGACTGGCGGCATGCTGAAATTGCGGTTTTCCCCAAGCCAGGCCAACCCCCAGATCAGCATTCCTCGTATCGCCTCATTTCACTGTTGAACCTCGAGGCAAAATTACTGGCCAAAGCGTTGGCCAATCGCATTCTCCCCTATATGTCTGAGCTGGTCCACCCAGACCAGGCCAGCTTTATGCCCCAGCGGACTACCCGGCATAACATTAGACGCGTGCATAATGCAGTTGCGGCCATTGATCGCCTTCAGGGTCCGGCGGCCCTGCTCTTAGCTGATATTGACAGAGCGTTCGACTTGTTGGGATGGACTTATTTGTTTGCTTTATTACAACGTTTAAATTTCGGCCCCCACCTTATCCCGTATATTAAACTTCTTTACACTGACCTTTCGGCCTCGGTCAGAATCGCTGGTGCGGTGTCCGATTCATTCCCTATAGGGCGTGGTACCTGGCAAGGTTGCCCCCTCTCCCCATATTTATTTGCCTATGGAACCGTTAGCCGCCTGGGTTCGTATTGACGCACAGGTTACGGGATTTGAGTGGCCGGGTGGGTTCAAGGATCAGATCGCTCTTTATGCGGACGATGTCCTGTTTTTAATATGGATCCCCACCAGACAGGTCCACGTATTCTCCGCACCATGCAGATCTTCGGCCAACACACCGGCTTATATATGAACGCCCAAAAATCTGTACTTTGGCCTGTGCGCGGGGGATCGGCTATGGGCACCTGGACAGCGGAGGTGACAGTGGCTACGACCGGGCTGAAATATCTTGGTGTATATGTTTCAGACACACAATCGGTTCATGGGATAGAAATATCGACCCAATTTGGACACGTTCGCAGGCGGAGATGGAGGCGTGGTCGCATATGCCACTCTCTATACTGGGCAGATCCGCGATATTTAAAATGGTTTCCCTCCATCGTCTCCTATACCAACTACAGAATAACCCCTTTCAGATTGCACCTTCATGGTTCCGACAGCTAAATTCCAGGCTGAGCCGCTTTTTGTGGCACGACCAGGCTGCCAAGGTGTCCCTCAGGACATGCTTCCAGTCCACCTTTTGCGGGGGTATAGCGACCCCCGATCTCCAATCGTATCATGCGGCATCCCACCTATTGGTTCTAAATGATTGGTGGTACGGCATCAGCACTGACCCGGCATATCGAGTGCAGAAATGGCTGATGGGAGATTTGTTGCTGCACAGACTGCTCTATGCACCGAGGGAGCAGCGTAGGCTGCCGCCCACTACCCGGGTTGTTTTCGGTGTGTGGACAGACTCACTACGTCGGGTGGGGTGGCTGCGGCGGTTGACGAGGGAGACCCCACTCTGGCAGAGCAGCCTTATGCCGCAAGTGACTGCGCTAGCAGTATTTAAACAGTGGGATGCCATAGGTATATCTATGCTGGGTGACGTTATGAGGGGCACTACGATGAAATCTTTCCAGGACCTCAGGCTCGAATATGCAATGCCACATACTCAGTTCTACAAATACCTGCAATTGCGACATGCCTTATCTCCGTACATTTCACACCAGGACTCCCTTCCCGAATTCAACGCTATTGAGGCAAAAGTCTTTATGGGGGACTTGGGTGATCATAAAACTGCCAAGCTATATCAGACGTTAGTGACAAATCTTGCCACGACCCTAGATCCCCTCCGGGATAAATGGCAGACGGACCTGGGCCCCTTGGATGGTGATGATTGGCGAGAAGCCCGGAATCCCTGAGATACGCGGCGATTTCCTCTCGTCTCAGGCTTATTCAATTTAAATACCTACACCGCACATATTTTACTAGGTATCGGCTTTGGAGGGCAGGGATGATAGGCTCCCACATGTGCCTTAGATGTCATGAAGAGGAGGGTACACTGCTCCACACAACCTGGAGCTGTACAGCCTTGGGCCGGTTCTGGAGGGGAGTCATTCGCTGTCTATCTGAAGTACTGGGGTGGGCTGTACCGTCTTCTCCTAGGCTTGTTCTTTTGCTTATCACAGATGAGATAGGGGGTAATACATACAAAAGGCATCTAATGTTCTTGGGTCTCACCCTAGCTAAAAGGGACATTGCCAGGGCATGGAAGGATCCGTCCCCACCCAAATTGAGCGCTTGGTGGGCTGGTCTCGACTGGTGTATGGGTCAGGAACAACCTATTTTTGAAGTAAGAGGGTGCCCTCAGAAACATTATAAAGTATGGAAACGTTGGGCGGATTTTAGGGGCCTTGAACTGGAGCCGCCTCCTCCACTCCCTGCGGACGTCGAAACCATATAGGGATGTAGCATGGGGCTTTTTGGCTGCTCCGATGGACCTGAGGTATATCGATGGGCGTGCGGGGCATAACTGAGGCTCTGTTTTACAGTATGCGACACAGTGTGTTACAATGTATGGGGCTGTCGTACACGGCCCAGAAATGTTTAGTTTATTAATATATAATTACTATATAATAGTCACCTGCTCGGTGTTCAATATATGGAAAATTGTATGTTTTTATATCTTTGTAATGCATATAAACACTATATTAGCTGACTTAACCCTTTCGCTGCTAGTCCTTTTACCCCCTGTGCTAAGCCTTTTTTGGCTATTTGGGGTAGTTCGCGCTTATGCCCCTGTAACTTTTTGACCACATAAGGTATCCACGCCAAATGTGTGTCCTTTTTTCCCAACATCATGGGGATTCTAAAGCTACTCAGGGTTTGTGGATTCCCCTGGAGGGGTCCCAGAAATTAGCCAAAATACAGCTAATTTTTTTTTGGGGGGGAAAAAAGGGCTCCAGATGAAAGCGTCTGCTTTTTCCCTGCAAATGGTATCAAAAAAGGGGTTGTGGTGCTGAAATCACCATCTTCCCAGCTTTCAGGGACAAGCAGACTTTTGTCAGAAAACCAAAACTTTTTACACAGTTTTGGCATTTTTCTGGGACATAGCCTATTTCTGCTATTTTTTGTGCTTTCAACCTCCTTCCAGTTAATGGTAGAAATGGGTATGAAAGCAATAATGGATCCTGGGAAGCTATACATTTTAGAAAAGTAGACATAATTCTGAAATAAGCAAGGGGTCATTTGTGTAGATCCTTCAAGGTTTCTTCATAGAAACTAACAGTTAAATATAGGAAAAATTTAAAATTAGTTGAAAAAAACAGCCATTTGTGTCAACGTTTTCACCTGTAACTTCTTCTAATTATGACAGCTGTTTGAAAGCAATATACCCTTACATTTGGTGGACCTTTCTGGTTGTGGGGATATATAGGACTTGTAGGTTCACCAAGAACCCGACGAACCCAGAGCCAATAACTGAGCAGCATCTTGCAATGGTTTTTTATTATGTACCGGGTATATAGCAATTATTTTTGGAAAATGTATACATGGAAAAATCGGTATGAAAGACACCTATGTATTTCTGAAATGGGAACAAAATGTAGAGTTTAGAAACAGTAGATATTTGAACATTTCCGAAATTGGGAGTACGCATACTAGCATGAGAATTATAGGTCATTTTTCAAAATGACTTCTTTTTTACACATTGTCTTTCATTTGGAAGGCAGAAATGCATCGAAAGTCAATAGGTAATAACAGTTGCTCTACAATTCTGTGTTACCCTAAGTCTCCCGATAAAAATGGTACCTCACTTGTGTGGGTAGGCCTTGTGCCCACGACAGGAAACGGCTCAAAACACAACGTGGACACACCACATTTTCACAATGCCGCTGAAATTTTTGCAAAGTGCCTAGCTGTAGTTTTTGAACCCTAGCTCTGCCTGCAACTAGGGAAACCTAGCAAACCTATACATTTTTGAAAACTAGACACCCGGGGGAATCCAGGATGGGGTGACTTGACTGGCTCTCACCAGGTTCTGTTACCCAGAATCCCTTGCAAACCTAAAGATTTGTCCAACATAACACATTTTCCTCACATTTCTTTGGTGGAAAGTTCTGGAATCTGCGTGGATCCACAAACTTCCACACACCCCGCGTTCCCCAAAGTCTTCCAAGAAAAATGGTACCTCACTTGTGTAGGTAGGCCTAGTGCCCGTGACAGGAAACGGCCCAAAACGCAAGGTGGACACACCACATTTTCACAGTGAAAAATGACCCTTTTTTTGCAAAGTGCCTAGCTGTAGTTTGTGAACCCTAGTGATGGAGCAAGGACTCACAAATGAGACTTGCTCGAATACAATCACCTCACAGTATTAATTTATTAATCTTGTATTGTGTATATTAACTTTGCATACACTACATGAATACCAAGGAAGCTTGCCTATGTGTTCTAACTAACAAGTAACGCTTGTCTTTTCCTAAAATGGCCGCTAAAGCGCGGGAACCTTACTGCGCATGTCTCAACCATATCACGTGTTGTGACGTCTTTCTTTGCTTGGTGGGAAATTTCTGCTTCTGCGCAGTGTGCTTTAAAATGGCTGCTTGATGTTTTCACATGCTTCAGCTTGCTCTTGTGTTAATATTAATTTGTTGTTTTCTTAACGCTACTAATGCGGGATAGATTTATAAGTAAATGGGGATAGAGAAGAAAGAGTGGGTATACAGTGAAACATATTATTTTGTGATTTTAATATTTTCTTCTTTGACTTTTATTAGTTCGTAAACTTGGGCCTGGGGTTGGTGATCTGAAACTCGAGAGACAATGATTCTGCGCATGTGTCCTGTGTGTCTGCCAAGAATAAAAATGACGTCAACCAGGACGTCATCCAAGGCCATGACCTGATGGCCGAAGCTGCCTGTGCTCTTGCCTTTCATGTTGAAAATTGAAACTTTGTATATGAAGAATATATAACATTTGTCGTGAGACGGGTGGAAAATAAAGCAAATGCATAAAGTTGAATGGGCGGTAGTTTAAAGACAATGGCCTACAGAAAATGAACTAAAATCATATGGTGTGAGAATCCACCCCCTGTCCCTGTCCAATCAGAAATAGTGGTCCCATATTTTGGCAACATTAAGGGGAGGTACATGGGTGTAGAGGGGTATAATAGATATAGAATTAGCTAGCTTCTGGCTCCAGACTGCCATGCTGATCGATTGCAGACTGAACCGCTGTCCAGAGAGGTCCTGAGGAGGGGGCGGCGGAGTCCATTAGAAGGAAGGCACGGGAGAATCGAGGAGAAGTCGAGTATCAGAGAGGGGAACGACGCAGGCGTCGTTGTAGAGAGGTCACCGGTCCTGTCCTGATCCTGGAGGAGGTCTTTGCTCTTCATCTTTCCTGGGTCCTATTCTTTCCAACTCCTTGGCCAAGGGGTTTGGTTCTCGCACTTAGGTAAATATAAATGCAACCTTTAGTTGTGCTGCTGTCTCTATCTTCTCCTTTCTGAGGGACCGTCATTAATCAATAATTATTATTCTATACTTCACCTGTGATATGCGATTAAGTACCATGTGGTTAAGTAATTTACTCTGCTAAAATCTTTAGATAAACATTTTAAAACTTCCTGACTCAGTGGTTATTTCAGGATTATGTACTATAATGAATGTCACTCATTTTAAACTTCCCAATTAGCAAAGGATTCATTGGTAAGTCATTACTCTTCAATCGGAAGGTAATTGGTAGCAGGGATTTGATAAAGAGTAACAACTGATAAAACCCAGCTTAAGTATTAGCGTAGTATGAATGTATGGGCCCAAGTGAGTATCTGGTGTATGAATGCTGTTTGCTAATATCGCGCTGGATCAGTTTTCTGGTAATCAGAGGATGGTTACTCTTTGTTAATTGGGTAATGAGAATTTTATTTTTTATGAACTAACATCCGTGTATTCAAAGTTTGTTTTATGTTGTCTAGAATCCCTGGGGAAAATTGAATAGCGGTTGGTAAGTGGAAGCCATACTGCAGTGAGGTTATCTGTCAGGCAGAAATAGTGCTGAAAAGTTAAGCAGGACTATCAGTACTGGTTAGGGAATCTATGCGTGTGAGTAATAGCAAAAGAGTACGCTGGTGAAAATTTGATGTTATATCACCTAGAAAGGGTAACATTGAAGAAGTAACAGGTACTTCTGGAGCTTGTGTGAAGAGTAAACGGAAGGGTTTTACTTGTAGTGTATGTTTAGTAAACGGAAAGGTTTTACTAAGTGTGAGAGAAAACTATCTTTTCTAATTTAGAGAAACTGGCACGATAGCGAATGTTTTATGTTGTTACTGAAATTTAATTAAGATTTATAGAGAAAATAAATTTGCGTAAGATTTTGTAAAGGGAGGGTCAGCTGCCGGAGAGGGAGCTGACGTCACAAACGCCGCGCTGGGATTGGTTGAATCAGCGGGTGTGGAACGACTCTTGTAAAGGAGGGGTCAGTAGTCAGGAGTAGCACTGACGTCACAGGTGCCGCGCTGGGATTGGTTGAAACAGCGAGGGACAGTGAAGAGCAGATTGTAAAGGAGGAGTTGACAGACAAACGTCACCAAAAGGCCGCGTTAGGATTGGTTCAGAAATAGAAGAAAGCAGACACTTGATTGGTTGATATTCTAGAAGCTAAAATCTTAGTGGGTAGAGATTGCATGTTAAAACGCGATCCGACTTTAACAGGAACTCGTCCGGATAGGAGGTACCTAGGTTTTGCAGAATATAATTTTATACACCGAAGATTAGATAGAATGTACGGAGAGAAGAAAAAAATGTCCTTTCTGCAAAAGATTAAGAACTATTTTAAAAAGGATAAACCAATCAAAACTAGGGAAGGAATTATCATTCCACCAGCTAAAACGCCCGCTTCATTCATGATGATGGAGAGAGGTTATCATACTTGTGTATGGATAGAGAATTGGATAGAATATACCAAAAATGATGGAATATTAGCATTTTCCGAGAATGGTACCTTCAATGGAAGAATTCTTCAAAATTTGAGATTAAGGATGAATGACCTAGAACCCAGACCTAGATTAACTCAATACGAAGCCTTAGAGGAATGGGAAACCGAGGCATTTGAGCGTGACCGATCCAGGAGTAATAGGGGTTATGGAGGATTTTTCCCCAGATACCAACATGAGTCTAGGGACGGTCAGATGAAACAGTGGAGGAGAGCAATGCTTACAGAAGGATTATATCCAATATTTACGGAAGAAGAACTGTTAGGGAAGAAATGCACAGAAAAGACAAAACATTTAATGAGAAATGGAGATTCGGAAGATGAATTTATAGAAGAAATATTAAGGAACCCCCCACCGTATCAGGAAGGGACAAGTGGATGCACCCCAAGTGCCCCACTGTTAAAAACTCCATTAGTACCACAAGTAATGCATAATTTCACCCCCAGTAGGATACTTCACGATAAAAGAGAAAGAAGCCCTAGAGAAGACCAGAGCAGAATTAATACAGAAAATAACACAGATAAAGGTACATCCTGATTCTTTGACCATACCTGTAACAATTGGTCCGGTAGTTCCATTATATGGTGGTCAGGAAATTGTCCTCCACCGTTAGTTATGCCTACTCCTGTGAATATTCCTAAACCTGAAGCAACAGTAATGGTTGAGGATCATTTTAGTGATTGTGAATCAACAATATCATTAATGGATTTACCAATTCGAGATTCTGTCAATAGTACTCCCAAAAGAACAACACCTGGGTGCTCGAAAGAGATAAACTTGATAACTTCATCAGGAGCAAAAAGTGTCACTGTAGTTAGTCCAGAAGACTTAGAAAGGTGGGCACAAGGATCAGAACAGCAGTGTACACCTCCAAAAATTTTGGATATTTATAAATTAAAAGTCGAATTAGAAGAAATAATAGCAGGAAATGTAGGGCTAGATCGCCTAAATGCTTACAATGAAGAAGAATTATTGTTCGTATGCAGGAGTATCACCAGAAATGTAAAAATATTCCATGAAAAATAATCAGATTTGGCTCTGCAGATGGGAATTGAAATAGGGAGATCAAAGGTGTTGCAGAAACCCTATAGAGCAGATTTCTCAGACAAAGATTTAGAAAATATGAATGCTTCTGGAAGAAAGTTACAAGTAAATGAGTTAATGATAGTTTTGCAAAAATGGGGAGGCCTAGATAAATGGAGAGTTCGATGGGCAAAGAAAAAGGAAGAGGCACGATCCAGTAGAACAGCCTCTGAATATGTGATGAAAGAAACAGGAAAGACAGATCAAATGTACCCGATGCGAGAAGTTCCAGGAGGGGGCTATGTACATGTCCCCTGGAGTAGACAGGATATTTGATCATTTACGAATGATTTTCCAAAGTTGAGAGAAAAACCAATTGAATGGTACAAGCAGGTTGAGAGGTTTGTGAAGGTATCAAAGGTATTGTTGAAAGATTTAGATGGGCTGTTTGACATAGTGGTACGTGCCGATTTGTGGACAGATTGTAAAATTACAGTTGATTGGCCAAGTGACGAATATCCTAGAGATCCGAAGACAGGTGCCCCGTCAAATGATGTAATGAAAAAGTATCAGCAGGTGATAACATACCTGAAAGGCAAAATACCACCGAAAGAAACAGATTGGGTGAAAATAGACCGAACCACCCAAGAAGCTAGTGAATCGGT